>OZ004720.1:23886822-24535271 GCA_963924515.1 Vespertilio murinus | reverse complement strand
GCAAGGAGTGGCTTAGGGGTGCGGGAGTAGCCACGACGTGGCAGGGAGTTGGGGGGGGGGCGTGTGGTAGGTATGGGGTGATGGACTCGGGGCGAAACAAGGGAATATGTGGGAGCTCCAACGGAACTCAGTGGCTGAGTCTAGAGGGAGTATCTAGATCTAGGGAGGAGCAGAGTCCAGGGAAGGAGAAACTCAAATGGGTCTTCACCGGGAGAAGGGTGCGAGGGAAGAAATATTGAGATCCAGGAGGGAGACACTGGAGGCACCTGAGAAGCAATTTGATCCAGGGGGACAGTGGTTGGGGGAGAAGGTGGCGAAGTGGGGAAACTAGGCCCAGGGAAGAAGTCAGAGGCTGTGTGGCCATCAGCGGGCCAGGGAGGAAGCGGCCAGATTCAGAGGGGGGAGTCCCTGAGAGTGTCTGGAGAAGCAAAGGAATGCAGAATCCGAGGAGGTCACAGCTAGGTTCGTGAGGAAGTAGAGGCTTTGCCCAGGGAAGGGGAAGCTGAGTGGGAGCAGAGACTATGGCGGTCACCGGTGGACCTCCAGGAGGAAGGAGCAGCGGGGAGAAGGAGTATCTGGACTCGGGGAAGGCGTGGTTGACAGGACTGAGAGAAGCGATTAGATTTAAGGAGGCGTAGCTGGGGGGGAGAGTGACGTGGTCTAGGAAGGAGAGAGAAACTGGTTGGGGACAGTAACTGTGGAGAGAGGGGGTGGGGGGGGGAGAAGCAGCTAGGGAAGGGAGCAGCTGGGGAAGGGAGGCCGAGGAGCAGCGGGGTCTACAGAAGACGCTGAGGAGGGCAGTTACTGAGCTGGTGTGCCCACGAGTGGGCTGCAGGGTCGGGGAGCAGCTGGGGGAAGGGAGCAGCTGGACCTGGTGGGGCAGCTGGCTACCTACCTCTCTTCTTCTGCCGGAGCTCACGCAGCGCAGCCCGAATGAGCTTCCGCTCCTGGAAGTCCGTCGTCTGGTCCAGCTGCAGACAGAGCCCTGGTCACCGCCCACCCGGTGCCTGCTGGCCGCTGCCCCCGCCCCCGCCCCCTCAGCCCACGGGATCTGGCGGTACCATCTTGTCCAGGATGTCCTCATCCTCAATGGCCATCAGCTCCTCCGTGCTCAGTGGGCTCCTCCTCTCCGGCGCTTTGTCCGCCTGGGTCTGCTCGGTGCCGTTGGCCACGTCCACGGCGGCAGAGGGGGGCTCTGTCGGCTTTGGTTCCACCTGGGGAGCGGGGAGAGGGTGTGGGCGTTAAGCAGGGGGGTGACACCGACGTGGGCCCCGTGGACACGGTGCCAGGCCGAGGACGGCCATGCTGGCGTCCGGCTCCGGGAAGAGGCACCGAGACACCTGGGTGTAGGATTCTGGCCCCCTGCTGGGGATCGAGCCCGAAACCTGGGCATGTGCCTTGACCGGAATCGAACTCAGGACCCTTCCGTCTGCGAGCCGACGCTCTCATCCACACTGAGCCACACCAGCTAGGGCTCCCATCTCTGTGCAACAGCAGAAGGGACAGCTGAGGCTATTCTTTTTTTTTTTTTTTTAATTTAAAAAAATATATATTTTATTGATTTTTTACAGAGAGGAAGAGAGAGGGATAGAGAGTTAGAAACATCGATGAGAGAGAAGCATCGACCAGCTGCCTCTTGCACACTCCCCACTGGGGATGTGCCCGCCACCAAGGCACATGCCCCTGACCGGAATCGAACCTGGGACCTTCCAGTCCGCAGGTCGACACTCTGTCCACTGAGCCACACCGGCTTGGGCGAGCTGAGGCTATTCTGACTTGTCTGTGAGCGCAGCGCAGCGCAGCGTGGGGTTTGAGCTAGAGCGGGCCTGACTCTTGAACCTGAGTTCTTTCTCCTGGTCCCTTTCCAGCCCTGGGCAGGCTGTGCTCTGTGGTGCTGCCAGTTTCCAAGGCCTGGGAACTCCTGGGCCAGTGCCCAGGCAGCGCATTCCACCCCCGCACTTACCCCCCCCCCACCTCCCCCCTGCAATACACACCGAGGAGGCTGGACCGGGGCCCATAGACTCCGGACCAGGTGTCTGCCCGGGGCTGCCCGGAGCCAAGTCCTCTCTCTGCCACCCGCTGGGAACCACCCTCTCGGGGGCCTCCAGCCTCAGCCCGGGGCATCTCCCTGGCCCCTTGCACCACGTCCCCCGCCCGGTGATCGCAGCCCCTCCCCCCCTCCTGGCTGTAGGGTAAGGAGAGCTGAGTGGCAGCTGCTTCAGGGAGGCTCGGCTCGGCCGGGGCAGGGGGTGGGGGTGGAGCTGGGGCTGGGCCCGGGGCCAGGGGCTGCCGGGGCAGCCGCCACGAGTGCTACGGAGCCAGGAGCCCGGTACCCTCTCGCCTGCATCTTAGAGCATTCAAGTCCCTTGAACGGATAGGTAAACTGAGGCTCGGAGAAGGCGGTGGCACACCTAAGGTCACTCAGCAGAAGCAGAGCCTGGCTCGGAGCCACCCCACGCCCCCATCCCCCTCCCCCTCCCCGCCCCCCTCGGCCCCCAGGGACTCACGAGGCTGCCGCTGTGGGCAAGACCGGCCGAGGAGCGGCGGCGGGTGCTGAAGGCGGGCGGGTGGGCCACGGGGGTGCCCGCGCCCTCGGCCGCCTGGAACAGGGCCTCGGGGTCCGCGGCGGCCAGCAGCAGCTCGCTGGGCTCCAGCTCGGGCTCAAGGTCGGGCGCGAGGGGGGCCCCGCCGAGCCGCAGGCTCAGCGCCTCCACCTGCCTGCCCAGCGCGTCCAGCCGCCGGCTCAGCGCGGCCGTCTCTGCCCGCAGCTCGTCGGTCGCCCGGGCCACTGGCTCCACGGCCGCCACGGCCTCCTCGGCCGCCCGGGTCACCGCCGCCCGGCCCGCCTCGGCCACCGCCCGCAGCTCCTCCAGGGCCTGGCTCAGCCGTTCCTCCAGGGCTGCGGTCAGCTCGGACGCAGGCCCCGGGACCCCCGGCATGGTGCTGGCTGGGGGGGCGGAGGGGGGGAGCGCTCTACGGTGGGGTGACGGTGGGGACAGGGGCCGGGACGGCAGCCTCGGGCCGGGACGTCAGAGCCTCTGCAGCCGGTCTGAGGGCGAAGGCAAGGGCAGTGTGCCTGCCCCACCCCCCCACCCCCTGGCCTCCCGGCCCTCCACCCGCCAGCTGGGGCCGCGGCCCAAATAGAAACCTATTCTGAGCTGCCCGTGGAGGGGGCCGGGGGGAGGGGCGGCTGCCCGAGCAGCTGGACCGCTCGGCCTGGCCCCGGCCCTGCAGAGATCACACCCGGAGCCCAGCGGGTCTGCACGGGGCGGGGAGCAGGCCCGAGGCCAGCATTCCCCCCCCCCCCCCCGGCGCCAAGGGCGGGACAGCTGAGGCAGGGGCCAGCCTGGGCCTCCGTGGGCATCAGCTGTGAGGACCCAGTCTGCTGGACCCCAGAGCTCGGCATCCCTTCGCCCTCATGCCATGCTGGTCCCGAAAGCCTTGTGGGCGGATGGGGGAGACAGAGGCAGGGCGTCGAGCAGCCTGCTGGAACGGGGTGCCTCCTCCCCGAGAGAGGGGCCCCCTGGGATCCAGCCACAGGCTCTGAGCACGTGTGTGCGCACGCCAGGCACGCTGTCCGCTCCCCTTGGCTCTGGGTGGGGACACTGAGGCGAGGTGGTGGCATCAGACCCGGGGTTCACGGGGACACTTCCCACTCACCCACCCCATGGCCTCACCGTCCCCCTCCCGCCTTGCTTCCTGCTCTAGGGGGGAGGCTGCCTCCTCGCCCCCGCCCTCTCTCTCTCTCCTGTCACCCCTGAGAAGGCCCAGAGCTGGCTTCAGCCACCTCCCCTCCGCCGAAGCCCCATTCGGCCCCCGGGCCAGCACGGAGGGCATTACCTGGGCAGACACTCGGCCTGCGGGGTGGCGGGGGGGGGGGGTGTTCCTTCCCCAGCCGAGCTCCCGGCCAGCTGGTCCCGGGCTCAGGGATGAATAATGGAAGCGTGCAACGGATTCGATTCCCGTGGCACCTGCTAGGTTGCTGCCTCACCTGATCGGGTGCGCTCCCCCCCCCCCGCCAATCTGTCCCCCCCAATGCTTCTGCACAGCACCTCCCTCCAAACCCCCCCCGAAGTGGACCCAGATGCTAATCGCTAATCTCCAGTCCTCTGCGGGGCCAGGCTGATCTCGGATGAGCCATGAGCAGCTCTGAACCTCAGAGCTGAGGGCCAGTGTGGGGTGGGAGCTGCCACGGGACGCGGGGGGCACACGCCTGTGCCACGCTCCCTACCCCCTCGGGTTTCCCGTTGGTTCACTGGGAGCGAACTGGCCACCTTCGGAGGAAGGACCACCAGAGACCAGCGTGTGGGGAGCGTAAGGCGCACAGAGTGAGTTTCCGAGACATCCGGCGGGCGAGAGGCTAGGCCAGCCGTGGGCAAACTACAGCCCTCGGGGGGCCATATCCGGCCTGTCCGGCTGTTCCATCCGGCCCGCGGAGCCGAAAGAGCGGAGGAGGGTTCTCTTGCTCTCCCCTCCGCGCCTTCGCCAGCAGCCCAAGAGGAGAGTGCCAGCATGGTCAGGCTGCTTTTGTTCCGGCCTCCGGTCCAGTGTAAGAACCCACGGTGGTCCTCGCATCAAAAGGTTTGCCCACCCCCTGGGCTAGGGTAGGGTCTGGCCTTGGCTGTGCCACCACCGGGCTGCGTGCGTGCGGCCAGTGGGCAGCCGCCTTCTCTCTCCGGGCCTCAGTTTCCCCACGCGGACGGTGGGAGAGGCGCGGCGCCGAGGAGGAGCCAGGGCTCACCTTGATGATGCTGCCGCCGCCCCGGCCCCCGGCAGGGGCATGGCTGAAGCTGGCGACGTGGGTGACGCTGCCCAGCCGGGCCGGTGCCGCGGGGCCGCTGATGTGGGTGACGTGGGTACTCTTGCCCCCGCTGCTGGTGCTCAGGAGGGTGGGGGGTGCCCGCAGCCCCAGCGTCAGTTCTGGAAGCAGGGAGAGAGAGGCCGCCGCTGTGGCCATCAGGTGGGGTGAGGACGACCCCCCCCCTCCTTGCCCCCGGGAACCCCTCTGGAGGGGACACCCGCCGCGGGCACCTGTCTCCGGCCGCGGGGAGGCCTACCTGCCCTCTGGCTGCCCGCGGGCAGCAGCACCCGGCCCGCGGGGACCTGGCCGCGGCCGTCCTTGATCTCGATGGTGAACGTCGTCTTCATGTTGGCGCCCGGCTCGGCGGCGGCGGTGCCCACGGCCACGGGCTCCTCTGAGCGGGCCCCGGCCCCCCCGGCTCCGTTTTCAAGGGGCCTGGCGGCCAAGCCCCGCCCCCCGGGGCCCTCCCCCCGGGGGCAGCTCTGAAGCGGGGCCAGGGGCTGGGCCGGGCCTCGTGGTGGCTCTTGGCTGAGCCGAGAGGAGGAGGAGGAGGTCTCACTGGAGCGCCGTGCGGAGGAGGAGCGGCTGGAGGAGGAGGAGGAGGAGGAGGAGGAGGAGGAAGCAGGGGTGGTGCTGACGTGGGAGGAGCCCGGGAGCCGGGCCGGGGTCGAGGGACCCAGGGCGGCCCGAGGTGGGCCATCCTGAGCCGCCGTCGGAGCATCAGCCGCGAACTTGCGCATGCGGTCCCGCACGGAGCCGGCCCGCTGGAGCGAGGGGGGCCCGCTGGCCAGAGGGGTGGGCTCTGGAAGGGGCAGGAGGGCTGTCGTCAGTGGTTGGGTGGCACAGGCGCTGCCCAGCGCCCGGGGCGGGGGAACAGGCCAGTACCTCGGCTCTGGGCTGGCTGGCGGGGGCCGAGCACGGAGTGTTGGCAGGGAGGAGGGGGTCCAGCTGGGTTGGGCGGTACCAGGAGGCAGGAGCGGCCACGTGGGGGGGGGGGAGGCGAAGAGGAAGGAGCGTGGGTGGGGGTCCACCTCTCCTAGGCCTCTCTCCTGTACACGTCTGCAGCCTCCCTGCACCCCAACCTCCCCGCCCACCCTGCACCTCCCCCAGCTCCTGGCCTCCCTCTCAGCTGCCTCTCTCTTACAGCACCCCCCTCCCCCCCACCCTGCACTGACCCCAGGATGACCCGGACACTCCTGGGGGCTGGGGCCAGGCGCGGGCAGGAGGAAGGGTGACCAGCCCCCCCCTGCAGACGGGTGGGGGGGGAGGACGAGATGGAGGATGGAGGACACCCCGCGCTGGCCAGCACTGCCCTGCCCGGGGCTGCAGCAGGGAGATGGGCGCACTCCCTTATTGGGGAAAAGAATGTGCCCGAGGCCCCGTTGCCTTTCAAGGCTGCAGGGAGGCCGCTGGCCACGGGTGGGAGGGGGGGGGACACCTCGGGGGCAGTGGGAGGAGTGGCGGGGACTGCCTGGACCCGCGGAGGCTGGAGCTGTCCAGGCACGAGGGCCCATTTCCTGGGCAGGGAAAGAGAGGCCGGGGAGAGGGGAGGGGGGGCAGGCGATCGTGGCTCCCCGGGCTGGTGCCCTCACCTGCTCTCTTCGTGCTGGGAGGGCCCTTGGCGGGGCCCTGGGCAGCTGGGGGCTCGGGGGGGCCGGGCAGGAGCTGTAGGGGAGACACGGCACGGGTGGGGCCTGACTCCCAGACCGAGGAGCTGGCCTGCCTGCCATCCCTCCGGTCATCCAGACTCACCTCCTGCCTCTCAGTGCTGCGGGGGGCTGGAGCCTCCTGGGGCTCAGGGCTGGCTGCCCGGGGTGGGCTGGCGGCCCCGGGCGGGCTGGCGGGTGGCGTGGGGCCACGCGGAGCCTCGGCCTCGGCGGGCTCCGGCGGAGGCGGCTTGGGAGAGGCAGCGGCCGGGGAGCCGGCCGGGGAGCCGGCCGGGGAGGCGGGCGGGCTGCTGGCGGCGCTCCCGGCCGGCACCTGCACCAGGAGCGTCACGGTGGTCACATCCCGGCTGGCGGCCGCGGGGGGTGGCTCGGGGACCTCTGCCTGCTGCTCCGGTTCCTCTGGCTCTGGCACCTGCGGAGCACCCACAGGCTGCGGCCCCGGCTCCCCGGGCTCAGGGCAGGGCATGCAAAGCAGGGGCGCCGGGGCGCGGCTTCCTGCAGGCCCGCCGGCACCACCCCGGCGCGGGCACGGGCAGGCTACGGGCGGCCTCTGGCCCTCCTTCCCTGCGTCTCGGTGGTGCCGAGTCACGGGCAGCTCGGAGAGCCCAGATCCAAATGCCGGGGAGGGGGGGGGGGTACAGGAGACCTTCCGGGGACCCCCAGACTGAACCGATCCCTGGAGCGGAGGTCCCTGAACACTCCAGTCTCCGCCTGGCTGGTCAGGGGGGAGGGTGGGTGTCCTGCCAGGGACGCGGCCGCCTCTGCTGGCCCCTTCGGAGCCTTCATGGCCCGGCCTCCCCCCCACGCTCCCTGGAGAACAGAGTCCACCCTGTGCACAGGGCCCTAAAGGCCGAGGTAGGGGTGCGGGCTGCCTGGGGGGGGAGGGGCAGCTGCGGGGGAGGCTTCGGCGGGGGCGGTGCCAGGGCCAGATTGCATTTCGGGGAGAATCCCCTGTGCGCCCCGAGCGGAGGCCAGAGTGGAGGCCGAATGGCTGGCGTGAGGGCAGAAGGCCAGCAGGGAGGTCATTGAGGGTGGTAATGGGGGACGGACAGGAACCTGGGAAGGCTGGCTTTGGGGGGAAGACCTGGGTATAGACAACTGGGAAGTGGGGGGGTGGGGAGTGGGGGGTGACATATGGCCAGAGGGTGCCTGGGAGAGCGGGCAGAGCCCTGAGATAGACTCCTAGTGTCCCCCCAAACACTGCTGGGGGCCCTTTTCAGGCAAGTACCAGTTTAGCAAAGACACAGGTGGTACGGCCTCCTCTTACCTCGCACCGCTCCAGCCTCTGTGGCTCCAGCCTCTGTGGCTCCAGCTTCTGTGGCTCCAGCCTCTGTGGCTCCAGCCTCTGCGCTGCCTGCCCCTTGCTGTCGTCTCTTGAGCCACTGTTGGAACGCCCACCGCACAGCCTCCCAGCCAAGGTGACAGCTAAGAGAGAGAGGGAACCTCTCAGGTGAGTGGCCGGGTGGTGCTACGGGCAGCAGGGGCGGGGCGGGGTGGGCGGGAGGGGACAGGGGGAGCCAGGGCGGGCACGGACCTTCAATCTCCTGGGCCCGGACTCGGCGGATGGCAGCCCGGATCAGCTTGCGTTCCTCATACTCACCGGCCCCTCGCAGCTGTGGGCGAGAGGCGGGCCGCGCGCATTGGGGCCACGGAGTCCAGGCCTCCGCCCGCCCTGCCCCCCCAGCCCGCGCCCTGGCCGGGGCCTCACCAGCGCGGTCAGCTCCTCCACATCGTTCATGGCCTCCAGCCGCCCCGCCAGCTTCGCCAGGGCAGCCCGCTGCTCGGCCTCCCGCTGCTGGGAGCTGCCGGGACACCGCGCCCGTAACTCCCACGGCCGTGGCCGGGCCACGGGGGACGCGGGCCGAGGGCAGGGGCCAGGACAGGGTGCCCAGAAGCTTGGCAGAGGGGCATGGAGCTATGAAAAGCCTTCGGCTACATGCTGGTGCATGCGTGCATGCATGCATGCATGCCCGTGGATGTGAGCACGGAACGTCACACACTCAGACGTGCTGTCCGCCTGGGCGTGGCCGGGGCACCGTGACGGGCACGTGGTCCGTGCCCACAGACATCCCTGTGGATTCTGCCTGCACTGCACCTGTGTCTGCCCGCACAACCTGAGCTGAGCCCTGGCGCCTGCTCCCCACACCTGCACGTCCACGCCCCCCTCCCCCCCAAACTCACTGCAGCCAGTTCTCCTTGTTGTCCTGCCGCTCAGCGCGGAAGCGTTTCGACGCCAGGGCCTCCTCCTCTCGCTCCAGCTCCTGCCGCTGCAACTCCCGGATGGCCGAGCGGATGCGCCTCCGCTCTGCCAGATCCACCGTGACCTCCAGCTGGGGGCAGGCGGGGGCGAGGGGCAGGTCACTGTGGCTGCCGGGGGCGGGGGGCGGGCACCAGCCGCCCACGACGGCTCGGCCCGTGGCACAATGAGCGGTCTGTCTCCGCACCCTCTGCCCCTGGCCTTGTCACGTGCCCGCTCGCCCACCCACCCAGCATGTCCGGGGGAGGCCCAGCTCACGAAGCCCGGGCTCTTGGGCAGCCCCCCCCCCGTGACCCACCCAGTGGGGAGCCAGCAGGTGTCCCCCCCGGCCAGGTGCTGGGCCAGGCGCTCCTTCCTCTGGCCTCTGCCTCTCGGAGCCACGCATCCAACCCCCGAGAGCCAGGGAATTGTGGGAGGAGGAGGAAGAGGGAGGCCATCCTCCGAGCCCCTCAGTGTCCCTGGGGAAGAAAGGTTGTGGATTCCGGCGGCTGAGCAAGACACTCCCATTGTCTAGCCCAGCCGTGGGCAAACTATGGCCCGCGGGCCGAATCCGGCCCGTTTCGGAGCCGAAAGAGCGGTGGGTTCTCTTGCTCTCCCCTCCGCTCCTTCACTAGCAGCCCGAGAGGAGAGTGCCTGCACGGTCAGGCTGCTTTTGTTCCGGCCCTCCCGTCCAGTGTAAGAACCCATGGTGGCCCTCAAGTCAAAAAGTTTGCCCACCCCTGGCCTAGTCCCAAAGTACCACAGCCCTGCTGGGGGGTGGCGGCCTCACCCACACTGGACAGATGGGGAAACCGAGGCAGGGGCTATTGTGTTCCCTGCCCTGGCCAGGCCTGGCCACCACTGAAGGGGTGAGAGGGCCCAGAGTGGGGGGGCCAGCCCCCCTCGCCCCCCAGACAGATCAGGCAGCTGCAGGCTCTAGGGTTCACCCAGGGCGTCCCTGGGGGGCAGGTGCTCCCACAAGTCACTTAGGGGTGGGGCCCTCTGCCCGCCTTCCTTCCCAGCCTCCTCCCAGCTCCCTGGGGGAGCCGGGTGGGGTGTAGGTTTGGGCGGGGAGTGTGGGCCGGCCCTATGGACCCCGGGGACAGTCACTCAGGTTCCCTCGGGCTCCACATTCCTGGGGACGGGGGAGGGTCAGGCCGGAATTCCCAGCTGGCCGGCGCAGTCCAGCCCCGGCCTGGCGGTCAGGAGCACGTCCCTGACCTCTGGGTCTCGTGCCGGATGGAACAATGCCTCCCACGCGGGGCGTGCGTGGGGATGGGGCAGCGAGTCTCCCCACCCCCGCTCCGGTCACCTAGCTTCGGCTGCTGCGGGGAGCACTACCCCAGCACCCCCCTCCCACCACCACCCACCTTTAGGAGGAGGGAGAACCGAGTGCAAATGAGTACAAGATACCAAGGAAACAGGAAGAGTAAGAACCTGTACGCCAGATCCCGTGCCGAGCCCCCTACTGGTCCTAAACTCGCAGAAACCCTGGCACGTTGTCGCTCCCATTTGCCAGGCGAGAAAACCGAGGCCACGGGGAGAGAAGTCACTTGCTTACGGCCGAATGACCCGAGCCAGAGTTTGAACCCAGGTCTCTCTGGCTCCGGGGTCTGCCCCGGGCTGAGGACAGGTCTGTTGCTGGGGTCTGTCTGCCACGGTGGGTACCTTGACACTGTGTTGGGGTCCCCTTCTAGCCTGGACTAGGGATACCTGTAACAGGTTTGGGGGGGGGCGTATATTATAGCAGAGGGAGGGGGAATGAAGCTCACCTCCCACCTCCCAGTCCTGGCCTTGCCTCTGGGGTTCACTTGGAGATGGGGTCAAAGGGCGGGTCTAGCCACCCCCCCTCCATTCAGAGGGAGGGAGGCTTAGAGGCAATCAATGACCAGCCCTTTGTCACCGGGTCACCCTTCCCAAAGCCCTGAACCCCAGAGATGGGGTCCCGGTCCCTGAGAAAACGCCCGAACGTGGCCGCCTCTGCAACACCTGGGAGAGTCAGTATCCTCGTCTGGAACACGGGGCGGCCTCGGTTCGAGCCTCCCTCCCCCCACGTGGGTAGGGCAGGGCTGGGGGGATGAACAACTTCATTCCACTGGCCACCCTCCGGCAGGACCCCTCCTTGGGGCCTGGAGGTCAAGACCCGCCCACAGTGTCCCCGCTGCTGCGTGTCCTGCCTTCGGGGGTGGGCGGGGAAGGGGGGGCCCTCTGGCCCCACTGCTGTGCGTGTGGAGGGGGCCGTGGGAGGGAGGGAGGGAGGGAAGGAAGCACAAAGCGCCATTGTCCACCAGGGGGAAGGGGAAAGGGATGGGGCGGTTTCCGAAACTGCCCCGTGAAATTCTCCCGGGAGGAAAGACGGCGCTTCCTCCTGGGGGGGGAGGCGGGCCTCGGGTTCTTTCTGCCCACGCTGCGCCGCTGGGGGGCATCCGTCCCCCCCAGAGCGCAAGGGAGGAGACCCACTAGCCCCCGTGGTCGGCAAACTGCGGCTCGCGAGCCACACTGGAGTGTGGCTCTCCCACAAAATACCACGGCCCCGGGCGAGTCTATGTTGAAGAAGAGGCGTTAGGAGAAGGTCAAGTTTAAAAAAAAATCTGGCTCTCCAAAGACATGTCAATCCTTGTCCTGTGGATATTTGGCTCTGCGGACTGATGAGTTTGCCGACCACTGACTGACTGCACTAGGCCTTCCTTCCTTCAGTCGCATCTGGGGGATCCGCCAGGGGGCGTCGGAGGCCCGCAGTCTCCCCAACCGCCGACCCTCCCGAGGCCACGCCCCCTCTGGCCGCAGGCCCCGCCCCCAGCCCCGCCCCCGGCGCCGGGGGCAAATACCCCCATACGGGCTGCTCTTTTCTTGGTTAACCCTCACCCAGGGCATTTTTCCACGGATTTTTTTCCTTTTCTTTCTTTCTTTTTTTTTTTTTTAGGGAGAGTGGAAAGGAGGGGGGAGAGACAGAGAGAAGCATCCACGTGAGAGAGACACGTGGGTTGGCTGCCTCCCCCGGGGATACGTGCCCTGGACCAGACTCGAACCCGGGGACCCTCATCCGGTCTGCAGCAGGCGGGCGCCCCGCCCACTGCGCCACCCCGGCCGCTGGGCCCGGCCGCTCTCCCGGCCTCCGCCGCGGGGAGAGGAAACCGGGGTCCGCGGAGCGGAAGGAAGCCGCTCCCCACGGGCCTCCCAGCGAGGGAGCGAGTGTCGGGCGTCCGAGCTCGAACCCCAGACCGACCGCGGCGTCCTCAGGTGCCCCCGGCCCGGCCGCAGGAATGCGCGGGAGCCGGAGCCGGAGGAGCCGGAAGCGGCGGCCCCCGGGCCCCCGAATCGGCCCGACGCCGCCGGGGCGGGGGCCGGCGTGGCCTTATAAGGACCGGCCGGCGGGAGGAGCCCGGCCCGGGCCGCCCGGTTCCTGCCACGAGGCCCGGCCGGCGCGGGGCGGGACCCCCGGGGAGGAGCGGCGGCGCGCGCCCCGCGGCGGAGGAACCGGCGGGGACGAGGGGAGACCCCGGGCGGCCCAGGGTCCGAGGAGTCCTCTCCTGGGGGAGGGGACAAGTGGGGGGACGGCTGCAGCCCCGCGTGGGCTCCCCTGAAACTCCTCCAGCGCCCAGACCCCACGCGGGCCGAGGGGGTGGCGGCTGGAGAACCCCAGGCCGCAGAGGGAACCCACCCCTCGAGGTGGGGATGCTCGGGGACCTGCAAGTCCTCCTGGGAACCCCGACTTCCTGGTGGAGGGCGCACCGACCTTGGGGAACCCGGCCCCTCCCCTCTGGGCTGCTCGGCCGCAGGCAGACACCTGGGGAGGTGTTTGCAGGTCTGAGGGCACTCGCGCGGGCCTTGGCAGATCCTGGCACTGCCCAGGGGCTGGGCTGGGGGCTGGCTGCCCCGAGGAGGGACAGTCACGGAGTGGGGTAGGTGGGTCCCCTGCCTTCTCCTCGGGAAGGTAAATCTTTAATTTCTGCCCCGGACCAAGGGTCAGGGGCTGGAGGGATGGGGCATCCAGTTCAGCTGCTTCTCTGCCCTTGCTGGAAGGCGCAGGTCCGGCCTTTTGTAGTGCCCCGGGACCTCTTTGTGCATTGGGGGGCGGGGGGGGGGGAGTGCGGGGACACAGGGGTTAGGGTACTCAGGAAGAAGCTGGGGAAAGGGGATAGGTTGGGCCCACTACTTCCGTTTCAAGATCTGGACCCATGCCTCACCCCCCCCCCCATGCCAACTCTCAGATCTAGAGATTAGGTTCACACATACCCCCCAAAATTTTATAGGTAAAGACACTGAGGCTCAGAGTGGGAAAAGGACAGGCTAGAAGTCACGGCTCCTAAGGCCCTTCCGGCCTTGACTTGCTCGGGACTCGGGGTTCTCCCTTGGAGGGGTGTTTGGACCCTGGCGCCCCCCTCTTCCTGGCTGGGTGCCCCTGGGCGGGTGACTTCACCGGTCTGAGGCAGAGTGAGTCCTCTTTGCTCTCAGAGTCGCTGTGTCCGGTTCTGGGAGACGGTGGTGTGCCCAGCACCCAGCCCGCCCCTGCGGTGCCCTCGCATTATTGGCCCCTTTGGCTACTGTTAGCCCGGGGCCAGCGTCCGGGGGAGGGGGCACTGCCCAGGTTGCCACGGGGAAGAGGCCCATGGAGCCTCCTCCCCGCGCTGCGGCTGCACATGGGCGAGTCCCGAGCAAGTTACTGTTTAAACAGGTGGTAGCCGTGGCCTCGGCACCTGGCACGGACTGGCATGTGCCACGGGGGCCTCCGAATCAACCATGTGGAACAGGCCTAGCATTGCTCCTGCCAGCCCTTCCCCTCCCCCCCTCTGCCCTGTCCCCTCCTCTGGTCCCCTAATAGGCCTGGTTCACATTGGGGACGGTGGGGCCACTTACCAGCTTCCGTAGGGCGCCCTCATCCAGCCCAGCCAAGGCCTCGTCCGCCATCTTGCTGGCCCCTAGCTCCGTGCGTCCCCTCCTGGTGAGATCCTCAGTGCCCGGGGCACCTGACACCAGCTCAGCGAATTCTGCAGGGGACAGAGTGTAAGTCAGGCCTGCGGGGGGCGCTCTCCCAGTGCCTCGGTTTCCCCTCTTCCCCATGGCGATTCGTTGCTGTCCTATCCTCGCTACCTGTGGTGTGGCTTCGGGTTTGGAGTTGCCCTCTGCCCTCGGGTAAAAGTGTGCTGGGAAGCCGAGGGTCTCGGGTTCCAGCCCAGACAACTCAAGGGCAGGCCCGAGCTGGACCTTCGCCCCCTTCCTCCCCCGCTCTGAGCATCACCCAGGGAGGGGAGGGGCCAGGCTTGAGAAGCTGGGCCCCAGCAAGGCCCACCCAAGCTGGGATCACCAGCAGGGGGTGCCCGCCAGGCTCCGCAGTTTCCTGCCCCACCCCCCCCCCCCCCCCCCCAGGGCCTGCCCAGCTCCGCGGCCCCCAAAAGGCTCAGCCTCGGTCGGCGGCGGGGCGGCGCCCATGTCCAAGCCCTCGCCGCGCCTGCCGCTCTCGTTCCCTTAGGTGATTTCAGCCTTGAAGGTAACACCCAGTCTTTCCATTCTATGGGACAGCCCTCTCTGTAAACACCCCTCTCCTCTCCCCGCCTCCCCTCTCTGCCCTCCCCCTGGTGCCAGCAGCCCAGAAGCAAGGGGTCCGGGCACCCAGCTCCCTTTGCCGAATTCACACTCGTACACAGTCCGAGTCCCCAGCCGGGAGGACCCGTCCAGACTCTGGACTTGGACGAACTGAGGGTTCGAGGGGAGCCAGGATTTGTCCCTGGGGGAAGGAGGATCCCAAAGACCCAGAGTGTAAGGGGGGGTGGGCAGGATCTGAGCCGCCTCTGGCTTCTGAAGACCCCTTCCCAAGTGCCCAGGGGGACTCAGGACAGCCCCCCTTCGCCCCAGCATTACCCATCAAAGGGGGCCCCCTACATCCTGGCCCAGGCTCCCCGGACAGCTCGCTTCCCCCCCCCCCTGCAGCCCCTATGTTTTCCCGTTTTTCCGGCATCGGAGGGTCCACAGCCTGGTGCCCAGCTAATGTCTGGGGACCGAGGTGGCCCCAGGATTCCCCCGTCTTGTTGATTCATCCCTCAGTCAACCCTCCCCGGTGCCCAGAACAGCCACTTTGTTGAGTCACCCCCCGGTCGGTGAGTGGGTCTGGGGGTGGCGGGCAGGGTCCTCATGAACAACACTGCTGGTTTCGGTGGACCCTGCCCGTTCAAGTGGCTGCTGGCTTCTCCCACCCCTGTCGGCTGGCGCAGAGGTCAGCCTCCCTCCCTCTCTCCCTCCCTCTGCGGGGAGTCCTTGCTTCTCACCTACCTACTTTGGGGTAACCCCCCGCACCCCCAAGAGGGTCTGTCATTCGCCCACCACCAGATTTAGGTTCTGTGGACGCTCTGAGTCCCCCGCCCCATGTCTTCTGAAGGACAGAGGGGTCCCCGATCCCTAATCTAGGACTTGCAGGGGGCTGCAGGAAGTCTGCTTCCCCGGGCATTCCCGCGGCTGACCCACACCGGCCCCATGGCTCTCTCGGAGGCACATTTTTGGGTTCCTGGCGATTGCGGGAGACCTCAGAGGAATGTGGCAACTTCCCCCGGGGGTGTCTGCCTCCTCCCTCCCCGCCCATCCTACTCCCGCCCAGAGCCTCCTGGCCTCCGAACCCCTTATCCCAGGGTTTAGAACCCCCGAGAATGGGTGGGGGCTCCCGGGGCTTGGGAGTCCCAGAACCCTACACCCAGATACCCCGGTCCCACTCCCGGCACCCGGAGGTCCGCGCACCCACCTCTCGGTCCGGCTCGCCGGTCGCGCGCGCGGGCTCGGGCGAAGGCGGCTCGGGATCCGAACCAGAGGGACCGGGAAACGGCTCGGGCAGAAGGCGTGACACGCCCGGGATCCCAGGCCCGCGCCGCAACCGTCCTCGGGACTCTGGCGGGGCCGTCTGTCCAGCCGCGCCAGCCGCCCGGCCGGCCCCGCCGCGCCCCGCCCCACCGCGCCGCGCCAGCCAATCCTGGGGAGGGTCCCGCCCCCCTCGCTCCCTATTGGGTAAATTCAATTTGGCGGCCACGCCCCCCTCGTGGGCGGGGATCCTAGCGGGTTGCAGCCGGGCGGGGGGACGACGGCTTGCCGCCGGGGCCCGGCTGGTCCCGCGCGGGCTTCGGGCGGGAGGGCGCCGGCCTTGCGCCCAAGCCCAGGAGGAGGGCGCCCAACGCCGGGGTGAGGGGCGCGGGGGTCGCCCGCGTCGCGGAGCCTTCCGGACAGACAGCCCTCCTCTTTGTTCCCGAGACCACGTCCCCTCCTCGCTGGACTCCGCCCCCTCCCTGGCGTCGGTGGCCGGGTTTGGCTGCTTCCAGGGGACACCTGGCCGGGGCCACCTCCGAGGAGGAGCGACTGCGTAATCGGCGGCATCTTGACCCTATGTTGGCGCATCTCCGGGGCCACCGCAGATGGAGCAAGATCAGGCACCCTGCAACCATCTTGGTGCGAATGGTGCCCTCATGGGCCATGCTGCTCCCTTCCAAGCTCAACCCACCTCCCCATGCCCCCCACCCGCCACCTCCACCCCAGGATCTGCCTCTTTCAGCGTTGGATCCTAAACATTGGGAATGTGGAGTTCAGACTCTCATTCAACAAACGGAGGAAACTGAGGCCCAGAGAAGGCCAACAGGCCCAAGACCACAGCAGGAGTCTGCCTGGGGATCCAAAGAGCCGGCCTGGAGATCCAACAAGCGCAGACCCACTGGGGAAAGCCACTCCGTCGTCGCCTTTGCTTGGAAGGCCCCGGGAGCCTCCCACAGGCCTCCATGGAGACCAAAAGGCGTTGGAGCCTGGGAAGGCGGGGCCGGGAGTCCTGTCTGTCAAATAAAAACAATACTGGTATCACCTCATTTTATTTTATTTTTATTATTTATGTATCTAGGCAGATCCTGCCTCGGGTGTATGTGTACCCATAGCACAGGAGGACACCAGCCCGGTGCAGACAGCACCCAAACATCATTGCATCAGTCCTTCTGTCCTTACATCTCAGCCTGAGCCTGAGCCTGGGCGGCAGCCACACCTGCAGCCCGGGGCTTGGGTGAGCCACGGAGGCCAGGGAACTGAGCTCGCGGCCGCCACCCTTTGGGGCCTTGGGCTTGGCCAGGGCCTTGATGGCCCCTGCTCCTGCGCTCATGGCCTCGGGCTGCTGGCCTGCACCTTCTTCCGGCCCTTCTCGCTGTGCTCCTTGGCAAAGCGCATGCTCCTTAGGGAACGTGGGATCCACCCGCTCAAGAGATTCGCATCTTTGTGATTGGGGCTTCTCCATGGCCTCTCTCTCTCTGAGCCATTTTTGGGACTGGTTGTGTGTGGTGTGGGTCTTAGACTTGGCCATATCTGCACCCTAGTCCGTGGCTCCTGAAGCACCTAAAACTGGAAGCTCAACTCATTTATTTATTATTTATTTTTTATTTATTAAATTTTTTTTTTATTGATTTCATTGATGGGCTGCCTCCCGCACAAGCCTGTAACCCAGGCTTGTGGCCTGACCGGGAATCCAACTGTGAACTCCTGGTTCTTAGGTCGACCGGGCATCAGCTCATGTATTTTTTATTATTATTATTATTATATTTTATTGATTTCTTACAGAGAGGTAGAGAGAGAGGGATAGAGAGTTAGAAACATCGATGAGAGAGAATCATCCATCAGCTGCATCCCGCACACCCCCCCAACTGGGGACGTGCCCCCCAACCAAACATACATGCCCTTGACCGGAATCGAACCTGGGGGACCCCTGAGTCCGCAGACCGACGCTCCATCCACTGAGGACAAACGGGTCGGGGCAGGTGGCTCTTTTGTACCCACGGGAAAGAAAACCAAGTGCTGAGAAGGGAGTAGACTTGTTCAGGTCGCACAGGGGGCGGAGCAAGCAGACCAGCTGGGAGGCTACACCGCCAGGCCCCCTCCCCATCCCCCTCCCCATCCCCCTCCCCCGGGGCAGGCCCTCCTCCCTACGTGACCCAGATGCCATCCGATCCCGGGAGGATGAGTCAGCGCCCTCCCGGGCCAACTCGGTCAGCCCGGCTTCAAACCTCGCACGCACGCCCGCCAGGGCGGGAACACCTCCAGGCGGCCACCTGGGAGGCCCCGCCCCCGGCCTGAGTGGCAGCTCCACGCTCCAATGAATGGCCTGATTCCTGCTAGCCCCGCCCCCTTCCCCCCGCCGCGCAGCACAGGTGAGTCTGAGTTTGGACTTGCTGGGTCTGACCCGGGTTCAAGAATTCTCGGTGCCTGAAGCCCTCCGGGCTGGGGTCCTCCTGCCCGCCGGCCTGCCTGCTCCCCTCCTTCCTGCTCCCCTCCTCCCTGCAAGGGGCGGGGCGGGTGGTGCGGACGGGGACATAACAGATCAAAGGCCGGTCCCCTGCGCGGCTGGGGAAGCGTCGGCCACAGCCCGGGACGCGTAAACATCCTGGGAGGAGGGTCAGGCTTAGCTCGGGGGTTGCCCTCGTGCACGCTGACCCGGATTCTGCAGAGGAGGCAGCCGAGGCAGCAGCTCCGGGAGGGGAGGGCGCCTGGGCCTGGCAGTGGCACCCATGGCATTCTGGCTGTGTGCAAACTCCCTTCCCTCCGCCTTGCTGCCTCTAGGACATGGGGGAATCCCGGGAGGCTCCTCGGAGGAGGAGGAGGAGGTGATGTGCAAAACTGATCCTCGAAGAAGAAGGATGACAAGAAATCCACCCCACAGAATAGTGGAGAGGGGTGGGAGGTGGGGCAGGGGGGAGGGAAGGCATGGAAGGGCACTTGCGACCGAGAAAGAGCCGGGCTAGAAGCCGGGAGTTGTGTAAATGGGAAAGGGAGGAGGGATGGGCCACAGATGGAGCAGAAAATGGAGATGGGGTGGTTCTTTTTTTAAAAAATATATATATATAAATCTTTGTTACTCAGATTATTACAATTGTTTCTCCTTTTTCTCCCCCAAAGCTCCCTACCACCCAGTTCCCATCCCACCCTCTGCCCTTACCCCCCCCCATTGTCCTCATCCATTGGTTATACGATTTCAATCCAGTCTCTCACTGCTCCCCCACCCCCTTATCCCCCTGATAATTATCAGTCCACTCCCCTTCTTTGCCCCTGGTTCTACTATATTCACCAGTTTATTCTGTTCCTCGGATTTTTTTTTCTTTTCCTTTTTTTCCGTATATGAATTTCAAGTGGGACACTCTCTCCCATTTGTTTTTTGTAGGGAAATACAACAAAGTGTTCTGTAGCAAATGGCTGCGGACTGTCCAAATGTCTCAGGACCACACGAATAGGATCCGGTCCTCCTCCGGTTCACACTGCCCCTCCGGGACACACGGCTCCTCTGAGTCATCCTGCTCCTCTGGGTCACACAGCTCCCCTGGGACACACGGCTCCCCCAGGGCACATGGCTCCCCTGGGCTCCACTGCCCCCCAGGTCACAGGGCTCCCCTGGGTCCCAGGAGATGGGGTGGTTCTATCTGTGACGTGCCCTGAATACCAGGGGAGCAGGGTGAGCATACCTTATGGGCATTGGGGAGGCCTGGGCCTCAGTCTGTCCATCTGTAAAATGGGGGGGATTGGACCCACGTCAGGCCCTCCCGGGGCTAGGGGGTGTAACAGGAAGGGTCCGGATTCCTCCAGGTCCAACCTAGGACTTCACAGAGGGGGAGGGGATGAGAAGCCGGAGCAGCTCAGGGGGCCAAGGGTAATATTTTGCTCCAGTGCCCGAGTTTGAGAATAAACAGTGTACCAGGCCGGCAGTGCCAGATCCCTGAATCACCCTGTGAGCTCTACGCCTCCCATCCCCCCTTCACCCTCCCTTTCCCCCCACCCCGCCAGGATTCTGCAGGGAAAGCCCAGGCCTGGGGTCAGGACTCAGGAGGGTGACGAATCTTAGCCCGGCCCCACCCTCGGCTAAGTGTTGGCCCCACGGGAACCCCAGTTGCCTCATCTTCACAATGGGGCCATTGTGGCCTCCACGCTCTGAGCCCGTTCCTGCCAGACCGGACACCTTAAAAGTCCAAGACTGGCCGGGCCGGTGTGGCTCAGTGGTGAGCGTTGACCCATGAACCAGGAGGTCAGGGTTTGATTCCCGGTCTGGGCACAGGCCCGGGGTTGGGGGCTTGTTCCCCAGCGTGGGGCGTGCAGGAGGCAGCCAGTCCCTGATTCTCTCTCACCATGGATATTTCTATCTCTCTCTCTCTCCCTCTCCCTTCCTCTCTGAAATCAATAATTCAAAACAAAACAAAAACAAACAAAAAAAAAACCCTAGCCGGTTTGGCTCAGTGGATAGAGCACTGGCTTGCGGACTGAAGGGTCCAGGGTTTGATTCCAGTTAAGGGCATGTACATTGGATGCGGGCATGTCCCGGGTGGGGGGAGTGTGCAGGAGGCAGCTGGTCGGTTTCTCTCTCATCGATGTTTCTAGCTCTCTATCCCTCTCGCTTCCTCTCTGAAAAAAAAAATAATAATAATAAAATAAAATTAATAATAATAATAATAATAAAAGAGTACCTGCCGGGGTTGCAGGCTCAATCCCCAGTAGGGGGTGTGCCAGAGGCAGCTAATCAATGATTCTCTCTCATCTCATCATTGATGTTTCTATCATTCTCTCCCTCTCCCTTCCTCTCTGACATCAATAAAAATACATTTTTTTAAAAACTCCCGGGCTGTCTGGGAGACCCCACACCTTGAGATGTGCTCACAAGTGGCTGTGAGGTCAGCCAAGGTCAAGACCCTGGGCCTAGGAGGGAGTCCGGGCTGCTGGGCCCTGGGGGGGGGGGGGTAGGAGGGGCTAGGAGTGGACCCAGGCTGGACCTGATGTTGGGGTCTCATGGCCTAGAGGCAGAAGGGGAGACGTGGGGTCTAAATGGGGTCCAGAGCAAAGCCCTCACTTGCCGTTTGGCGTCTGAGGGGCTGGGGAGAGGCAGCCCGGGGAAGGGGACAGCAGGGACAGAGGAAGGGAGGCAGCGCTGTGAGCACTTGGAGGGGAGCACTCCTCGGGGTCTCCGGAGGAGAAGAATTGGTTCTGGTTGGGCTTGGCTGGGTCACGGGAAGAAGCGGAGGCCCCTGAAGTGAGGGCCAGCCGCCCCGGGAGTGGGGCTGGAGACCTGCTCGGAAAACCAGTTTGGCAAGGCCGCCTCCTCCGTGATGTCATCCAGCTGCTGTGCTCTCTGAGTGACAGCCGCGCCAGATAAACTTCCGGCGTGGAGGAGGAGGGATGTGCTGAGGGATGGGAGAGGAATGACTCTGGATTTTTTTATTTTTTTAAGAGAGAAAGAGAGAGAAACCTCCATGTGTTGTTCCACTTGCTTATGCATGTATTGGTTGGTTCTTTAAAAATATATATATATATATTTTTTTTTTAATTGATTTTTTTACAGAGTGGTAAGGAGAGGGATAGAGTTAGAGACATCGACCAGCTGCCTCCTGCACACCCCCCACTGGGGACGTGCCTGCAACCAAGGTGCGTGCCCTTCACGGGAACCGAACCGGGAACCCTTGAGTCCCCAGGCCGACGCTCTATCCACTGAGCCACACCGGTCAGGGCTATGGGTTGGTTCTCCTATGTGCCCTGACCAGGAATGGGACCCGCAACCTCGGCGTATTGGGACGACGCTCTGACCCAGTGGTCGGCGAACTGCATGCGGCTCCTGAGCCGCGGTGTGCCGCTCTGTTGACTGATGGGTTTGCCGACCACTGCTCTAACCAGCTGAGCTCCTCAGCCAGGGCCCCAGTGACTCCTCAATGCAGGGAGCCCGGAGGCAAGTGGGCCCGGGGAGAAGCCCTCAGGGGGCTGGAGACGCCCTCTGACCTGTGACGAACCCCGGGAGACCAGCCTCCTGGACAGGGAACAGGGTTCTGACGGGCTGGCCCGGATTTTTGTGTGTGACTTCTGGGGGTCCCCTAGATGTCATCGAGGCTCATGGCAGGGGCCCTGCGTCATGGCTGGCCATTGGGGTTGGACCTTGACTCCAGGTTGGCGTAACCCTCATAGGGGGAGCCCGGTGAGGTAGGACAGCCTCAGGGAGACCAGGCCATGCCAGCAGAATTCGAACCCAGAACCCTTGGCCTGAACCATGGGGCCTTGCCCTCTACCCCTTGGGATCTCTTCCTACATGGGGCCTTGCCATATTTCTTTTTCTTTTAAAAAAAAATAAAAATACTTTTAATTGATATTTTACAGAGAGGAAGAGAGAGGGGTAGAGAGTTAGAAACGTCGATGAGAGAGAATCATCGATCAGCTGCCTCTTGCACACCCCCTACTGGGGATGTGCCCGCCACCAAGGTCCATGCCCTTGACCGGAATGGAATCCGGGACCCTTCAGACCGCAGGCCGACGCCCTATCCCCTGAGCCAAACCTGCTAGGGCACTTGCTATTATTTTTAAAATTCTGAAATCTGCCGAGACCGGTTTGGCTCAGCGGACAAGAGCGTCGGCCTGCGGACTCAAAGGTCCCGGGTTCGATTCCGGTCAAGGGCATGCGACTTGGTTGCAGGCACATCCCCGGTGGGGGGTGTACAGGAGGCAGTTGGTCGATGTTTCTAGCTCTCCATCCCTCTCTCTTCCTCTCTGGAAAAAAAATCAATAAAATATTATTTTAAAAAATTCTGAAACTGTTGTAGGCCAGCATGAGACTATGGGGGACCCCCCCAGTTCTCCCCTCTTTCCCCCCCCTGGCTGGCCGCAGCTCCTGGCAGTGCCCTTGCCTCCAATCAGCTATTATTAGGCGAGTCCTCATCTTAAATCCAGATGGGGAGCCAGGGGGCCGGGCGGGCGGAGGGCCGGGAACACCGCTGGGAGGCTGGTTCGGGTGTGGGCCCCGCCTGCCTGCAGCCGGTCCAAGCTGCCACGTCTGCACTTGGCTCCGAGGCCTGCACCCGGCCCTCCTCCCACCATGGCCGCCTCCTCGGAGGAGGTTCGCAGTGTTTCCTCAGCCTCAGCACTTTCCTTCCCGCCCCGGGGAGGCCAGGCCTGTGGGGAAGCTCTGAACCGGACACTGCTCGCCTCTGCAGCCGGCACAGGGGCCGTGCCCGCCCGCTCCTGTCGGGGCCCAGGGAACTGGGTTCAAGTCCCAGCCCTGCCGGCAGCACCCTGTGGCAACTTGAACAAGTGACATTTCCTCTCTGAGCCCTTTCTTTTTTCTTTTAAATAGTTTATTTTATTTTATTATTATCATTTTTTTACAGAGAGGAAGGGGGAGGAATAGAGAGTTAGAAACATCCATAAAAGAGAAACATCCATCAGCCGCCTCCTGCACACCCCCCACTGGGGATGTGCCCACAACCAAGGTACATGCCCTTGACCGGAATCGAACCTGGGACCCTTCAGTCCACAGGCCGACGCTCTATCCACTGAGCCAAACGGGTTAGGGCAGACTGCTTCTTTCTTACGCCCGCCCGTGTTACCAGTGAGAAATGGGAGGCCGGGAGCAGGGAAGGAACTTGCCCGGGGCCATCAGCCAGGGAGTCGGGACTGGGCCCAGAGCTTCAGTCCCAGAGGCTGAGCTGTTATCTCGGTCCAAGGTGAGTCCTCAGGAAATGTGAGCTATGCCGGGGCCCCACAGGCCTCCAGGGCCACCTGAGGTGGGAGGGCCGGCCCCAGGGCACTGCAGGCGCAGCTTCCCTGGGCCCGAGCACCAGATCTTCCCTAGCCTCAGGTTTCTGGAAAGATCTCTAACCTGCTCTTCCCAAGGTTAGAGCAAGATCCAGGCTGTTGTGCCCCTTCCCTGGGAGGCTGCGATTCCAGGCTTATCGATTGAGGGTTGGTTCTCTCTCACCATTGATGGTTTCTCTCTCTCTCTCTCTCTACCCCTTCCTCTCTGAAATCAATACAATATATACTTTTGTTTACAAACATATTTCTGACTTTGCCGTCAACATTTAAAAAATCAGAAGATTTCCCGCGGCAATCCAAATTTGTTATTTCCCTGGGGTCTCAAACCTGGGTCTGGGTCCCTCCAGGGCAGTCGCTTGCTCTGAAGGGGACCCTCTGGGGGTTCCTCCCTAAGCCTTCCCTCCCCTCCACCCCCACCCCACCACCCCGTGGGACTGTGCAGTCTGAGACCTTGAAGAAACAGCACCCTCCTTACCACCCCGGACCAATCAGGATCCGGGAATGTGACTTAATCAGGTGGATAATTCCTCCTCCTGAGGGCAGGTCCAGGAGGAGTGCACACACACACACACACACACACACACACACACACAGTCTCTGCCGCCGTGGAGAGCGAGGGATGTTTTGCTACAGCTTTGTAACCTGATGTCTCACTCCTGAATCCCCGGGGGCTGAATGGGTGGGTGCAAAATCCCTTCCCTCTCCCCATCTCAGCCCCCCACCCCGACCCCAGCCTTCGCTCTTGCCTTGCTCTCTGCGTGGTCCTCTCTGCCTCCTCACCCTCACTCTTGCTGGGTCCTGATTACCATCTGCGTCTCAACTCCCACGCCACCTCCACAGAGAGGCCTTCCCAGCGCACCCATCCCAAGCACCAGGCCGTACCGTGCTACCTTTTTTTATTTCCCATCATGCCCGTTATTTTCTGAAATGATTTCCTTGTTGCTGTTTGGCTCCGGCTCGACGTGAGCTCTGAGAAGAAGGCAAGGACCGAGTCTGTCTCGCTCACCACAAGACCTGGATCCGAGGGGTCCCGCCCGCAGCGGTGGGACCCGGGACCCCGGGCCTCACACCATTCCTTCCCCGGAGGAGGCGCACGCCAGCCCATGTGGGTGGGAGCTGGGAGAGGGCCAGCCGGCTCGCCATGAAGGAGCAATTAGTCACCAGCTAATTGGTGCAGGAGGCAGCTGGGGGGCCGGGAGGAGAGCAAGGGACCCACAGTCCAGAGGAGCCTCGGGTCTGTTTGTGGGGAAGATACAGAGAGAGGGCGGTGAGGAGCCCCCGGGGGGGAGGTGTGAAAGCCTCCTCTGAGTTACTGTATCTTCCTCTGACTTGACTGAGATCCGGCTCTCAAACTACAAGTGCCGTTGGGTTAGGCCAGGGGTCAGCAAAGTCATCCGCCCACAGAGCCAGCTATCCACAGGACAGCGGTGGACATGTCTTTGGAGAGCCAGATTTTTTAAAACGTAACCTTCTTCTAACGCCACCTCTTCAACATGGACTTGCCCGGGGCCGTGGTGTTTTGTGGAAGAGCCACACTCCAGGGGCCAAAGAGCCGCAGGTGGCTCTCGAGCGAGCCTCAGTTTGCCGACCCCTGGGGTTAGGAGGTTGGATCAGGAGTGAGCTCATCTTTCCACTTTTTGTTGTTGTTAATCCTCCCCCGAGGATATTTTCCCATTGATTTTTAGAGAGAGTGCAAGAGAGAGGGAGAGACAGAGAGAAACATCGATGTGAGAGAAACACAGGGATGGGTTGCCTCCTGCATGAGCCCTGACCAGGGCCCAAGCCGGGGAGGAGCCTGCAACCGAGGTACGTGCCCTTGACGGGAATTAACCCCGGGACCCTTTGGTCTGCAGGCCAACACTCTAGCCCAGGGGTGGGCAAACTTTTTGACTGGAAGGCCACCATGGGTTCTTAAACTGGACCCGAGGGCCGGCACAAAAGCAACCAGACCATGCTGGCACTCTCCTCTTGGGCTGCTGGTGAAGGCGCGGAGGGGAGAGCCAGAGAACCCTCCTCCGCTCTTGGGGCTCTGCAGGCCGGATAGAACAGCTGCAAGGGGCCGGATCCGGCCCGAGGGCCGTAGTTTGCCCACGGGCTGCTCTAACCACTGAGCACACCAGCTACGGCCCACCTTTTCGCATTTCGAAACTGTTAACTTAAAGTATGACCATGTTAGGTCACCCAGTCGGACACGAGGATCCGTCTGGGCTTGTTCGGCACTCTCCGGGTTTCAAGAGCTTCCTTTTTAGGGCCAGAAGGTTGTTGGAGGGAGGCGATGCCTGTTTCTCCCCCCTGTTTCCGCGCGGGAGAAGGCACCGCCTGCCTGCCTGCCTGCCCCTCGCGCCTCAGGCAGCGCCCCACACGGCGGGCAGGCAGCGTCTTCGGAGGAGGAGGTGGTCATCGTCTACAAGGCTGGCCCGGGGTCTCCAGAGTGCGCTCAGCGACGTCACAAGCGAGGCTCGGCCGATAGGAGAGGGGAGTGTGGCCCGTGAGGACAGGCGGAAGCCTACGGGCATGGGTCCGGGCAGGACAGGACGGAGATTGCCGATGGGCGGAGGTTCGGCCCGCGCTGGGCGCTGTGGCAGGAGAATGAGCAGCCCGGTCAGCAGAACACGCTCCCCAGCTCCGTCCTCCTTTCTCCTCGGCGGCCCTGAGTGGTCAGAGAGAACCATGATGATGATGATGATGATGATTATTTTAAAATATATATATTTTTATTGATTGTTTTTACAGAGAGGAAGAGAGAGGAATAGAGAGTTAGAAACATCAATGAGAGAGGAACATCAATCAGCTGCCTCCTGCACACCTCCCCACTGGGGATGTGCCCGCAACCAACGTATATGCCCTTGACCGGGATCGAACCTGGGACCCTTCAGCCCGCAGGCCGACGCTCTGTCCACGGAGCCAACCCAACCAGGGCTAAAGGAAGTTTTTAAAAAGTTGGTTCATTCTGAGACTAGTCCTTATTACATTTTAGGGGGACAGTAGAAAGTAGTGCTTCATCATTACTATTATCTTTAAATGTGCTTTGACAGGTTACAAAGTGCTGGCAAGTGTGTGTTCCATTTGGAAAGAACATTTTCCTGGGATGTGAAATCCCAGAGTCTGGCAAGTTCTGGCCAGGCCATGATTCCTTGGCCCGGGCCCTGGCCTGGCTCCCCACGCGGCTCCAGGCTCCTGGCAGGGCCGGAGGCGCCTCCTGGGAGCTGAGCTGATGGGTTTAGAAAGCCGTGCTGGTCTCCTGCCCGTCACGCGGAGAAGCTCCGGTTTAGAACCGCTTGTTTCAGCTTATCCGATCACTTGATTCTTCTTCTTCTTCTTCTTCTTCTTCTTCTTCTTCTTCTTCTTCTTCTTCTTCTTCTTCTTCTTTTTAAATATTTGGCTTACTTATTTATTTTTTTGTTCATTGTCACCGAGGATATTTTCCCATTGATTTTTAGGGAGAGTGGAAGGGAGAGGGAAAGACAGAGAGAAACATGGATGTGAGAGGAGCACATTGATGGGTCGCCTCCTGCATGCACCCTGACCCGGGCCCAGGCTGGGGAGGAGCCTGCAACCAAGGTATCTATCTGCCCTTGACTGGCATCGAACCCAGGACCCTTCGGTCCGCAGGCGGACACCCTATCCACTGAGCAACCCAGCTAGGGTGGACCCTTATCTTCTTAGCTGTGGAGGCCAGGCTCTGAGCAGCTGTGTTACAGTCACCCCGTCGTGGGGCCTCCGCTCCGACCCCGGCTGCCTGCCTGACTCAGCCACTGTGGGTGGCCTCACGCCTGTGTGTGGGCAGCAGGGCCAGCGAGAACCCTCCACGTTCCTTGAAAGCCAAATATGGCCAGGCCAGTCCCTCCGAGGCCCGCGCGGCAGTCGGGCTTGCTCCTGCCTGCTCGTCTGGGCTTGGGGCCCTCTCCCGAACACAGCCTCCTGGCTCTGCCCCAGAGAACTCTGGGAGAGCCTCCGTTCCGATCCCCTCCTCACAGAGTCTTGTTACTGAAAGAGAAGATACGGGACCGGTGTCTTATCCAAGCCACAACAATTCCTAACCCCAAGCCTTGGCTCATGCAGTCCCCTCCACGTGGAGTGCCTCTCTCTCAAGCCAGCTCTTCTGCTTCCTTGAGGGCCCATTGTGAGGTATCAGGAAAAGTTACTTCCCAACTATATGGCCTGGAGTAAGTCATTTATTTCATCCATGCATCCATGCATCCATGCATGCATGCATGCATCCATCCATCCATTTATCCATCCATCCATCCATCCATCCACCCATTCATCCATCCATCCATCCATCCATCTACCCATTCATCCATCCATCCATTTATCCATCCATCCATCCATCCATCCACCCACCCATCCATCCATCCATCCATCCATCCATTTTTAAAAATATATATATTTTATTGATATTTTACAGAGAGGAAGGGAGGGAGATAGAGAGCTAGAAACGTCAATGAGAGAGAAACATCGATCAGTCGCCTCTCGCACACCCCCCACCAGGGATGTGCCCGCAACCAATGTACATGCTCTTGACCGGAATCGAACCCGGGACCTCTCAGTCCGCAGACCGACGCTCTACCACTGAGCCAAACCGGTTCGGCCATCCATCCATTTATCCACCCATCCATTCATCCACCCACCCACCCTTCCTTCCTTCCATCCTGTGGGCACCTACCTGAGCCAGGCACTGTGCATATGGTCTCTCCTTCCAGACTAGAAGCCCCTTTAAGGTTACAAACCAGGCACCAGGAGAGAATTGTTCACCCAATATCCATGGCCAAGTCGTGTCCTACTACAGTCCTGGCGAGGCCCTGTCTTCATTCCAGGTGGGAAGACTGCCTGAAGGGACGGTCCGAAGGACACACAGAGAGAGCAGAGACCATGAGACGGTCATTGCACATCAGAGCAGGGGGCTCATCCAGGCCTCGGGGGGAGAGTGCCTAACGTGCCCTCACGAAGGGCCAGCAACGCTCATCAGAACAGCCTCCCTATAGCTCAGTGCCATCTTGTGGACGAGGCAACTGAGGCTCGGAGAGGAAACGTGCCCTGCCCCAACTCACCACTCAGCCAGGAGGAAGCGTGTGGGCTTGGACCAGAGGTGGGCAAACTTTAAAAAAAAAAAAAAATATATATATATATATATATATATATATATATATATATATATATATGTATATATTGTTGATTTTTTTACATCGAGGAAGAGAGAGAGAGATAGAGAGTTAGAAACATTGATGAGAGAGAGTCATCAATCAGCTGCCTCTTGCACATCCCCCACTGGGGATGTGCCCGCAACCAAGGTGCATGCCCTTGACCGGAATCGAACCTGGGACCTTTCAGTCCGCAGGCCGACGCTCTATCCACTGAGCCCAACCGGTCTCGGTGGTGGGCAAATTTTTTGACTCGAGGGCCACCATGGGTTCTTAAACTGGACCGGAGGGCCGGAACAAAAGCAACCTGACCATGCTGGCACTCTCCTCTTGGGCTGCTGGTGAAGGAGCGGAGGGGAGAGCAAGAGAACCCTCCGCTCTTTCGGCTCCTCAGGCTGGATAGAACAGCCACACGGGCAGGATCTGGCCCGCAGGCCATAGTTTGCCCATCCCTGGCTTGGACTCAAGTCTGAGTCTCTAACCTCAGCCCTGCTCCACGGAGCTGGGGTCTCCACGCACGCCAAGACCCAGAGAGGCAAAAGGGGTTATGTGGGGTCCCACAGCTGTTGGGGGTAGGCCAGACCATACTGGGGAGACCTTTTCCATCCTGGCAGCTCGGCACGGGTCTGGGTAAGCCTCCAGCCCTCGGTTGAGAGCAGGGCCTGGCTGACCCATTCTCAGTCCTCGGAAGGATCCTAGGATCTGGTCCATAATCTCGGGCCGGCCAGCAGATCCCGTCCTCCCCAGACACCCCTCAGCGCCCACGCTGCCCCCGGACCGCGCCTTCCCCACCCCTCGCGTTCTGCTCGCCCCCCTCCTGTTTAAACCATCTGACCCTCTTGCCAAAGCAAACTCGGCAGATGCCCGCGAACCAGCCAGCCGGGGAGGGAGCCGCCCTCCTGGAATGCTGGAGGGGGGTCACCAGGCAGGGAAATGTGAGCGGCTACCTTTTTTGGGGAAAGTCAGAACTCCCTCTGTGGGAGAGGATGCAGGGCAGGCCGGTTCAGAGGCCCGGGCCTCAGTTTCCCCATAATCACCGCCACGGCACCGATGGGGTGTGAATACCTTCGGCTGTTCATCGGACAGCTATTGCTTGGGTGTCTGCTGGGGGCCAGGCGTGGAGCCGGCTGCGTGGGACACAGTGGGGCCAGAGCTGAGCCCGTCCCTCCGCCCCCGATCATCTCTCTGGGGCTGGATGGGTTTCAGAATTCAGAATCTTGGGGTGGGCGGGGCGGGGGAGGTGTGTGTGTGTGTGTGTGTGTGTGTGTGTGTGTGTGCATGTGAAAAGGTGATCCAGTGTGGTCTGAGCCCACCCACCTCCAATCCAACACAGGACTCTTTTTATTTTTTAAATATAGTTTATTGATTGTTTTACAGAGAGGAAGAGAGAGGGATATAGAGATAGAAACATCGATGAGAGAGAAACATCGACCAGCTGCCTCCTGCACACCCCACCCTGGGGATGTGCCCGCCACCAAGGTATGTGCCCTTGGCCGGAATTGAACCTGGGACCTTTTTCAGTCTGCAGGCCGACGCTCTATCCACTGAGCCACACCGGTTTCGGCCCAACACAGGACTCTTGCTGTAGCGAGGAGCGTGGATGTCGCCTCCACATGGACGGAAGGTCCCGGTCCAGCGAGTGTTTTCTTCGAACAGGGAGGGAGGGAGGGAGAGAGAGAGAGAGAGAGAGAGAGAGGGAGGGAGGCCCTCGGGTGTCTAGGCTCTCGGGGCTGCGGAGCTGACGGTCCGGGACCGAGGCCTGGCCCCTCTCCCCATTGTACAGATGGGAACACTGAGACTCGGGGCAGAGGCGTTGCCTCTGCAAGGCCCTCGAGATAGCAAAGGGCGCAGGTGCCCGGGAGTCCAGGTCTCCCCCGTGGCTCCACATTCCCGCACCCCTGCAGACCGAGGACCCTGCCTGAGAGAGAGAGAGAGAGAGAGAGAGAGAGAGAGAGAGAGAGAGAGAGAGACACGCGGGGGAGGAGGAGCTGAGGTGGGAAGGCGCCCTGGCCAGACCTTGGCGGCCCCCGGCCAGTTGGGCCAGGAAGGAGTTAAGCCGGCTGGGCCCCCGCCAGCCCTCGCAGGGCCTGCCTGTCTGGGGCCCGTTCGCCGGCCGCGCTTGCATCATGGGCTGCGCCGTGCCGTGCGCGCACACACACACACACACACACACACACACACTCACATTCTTGGGTCATGAGAAACGCACCATTGCGGTGACATCATGCCCGAGAGGAGGCTTTCTCCGGCCCCTCTCCTGCCCGCAGTCGGAGCGGCCTGGTGCGCACCCTCCCCTGCAGCCTGGCCTGCTTACGGAGCGTCGGGGCGGGCAGGCTCTCATGGGCGGGGTGGGAGGGGGCGCTGGAGTGTGTGTGTGTCTTAAAAAGGATAAAAATAGCCCGTCGGGGGCTCCCGTCGGGGTCTCTGGGCGTCGGGGCGCACCACTGTTTATGTTCTGTCTACGCCACGCCGGCCGTGCTCGGGGAGGCGGCCTTGGAGACGGAACGAGAGAAACCACCGTGTCTTTCCGTTCCCTCTCGTGTGTGTTTTTTTTCTTTTCTTTTTGGGAGGGAGATGGTTTGGACCAGCCCCCCATTATATAGCCAAGGAAAGGGGGCTCAGAGGGAGGGGGTCACACAGCCAGGCTCCAGGGTCCCACACACCTCACATGGGCCGTGCTGTCCTCAGCCCCGCGTAGGCACTGCCAGTGGTTTTTCTTTCTTTTTTTTTTTTTTAATATATTTTTAATTGATATTTTACAGAGAGGAAGAGAGAGGGATAGAGAGTTAGAAACGTCGATGAGAGAGAAACATCGACCAGCTGCCTCTTGCACACCCCCCACTGGGGATGTGCCCGCAACCAAGGTACATGCCCCTGACCGGAATCGAACCCGGGACCTTTCAGTCCGCAGGCTGACGCTCTACCACTGAGCCAAACCGGTTTCGGCTGCCAATGGTTTTTCAATGCGTTTGCTCTCTTTTGGGAAGAGAGGTGCCTTTGGCTGTAGCTCCTGGCTGCGGGCTTTTTTTTTTTTTTTTTTTTAATATGTTTTTATTGCCCTAACTGGTCTGGCTCAGCGGAGAGAGCGTCAGCCCGCGGAATGCAGGGTCCTGGTTTCGATTCCGGTTGTGGGCTCGATCCCCAGTAGGGGGTAGGTAAGAGACGGCCGATTAATGATTCTCTCTCATCATTGATGGTATTTCTATCTCTCTCTCTCTCTCCCCCTCCCCCTTCCTCTCTGAAATCCCACAACCAGGGGAATGTGCCCTTGACCAGAATCAAACCTGGGCCCAAGCTCTATTCACTGAGCCAAAAAAACCCTGTTAGGGCTGACTCACAACCTTTTTAAATATATATTATTGATTTTTTTTTTTTTTACAGAGAGGAAGGGAAAGGGAGAGCCAGAAACATCCATGAGAGAGAAACATCAACCAGCTGCCTCCTGCACACCTCCTACCGGGGATGTGCCCGCAACCAAGGTACATGCCCTTGACCGGAATCTAACCTGGGACCCTTCAATCCGCAGGGTGAGGCTCTGTCCACTGAGCCACACCGGTGAGGCCACAGGTGAGTTTTAAAGGCGGCAACATGATCTCATGGACCAACGTCGCGCGGGCTGCACCGTAGAGACGGAGCACGCCCGGAAAAGGGGAAAGAGAGGAAAAGTTAGCCAGCGAGTGCCAATTTATAAAGAAAATATTTAAAATGCCTTTTTCCATGGAAAATTCCATCTACGGGACCAAAAACCACTCCAGCTCCTCTTTAACAGTCGCTAACGCTGGCTTCCAAAATAGCCCGAATGCCTGTCCGCGCTGCACTCCCAAATCCCTTAAAAAGTCTTCCCGAGCGAAACAGAATCGGCGGCCCAAGCCAGGCCTGGGCCCGCGTTCTGGGGAGTCGCAGGATGCAGCCGCTCTAAGATCACCCCCGACGCACAGCTATCGTCCATCCCCCGGGTTTCCTACGTGGCATCGAGGGCCCAGGGGAGGGGAGGGGACAGCCCGAAGGACCCAGCAGCCTCATGGTGGGGTGAGGACTCGAACCCAGAATTCTGAACCCTCCTGCCTGTCTCCAGGCAGCCAGGAAGGCAAGCCGATGCCTTCTCATCATCCGACATCTCCTCTCCTCCTAAGCTGGGGAGCCTGGGCCCAGGGCTGTGAGCTCCCTGCCTCCCCCCCTCCCCGGGGCCGGAAGCGCGGCCTGCCCGGGATTTCCTGTGTGTGGGAAAGAAACAGGACGAGCGGACGAGACTCTTCCAAGACTGACTTTATTTTCGAGGGCGTGCAGCCACCCCCTGGCCAGGAGGGCCGGCCGGAGGACATATGTTTCGTGTATTCCTAAAAGTCATCCAGGGGGTGGCTGTGGGCCCAGAGAGCACGCGGCTACCCACGTGAGGGGAGAAGAGCACGCATGCCCGGGGCCATGGTCCCTGTCCTTGGGGGAGCAGCTCGGCTGGGTGTGGGGCCTCCCCGATGGACAGACCCAGAGAACTGAACGCCAATGATGGGTCCGTGTGAGCCCATCCCAGGGGGTCCTGCCCAGGAGCGGGGAGGAGGGACAGGGAGGAGGGACAGGGAAGAGCCCTGGACCGCTGTAGGGAACTCTCTCTCCTCCTCCAGGACAGAGTGGAGCAGGCCTCAGTCTTCCCAAAGGCGGGGGAGGGAGCTGGGGTGTCTGTCTCCCCGCCAGGCCTCCATCCTTCCGGGATGTTGGCTTCTCTCGAACGTGTGCCTTGCCCCCGAGGCCAGGACAATGCCTCTGCAGGAAGGCAGCCTTTGTGGGGCAGAGGTGACCGTCAGGGAGATGAGGGCGGTGTCTGCTCCCGGAGGGCCCCCCCAGGCCATGAGTGGGCGTTCCGTGTACAGGAAAAGGCGAGCACAGGCCCGGGAGACCTGTGTCTTCCTCTCCCCGGGGCGGGGATGCTGAGGCCGCCTGCAGTGCCACAGTGGGGCCCTTTTGCCTGTCCAGACCCGAGTCACCCCTTCCTTCTCATGTTGGGCAGCCACTTGGCCGCACTGGGGGGGGGCACAGCCGGCGGGTATGCACCGACATTCCCCCCCCCCTCGTGGGTTCCACACTCAACCTAGACGACATTTCCCAGGATCCCTTGCAGCAAGGAGGGGTCATGTGACCGACTCTGGCCAATGAGCAGGAGGGATGTGGGCCTCTTCCAGGCTTGGGCCTCACAGAAGCCTCCCTGGAAATCACTGCTCCACTGGTCAGTTGGGTTTGGTCCTCAGGAGGGAAAGGTGAAAGGGGACTCAAGCACGCTGGTCCTGGCAGAGGGAACAGCGTGGGCAAAGGCCCGGGGGCGGGAAGGCCGAACCCAAAGCAGCCAGAGTGACTGGGGGTCCTGAGCGAGGAAGGGAGAGAGGCCTGAGAGGGAGGTGCGTGGCCCTGGTACAAGGTTCGTGGGTTCGTGGAGGAGGAATTGGATGGGTACAGGCTAGACGCAGGGGTGGGCAAACTTTTTGACTGGAGGGCCACCATGGGCTCTTACACCGGACCGGAGGGCCGGAACAAAAGCAGCCCGACCATGCTGGCACTCTCCTCTTGGGCTGCTGGGGAAGGAGCGGAGGGGAGAGCAAGAGAACCCTCCTCCGCTCTTTCGGCTCTGCGGGCCGGATAGAATAGCCGAACGGGCCGGATCCGGCCCGAGGGCCGTAGTCTGCCCACGGCGGGGATAGAGGCTGTCCTGGCACCCTCCCCTGGCACCCTCCCGCCTCTAACTCCCTCTAACCGGGAGACCCAGAGGCAGAGCATCAAGTTAGAAAACCAGATGGTAACCAGGAGGGGTTTTGAACCTGGAAACTCAGAGTGTGTGTGTGTGTGTGTGTGTGTGAGTGTGTGTGTGTGGCTTGTATAGTTGTAGAATTCAGTGGCCCCCAGCCCCCAGCTGTGGAGTCCCTGTCTTGGGGTCGGGGTGCCCTGGTCTGCGGTGGAAGAGGGTTGTTAAGTCTTCCACTCACAGCCCAGCCTCACCCCAGAGGGTTATCTGGCCTGAGCTGGGTGAGCATCGAACCCTCTCTAGTTTTTATTTTTAATCCTCACCGGGGGCCTGGGTTGGGTGGGGAGGAGCCTGTAGCCGAGATACACCTTGACTGGACTCGAACCCAGGACCCTTGCATCCACAGGCCAGCACTCCATCCACTGAGCCAAACCGGCCAGCACAACTCGGACCCTCTCTGGGGCTGGGTTCCTCTCATCCTAGATGACGCCAGTATCGGGGCTCCGGGCTCTCCTGGTGGGCCGGCTTGGGACTCTCACCATGCTTTTTGTGAAACCTCAAATAAGTCACTTAAAAACGAACGGTGGGCTGAAACCGGTGTGGCTCAGTGGTAGAGCGTCGGTCTGCGGACTGAAGGGTCCCGGGTTCAATTCCAGTCAAGGGCATGTACATTGGTTGCGGGCACATCCCTGGTAGGGGGTGTGCAGGAGGCAGCTGGCCGATGTTTCTCTCTCATCGACGTTTCTGGCTCTCTATCTCTCTCCCTTCCTCTCTGTAAAATATCAATAAAATATATTTAAAAACAAACAAACAAACAAAACGAACGGTGGGGCCAGAGCTGCCTGTCTGAGCCTCTGGGGCTGCCATTTGCCTCCCCCTGTCCCCCCCTCGCCCAGAGCAGCTCCCCTGGGGAAAGGCAGCTGACCCAGCTGCATCCGTGGGAAGCCCTGGCCCCCACACTTCACCCCGCCGAGGCCACAGGAAATGACCCTCTCAGCGGCACGAGCTGCGACCCAGAGGACAATGACAGGGACGGAAGCCCGCGTGTCCCAGTTAACTCGTCCCTTTGGGTGGGTGCCCGCGGCTGGAAACATAAAACTGAAGATTCGGTGGGGGGAAAAAATACTTGAAACAAAAACAAAGAACAATTCCATGGGCGTTGGCCCATTTCTGATGCGCTAGGGGTTTTGTTCTCTTTCTTGGTGTGTGTTTGACACACAGATAAGGCTCAGAGAATCAAGGAATCTAAGGGGGGAAGGTCAGCAGTCCCACCCAAGCACAGCCCCCCCCCCCCCCCCGCCATGGCCCTGCCTCCCCACGTGGCTGGCTGTCAATCACATCCCTGGGCTCTGGCCACTGACCCACCCTACCCCCCCCAACTCACCACCTAGCACAGCTGTGGGCAAACGGAGCCAAACCGGTTTCGGCAGAGCAGGTGGTTTTATCGGGGACCGCAGGGAGGACACTCCACCGGGGTTCCACTGAGGCGGGGGGTGGGGGTGAGGACTCCGGGCTAAGCAGGGCGGGTCTCACCTGCAGGTAACAGAGCCTAATAAAACTAACGATGTTGAGCCCTAGCTGGTGTTGCTCAGTGGATAGAGCATCGGCCCTCGGACGGAAGGGTCCCGGGTTCGACTCCGGTCAAGGGCATGCACCTGGGTTGCAGGCACATCCCCAGTGGGGGTGTGTGTCAGAGGTAACTGATCCATGCTTCTCTTCCATTGATGTTTCTAATTCTCTAGTCCAGGGGTGGGCAAACTTTTTGACTCGAGGGCCACCATGGGCTCTTAAACTGGACCGGAGGGCCGGAACAAAAGCAGCCTGACCATGCTGGCACTCTCCTCTTGGGCTGCTGGTGAAGGAGCGGAGGGGAGAGCAAGAGAACCCTCCTCCGCTCTTTCGGTTCCACGGGCCGGATCCGGCTCGAGGGCTGTAGTTTGCCCATGCCTGCTCTAGTCCCTTTCCCTTTCTCTATGTAAAAAAAAAAAATCAATAAAATATATTTAAAAAACAACACACACACACACAGGAAACTAACGATGCCGAGAGCCGGAGCGTCCCTGGCTCCCGAACCCCCAGTTCTCCGGCGATGCAGACCACCCTGCAGACACCCCAGGATGCTCCCGGAAGAGACAGTGGCCTGGCCGTCTGCCTCCTCACCGCCTCTGCACGTGCTCTCGCCCACACAAGGTCTGGCGGCCTGGGAGGCTCGGCGAGGAGAGGGCCTGTGCCCAAGGTCATGGAGCCAGCCAGCTGCCAGGGTGGGGGGGGGACATGCCAACCAGGCCTGCCCGGGGTGCCCCCCTTGCGGGCAGCCTCCTCTGGCTGCGGCTTTATTTCCCCCTGGAGGCCAGCTCTCCTCCGCGGCTGGTCTGCCCCCCTCGTCCTCCCTCCCCTCCCCCTCCCCAGCCTGAAAGGTCAGGTACGTCCCAGCCTCCCTCGGGCATGTCCATGTAAGGCTCTGTTGTTCCAAAATGCGGCCAAATTTATAAACTCCGCTTTCCCGGAGACGCGAGGCGGTCCGTGCGGAGAGCGGCGCGGGGGCAGAGCTGGGAGCGCCGCCGTCGGAGGCCTGGCCCTCGGCCCGGCCCGGCCCAGTGAGCGCCCGCCTTGGATGGGGCCCCGCGCCCCTCCCCACGCCTCAGTTTCCCCATCGACACAGCAAAGAAAGGGGCCTGCAGGTCATTCCCTCAGCCCTCCCCGAGCCTAGGCCCATGCAGCGTGCTGCTTACAAAGGACAGTTCTGTAGCCAAGAGATGCTGGGGATGGACTGCAGCCTCTCTCTCTCTCTCTTTTTTTTCTTTTTTAAAAATATATTTTATTGATATTTTACAGAGAGGAAAGGAGGGAGATAGAGAGCTAGAAACGTCGATGAGAGAGAAACATCGACCAGCTGCCTCTTGCACACCCCCTACCGGGGATGTGCCCGCAACCAAGGTACATGCCCTTGGCCGGAATTGAACCCGGGACCTTTCAGTTCTCAGACCGACGCTCTATCCACTGAGCCACACCGGTTTCGGCTGCAGCCACTCTTGTATGACTTTCTTCTTTCCTTCCTTCCTTTCTTCCTTCCTTCCTTCCTTCCTTCCTTCCTTCCTTCCTTCCTTCCTTCTTTCTTTTCTTCCTTCCTTCCTTCCTTTTTCTTTTTTTCACCCCTAGCTTGATATTTTAGAAAATATATTCTATTGATTCTTTACAGAGAGGAAGGGGAGAGGGACAGAGAGTTAGAAACATGGATGGGAGAGAAACATCCATCAGCTGCCTCCTGCACACCTCCTACTGGAGATGCACCCGCATTTTTTAAAAATTAAAATTGATTTTTTTAAAAATTAAAAAGAGTACCCTGCTGTGACCAGTGTGGCTCAGTGGATGGAGCGTCGGCTTTCGGACTCAAGGGTCCCAGGTTCGATTCCAGCCAAGGGCATGCGCCTTGGTTGTGGGCACATCCCCAGTGGGGGGTGTGCAGGAGGCGGCTGATCGATGTTTCTCTCTCATAGATGTTTCTGACTCTCTGTCCCTCTCCCTTCCTCTGTGTGAAAATCAATAAGATCTATTTTTTAAAAATTACCCAAAGTCTCAGCCTTCACCGTGAAGTATTAGGTGCTCTCTCCGGTCCCCCACTCCCACGTTCCTCCCCAGAAGGGCTGCTGTAGGGTCCCGTGGGAAGTGTGAATGGAAGTTGTCAAGATGGATTCTTTGCATATATGAGTATTCATGTTTGTACAGGGTTTATTTCACTTATTTTTTTTAAAAGAATTTTTTTTATTGATTTCAGAGAGGAAGGAAGAGAGAGAGAGAAACATCAATGAGGAGAGAGAATCATGGATCGGCGGCCTCCTGCACGCCCCGCACTGGGGATGTAGCCTGCAACCGGGGCGTGTGCCCCGACCGTGAATCGAACTGTGACCTCCTACCGTAGTTCATTGGTTGACGCCCAACCACTGAGCCACACCGGCCGGGAAGAATCATTTCTTCCCCTCACACACAACAAGTCCAAGTCTAGAAGTGAGCAGGCGAGCAGTGCAGGGCGGACAGCCGCACGGGGGTGGTCAGGGATCTAGTTCTCATCTCTTCCAACCTCGGTGCCTGGCCTGGGCCTGCAGCCAACGGGGCGGCCAGGGACCCAGACGTCACATCTGCACTCAGAGCACGTGACGGAGGAAGAGGGGGCCGGGGGCAGAGAGCATGAACGGTCTTTATAAGTTTCCCCATCCCTCACCTGGCCGGTCCACGTGGATCTCCTCGCTCAGGACTTTATCAAGTGGCCACACCGGCGGCCCGGGGGGGAGGGGGGACGGCATGGTCTGTTACAGCCCCCACGTGGCCACCATTCGGACTCCTCACCGTAGATGGATGTCACCTGTTCTAGAACTTTATACAAACATCAGCACACGGAACAGTCTCTGGTCTCTGGCTTATTTTGTTCGGGGGGAGAGAGAGGGGGAGAGACAGAGAGAGAGAGAGAGAGAGACAGAGAGAGAGAGACAGAGAGAGAGAGACAGAGAGAGAGAGACAGAGAGAGAAACATCAATGATGAGAGGGAATCATCGATCGGCTGCCTCCTGCACGCCCCCTACTGGGGGGAAGGAGCCCACAGCCAAGGAATGAAACAGTGACCTCCTGGTTCCTAGGTCGATGCTCAGCCCCTGAGAGTGAGAGCGAGTCTTTGAAAGAGACACCCCCACCCCAGCCTGGGGCCGGCAGCTGCAGAGGTGAGTCAGGGGGCACCATCTCCCTGACGGGTTTCACCTGCGCCTCCGGGCAGCGGCTCTGCAGGACGCCGCGGAGACGAGGGTCCCGGCCCGGCCCAGGCTCCTCTCCCCGGCCAGGGCGGTCCCGGGCGCCCCGAGTCCTGACCGCTCACCTGGGAGGCGCCTGCGCGTCCTGGGAGGACGGTTTTTTTTTTTTTTAATATATATTTTATTGATATTTTACAGAGAGGAAGGGAGAGAGATAGAGAGCTAGAAACGTTGATGAGAGAGAAACATGGACCAGCTGCCTCTTGCACACCCCCTACCGGGGATGTGCCCGCAACCAATGTACATGCCCTTGACCGGAATCGAACCCGGGACCTTTCAGTCCGCAGACTGACGCTCTACCACTGAGCCACACCAGTTTCGGCAGAGGATGGGTTTTGCATCTTCAAGACGCTCAGCGCCCTCACGACCAGCTGGAGGGAGAAGCGGCCCCGCCCGAGAGCCGCACTGTGGGCGGACATGGGAGCCAGAGAGAGGTAGGTCCCTCCACCCCCACCCCCACCCCTGCAGATGGAGGTTGGCCAGGCGGCCTCGCCTCCGTGGAACAATTCTGATGAATTTGGGAGCCCGTGGTTGTCGGCAATAAGCAGTTCAGGTAGAAAAACAAAACAGCTCTAACCGGTGTGGCTCAGTGGACAGAGCGTCGGTCGGCCTGCGGACTGAAGGGTCCCGGGTTCGATTGCGGTCAAGGGCTTGTACCTTGGTTGCGGGCACGTCCCCAGCAGGGGGTGTGCAGGAGGCAGCTGATCGATGTTTCATTCTCGTTGATGTTTCTAACTTGCTTCCTGTCTATAAAAAAAAAAAATCAATAAAATATATTTTTAAAGAAAGAAAAGCAAAGCAAAAAAAAGCGGGGTGTCGGCTGGTCCGGGAGCTGGTTCCGAAGGTGGTGACCGAGGAAAGTGCCGGGGAGATCAGCCAAACCCTGCGGAAGCAGGAGGCAGGCCCGGGCTGCCGAGGGCACAGTTCGGTTATGTGTGTTTTATTATTTTTAATTGTTTTTCACAGTTTCTTTTTAAAATATATTTTTATTGACTTCAGAGAGGAAGGGAGAGGAAGAGAGAGAGGAACATCAGTGATGAGATCTTTATTTAGGCCAGCGGTCGGCAGACCGTGGCTCGCATGTCGGCAAGGGTGGGAGGCGGACGGAGGCTCTTGCACACACAGGCTGGCGTGACGCAGACACCGGCAGGGAGAGGCCTGCCCATGGGGCATGCCTCAGAGCCTGTCCCCTCCCCGACCCGCCGCCCTTTCCCTGCTAACCTGGGCGCCGGTGCAGCCGGGCCCCCGCCGGATCAGGCCCTGGGGGTGTCTGTACGGGGGGCCATAGCATGTGCACGTGCACGCGTGTCCTCTTAGACGCGTGTCATCGTGTCCGAGGGTGCCGGGTGGTTCAGTGTGCAAACGTGTCAGTGACGAAGCAGGTGAGAGGTTAAGCGTGGAGGAGGGTAAAAACATGACGAGTCGGTGCGTGACTGTGTTAGCATGTGTGAGCGCAGGCGTGTATAAGGCACATGTGCAAGGAGGGAAACATGGAAAGAGGTCCTTGTAGTAAGCAAGCGGTTGTATACACATATCACGGAGGCATCAGGCCGGGAAATAAGCGTGGGATGGTTCAGGCAGAACGTTTATAAATAAGGAAGCGCGGGGGCAGGCATGCACACAGATGGGGCAGCATGTAAGTGGGGACGTGTGCATGCGTGTGAGCGCCTGGCCTGCTGCTTGAGGTGAGACAGGCAGCGTCCACGCACCGCACCGACACGAACCAGGGCTGCTTTCAAGATCCCCACCTGATCACATGCAGGCCTGTGACCTGCTAGAGCAGCCATGGGCAAACTATGGCCCGTTCGGCTATTCTATCCGGCCCGCGGAGCCCAAAGAGTGGAGGGTTCTCTGGCTCTCCCCTCCGCTCCTTCACCAGCAACCCAAGATGAGAGTGCCAGCGTGGTCAGGTTGTTTTTGTTCCGGCCCTCCGGTCCAGTTTAAGAACCCACGGTGGCCCTCGAGTCGAAAAGTTTGCCCACCCCTGTGCTAGAGTGTTCTCAGCATAAAACAACCTGAGGTCGTCGGCTGGGAGATTTTTTCGCTCCTCACCACACTGTCAGGCAGGGCATACAAAGCTCCTCGTGGACCTGGCTGGTGTGGGTCAGTGGATAGAGCATCGGCCTGCGGACTGGGGGGTCCCGGGATTTCGATTCCGGTGAAGGGCACACGCCCAGGTTTTGGGCTCGATCCCCAGTAGAGGGCGTGCAGGAGGCACCGGATCTATGATTCTCATCATTGATGTTCCCATCTTCCGCTCCCTTCCTCTCTGAAATCAACAAACAATTGATTCTCTATTAGAGGCCTGAACTGTGATCAGGTGGGAATTCTGGATGCTGCATTCTCGATTCCGTGAAGGCACACTTTGCAGCAGGTCCTCAGAGACAAGAGGTCTTTTCTCTCCCCATGTGTGGCACCATTAGGGCCTGAACAGGAGCCTCGGCATCACTCACAGATGAAGCAGATCATAACAGCATCTCCAAGGCTCAATTAGTCTGTCATGGGAACTGAAGCCCATAGCAATGGGCCAGAATCTACACCTAAACAGGGTGATTGATAATAGATAGGATTTCAATAGGATCCAGAAGCTCCTGCCCAGCCAGTGTGGTTCAGTGGTTGAGCATCCATATATGAACCAGGAGGTCACAGTTCAGGTCAGGGCACGTGCCCAGTATAGAGGACGTGCAGGAGGCAGCTGATCATTGATTCTCTCTCATCACGGATGTTTCTCTCTCCCTCACTCTCTGACATCAATAAAAATATATTTAAAAAAAAGAATCTCCTAACGTAATTAAAATGTTCATGATACAATTTAAAAAGTAATCTATCATACCAAGAACTAGGAAAATTACAATTGAAATAAGAAAAGAAAATCAACAGATGCCAATATCACGATGAAGTCGATGTTGAAATTAGCTGGCAAGGATTTTAAAGGACCCATCATAAAAATACTTCAAAAACTATAATTATAAATTCTCTGGAAACGAATGCAAAAATAGAAAATCTCAACAAAGGAACTGAATTTATAAAAAGAATCAGATAACATTTATATAACTGAAAAAATGCAGTGACCAAAATAAAAGTCTTGCTTGATGGACTCATTAGTGTAGTAGACATGACAGAGCATAGAATTAGTGAACTTGAAGACAGGTCAATAAAATGTATTCAGTATGCACAACAGAGAGATGAAAGAGTGAAAATATAGCCAGTTTGGCTCGGTGAATAGAGTGTCGACCTGAGGACTGAAGGGTCCTGGGTTCAATTCTGGTCGAGGGTACATGCCCCAGGTGTGGGCTTAATCCCCAGTAGGGGGCATGCAGGAGATAGCTGATCAATGACTCTCTCTCAACATTGATGTTTCTATCTCTCTCTCTTCCTCATATATCTATCTATCTATCTATCTATCTATCTATCTATCTATATATTCCCCCCCCCAAAAAAAAAAACCAAAAAAAACCAAAGAGGATTCATACTTCAGAGCATTATGCTCAATAGTGGCAACTCTGAAAATGTGTCTGTTTTTATTAAAGCAACAAACTTAAGCTAGCTTTTGTTTATCAAAGATTACCCCAGATCATGTGAACTTGCTGTATTTCTGAGGGCACACTTAATTTATATAATGCTACTTTGTCTTTAATCCAAGTGAATAGAGCTCTTGACAAATTTTCCAACAAGAAAAACAACTTGAGATGATGGGCAGCTGTTTAATGTTTCACCCAAGCATGGTTGTTGAGAGTAATTTAAATTCATGCAAATAAGATAAGAATTTGTAACAAGTTAAACAAATTAATGGGTATTCATTGAATATCTAAAGCATTTCCAAATATCTACTTTTGGTTCTTTAATAATTTTACAAAGAGACAAAAGATATGTTTCATGACATGTTAACATTTTTTTACTATATAGGTTTACTAGTCTGCTAGGATGCTGTAATATATAATTAGCATTTTACATTTGCCTGCTTCCTAGTTTTTACTAGAAAGCAAAATTTATAAATAATTCTTAAAGGAAGAAAAGCTGAGATTAGAGGACATATGGTTACCCATTCTCTGCCAACTCTGGGGCAGGCAGACAAGGTGGAAAAGCAGGATGATAAGTCGGAGACCTCAGCCAAGTTAGGAAGGCACACACATTAAGACCCAGGAGATTATGGTGACCGTTGGTGATCCTGTAGCGCTTGGATTTCGATGGAAGGCAGCTGAAACTGAGAGACGGGTTCATCCTCCTGGGGTTTCTGGGCCACGTTTCTGTCTTCATAGAGTGAAGCCAGGTCTCACGTGGCGTGAGGCGATGGTGCGTCTGAAGTCAGCTCCTAATGTAAGATTTTATTGTTGTCAACAGAATTACACACATCTATTCCTCTTTCTTTAATAAGTCCATCCAGCCGAAACCGGTTTGACTCAGTGGATAGAGCATCGGCCTGTGGACTCAAGGGTCCCAGGTTCGATTCCGGTCAAGGGCATGTACCTTGGTTGCGGGCACCTCCCCAGTAGGGGGCCTGCAGGAGGCAGCTGATCCATGTTTCTCTTTCATCAATGTTTCTCTCTATCCCTCTCCTTTCTTCTCTGTAAGAAATCGGTAAAATATATTTAAAAAAAATAAAAAAGGAGATAGAGCTCAATTCTCTTTCCCCTGAATGTGGGTTAGACTTAGTGACTCGCCATGTGTGTGTGTGTGTGTGTGTGTGTGTGTGTGTGTATGTGTGTGTGTGTATGATACATATATTTGATATCAGAGAGGAAGAGAGAGAGAAACATCAACGATCCAAGACGATCATTGATTGGCTGCCTCCTGCAGGCCCCCCACTCAGAATAGAGCCCGCAACCCGAGCATGTGCCCTGACCAGGAATTGAACCGTGACCTCCTGGTTCCTAGGTTGACGCTCAGCCACGTAGCCACTCCGGCCGGGCTGATCACCCCTCCTGACTAAGCAGGAGGCTGTGGCTTACAGGCACTAAACTCTGACGACAGTTCAAAGCAGCGGTTGCCACATGGTGGTTTGTAGCTCAGTCACCGGTGGTCCGCGGGGTCTGAAGGGTTGGCGGCCACTGAGTTAAAGGATAACGGTTTTGGGGATCTAGCTGCTCAGCTACGATACTTTGAGGAGGAGTTTGGAGGGGGAACGTTTTCTGGGCGATGACGCCAGGCTGTCCTGGCCTCAGTTTCCTCTTTGAGTGTTTCCCTTGCCAGAGCCCAGCCTGGGAAGAACCCAAGGTCAGCAAATGTAGGGTCTGGCAACGTCCCCAGAATGCCAGGAACACGTTCGCCCCTTCAAATTCTTCAGAAAAACGTGGGCTGACACGTGAAGAGGGCAAGTTCCAGAACAGCCCGTCCGGAACACGGCGCGTGGGGCACAGAGCGTTCTCTGCGGGTGACTTTATCTAGCCTCCCTGCGCATCACCACGTGGGGGAGGGCTATTTGCCAAAGTGTTATCTGCGGTTATCTGACGGGGAGAAGGGGGTGGAGGGGCAACATTATTCCTGGTAAATCTGTTGAATTTTCTTTCTGGTATGCCTCCACATTTTCTGCAGTGAACATCTGTTACTTTTCATAATTAAGGAATTTAAAACTTTTTTTTTTGGTTCATCTCACTCGAGGATATTTTCCTCATTGATTTTCAGAGAGAATGGAAGTGAGAAGGAGGAGCCAGAGAGAAACATCGATGTGAGAGAAACCTACCTATTGGTTGCCTCCTGCACACGCCTCAACCACCCCGAGCCTGGGAGGAGCCTGCAACCGAGGTGCATGCCCTTGAACAGAATCGAACCTGGGCAGGCCGGGGCTCTGTCCACTGGGCCACACCGGCCAGGGCAAGACATGGAAACATTTCATAAAAGCAGGCAATTTGGCGCAGGCCCTTTTGTCATGCTAGGTAAGCACACACAACTGGCTTCTAGGTTGAAGTAAAAAAAGAGCGTCGTCATTCATGCAGTCTCGTTAGCAGAGCGTGTGGGGCTTTCCAATGTGCTAGTTTTCCATTGTTTTGCAACAAATGGCCACTGACTTAGTGGCTTCGAGCAGCAGACACTATCTCACCTTTTCTGTGGGTTGGGAGTACAGGCATGGCTTACACCGAGTCCTCCTCTCCGGGACTCACAAGGCGGTACAGTCAAGGGGTTGGCCAGGCGGCTGTGTTCTCATCTGGAGGCACAAATGGGGAAAGAACCAGTTCCCAAGGTCACGCAGGTGGTTGGCAGAATCCAGTGCTTGTGGCTGTAGGACTGAGGGCCCCAGCTTTCTTCTGACCTTTTGTTTGGAAGCCACCACCCTGAGCTCTTGGGCAGCCACTCACAGTTCCTTGCCACGTGGATTTCCCCAAGATGGCCACCTCGACAAACCATCAAGGGGGAACCTCTAGAGCCAGTTTTTGAGCAAGATGGGAGTCTTCTATAATTAATATACTATAATGACGGGGCATCATCCCATCACCTCTGCTAGATGCTATTGGTTAGAAGCAAATCACATGTCCCACCTCGGGATGAAGTCCAACTCAAAGAGAAGGGGTTACGCAGAGGTGCGATGAACTCAGTGCTTATGCCCCCACCCCTGAATCCATGTTGAAGCCCTAACTCCTAGTGCGGCTGTATTTGGAGGTAGGACTCTGAGGAAGTCATTAAGGTTGAATGAGGTCGGGAAGATGGGGCTCTGACCAGATGGGATTAGTGTCCTTATAAAAATAGAGATCAAAGAGGTCACTCTCTCTCTCCCTCCTCACATGCACACCGAGGAAAGGCCATAGAGCAGGGATGGGCAACCTTTTTGACTCGAGGGCCAAAATAGGTTCTTAAACTGGACTGGAGGGCTGGAACAAAAGCATGGATGGAGTGTTTGTGTGAACTAATATAAATTCAAAGTAAACATCATTACATAAAAGGATACGGTCTTTTTTTTTTTTTTTTTTTAATTCAATAGTTTTACTCACCGGATCCGGCCTGTGGGCCGTAGTTTGCCCAGCCCTGCTGTAGAAGGTAGCCATCTGCAAGCCAGGAAGAGCGCCCTCCTTAGGAGCCAAATGGACTGACCATTTTGATCTTAGTCTTCCAGCCTCTGTGAGAACGGTGAGCGGTTAGATTGGTGGTGTTTGAGCCCCCCAGGCTGCTGTGTGTTCTGTGATGGACGCCCGAGCTCAGCTAGGTGGGAATTCCAGGAGCCACTGGTCCTTCGTAGGGGCACCTGAGAATCTGCCTGCCATACTTCGTATTGTGAGGCTGGCTGGAATTCCACATAGACATTCCAGAGGTGTCTAGGTAACATGTGGAATATTAAACAAATGCCAGTTCCCACCCCCACCCCTCCAAGGAGATTTTCATTCTGTCAGGCAGCGTGGGGCCTGGGAAGTCTCAATGAACTTTCCTGAGATGATTCCAGCATTGGAGCAGGTGGCCCCCGTGGGAGGGCTTAAAGTCCGACAGCTTCAAACTCCAACCACCTCTTAGCTATAAGACCTGAGCTCAGTGGCTCCTCCTTCCAGCCAAAGTTTCTTCATCTGGTGCAACATGGCAACTTATATTTTTAAGAAATATATTTTATTGATTTTTTTACAGAGAGGAAGGGAGAGGGACTGAGAGTTAGAAACATCGATGAGAGAGAATCATCGGTCAGCTGCCTCTTGCACACCCCCTACCGGGGATGTGCCCGCAACCAAGGTACATGCCCTCGACTGGAATCGAACCTGGGACCTTTCAGTCCGCACACTGACGCTCTATCCACTGAGCCAAACCGGTTTCGGCCATGGCAACTTATTTAAAGAAAATAAAAAACACTGTCTGGTGTTAGCGGCTCCTCTCCCTAGCCCAGCCCCAGCAGAAGGAGACCTCATATCCCCATCCCCGTGCCCTTAGCATTTGGTGTTTCAAGGCCATGGAAACGTTTGAAATCAGAAAGGGATGTGGGAGATATTTAAACATGGAGGTGATCTGGGTCTTGCTTATACTTATGCATCCTTTAGGGTGCTGAAATATACCACTGAGGGCCAGAGAGATTGAGGGTCCAGGTGTAGAGCTGAGGTCAGGTCAGATCTGAGGCAAGGGTCAGTGTCCCTAGAAGCAATACAGAAAGCAGTCCTTGGCCATGCTGTCCATGAGAAGGAGCATCAGCCTCCATGCGGTGACCATCGTGGGGGTGACTCTGTTTTCTGGAATCACAGAGTCCACATTTGGGCATGTTGACATAGGGCAGTATTAAATGCCCTGTAAAGTATGGGATACTTAAGGCTATGGAATGAAATTCACACCAGAAATGTGAATATGATGCCTGTAAATCACAGAGCACAGTGTCTGACACATGCTAAGTGTTTGATAAATAAAAGTTAGCAAACTCGCCAGTTTGGCTCAGTGGATAGAGCATCAGCCTGGGGACTGAAGGGTCCGGGTTCGATTCTGGTCAAGGGCACTTACCTCAGTTGCAGGCTCCTCTCTGGCCCGGGCCCTGGTCGGGCGCATGGGGGAGGCAACCAATCCATGTATAACCAGTTGATGCATTTCTCTCATATCGATACTTCTCTGTCTTTCCCTTTCTCTTCCACTGTATAAGTGTTTACCTATGCCGCCATCTTGTTCTCTCCCACTCTATTAAAAAATCCATGGAAGAATACCCTCAGGTGAGGATTGGAAAAAAAATTACTATTCTATTATGTCAAAATCTCCTAGTTTGAGTGGATATAATGCTTCTTTTATTTTTCCACTCTCACAGTCCCATTGCTTTTCAAGTTGAAAGAGATCCATGATTTAGAGCAGGGGTGGGGAACATCCAGCCCGAGGGCCACATAAGGCCCGAAAAATCATCTGGTCTGGCCCTGCCCAGGAATTAGGGGCGAGTTAATGAATTGCTTGACCAAATACAACAGGCTAATTTTTTAAGTTGATAATTATGTATGGCTGCGAATGATGTTACAAGTATCCAAATGGCCCTTGGCAGGAAAAAGGTTCCCCTCCCCTGGTTCAGAGGATGGAGCTGAGAAACGTGGGTAGAAGACCATCTACAAGCTGAGGGACCCTGGCTTTCCTCCTCTATAAAGACTGGCGTGTTAGGAGTAATCCCCGAGTTAGACGTGGCAGAATGCTTAGCTTTATTCCTAATTCTACTAAGTGACCGTTACTACCACTTACAGTGATGCCAAGTGCTGGCCAGAACTGGGAGACTGGGGGTCACGGACATTTCAGCCTGTTAAATAAAGGGTATTTGAATGAAATATACCACCAGGGCCAGATGCCTGGGCGTGAGATCTGTCACACAGATCTTAGAAGCGTCACGTGATTAGGAGACCCTGTTGTTCTATTGAACTTCTTGGTAACTTTGGTACATTTTCATTTTGCACTGGACTCTACAAATTTTGTATCTGGTTCTGTAATTCTAAGAACATCTTGACTGTTCTTTTCAAGTCTCCCAATTTCTTGCAGCCCTTTATCTTGTACAAGTCTTGATATATCTTTAAAAAAAGAATACATTTTATTGATTTTTTTACAGACAGGAAGGGAGAGGGACAGAGAGCTAGAAACATCGATGAGAGAGAAACATCCATCAGCTGCCTCCTGCACAGCTCCTACTAGGGATGTGGCCATAACCGAGGTACATTTCCTTGACGGGAATCAAACGTGGGACCTTTCAGTCTGCAGGCCGCCGCTCCATCCACTGAGCCAAACAGGTTTCAGCGAGTCTTGATCTATCTTGATCACCTTCCCGCTATGAGATTGTACAAGGCAGGGGAAGAGGAGGTGGACGCTATACAGTTAGAAAAAGGAGGAGTCTGAGCTGGAGGGGGTGCATGAGGACCCTCTCCTGTTGACCTGGTGCCCACCGATGTGTGGTTTCCTATAAGGCCTATGTGTGAGGCACATGGAAGTTCGACTCAAGTTTTCTTAGTGGGAAAAAAAGAGACGTGGGAACGAGAGGAGCAAGGAACAGCGGGTTCTGCCTCTCCTTCGGCTGTTAGGCCCAGGGACAAGTACAGAAAGTGATGCCAAGAGTATAGTTACCATAAAACTGGTCCACGTAGGCAGGCCCACGCTCTGCGAGACAGCGTGCTGCTAGCGCGGGGCTCTCTGCCCTAAAAGAGGAAGCTGGGAGCGGTGTCCAGGCAGAGAGCCACCCGCCCAGCCTGCGCCCTCGCTCCCTTTTTGGGCGCCCTGGGCACGAGGAAACCGCAATCCCTTTGGCGACGTGCTAAGAACAACTTGGTGTCAGCTTGCTTTTCGGCCAAAGTCACGGGTGCCTGAGGTTTCTTGAAACCTCTCTCTCCGTTCACTTCTGATTACCGCACATTTTCCCCGTCGTTAGAGGGGCGACCAGCTCAAAATGGTGGTGGGAGCTTGCGCTGGGCGGCGAGGTGCTGGGAAGAATTCCTGTAACTATTCGTTTTCCTCTCTGTGACCCCCGAGGAAGTCTGATCCTCTTCCTCCACAGGCGGTTTCGTGAAGGTCCCAGGTGGGCCCTGTCTCTGGGGCCGGCTCCTGGGCTGTCCCCGCTCCGGGGTAGAGGCGACAGATGTGCGATTGTGTGTGTGTTGGTGTGTGTGGCCCTGGACTCTGATTTCATCCTTGCTTTGTCATATCCTCTCCATAATTCGTGGTATAACTTCAATGGTCACATTGGAAAATGGATATTGTAAAAAAAACAGAGAATATATTTCAGTATAATTGTGCTGGTTGGAAGAGAACAATAAGCTATATATATATTTTTAATGTTAATTCATAGTGCACTTACTAGAAGTGTTCTGAAGATGAGATGTAAGTTGAATGCCATTTTTAAAAAATATATTTTTATTGATTTCAGATAGGAAGAGAGAGGGAGAGAAACATCAGTGACGAAAGAGAATGATTGATTGGCTGCCTCCTGCACGCCACCTACTGGGGATCGAGCTGCACGTGCCCTGACCAGGAATTGAACCATGACCTCTTGGTTCAAAGGTCGAAGCTCAGCCACTGAGCTTGAACATCATTTTGAGGACTGCCATGGTTGCCTTTTGAGCATGTCAGCAAATCTTTGTGACTGGAGTGAATCCTGGGCTTACCGGCCCCCCATCTTATCCCCACCCCAACTCTGAAGGCTTTGAGGCCGTGATCTGTGTATGTCTATGTCTTCTTGAGTTCTGGACCACCTAAAACGGCATCCGCAGTTGAATACTTCCTCTTAACAAACTCCCTTATCCCCAACTTGAGGCACTCTCAAGCATCCTCTGAACTGAGAAAATCAAGAACTCTTGTCCAGAGAGACTAGCCATCGAATGTTGCAAATGTGGCCCGGATGTTTCTGTTCCGCTGCTATTGCCTCGGGACAATGACAAGCATGATCCCTAAGGCCTTCCTGTGCTTGCCACTTGCTGAAATCTGGCTTCAGCTCACTTCCCTGACCTAAGGGCCGGGTCTGATTGCAGCTACTCTCCCACCCTAAGCCTCGAAGGCCAGGCAGGTCAGGATGGCAAGCTGGGAAAAAGCCCGAAGGTCCTTTGGAATATTTGGAATTCTATGAAAAGAAGAAACCACCTTTTGTTCTTGTTGGTGTGAAGGACCAGGATTCTTAACTCTGTGACTTACACCTGTACTTTAAAAAAATAATTAAAAAATAAAAAAAATATATATGGTCATGGCAAGATGGTTGCCAGCAGTGCCAGGCTTACTGCCTTACAGGTCCAATAGTCAGTGGATTAAAAACAAAAGGAAAATGCCCTTTTCCATTGTTTAAAACTCCCTGCCCGCCAACCTCCCTGAATTGGCTGTTTTGTGTAGGACTGGTTTGGCTTTGGTCACATACTCCTGACCTTGACCAAGGGGCTGCAGGGCTCTGGCTGGTCAGTCTGGGGGGTGTGCTCACTCACCCTGGAGCCAGGGGTGTTCGAATATGGACAAAAATGGGGATGGCTAGGAACCAGAGGGCAATTGGTGTGCAGTTATCAAGGCGTGGGAATGGATACTGGGGAACACAAACAACAGATGTCGGTGGCAGTGGGGGTTCTAGGAGAATACAGGAGGGGCCCCCAGCTAATAACACAAGGGGCCAATTTACTAATTTATGATGGGAGATAATTTGTTGGAACACTATGAGGCAGAATTTTGATTGGACAAGTCTGGGGCACAAGATCTATCCTCAGCCAGGGGTACAAGGCCAGAAAACTGTAACTTATAGTTCCATTATCACCACCGAATGGGAAGGAGTAGCAGTCCAGAGGAAAAGTGTGGATCTGTCTCTACAAGAAGGGGAAAATGACTTGGGGGAGGCAGATAAATAAAAGTCGAGAGCTGTCTACTAAGACAGTATTTAAATGATGGGTAGAAGAACCTGCAGTGGATTAATACCCCGGAAGAATATGGAATCTTCATACCGGAAGTATGTCAAGATGCTGGTGGGATGTCTGAGCTGCTGAAAATTCAGATACAATGTGTATGTAATGGACTTTGCAATAAAAAGGTTACTAACCTTGATTGCAGTGAGATCAGAATATTCTCTCTGTTTAATGTGAAAACTGCAATAGAGGTCTTCACAGATGAACATCAGTTGAGAACTGAAACTTTTGAGGACTGAAACCAAGTTCTGGTATTCTGAATGCATTCGGACATTTAAAGAGATGCGCTTGAAAAATTAAGGAACTATTACTGAGCTCAGTTTCTCAAACAAGTAAAGGTGCAGCAATCTGTCAATTTGAGTAATGGATGATGAAGATGTTTATCAAAATATTCATGGGGATAAAGGAGGGTTATTTTAAATTATCTCATGAAACAGGCTCAGTGTTAACTTGCCCAGGTCAAACAGTAAGCACTAAACTTAATTTAAAAAAATGCTTTACTTTTAAATGAAGTTTACAAGTAACCAGAGTAGTGAAAAATATTCCAATATAGAAATGTGTCACGTTTAAAGTCTCATCTAATCTACACTGTTCAAAGAAAGCCATTAATAGAGCTTTCTATGTATTATAAACAAAGACAAATTTTAAAATGAGTTCATACTACATTTTTCTACTAATAGTTTGTTTCACCTAATATAACAATGGCCATTTTTCCAGGTCCATACAGAATAAGTGTAATTTGCTCTTTTTAATCCTCATGTAAGTTTTCTTAATATGGTTAAACCATGTTATTTAAGCAATCCCTTACTGATTGATACCATTTAGGTTTTCTCCTGTATTTTTCTATCATGCAATTTTTTTCTTCTGCCTTAAGCACTGTCAGTTCCTTTTTCACTGCCAGTTTGGAAAGTGACTTCACTGTAACCATGATATGTAGTTTAATACTTGGACCTGTCATTTCAATATTGGTAGGTAGTATATTTGGACTCAACTTCAAGCAATAGAAACCAAACTCGAAGTAACTTAAACAAAAGGGTATTTATTGGTTCACAAAACTGAAAAATCCAGAGGATATACTAGCTTCAGGCACGGATGGATCTAGGAGCACAAACATTGTCATCAGGACTCAAGTCTCTCGGTCATTTGGCTCCGCCTTCCTCTGCACTGGCTTCATTCTCTGACTGGCTCATTTTATATGGTGGACCCTGCTGGTTTGAGCTTGTTCATCCTGCAAAGGCAAGCAACCTCAGTAAATACAGTTTCTGAGCTTTTCCTCTTCCATGGTTCAGTAAACTTCTAGGGTTGAGTATCACTGGATCAACTTGAGTCACATGACCATTCCTGAATCGAATCAATCACTATGATCAAAGAGATGAACTATGCAGATCGATCAGGTCTGAACTACAGTATGTTCACACATGAACTCTAAGGTTAGGTCGGACTGTCTGGACTCTGTGGACTGAAAATAGGGAGATATGGTTCCAAGAAACATCAGGGAGTTGTTACGAAGAGATGGAGTAAATGCTGCTCAATTAAAAGTAACATATCAATAACATCGGATATTGAAAAAGCTTAATCTCTGCTCATAAAGTTGAATTGTAACAGCTGGCATTACTCTTTCTTGGTAATAAAAGTATTCCAAAAAACACACGATGAGTATGTCCTGTCGTCAGGAAGCTTATAACCATTTGTATGGAATAAACATGTCCAGTAACATACTCTAGATGATACAATCGAGTTTCAATAGAAGAGTGTGAGAGCTCAATTATCTAGTTGACATAATGCAAGATAACTAGTCTCCCAATGGAAAGTAGTTCTGAGAGGCTATTCAAGTCAGTGGTAAATGTGAAGTTCCTGGAAATCTTGTGTGTTCAAGTCTTTTGCCAAGTTGGATATTTCTCATTTCTGGCTGTTGATTCAGACTCGACTTCTGTATTACTGAAGACAGAAATCGACAGTGCTTTTTATCTGCTATCCTCCTTCAGATCTGGTAGGAGGAGCTCCAGGTGCTGAACAGGATAAAACATATATAGGCTGAGGCTTACTCTGCACTTAAAGTATACAGCATGGTCTTCCTATTGAGAACATCAAGTTCCGGTGGAGTGAGGTGCAGGTTGCTTCCGTTCCAAACTCCTTGGTGGAACCTGGTACGATAGGCTGACATCAGTTGTGGTCTGTTCCAGGACAGCAAGTGTGATTGCAGTAATGTGTCAAAAAAGGCAGGCAAAGGCCGAGTCAGGTAAATAGATAAGTAGGGACCTTTAGCAGGGCCAGCTATCCCAATAACAAGGGTAGAAGGAAGAACACGTAGTTTAATAGTAAAGTCCTGTAAATTAGTTTTTACCTGGAATACTCCAGGGTTAATCCGTAGTGTTTATTCTGGACACACTTTTCACATCTTCAATAGCCAGCCGGGTACAGCAGCTTTCACTTCCTGCTCATTTGCCCAACAAGGATTTTCAGCTCAGAAGGCTAAATTCTGAATCCAGACGTGAGGTTCTGTTTAGGTGTCTATTCCTAAACCTGGGAATAATAGGGCTCATCAAGATTGGCACTACTTTCTTTGGTTATCAAAATCTCCATCTTCTATAATTCAGCACAGCTCAGGGAGTCAAAAGCAAGGCCTCAAACTGGTTGCGTGGTGCTGCTGGACTTAGATGAGATCTGAGGCATTGGAGACATTGGGTTAAGAACTTAGGTTTGAATTTTAGGTTTTTTTTCTTTTCCAAACATTAATTCTTATACACAGTGTTCATTAGACTCTTGAAAGACGATCATCCTCACCCTAAGTCCCTCCTTTTGACTGAGTTTGACAGGAACTAAGGGAAATGACTGGCAGTGTAGATCAATGTTTTCCTGTACAGAAGAAAAATCTGATATTTTGAAGGCAGTAAAAAAGGTGAGTTGGTAGATTTCTTCTTTACAAATAATAGTTGTATATACAAGCAGGATAGTCATCATTTTATTTTTATTTGCTGATGGTAAGCAGTCTAGAGTAACAGGCATAGGCCTAGATTGATGATTTGAAGACTACGTCATGTTCTCATAATTAGTCTAGTGGATAAGAGAGCTATAAAGAAACCATTTCCAACATTTAACCAGTGCATTCATTAAAGTAGATGAGGACAGCTGGCCCTTAAGTCAACTGTGCAGTAAGATTTCAGTCTACTTGTTTAACATGATTTGGTCTGAAGTTCACAAACCGAATCCTTCCTGCAGAAACAGGTAAGTAAGTTGTCTCAATGCCTGAGGAATGAAGTTGGCCACTCCGAATCAGTGTTCAAACAGTATTGAGACAGGTACAATTCCATGAACATATCCACAAGGACAAGGGACTGTGTGGTCTTGTGACATTAGGAAGCACAACAGGAAGCTCGAATCTACAGACAAAATCCTTAGCTGCATGATTTGTAGATTTTTTTTCAAGTCAGTCTACATTTCCAGCAAAAGATTATACACAATTTGAGATTCGCAGCAAGTGCCTACCTCAAAATATCCCTACTATCTACAGTTGATGGTACCAGACATCAAGACCCATCTTAAAAGAAAAACACTCAAATGGCCACATTTTAAATCACATACATCAGAAAAGATGTTCAAAGATGGTCTCCTGTAGATCAGGTCTTACATGTAGTTAAGAGCAGAGTATTTGTAATTTTAAGAGCAGAATATGCCAAGCAGATATGCCAATGATGGAGGAATTATTTTAGCTTATTAAGTGTTATTAGCTCATTTATCCTGGAAACAGCAGTTGAAAGTAAAAACCAAGCAGTAGTATTACTGCCACGGAGTCGTAGTGACTTGTAGTTTGAGAATAAGATGAATGATAAAGCCAGGTACCCTTTCAGTTAATGTTGCCAGAATTTGAATTCTGCTTTCATGGTTAATGGTTATCCCTTGCACACGGAAGTAGAGTACCATGGTTGATGATGGGAGGCCCGATGAACAAGTTGGTCTACTATGGCCTCAATGAGGCATCAGCTTCAATACCTGGCAGTTCAGGTATCTAAGGAGGATCAAGACTTCAGATTCACGTATTTCAAGTACCATCGGAGCATCTGGTGTTTGTGAAAGAAGTCGGGTAAGGGGGTTTGTCAGTGTAGAGTACATATGATTCACTGTCTATACCCAAACCCAAGAATTACATTGAGTCCATACGGGGGTACAGCATAATTGATTTAGGTTCATTTGATACACTTTTGGCCCTCATAACTACTTAGAGGCAAAGTTCTTGCACTTTTTTGAGTTTGTCCATAGTAAGTATTCCTAAGAATGTTCAGCACCAACTGAACATGGACTGTGTTGGGTAGAGGTACAGGTTGGAATATCATTCAGGTCGAACATATTGTTGTCTACAGTACTGTTTTTCCAAATGTGTTCCGAAGAACTCAGGTGCTGTAAAGAAGTCTCTCCTTAGGCGTCACCATGGCGATAAAGGAGGATGCTTGTGGCAGATTTCAGGACCCCAACTCTGCTTCATCCAGAGCAACTTCACCTTTACTTTGGGCTTCCACAGAGTTTTCCTTCAGAGGGCTTTCATGGCCACAGAGCCTTTGGAAAACCAACGATCTAAGAGTAAGTTGTTCACAACATGCTGAAATACAAAAAATAGGTCACAGAAACCAGAAACCGTGTAAGCAAAGTCTTTGGTAAGCCAAGGTGTTTTCCTATTCATTCTTCCCCTAAGGTGGGCCACATTATAGAATTATGAAATTTAACATTCAAACATTCATTTCCTGAAATCGGGCTTGTGACTATCGGAGAACAAAGCCTTACATGACAATAGCACTGGGGCTTTTGCAGTCAGAATACAGCTGCGAAATGCATTCATTTCTTTGTAAATATCATCCCAAGAAGTCCATGCTAGATGACTTCTTTTTAAGCCCTGATAAGATCTCAGTGGCCACAACTCAGAAATTCTAATACAATATCTCATCCCTCCTCCATTTTTCCCTCCACCCACTTCCTCTTTTCCCTTCCCGATCTTTCTCCCATCTGAGATGCAATGACCTTAAACTAGGGTTTAGAGCAAAATTATAGGATACAGAGAAATCACTGGATGTCATAGAATCCATCTACATTTGGATGAATTAACTTTCCCCCACATCCCTCCCTAGCACTCCCACAAATCTTTTAGAGGTTCCTTTGACAGAAAATCAAGGTAATGGCCAAGAAAAAGAATTCTGCCGAAACCAGTTTGGCTCAGTGAATAGAGCATCAGCCTGCGGAGAGAAGGGTCCCAGGTTCGGTTCTGGTCAAGGGCATGTGCCTTGGTTGCAGGCACATCCTCAGTGGGGGGTGTGCAGGAGGCAGCTGATCGATGTTTCTCTCATCGATGTTTCTGTCTCTCTCCCTTTCTCTCTGTAGAAAACCAATAAAAATATATTAAAAAAAGAATTCTAAAAAAAAAAATAATTCTCAAGATGATGGAAACATACTAATTCAAAATTATTGATAAGAAAAAAGGGTTGTGTGTATCAAAGATGCATTTTATTCCTGGGTCTCCAGGGCAATCGGTTGGCATTCAAGAAGCACTGGCTATGCCGCTCTTCCGCAGCTGCCTCATTCCATTGAAAGGAATGCTGCAAGATAACATTCTGTGTGTGATTAAACTTAGAACATACCAGACTAAACAGCTAAATGATAGTTGTTGTTTTTGCTGTAAGCCTTATGGTATCCTTTAATACACTACACTGCATTACCAATGAGAGGGGACACATTTTATAGTATTTTTACCACCTTACTGAACACTACAGAAGCTCCATATGTATGACATATATGTTGTGTATACAAATACACATACGTAAACAGTACTGCTCGAAATGGATTGTACAATTATTAGTTAGGGGATAAAAGAACCATGGATAAGATCTTAAGACTTAACAACATAAAACAAAGGCATGATTGCACAAGGATTCCCCAATCAGTAGGTCATCTTTGTGAAGACCAAAGACAGACAAAAGATCTAACAGCAGCTTTGTGTTTCGTGTTGGGTAGTGTTGTGAATGAATGTGTCTTGTTGACTGGACAATCTACCACCATAGAGTCTGCCCCTAAACCTTAGGGGTGTTTCATGGGATTCTGGTCTAGGGCCGCTATCATGGTATGACATTTATGATATCCGGGTTGAGGGCACCAGATCAGGAAGCTAGAACACTTTTCTGGGGTTCTCAACCTGCAGTCGTTTTAACACTGTGGGTAGAGGCTAAATTAATTGCAAGGAAAGAACTGGACCGGGAGTCAGAAGGTTTGGCCTCTACCGCTTGGTAACCTTTCAAATCCCATTTCCTCACTTGCAAAACAGGATTATAGTCTAGCGTGTGATTCTGATATTAACACATGTAAAAGTGCTCTGAGACTGTAAAGTGCGATCAAGTCATAAGGGATTATACCATATAGGTTCTACCTGGATGTCTCAAGTGGCCTTTTCTGGAATCTGATTGAAGCTTTGTGAGATGCTGGGTAAAGGATTCCTTTGTAAAACTCCTTACATTTGTGTGAAAAGTTCTGGTTCCCGAATAATCCCAAAGAAGATGCTAGGAGGACTTCACTAGGCCTCTGTTTTAATCCCAGTGGGTCAGAATGTGTGCTTTCTCATTCAGTAGGACACTACAGACTTGACGTGGAAAGAGAATAGTGTCCAGTGACCTGAATGGGATCCTCAACACTTCATCAACATTTGAGATTGTGGTCCAATGTTGTTTAAGATGTTACCATTCTTCAGACAATGCCGAAAACTAAGAATCCCCTGGTCCAAATTTATTATGTGTCTCTGAAGGCTTTAACTGAAGAAACAAAACACACGCTCACGGGACAAACTGAGCCTCTGTTGGGATGAAAACAGTCTCAGCTATTTGGCTTGAGGAGTGTGACTTCACCCAAAGGAGGTGCTCAAGCTGGGTGGTAAAGGTGGGGAGAGGAGGTGAAGACCACAGCATGATGGCTGACTGTCCCATGGGTCACAGCGGTCCACTGGAATGGTGTCTTCTTCAGTAGTAAGGGGACAGGAATCACCACGGACAGAACTCCAGGTACCAAATCTGTAGGCTGAGTGACAACACAAGGAAGATGGTCAGAAAGCCCAGGGCCAAAGCAGGTGAGATGACAATGACAAATGCATGGAATTACAAACGCAGAGGCTCTGCAGGGAGCACATCAGCTGCCGGTGTGCACCAGTTCTTGATAAGGCTGACTGAGAAGCTTACATGTGATACATGAAAAAAATGAGCCTTATACTCAACTATCAGTGATGATAAGAACAAAGAGTTCTCTGGCAAAGATTGTTTCCAGACTCTTGAGAGTAACCATCTTAGGAACTGTCCTTATACTTTAGGGGAGAAATTTGATTGTCTTCAGGCTGCTGGGCAGTGGTTGGTGGGGAATAAATTAAATCCCCAAGAACTGAATTTAGGTTTACATACTAACATAAGGGCAAAGGAGATATTGCCCTTCTCCCTTTCCCAATTGTCTTATTTATTCCGACTACATTTCGAATGGGAGAGAATAATGTACTCAGGTAATAATGCCCTATGCAATATATCAATTTCCCTCTGTTTGAAGGCTCCTGAAGTCTTTTTCTATCCAGAATTTAACAACATGAAACAAAGGAAGAAACATGGCCCATAACTAGTGATCTTTTCCCTGACCAAGAGTAACCAGGTTATCACACGACGATTCAGCAAACACTTACTGAATGCTTACTCTGGGGTAGCCTGCTCTCTACATTCCGCTTTCCTATTAAAAGCTTCATCGTACGTGGTAGTAGTATGTGTGGGCAAAGATTCGAAGACTTTTCCCAAGGGGCTTGCTATCTGTAAGAAAGCAAAATAAAAAAAAGCATGCAAATAACTACAGGGCATCAGATACAAGGATACAAGACATTGAGAAGATGGCAGAGTTTTGGCAGGTGGAGAACCAGAGGAAGACATTTCAGGGTAGAGAAGAGTGTGTGAACAGAAGCGCAGAGATGGTCAAGAACGAGTCACGTGGGAAAATGGCAATACCGTGGTTCACTTTGGACGCAGCGTCGTCGGAGTCTGCACCGAGGTCTGGCAGAAACAAACTCAGGTCTTCAAATTCCCAGGAACAGCGCTGGTGGCACTGCTTGCTTAGTCGTCGTTGTCTCTCTTCGGAAAGCGAGGTCAATAGCCCCCACGTTAAAACTAGCCAGCTCCAGAGTTCCTGTCACATCCTCATAAACGCCTCCAGGTCTCAGGTCTTGCAAATCTGGAGTCCACGCCGTGGCGACTCGAAAGACTTCCGCTCCAGCTAGTGCGAAACGCTGTATGTAGTGAAACCCTCTCAAACCTCTATCCTGGACATCTCGTGTTTTGTCACAGAATTCCAAGCTCCGAGTTCCAGATGTCTGTGTCCCTCTTTTCTGCTGAGAAAAGCATCTTCTCACCCCAGTCTCAAGGTTCTTTTGCAGTACATCCGGGTTTCATTACAAAACACCAACACATTCCCCCCCAAATAAGTTATTTCTCTATAAGTGAGATAATTTGTCTCTGCCCTTTAGGTAAAGGAAACAGTCCAATGATTTTTTTTTCCCTCTCTCAGACATTTGTATGCAATAGCAGAACTGGGTAACACCTAACCAGACAAAATACACTTAAACGTGTGTGTGTTCATTTGCTTAAGAGTTGTACCACTCCACAACACAAAAAATGTTTGAAATCCAGCTGTTCAAACATTTCTATAGTGTTTGCTGGGGGAATAGCCTGGAATTAGATAAAAGCAGCTGACAATTAACAAAGAAGCAAAAAAACAGGCATTTTGGCCACCTTCGCAACACACTGGCAAGCAAAGACAATACAAAGCAGTGGGGGGGGGGGGAGTTAAGCTTGGAAAATCTTCCAAATCTACTGATTCTGAGGTTCAGCACAGGTTCGAACTCAATTTTTTTCCAGAAAACGTTAACCTTCAATTAATAAAAATAACCCCCCCCCCCTCCCAGCGTCTTCAGGAATTCTGCCTGGATCAGTCTGGTCCAGTGAGCCAGCTTTCGAAAAATCCACCTGCACCGTTAATTAGCTTGACTTGGCAGCACCGTAAGCCTGCTCACTACCAGCCACCACAGACCAGGGGTATAAAACAGGAGCGAGTAACAGATGGCAAACGTGGTCGTGAAAAAACGGTGAAGGAAAGAGTCGGAAAGGTAGGCACCAGTGTAAGCAGCGACAAAGTGAATGGGCCAAAGATTAAGCAGGCTGCTTGATACCAGAGAACACATCCAGTCCTCGTTTCAGCTGCTTTATACTGGATGCCGCTGTACCATATGCATTAGCCACCCCCAGGCACCCCCATGGGGAAAGGACTCAGGAAAATAGCCAAGCAGTGTGGAGTGTTGTTACCCCAATATCCGTTATGCACAGAAAAGCTCACATATCCCAGGGATTCAAACAGGGGCTTCAAACTGGTTGTGGAGGATCTCAAATGACATCTGGGCCTCAGTTTCCTCCCTGTGGCATTGAGAAATTGTGGTTAACTCTTTTTGGGGAGGAGGCGCGGGGGAGGGGGGGTGACACCTCCCTTTGAACACTTGTTGGCGATGGATGGATCCTCACTCCCCTAAAATGCACATCCCCACTACTTCCTGCATACGATTTCGGGGGGGGGGGGGGGAGATTTGGGAATTTCCAACTCCAATCCAAGGTTCCTTAGGTTCAAAATCGATGGGTTGGGGGAACTGCTTTTCTTCTTACAAATCAGAAAATTTTTACAAATAATAAATGATCCCTTATGTACACAGGACGCTTTTTATAGTTTACAAAGCGCTTTTAAACCCCCACAAACATCGACAGGGGAGGAAACTGAGGCGCAGATTACTGAGGGACCCGCCTAAGGTCACTGGGCCCGCTGCTGGCTAGGCCCGGAAGCAAACCCAGCTCTTCCGACTCCGGAGCCCGCTTCCCAGCCCGGAGCTGCCGCCGGAGCCCCCGCCTCCCACTAAGGCGGCATGAGGAGGAAAAGGCAGAGTAGGAAGCCCACCACCAACCATCCCCCGGCACCTTCCTGCCCCTCCAACTGGGTCCTTGCAGGCCCCGAAGGGTGGCGCCAGGCCTCCAGGCCGGCCCCGGCCGCCCCCGCTTCCCCGGCCGCGCCAAGTCCCGCCGCCGCCGCCGCCGCCGCCTCCCCGGGAGCGGGGCGGAGCAGCTGCCCGCCACCACCGACCACCCGGACGACTCCTCGTCGGATCGCAAACGCATAGGCCGCCGCCCGAGTTCTGCGTACGAGAAGAAAGACTCGGCGCGAGCGCCAACGGCCACCGGGCGCGCGCCGCGGCGGCCGGGCCTGCGCCCCAAGAGCTGGATGCCAGAGCAGGAGGAAGAGCCGCCAACCGATCGCTCGATCGACCGCGCGCCCGCTCCTTCGCCCTACCAGACCGGGGAGGGGGGGAGGGCGCGCCAGGGCTTCTTCGAGTTAGGGGCCTAGACTCCCCGGCGACGAGACAAGATGGCTCCTCCGGTCCGCACCGCAGCTACCGTCCCGGCTGCGTCGCTCGGCCCGCCCCCGGTACTGTTTCTTTAAATGGCGGAGAGGGTCACGAAAGCAGGAAGCGAGGCGCGCGCCGCCTCACGTGACAGGGGGCGGCCCCCCCCCCGCTAAACAAGATCCGGTCACGTGGGCGCGCACGGGCCCCCCAATCAGGACGCGCCGTTTCAGGGCGGGGGCGGGAGGAGCCGCGGCTCTGTGATTGGCGGAGCGCGCCGCGGAGACCTCGGGGAGTTCGGGGCGTCGGGGAGTGCGCGAGGGAGCCCGGTCCGTGTGCATACAGGGCGCAAGACAAAGCGGTGCCCGCGGTGGCCGCAGGGGAGGCTGTGAGGCAAACCCTGAGCGCCGAGTTTCGTGGCGCCGAGATCCGGCCATCCTCTCATCCTGCGCGGCGCACGGAAGGCTCGCGTCTGGGCGGCGGCGGCGGCGGCGGCGGCGGACGCAGCAGACGCGGCGGCGGCAGCACATGGTTCCAAGAGCAAGCTGCGGTGGTCGGGTTCCAATTCCGTGGGGAGGGACAAAGGCCGCCGCGAGCGCCGGGCAACGCCCCGTCGGGTGGTGCGCTTGCTGGTGGTGCCCGTGATCCGGCTCTGGAAGCGGGGCCCAGCCTCCCCGTGAGGAGAGAGGCCCCGGGAAGGGCCCGGGAGGCCGAGGCCACAGTCTGAGGAGAGTGGGGGAGGGGCGCGCCCGTCTGAGGTGACTCGGCGGGCGGGCTCCCCGTGAGGCGGTTTTCAGCGGGTCATTGTGAGGCGATTTGTTGACGCGCTGCCCCCCCGTCTGGAGATCGCGGCGGCGGGGGCTCTGAACGCGGGGATCCGCCCTCAGCGGTTGAGAGGTAGTTCAGTTGGGGGTTCGTGAAGCCGAACTAGTATCTATCGCCAGAATAAACCCGAACCATGCTCACCACCAGCCTGGGGCCTGTGTGAGGATCCTGGGACCATCGGTGGCGAAGACATGGGCGATTGTCCGGTGTCCTAACAGAAGCTGGCCCCTTTCCGGAGTGGTAAGTTCGTTCCCTTGGAAGAGCGAGAAAAGGAGGGCGCGAGGAAAACGAAGATGGAGCAAGAATAAACACACCTACCAGCTCCAGTACCATCTGCTTCAAGGTTCTCCACATTGAACTATATCTCGCAACTTCACTTGAACGCTCGCTCCCAAGACTTCGGATGTAGGACAGCTCTATTCAAAATCCTACGTCACAGTCTGAGAAGATTTAAAAAAAAAGAAATACTGAAAAGGAGAAATCAATTGTAGTCTCAGACATCTCTCGACTAGATTTTGGATAGGTTCGCAGGCAAACCCGTTGAAGGAGCACAGACTTCCCAACCTTTTCTGGAAGGAATCCTGGAAAAGCTATTCCGCTGACTGTAAGGTGGTATATCTCCCAGTTAGCAGGCCCAGGCCCGAACCTCACTGCAATCATGGCTTTCACAAATTACAGCAGTCTGAATCGAGCCCAGCTAACCTTTGAATATCTGCACACAAATTCGTAAGTATCCTTGTAGGTGCCACTGTAGTCGCCGATAACTCATTTCTTGATATTCGTACGGAAATCCTCCTCCCAGGAAATGATGCTTTTGCACTTTTGGGGGATGTTGTCACTGGATGAGCCTTGAGCTCTGTATGGAAGAACCGAGATCAGTGAAATATTTCTTGCTAATCCAGAAGAATATGCCCATTTATTGGATCAAAACTTATTTGCTCAAATGCCAACTAGTTATTTGAGGTCACTCTATCGAGTGTTTGATAGGAATCCAAGAGCTGTTCTTTGGACCACCAAAAGTTGGACTATTCTAGCATATTCTATTGGGCTGTAACAAGTTTTTTCTTTCTAACAAGGGGGAAAAAAGAAGACGTTTAAATGACAGCTTGTGAGAAGAATTAATTTTTTTCCTCCAGCAAACAGTTGGCTTTATATTCCTTGCGAAATTCGTCCCCACATCCGACACTGTTTTCTTATGCTAAGCAGGAAATAGCAACTTGTTTAAACCCATGATTTAAATACTCTCCAAAATGTGTGCAGATCTCAGAACACATGGTGTTTGAGGTTCTTGAGTTCATGAAGAAATTGCCATCACCCCACATTGGACTGGAATGTTTCAGGGTTAATCCTTATGTTCACTCTCTTGAAAGTATTCCTCTAAGCTCATAACTACTTTATGTTTTAATATGCTAATTTTCACTCTTGACATAAAGGTAAGTATTCTAACATTTTCGTATGTGGAGAGGTGATGAACAGCTAAATGATGGCCCAGAGATCTGGAGAATCACCTTCAGGGCTGAGACTATAGACTGCAGTTATCCAATAATAGTATTTTATCTTTTTATAGGAGGATTTAGAAGCAAAAACAAAACCCTAAATTCCAGAGTCGTCTTTGTGATCATGTCTGTACGTTTTCTTGTTTGCTATTTTTTTCTATCAAGGAAATTTTTCTAAGTGAAGTGAATTGCCAGAGTAGGAGAACTTAGCTTTATTTAGGAAGCTTATTGAACTAGAGTGTTTTAGAGTAGGTACTGTAAAGGTTACCTAGGCGAATTCTAAGGGTGAATTGAAATCCCGTCAGGTGAGATTACTGACTAGTTTATAACATGGCCTTGGGCAAAACCCTTGCTATCCTTTGTGTTTGAACATTATAACACTGTCGCTTTTGAACTGTCGCTTTCGGAACCAGCAGTTGAAGACCTCTAGATGCTCACAGATGATCGAGTTTTGCGATGAAGGGCCAAATTTGGAATAGCAGACTATTTGATAATCTTGGAAGAACATGAATGGGACTTCTAAACTGGGTTCTTGTTCCATCTTCCCCATGCTTTATTTGATTATAAAATAATAGTAACTATAATTAGTTACTTCATGCCACTTACTAGTTTAAACATGGCTGAAAGTAATTTTTATAGCAACACTGCTGGGATTATTCCTATTTTGCGTTTGAAGGAACTGAGGCTCAAAGAGGTTAAGTTACATGCCGAAGGTTACACAGTTGCTAAGTGGCAGATTAAGATTTATCTGGCAACAGTGGTTAGTGCTTTCAACCATTAAGTAGTACTGGCTCTAGTCATTTTTATCATTTCAAAATATATATATTTTTATTGATTTCAGAGAGGAAAGGAGAAGGAGAGAGAATATGAGAGAATCATTGATTGGCTGTCTCCTGCATGCCCCCCACTAGGGACTGAGTCCTCAACCCAGGCATGTGCCCTTGACTAGAATCAAACCTGACCCCTTCCATCTACAGGCCAATGTTCTATCCACTGAGCCAAACTGGCTACGGCCAGTTTTACCTTTAAGAGCTTTCCTTGTCTATAGAGGAAAGGATTTCTCACTTTGAAAGTCTTCAATTTTATCTCAGTGAGCCTCTAATTTGGAGATTCTGGGATATTTGTCTCTGCTTATTTGTTTTGCTATATTATAACTTAATAACAATAGGTGGACAGAGCCAAAGAAAAGAATTGAACCTCAGTTAAATCACCAAATCGATATTGGAGAATTTTCTGTGAATTTGATTTTCCAGTGTCGAACTGGAACCACCTGCTTGCGTGGACATTTAAGGGTTGGATGTATCATTTAAAAAAATAAAAAAAATAAAAAAAAAAAAAATATATATATATATATATATATATATATATATTTTATTGATTCCTTACAGAGAGGAAGAGAGAGGGATAGTTAGAAACATTGATGAAAGAGAATCATTGATCAGCTGCCTCTTGCACACCTCCTACTGGGGATGTGCCCGCAACCAAGGTATGTGCCCTTGACCGGAATTGAACCCGGGACCTTTCAGTCCCCAGGCCGATGCTCTATCCACTGAGCCAAACCGATTTCGGCATGGATGTATCGTTTTGGAAGCTCTGGGATATCTGGATTACATTGAATTTGTCTACTTTTGAATATGTCCACTTGTGCCAGAAGAAAATATGAACCTAGAACAAGATAAGTTTCTGGTTTGTAACTAATTTCAAGAAATTCCTTTAATGTGCTGACCTGATTGAAAGTTCACTTCTAGAGGAAACAAAATTTTAAAGTAAAAATTATTTTATAGTTTGACAGAGAGAAACAGAGACGCGGATATCAATTTGCTCCACTTATTTTATGTATTCGTTGGTTGCTTTCTTGTATATGGTCTGACTGGGGGTGGACCATATCGGGACAACACTCTAACCAACTGAGCTACCTGGTTGGTTGATCCTTAAATTTTCTTAATCTGTGACTTGGTGTGTGTGTGTGTGTGTGTGTGTGTGTGTGTGTATTTAAATATATGTATATATAGCTTTCCAAGAGGAAGGGGAAGAGAGAGAGAGAGAGAGAAACATCAGTGATGAAAGAGAATCATTGATTGGCTGCCTCCTGCACACCCCAACTGGGGATTGAGCCCTCAACCCGGGCATGTGTCTTGACTGGGCATGTGTCCTAGCCGTGACCTTCTGGTTCATAGACCGATGCTCAACCTCTGAGTCAAACTGGCCCGTCTTGATACTCTTTTTTTTTTTTTTAAGCGACAGTGTTCTTGATACTCTTAATGGTAGATTTATCTCCTGTGTTAAGTGGTGCAGTGTCACCTTCAGATAAGGCAAAATTTGTCCTACTGTATTGTCTTTTTTGTTTTGTAATAATATTTAAAAGATCTTTTTAAGTTGCCAGACATCTACAATATAGCTATATCGTGAATTATGAAATGGCCCTTTCCTTACTTCCTATTTAATGTAGATTTGCAAGCAGAACCCAGACTAGAAGGTAGATCGTGGGCTTGAGAGCCTGCCAAGTGTGGATTTGATTGCTTCTTGGCTGTGTCCTTGGGCAGAGGCCAAATTCACTGAGTCTTCATCTGTAAAATGGGGCTAGTTTGACAATATTTCTGAGTATTATATAATGTTTATAATTAGTTCATACATGAAACATGGTAAACATTGAATGGATCAGTGGTTCTCAACCTTTCTAACGACCCTTTAATATACAGTTCCTCATGTTGTGGTGACCCTCAACCATCAAATTATTTTTGTTACTACTTCATAATTGTAATTTTGCTACTGTTATGAATCGTACTGTGTTTTCCGATGGTCTTACGTGACCCTGCTAGCAGTTCTCAACCTGTGGGTCGTTGTAGAACCTGAGACCATCGGCATTAGAAAGGTTGAGAACCACTGGAATAGATGGTGATTATTATTCTATTTTTTTTTTTTAAATTATTTTTTACAGAGAGGAAGAGAGAGATAGAGAGCCAGAAACATCGACCAGCTGCCTCCTGCACACCCCCCACTGGGGATGTATGTGCCCGCAGCCAATGAACATGCCCTTGACCAGAATCGAACCTGGGACCTTTTAGTCCACAGGCTGACGCTCTATCCACTGAACCAAACCGGTTTCGGCTATTATTCTATTTATAGTAGCTTATATAACCCCCAAGTTAGTAAGTATGGTAGCAATTTGCTGTTTGGTGCTAGTCATTAAGCAAATAAGTTTTCAGTGAATTCTGGACCATCTGTTAAAGATAGTAAGCATCTGTCTTGATTTAAAAAAATTTTTTTTGCCTTCGGTAACTAACGGTTATTTGGTTACATTAGCATGAAGGTTTAAGCAGGCATGGGAAATTCTTAGGATACATGAAAGTCTTAGGTTAATTTCTTTTAATACTGGATATTGCTAGTATGAGATAAGAGTTAGGTTTTTTAGATAAAAGGAGTTTCATGCTGTTACTGCTCTCTTTGGTGGTGAGTTTTGTGACTGATAGTAAAAAGTTCATGAACATTTTAGGTGTCCTGGTGGTAGTGATGGTCCTTTGGCGTAAGATGCAAAGCTTAAGACACTTTGCAGTACCGCTAAGTGGTCTGATAAAGTATAAGATGCTTGCTTTCTGTGTTCCTGTTGGCACATTTAATGACTTTTTATCTTGGCGATACGATATTTTTAGGTTGTTCTAGCTATACTGGAAGTGAATATAGAGTAAACTGTCAATTCTATAGACAACATTTCTTATGTATAATGCTGTGAAATGTAGAGTTCTTACTCTAAGTATACTAAAGCAATATGAATATAAAATGGCTGCTCTAGAATTTCTCTAGATTATTTTCTTTTGATTAGGGCAATTAAGTATTGTAAACATATCCAAGTATTTAGATAGCTTAAATGCAGGATGAATATGAATAGGGAGACCATTTTCTTACATAATGGGTAGATTTATCTGTGAATTTGTCACCGGAAATGCTGAGCTGCAGAACAATTTCCTTCGCAGCACAGATGGAATAAAAGCCTTGATCAGTTGAAAGTGAGAACCTGTTAAATATCTTTCTTTTTTCTAGATGGTTGATTTTTCTTGAATCACACGAAAGGAATTGTTAGGTCTGTGAAGAAAATAATTTCTTTTAATGGTTACTCCAATATCGCTATCTCAGATACTAACTAGAAACTAGTGTATCTCTTTGAATATTAGTTGAAAAAAGGAGAACTTGTGCAGTTGGTACGTTTTTGGTTCTTATTTTAAGAAATACTTGGAACTCTGGCTTTAGTATTTGATAATAGGATCCATCATTAATCAGTTGGAAGGCTGGAGAAAATGCGAGTGTTGTCTTTGAGTTTATCAACGAGATGCTCCATGCATGAAATTCATGTGTGGTGGTGGCCTTGGCCTTCACAGACCCGGCTTCATCCGGAAGGTCATTCCGCTGTTTGGTCTAATTAATATGTTACACTTTTATTTTTATAGATTGTCACAAAAGGCACCTTTTTTGATGTATCAGTATATATTACAAAAGTATTCCTTACTTATATTTTAAAGATATTTGTTAACTTACTTGAAATACGTAAATGTGGAGCAGCATTGAGAAGTGTGGAACAGCATTGGTACGTGTGGAACAGCATTCATATAGTGTGGAACAAGGAAGACCATTTGGAAAGATTTTTAAAAATTCTAAATATACAAGGCATATTTTTAAACAATATATAGAAAGCAGTGAAAACAGCCAGAGACAGACAGTTTGTGCTTGCTCTTTTTAGATCTTATTATTGAATTCTAAATGTCTCATTTCCATGCGAAGTGATCAGAAATATGTATTTCTGTCCTAGCCTGTCTGGCTCAGCAGGTACACTGTTGGACTTGGGATTGAAGGGTCCAGATTAGTTTTTGCACATTTCCCAGGTTGCAGGCTCCATCCCCAGTGTGGGGTGTGCAGGAGGCAGCCGATCAATGATTTTCATCATTGATGTTTCTATTATATCTATTCCTTTGTTTCCCTCCCTCTCTGAAATCAACAAAGATATATTAAAAAAAGAAAGAAATATGTATTGTTGATAAGGCGAAGGATATTAGAGTAAGTTTTCCAGACTATTCATATTCAACATTTTCCCTACCAAAGGCCAGATACTTCATTCTTTAAGAGCATAGAACACTACTGGTTCAAAGCTTGAGAGCAAATGTTAATTTTCTAGCTTATTACTTTTTATCTCTCTCTTTTTTTTTAGTGGAGTAATATACAGAATACTTTAAAAAAATATATATTTTATTGATATTTTACAGAGAGAGGAAGGGAGAGAGATAGAGAGCTAGAAACGTCTATGAGAGAGAAACATCGACCAGCTGCCTCTTGCACACCCCCTACCGGGGATGTGCCCGCAACCAATGCACTTGCCCTTGACCAGAATCCAACCCGGGACCTTTCAGTCCGCAGACCGATGCTCTACCACTGAGCCAAACCGACCTCGGCAATATACAGAATACTTTTTAAAAAAAACCTTCAATTGGTAATTTGAAGAATTTAGCCCAACTGTTTGTATCGATGTTTCTATCTCTCCATTTCCCTCTCTCTGAAATCAATAAAAACATTAAAAGGTAATTAGAAGAATTTAATATGATTCTAAAGATTTAAGAATTTTTAATAATTAAAGATAAGGATGTTTTATACATGTTTTTCTCTTAGAAAATGTTTTTTTATGTAAAATAAGAATTGGGTTTTAGAACAATTTGAGCCCTACTTTCTAGTTGAATTGGAGATAAATTTTCTACTTTTTGTTAAAACTTATTTACTGCTGTCACTTTTGGATTAGCAGCATATATTCACTGATCTCATGGGGGAAAGTTCTTCCTAAAATTCTCAGAACTGGTAGTTTTAATTCAGAATTTGCATTTGTAAAATTTGGAATATTTACCTAAAGAAGAAGAAAAACAAACTGTTTTTAGCAGTTCAGTTTTGGGTATTTTATAAACATTTTAAAATTTATTTAAAATAATATAGTTAGTGATCAGACATCCTAGATTCTGGTTATTTAATAATGGTTTATTTCATTCTAAAATATTTGACAATTTTAGTTTATTGGCTGAAACTTTGTATACAAAAAAAATTAGCTGGGATAATTTGGTTATTTTTGAAAAAAGAAGTCAAAGTTTCCAAGTGGTTCTGAGTGGACATGCCCTACTTTTATATCTAATATCTAATGAAGACTGTTATGGGAAATTTAAGAAAGTAAATATGGAGGAGTAAGTTTAAGGATAAATCTTATAATCATCTTTCCCCCCCCCATAAATATAATTGTATACTTACCCAGCCCAACTTTGAGCAGCTTCCAAGGAGTAGACCATAAGCTTCTCTCCTTGAAGGGGTCAACTTTAACGAGGGTCCTAAGAGACCATACCATGCTTTTGTCCTTCTAGAAGGAATTGTCCTAGACTAGAGGATCTTGCATTCCTTTAACGTGTAGAAAGTTCTTCTTCTTTTTTTTTTTTTTAGCAAGAGTAAGAGAAAGGAAGGGATTTTTCTCTCCTTTCTCCTCCACTTTTAAATGGAATATTTATGCTCCTAAATTGCACAACATTGAATGGATTTTCTTCTTTCACTAGATCATACACAGGTATTAATTAGTAAAGCAAAATGCTAACAAGATGTCCACTGAGCATGCTTAGAGATATGCAGAAACAGCTGGTTAAAGCAATGAAAAATAAGTTAGTTATTTTTCTAGGCGATATATAAGTAGTAAAAACTGCTTTTAGCAATGCTACATAAGAATATCTTAATGCTTCTTAGTGGTTTCCCAACATAATAAGAATAAACATTTCTGTGTAGATATCAGGACTTGGTAGACTAATACTTGAAGGAGATCAGGGTGATAATGAAGTTAAATTTAACGAGTATAAATTGACAATGCTCATCGTCATTTTAGATTGTTTCCTACAAATATAGTATCTTATAACCTTGATTTTTTTGAAAATTAAGAGTCATTGTTCATTCCATAATTCTCTTGCTGATTCTGTTTATCATTTTAGAACTACTCATGAATTCTTGTTCGGTGCTCTTGCTGAACTGGTTGATAATGCAAGGTACGTAGTCTCCTGTAGGCATGTAGTATGTGTTTGAAAACGTTTGGGCCATTGTAACTTTTGCTTTCTGAAGACATGGGAGGAAGGCAATTCTGTAACAGCCATAACTCCTAAGAGGCTTGCTACCCATAAGAGTATTTTTAATAGCACATCAGTTGATAACTCCCACTTTACTTGATTAACTTTAATCCATTCATTCCTCGGTGTTCTAGCATAAAAATAATGAACTTCTAATCTTCAACGCTACCTTCCCATGTGTGTTAGAGCAAGATAATTGTAGTGAAACACAGGGAATTAAGGTTGAAATTTAGGAATCACATTAATGAGACAGACAAGCTTTGATTTAATTTGTGCTCTCGGGAGAGTACACTATGAAATGTCTTTAAAATTATTCAAGAGTTTTGTGTCTTCCCAAAGTGTATTTTATTGTCAGATGACTCCAGTTGATCAAAGCATCTTTCAATTGCGAGCGGCTGTGCTTGGAAGAAATTAATCTTTAGCACTGTGTTATCTGGAGTTCTTGGTGGTGGAAGCCTATCAATGTTACTGTATAAGACTAAAAAATTTAAGTTGGTTCAAAGATAAGCAAATAAAAATGCAAATCAACATTCTGTTACTATTATGAAAGTATTGTTTTAGTCTTATTTCTGAATGCAAACATAAAATTCAGCCATTGTTTATTGACTAGGTGTTGATGACTAACTAAGAAGAGTGTAAGAGTTGATAGTAGAAGTACTAGTACTTTTAAACAGATCCCCAGTTAATGATCTTATAATTGCTGAAAATCTATGTCTATACTATAAACCTATATTATTATTACTTTCATTTATTTTCCACCGGACTATTATTCATAGAAGTGTGCCAGCTAACAAGTTGTTTTATAAAAAAACACACCAAAAAACAAAAAAAAACCCCACAAAATCTCCTATTTTGTTTCAATCCTAATTGACTCATAATTTTTATGTTCTTTTTAAAAATGTTGTAATCGCTTCTCAGCCTTTTGACTAAGATCAAGTATAGAGTATCTGTTCTTATCAGTTTAAAAATATTGTAGCTTAATGGAACTATGCTTGAAACTACCACTTGTTAGCTTAGTGAGACCATGGTGTGTGTAGCTGACTGCTTTTTTATGTCATGGAAACTGGAGATTCCTGGGAGTATGTGTTCTTATACAAATATTTTGCCAATTTCTCATATTGGAAATGTTTTTTTGTATTTGGGAATAGGTACATGCGGAGTTACATGGTTTTGAGTTGAATTTTTACATTTAAAATCAACGTGACTGCATCATTTTCCTTGCTTGCAGTTGCCAAATTGGGCTTGATTACTTCCAAACCTTTATGGAAACCTTCATTGATGACTGAACTTGCATTTCAGCTGATGAATAGAGTATAGTGGGTTCCTCAACTTCCTTTACTGGTTAGGGAGGCTAAGGTTATGGGCTTGTGACTCAGTCTGCTGTCTGTAGTATATATTCCATAGGACTTGATTTTTTTCATAGGCCTTCTAGCAGTTTTTCTCCTTTTCTCAATATCTTGTTGAGAAGGGAAGATGCACAAGTTATTGGAACATTTTTAGTTTTAGAGATTTTAAAGAGGAAGGGAGAAGAAGAGAGAGAGAAACATTGATGTGTGAGAGAAACATCGATTGGTTGCCTTCCACATGCACCTCAACTTGGGATTGAACCCGACACCTGGGCATGTGCCATGACTAGGAATTTAACTGGAGACCTTTTGGTGCACAGGTACAAAAAGTATAGCTTTAATGTATGTGGAATGACTAGTATGAATTCCTGAAAATAGATGCAAAATAGTATCCATTTCATAATACTATGCATAGGTAGCATTTCAGATTCTCACTTGGATCTTTTTTTTTTTTCCTTTTAATTTTGCAGAGATGCTGATGCTACCAGAATGGATATTTATGCAGGTAAGACAGACGCCAGCCTTTTCTCCTAATGCCCAGTTCCCTTTAAATCATTTATCGCTCTGCCTAAGAAGAAACGAGTGTGAAACAACTGGTTTCTGGAGCCTGAGGTTATGGCACACTTACTCTAGGTCTTCGGTAGAGACAGGGCATCCTGGTTAGGCATGTAATAGAAACCAAGAATTAGTTTACACCAAGAAACTAACACAGGGCGATCAGATCTAGATCTACACAAGCAGTCACCAGGGGATTTAGAGGGCTGCTGGAACAGGGTAGCGGGAGGGTGGTAACAGCCGCTAGTGGTTTTGTTGGTTGGAGTTAGCAGGGGACCAGGTTTATAGCATCTGCAGCCAGAGAGGGATCTTGCTGGAGGCCAGTTTCTTCTTCCTCCGTGGCAAAGGCCAGTCCCGATTTTTGTGTCCGTTGCATAAAACCGCTGGGTAACTGGGTTGGCCTGAGGTTTGCAGAGGAGAGGTTCTCAAGCGAAGGTATCAGGCTGGAGGAAGGCTGCTTTGCTTGGGATTTAAAGATGCTGAAGCGTGTACTGCTTTGTTATTTAATTGGCTCTGTTGTTTGGCAGTGGGAGCCTTTTATTTTTTTTCCTGGAGTGCAAGTGGAAGAATTTTTAGTCATTAGCATTGGCCCTGGTTTTTTTTTGAATAGTTTGCTTTCTGCCTGTTTAGTGTTTGTACTAGCATTTCTTTTGGATCATTCGAATGCTAACGATCTGAAAGCAGAGTAGAGGAAGGCAGCTTTTAAATCCAAATTTGGATAGCATGATCTGTTTTTCTGAAGACTTCCGAAAAGTGTGAGGTAATGCGCTGGCCCGTGTGGTTCAGTGGATAGAGCGTCAGCCTGCCGACTGAAGGGTCTCAGATTCGATTCTGGCCAAGGGCATGTGGTTGTGGGCTCAGTTCCCAGTGGGGGGCCATGTAGGAGGCAGCCGATCGATGAATCTCATCATTGATGTTTCTGTCTCTCCTCCTCCTCTTCCTTCCTCTCTGAAATCAATAAAGAAATATATTTTTTTAAAAGTTTGAGGTAATATTTTGAATAAAATTGACTAGCTTCTCAGAATGGGTCACTGATGCAGATCCTCAGGTACCACTTCAGACCCACACAATTAGCCACTCTCGGGTGCAGCCCAGAACCTTTATTTTAACAAGTTCTTCAGGTGATTTGCATGCAGGCTACATTTTGCTCCAGCTGATACTTTTCTTAGCTCCTGCTAGCCTGATCTGCTGCAGAGAGTAGAGTCCGTTGGACTGTAAGCTCCATGAAGGCAGCGATCACATCTGCATTGTTCACTGCAGTTCGCTTCATCACAGAGTCAGGCCCAAAGGAAGTGCCAGTAAATATTCATGGAATAAACAGCGATTGGGATGAGCACTGTAGCTCGGTAAGATGCCACATACCTGCTCACAGGGTTGAAGAGGTTACTGCTGTGCTGGCTAGTCTCTCTCGGCCCCGCGGTAGTGTGCACCTGACCATGGTTTGGACACTGTTCGCGGCTTGCACACTGTCGAGCCTCCACATGTGGGTTCCTTACCCTCGTAATCAAATGAAAAATCTTTGAAATGAAGTCCTTGAGCAAGAAAGGGACCTCAGACCCACTGTTAAGAGTTGGTTGTGCATTAAAACAGCCTGCAAGTCCCGTTACAAGAAACACAAGGGTCTAAAAGTAACTTCCTAGGTAGCATTCAAGAAATGCCACCAGTCCTGACTGGTTTGGCTCAGTGGATAGAGCGTCTGCCTGCGGACTCAAGGTCCCAGGTTCGATTCCCGTCAAGGGCATGTACCTTGGTTGCGGGCACATCCCCAGTGGAGAGTGTGCGGGAGGCAGCTGATCTATGTTTCTCTTTCGTTGATGTTTCTCGCCCTCTATCCCTCTCCCTTCCTCTCTGTAAAAAACCAATAAAATATATTTAAAAAAAAGAAATGCCACCAATGATCCTTGGGAACTTTTTGAATGCACTTGGCTTGAGCCAGTTTCTAGGTTCCAAAGCAGTCTTCACGTACTGCTCATCGCTGACGTGCGCGGCAAATGGCCCGGGGCCAGATTAGCACATCATTACCATGATCTGTACCTGGCTCGCTTTGCTCCTCCTAGAATAAACTTGGAAGATTTTTTTGCACGTCACTCGCACTTGCTCCTGCTTGCTGAATCTCTTTTGCATTCTTAGAGACCCTGGTAAGAGGCTCTGCCATGAGGAGAATTTTCTTATCTCCCAGTAGTACTTCCAGGAAGGTCCTTGCTCTTGAACTTTCAAGAAGCACTCGTTATTCATGTTTCAGCAAAGCTGAGCTTCCTGAACACTGAGTGATACTTGAAAATCTGTGGTTTACATACTTCAGGAACAGCATTTTAAATTGCAGTAACCAGTCCGTTGAACGGGAGGCGGCCATGGCTCACTTGAATCTTTAGCCCGAGGGGAGGACATGCATTTTAAACAGCTCTCAGCTTGGCTGGTTTTACCGAGTTGGTGAGCTGCAGCTTCGGGGGGGAAAGGATGTATTCACTGGGGAACTAAGCCCGGAGCGGCCCTGGGCTTGTCCTGGGTACCTTACCTCGACCTACCTCTCAGTGGAAGTGCTCTCCCGACGCCAGTGCCTGAGCTGGTCCGCCTTTGCCCTCCTCGTCCTCACTGGGCCAAAAGGCGAACTCTTGGGAACTAGGATGGTCCCTTCCCCTGTTTGGGAATCTTCTCCAGTGTTTATCACATGACCCCGCCTTCTCTGGGTAACCACTTGCCACTGCAAAGCACCGCTCCCAAAAGAAAAGCATTTTCCACTCACGGCAGCGGCAGGCAGAGTCTGCGGCATTCCCTTCCTGTTAGCCAAGAGGCTCTGAAACTTGCCCCTAAGGACTGGTCCTCCTTGCAGTCAAGCTACCCAGCTGGGAACCAGGCACTTTTATGGCATCCTATACGGTTTCATTCTTGGGTTGGGGAGTCATTTCAAGGACCCTCAGCAAACGGAGGATGCGATGGTGAACACAGACAGCCCAGAAACTGTAGTCAGCCTGGGGACAGTCACACAGAGGCTTAGTAATTCACCTTCTAGGTAGCAGCGGCCACCATATACCCCTAGCATGACTGGCTTGATCACTTGGTCCGAACGTAACCCACAAAGGATGCGCCGTGTGGGTTTGAGCAGTGTTGGTAAGGTACAGCATGCAGCAGTGGGAGACTTCAGTGTCTTGAGGATCACAGCAGAAGGTAGCGTGGGAATAATCCAGATGGAGACAAGCAGAGGGATGGTTATGTTTGTATGTAGGAAATACATCTATATTCAGCCGTCCTGGGTTCGGTTGGATACTGGGCCAGGTAGTCTTTGTCCTCCATATCAAGTCTCTCAAGCTTTGTCATGAACGAGAAGGAATTGGAGAAGCTTTGGGGTTTCCACTCCCAAGGGCCTTCCACTAGCGAGGTCTGTTACAAGGAGAAGCTAGGTTTGAGCTGACCTTTTTGGATTAATCTTCACATTGATCCCCCTTCTTACCCTGCCGACGCTGCCGCTCTGGAGGGTAACCACCCAGTAATGGCAGCCGCCTCTCTTACAGAAAGGCGAGAGGATCTTCGAGGAGGATTTATGCTTTGCTTTTTGGATGATGGAGCAGGAATGGATCCAAGTAAGTAACCATTTTTATAAATACTGGCTGTGCTAACTTGTGGGTTTTTTTTGTGGCCTCACTTTTGTGACTCAAAGATCATCCACCAGGGGAGAGAGGAGGGTGTTGCAACATCTCAGGCAGAATTCCACACATGGATCTGCCGGGTCTTGTCTTAGCCTGGGAGATAGCATCTGATGGCAGCTTGAAGTCAGTCAGATTACCTGTCTCATAACATTGTACTTATCAGCTTGCACAACATCCCAGAGTTGAAACTACAGGAGACACACACACACACACACACACACACACACACACACAAACACAAACAAACTCACACCTTATTCCCATGTTTGGGTAACAAAACAAGGTCATAGTGATGGTTAAACTGAAACTGACAGGCCAGTCATGTGTTGTGTCCAATTGCCTCGTGGTTGTGAATTTCCTTGGACCGGTTGTCAGTAGACACACAGCCCTACTTGGGGTTAGCAAGGTTCAGACCTTGACTTTGGAGGAGCCTGGAAAAGAAATGCAGACTTCTCCCTTCTCTCTTGCCTGCCATTTCAGACGATGCTGCCAGTGTGATCCAGTTTGGGAAGTCAGCCAAACGAACGCCTGAGTCCACCCAGATCGGGCAGTACGGGAATGGGTTAAAGTCGTAAGTATCCTAAAAGCCTGTCCCGGGACTCACAACAAAACCAAGCGGTGCTCTCCTGCTTCTGTCTCATGAAGACGTTCTTGTCTTCATCACTGTCACTCTGTAACAGAGGGAAAGGCAGAAAGGAGTGGGCTGGGGACTAACTGTTGTTCAGCCTGTGTACTCTACGGAACAAAAGTATGTGTGGCTGCCTAAACCTGCTGTGGTGTCTCTTGGCACTGTGCTCTGGTGCTGCACTCTCTTCCCGTTGAAATGTTGTACCTGTGGGTGAGGTATGGAGCGGTCGTTTGTGGGATTGGGATATATCTGAGGTCGTGGCCCAGCAGGTTCCGAGCACTGCCCTAAGTCATGCTTTGTGCTGGGCATTGGGGATCGGGGTGGGTCAGACACCCAAACCTCCATCCTGGAGGTCTGGGCTCTACTTGCAGGGACCACCCGATGTCTTCTTGTCCCTGCGCACTTCTTCCGCAGACCTGGGCTCCCACTTGCTCCGTGTTCGGAATGCGTTGTTCTGGCTTTGAGCGAAGCCCCAAGAGAAAGGTTTCTATTTCTGAAATGCTCTCTCCCAGCTGTACATGCTCTTGGGTAGAATACGATGCAGTGGAACTGGAGTTTGTGAGTCACGTCTCCAGTCTGCTGTGGAAACGTGTTGTTTTCTTTGAGAGGTGGTTTGGCCAGTCAGCAGCGTTAGCTGTCCCTCACTGCGGTGTGCCGGGGGGGAGCGGGGGAGAGATGGAAGTGCACTTGGACTTTTCGGCTTGTCTCCCAGGACAGGAGCCAAATGGTAGAATAGGCACTTATCGTGTGCCAGGCACTGTGCTGGGGCTTTTTTGCTTTTTTGTTTCTGCTTTTTTGTTTTTTCCACGTCAGATTCCTGGCCATTTGTGGGTCTGAGGTAGGGCCTAGGAATCTGTGTTTTCCATAGGTTCTGTGTGGGTGATCTAAGTCCGCAATAACTGAGGTCTCCTAGAGTCCGTGTGGTGGTCAACGAAAGCCTGACCTCCCCTCTGGATTGCACACCCGGTTTCCCCTACCTGTCTTATCAGTTCTCTGGCCTCAGGTAGACGTTTTACCCCCTGGACATCTATTTCCTAACCTAGGAAATAGGACTCTAATCTCTGACATCCTCTCCTACGAAGCAAGTTTTAGGAGCAAATGACATATGACTAAAAGCGCCCGGAAGACCGGAAGGAAAGCGTACAGAAGTTGAGGGTGTTGACATCAGCATATTTTTGGCAGAACGGTTGTGAAGGACCCGTTGAGATGGAGCCATCTAGTGTTCAGAGGGAATTCATTTCCATACCAATTCAGAAGTTGAAAAGCTTTTGGAAGGAAGTGATTTGCGGTGAGAACAGGCCCGGAAGCAGGGGAGCCGAGAGAAGTGGCATTTGGGATTGTCGCTGTCGGGTTCAAAGGCAGCGGGACGAAAGAGGCACAAATTGGGAGTTTTTGCCACTTTAGGGCAAGAATGAGTTCTGACAGAAGGCAGGGCAGCGCGCCTCGTTTTGCCACCCAAAAGCTTTAGGGGAGGAGGAGGAGGAGGACTGTGAAATTGCAGAGGAAGGAGCGTTGCCAGAACTTGGGGAGCTGGAAGAGGAGAAACAGAAGTTGGCAGCCCCCAGGCTGTCTCTGGATTGTGTGCTGGGAGTGTTCCGGAGCATTGAGGAAAATGGCACATGGCACTCATTTGGGTGGTTGGCATGCTACTCTGGTTCGTATTTGTAATAAGGCTCCCTCTTGCCATCTCCTCCCTTGGGCGTGGCGAGGACTAATGAGATAATAGCCGTAAAGCCCCAGAAGCTGCTCAGAGAAAGGAACTAACTAGCCCTGTTGTTCAGCGGGCAGCCCCCCTCGGTGCTCATGCCTCTGCCGGACCGCGGGGAAGGCCTGGCCTGGCCTGGCCCTCGGGTGGTTGGCATGGCCAGACAGGAAGGAAGCAGTCGATTCCTTGAGGCGCATTTCCCAGGAACTAGTTGCATCCAGAAGCAGGGACTTGCCTGTGTCATAATGTGCTCGAGGCAGCCAAACAGAACGTTTCTGAGACAGAAGATGGTTGTACTTCTAAGACATGAGTCAATGATAGGCCCCTCGAAAACTGATCAAGAATTATATTTTACATGGTTACCCTTGGGATCGCACTGCTGTGGTGTGTGCTTTTTGAGGCTGTTCCCTTGATGCTGCTGCATTTGGCGCTGGGTGCTAGGGGAGTTTGCGTCCCTGAAGGACGGACAGGTGGGAATTGGCTGTGGTTAGCATGGACGGAGAGGTGACAAAGGTACCAGTTGCTGGAGGGAAATCTGGAGGGTACGGCAGCCCTGAGTGGCTGGGATAAACCTGGCACATGTGCAGGGGGTTACATGGCAGCGCCTGGGTGAGACTAGCCAGAGCCAATGATGAGCAGTGAGTGTGCGTGCCCAGAAGGGTGGAGAGAGCCCTGCACGCGGGTGAGTGTGGTCGGGAGGGTTATAACGGAAGAGCAGAGGGGGGCTGTCAGGTGGGAGGAGGGGGTGAGGCTGTGGACTCACTCGGGGCCTGAGACCGGAGCCTTTGGGAGAGCGCTCCAGAGGCGGTTCCGTCCCGGCGGGCAGGTCTGCTCCTTCCTCAGACGAGCTTTCGAGTCCCTGAGACAATAACCCAGCTCTGCTTCCCTCTCAGGGGTTCCATGCGCATCGGGAAGGATTTTATCCTCTTCACCAAGAAGGACGACACCATGACCTGCCTCTTCCTGTCCCGCACCTTTCACGAGGAGGAAGGCATCGATGAAGTAGGTTCTCCCCCCCCCCCCCCCCCCACGTGTCCTGGGTCTGCCCAGCTGTCCTCAGGGTCGTTTGCATGCTGGCCTCATTGGGGTTACAGGATTGCAGCCGTGCCCCTGATCACTGGGTTAGCTGGTTGAATGAACTGGTAGGGGGAGGGGGGGTTAAGGCGGAATCTTAATGTGAGAGGAAGCAGAATCTCAGCGCTTCAGGCCACCAAGTGGCAGGAACCAAGATTTGGATGTGCAGCTCCCCTAGATGTGCAGCTTGAATTCAGTGTGGAAAGCTGGGGTGTCAGAATGGAAAGCCGTCTTGTCAAGGGAAGCATTTGAGGCTTCCATGACGGTGGAAACTGCAGCTGGCAATTGTAATAGGAACAGTGCTGTCTCCCATATTAGGGTGACTTTGTGGAATGTGCTATGAGCACATTTTCCCCCCTTTTTTATTAATTCTCACCCAAGGACTGCCCCCATCCTCCCTCATTAATTTTTAGAGTGTAAGTGAGGGAGAGAGACAAGAGAGAGAACATCAGTGTGAGAGAGGCACGTTGATTGGCTGTCTCCTGCACGTGTCCCGACGGGTTGGGGACTGAGCCTGCAACCGAGACCTTTCAGTCTCCTTGCAGATGCTCTAACCACTGAGGAAACCGGCCAGGGCAGCACCTTTTTCTTCTGAGGAAATGTGTTTGCTCTAACCATCCATGTCAGAAGCCACAAGTCAGGCGCCTAGAGGGCCTCAGTAGGTACTAAAGCTGGTGAGCAAATGGAAAAGATCGGTGTATGTACTTCGCCAAATGGCAGCCGGCGCTCAGCCTCAGCTGATGATGGCCCTGCTGGAGGGAAGGCCTGCAGAATCCGCAGTGTTCTGAGTTCAGCTGTCTGCAGAGCTGGTCTGCTGAGGCCTTTCCTGCTTATGGGATGGGGCGGGGAGGGGCTGACGTGGATTAGGGAGGCCTTGGTTTGCCTTAGGTGGACTCCGGTCTCCTTTCGTATGTGAGGAACGGAGCCAGCGCTTGAGAGAAGGGCCTGAGGACCTGTAGAGAGAATCCATGGCTGCCACATCCTCAGATAGCGGATTCAAAGTTCCCACCTAATGCCTTCCTGTTGGCCAATAGGATTAGATTAAATTTATACTGGCCCTGGTTAGATGTGAGCTGAAATCCTCACAGGTTAACTCATGGTGGGAATAAGAGGCCGTCTCTTACCATCGAGTGGAGCTTGCTTTCTAGGGAGTGTGAGCTCGGCCAGCACACCTGAGCGAGAAGGAGCAGGCTCCTGGGGAAGGCAGGCGGGGAGCCGCCCAGGCCGGGCCTTCGGGACGGTGCTCCCGGCCCTGCGGCGGGGCAGAGGGCGCCTGAAGGGGGGTGGCCTCTCAGAGCAGGGCGGCCTCAGGCTGACCTCGGGGCCCTGGTGGGGCTTGATTAAAAGCAGCCGTTAAAGGCAATTTAAAGGAGGAGGAGCTGTGTTAGGGTTTGGTTACTGTGTAGTGGTCGGGTGTTGGCGTGGCCCAGGTGACAGGCCCTGGCTGTGGGGACTAGCAGGGAGGGAGGAGCAGGAGCACTATCCTCTCTAGCATGGGACCACAGGTGTGTGTGTGACCGGCGCAGGGAGGACAGGGGAAGGAGGAGTGTGGATGGCTCCGTTCTGGGGGGCAGTTGGCATCTAGGCTATCTGGAGCCGAGGGTGCAGCTGGGAGGGAAGTGTTTTGTCTTCGACACTCGAAGTTAAGTCTGGGGCGTGGGGGGGGGGGGGCGCTGGCTCCCGGATTCTTGGCAGCAGAGAAGCTCAACTAAAGGAGCTGGTGGAGAGAGAAGAGGACCTGGGACCGCAGGCCCGCGGACGTTTAAAGGCTGGGAGAGGGGAAGTGCCCGAGGCGGCAGGGGCGGCCAGAATGGGGGGGGGAAGCCAGCACAGAGGAGAGGTTCCGATGGCAGGGTGGGTGCCAGTGGAGATGAGTGAATGCCCACATTGCCACCTGGGGCTGCTGCGGAGAATGGGAGGTGCAGCGTGAGGCACAAATTCACAGAACACAAATGGAACACGGTTCCCTGGTGAAAAAACGAGGTTGAAATTTTTCCCTTACTTGGTGCTAGAAGGTCACTGTTTTGGATTGTTACTGCAGTGCGAACTCAGCCAAGATTTCAAAATAAACATTTTTGGCTGCACAGGAATGTGTGCAAACCAGTCCTAGGGTTGGATGCTATAGGCAGGAAGCTTCTCAGAAACCAACAGAACTCTTTATCAGTTTATCAACCTGGCACTTGTCAAAATGCAGAGCTCTTTTCTCCTCGCAGTGGGCCAGAGGGTTTGAGCTTGGGAGGGAATCCCAGCACCCATGCTGAGAAGCTGGCGGGGAGCGGGAGGGGGGGGAGGGAAGGGGGGGTGTGGGCGGACCACACAGGCCTCTGGGGAAGTGGCATTTGAAAGAATTTTTAGAGAAAGAGAAAGAGTAGGATGTTTTCCCCCCAGCTTTATTGAGGTGTAATTGACAAGGGTAGAATTTTCTAAAACGTTATTTAGACATAAGATTAAATTCCACACGTGAAGAAGAGTTTAGAGAATAAGTAAAGCAAATAAATGTCCACGCAGCCACCACCATCGCTGATGGGCCCCCTCCAATCAGGTTGCTTGTTGCCCTGCTAAGGGACCGCCCTAAGGTGACTTCGTGATAATTATGTCCTTGTTTTTCTTCATATGTTGTCACTTCTGTATGCATTCTTGAATAGTTTAGTTTGTGTATTTATGAGTTTTATAGTTTTATATAAATGCACTCATCGTAGGTTTTTTTATTTTGAATCTATCTTGTAATTGTAACATTGTAAGATTCATCTGTGTGGATGATAGTGGCTATTCCTTTGTTCTTTTCCATCACTGCACAGTTTTCCATTGTATAAAGATGCTTCAGTTTAATTTACCCACTGTGTAGCGGCTATTTTGCTGTTCTTAGATGTTTACTGGTACACATGCACAAGTTTCTCCTAGGACATGCACCTGGGAGTGGAATTGCTGAGCTGGAAGTTATGTTTGTGTGTGTTTTCAGTTTCACCAATAATTGCAGATGTACTTTCCTTAGTGGAAAGAGTAGAGTTATTACCAAACTAGGAAAATGGCTCGAGACATCTCAGGCAGGGAGCTGCTCTGCAGAAGCCCCAGGGCACAGTCCAGCGTACCCCGGGGGACAGCCCAGCGTACCCCAGGGGACCTAGGGAGGGAGGCTGAGTCCTGGGAAGGGGCAGAAGCCACAGCGGCCCCGGTGCCAGGCTGTGGCGCTCGGGCCTCACGCCTGGGCAGTGTGGGCGGGATAAGAGGAATGAACGCACGTTTTAGGGGCGGTGTCTGCTGTGCTCCCTCCGTAGGTGATAGTCCCATTGCCCACCTGGGACGCTCGGACCCGGGACCCTCTCACAGACAACCTGGAGAAGTTCTCCATAGAGACAGAGCTCATCTACAAGTACTCCCCCTTCCACAACGAGGAGGACGTGATGGCTCAGTTCATGAAGATTCCTGGGGACAGTGGTAAGGAGGCCTGGCCCGCGCCACCTGGAACCCTTAGCTCCAGAGCCACGGGTGCTGTGGGGCTGTGCGGGGGCACCGGGCAGAAAGAAGGGTTTCTGTTCCCCAGGAACGCTGGTGATCATCTTCAATCTCAAACTCATGGATAACGGAGAGCCAGAGCTGGACATAGTCTCAAACCCAAAAGACATCCAGATGGCAGAGACTTCCCCCGAGGGCACGTGAGTGTGGCTGGGAAGGGCCGGAAGTCCTGGCGCCGGTATCCGTTTCCTCAGTGGGGAGAGCTCCGGAAGTGGGTTTGGGGAGAGGGGAGAGCTCACTTCCTGGATCTCCAGGTGAGAGTTCAGGAAGCCGAGAACTCCACGCCATCTTGCCGTGGGCAGAGGGATGAGTGGGCCAGCGGGTCCCCAGCCAGGCCAACGGAGAGATCAATGGTCCCTCCTCCAGCTCCTTGATTGACAGAAGAAACTGAGGCCTAGAGAGGGGAGGGGAGGCGCCGGGCCCACGGTGGGGCAGGGGTAGGGCTGGGCCCGTGTCTGGGTGCCTGTGCTGTGGACGGGAGGGGCAGGATGTGGTGCCAACACTGAGGGGTACTTTCAGGGTGGCAAGAGCAGTAGAGACGCGAGGTGGGACCCTGGGTGGGGCTGGGTGCGGTGACCGCTCCCTTGTCCCGCCACCTCAGGAAGCCGGAGCGGCGCTCTTTCCGCGCCTACGCGGCCGTGCTCTACATCGACCCGCGAATGAGGATCTTCATCCACGGGCACAAGGTGCAGACCAAGAGGCTCTCCTGCTGCCTGTACAAGCCCAGGTAGGCACTGCCCGCCCTGCCACGCTCTCCTGGGGCATTTCTGGAGAGATGCTAGACGACAGGGTCGGACGGTGTTGGCTGTGCTAGGCCTGTAAGCTGCCCGTGGTTTACTGTGGGTCCTGGGGGAGGGAGAGGTGGCCAAGGGCTGTGGAGAGGGGCTGGCAGAGCGCCCCCTGTGTGAGCGCCCCCTGTGTGAGCACCCCCTGTGACGTGGAGGCTGCCCTGCCCGGCACACTGAGCTGTTGGAGCCTCTTGGCAGCCTGTGGACCCGTCACAGGAGGAAAGCAAAGACCCTGGCAGATGGCTGAGGTGGTTTATGCGGGGCTTAGTGACAGCGAGGGGCCAGTGAGCTCAGCTCGCTTATCGAACTGCATCCGCCGGCAAGCGGCGAGTCGAGTACGGGATTGAGTCTTTTGCTGAAACAGGCTTGGCTCTGGTTCACCCTGAGGGGCCAGGACAGTGCAGCTTTGGGGGGAAGCAGGAAGTCAGGGTGCTTCCTGAGCCGCTCGGGTTGCCACCCTGCCCCTACTGCTCGGACCCTGAGGCTGCTTTCCCCCCATTCAGGATGTACAAGTACACGTCCAGCCGCTTCAAGACCCGCGCAGAGCAGGAAGTGAAGAAAGCTGAGCACGTAGCTCGGATTGGTAATGTCCCCCTGGGTGGGCGGGGTTAGGTGGGAGTCGCATGGGGAGACGGCTTATGGCCAAAGCAAGATCTAGGCAAAAGCTCTGCAGCCCTCCCCGTGCTGGCCAGTCCTCAGCGGTTTTCCTCCCTCCCGGCAGTCTTGTAGGGACTTATCTAAAACTTGTCAACTGCTGGGCTTGTCCAGCTTGAAGAATCCCACACTGCCCTCTGGCCCCGTGTTTGTGAAATTGGTGCTTATGACTCCAGGGCAAAATCCTCAAGGTCTGTCTGGTAGCCAGGCTTCCTGGCTGCTTAAAGGAGCGTGATTGGCTGAGGACTCCGATAGCTTCTGGCTTCTGCCAGGGTTTAACTTGGGTTGCCTTGGGCAGTTTTTGACCTGTTTTGATTCATTTGGGAAGTTTGAAAAGCATGTTTCAGATGAAAATAGTACCATAGTTTCCTTGAGTCCTTGATTTTCCTTTTGAAGTGACTGTGCAACACACCACCGCCACCTCCTCCACCACCTCCTCCTCCTCCACCACCACCACCACTACCACCACCACCCCCACCCTCACCACCCTCACCACCACCACCCCTGTCCAGTGGGAACTGCACTGTGGGATCCAAGAGGATTATTAAGAGTTTCAAGCCATTTAATTCCTTATCATGGTTTCTTCTGTGTTTCAGCTGAAGATAAGGCCCGGGAGGCGGAGAGCAAGGCGCGGGCGCTAGAGCTGCGCTTGGGGGGAGACCTCACGCGGGACTCCAGGGTAAGGCTCCGGCCCCGTGCAGTGTCCGCCAGCGGTTCTGGCCGTAGCATCCCACAGCTGGCCTTGCTCCGCCCTTGACAGTCAAGAATCCCTTCCCCTAAAGCTGAAAAATGGGATGATGCTTCCATAACCACTATTGAACACACCGTACGGTAAAATCTTGGCTAATCATTCCAACATCCCAAAACCATATGAGGTATGGACGGACACTGTATCCTCAGTTTGTGGAAAGAGAAATGGAAATGGAAAACGGCACTTGTCCCAGGTCACACAGCAGTGCGGTCAGCCAGTTCTCTGGTCTCCCAGGCTGACACACCTCTGTAGACTTTCAGTTGTCGTGAGCCCGGTCAGGGGAAACACAGCTTTTGAGTTTGTCCCCATTTCTGTAGAAAATGAATAACTCTCCAGGTGTGTTGCATCCCTGTGATTGGAAGTGGGAAGTTTTAATGTGGCACCACGCTTCCTGTGAGGCCGGGGCCCCCCCCTCACCCGGTGCAAACGTTTGCTCCCAGGTGATGCTGCGGCAGGTGCAGAACACGGCCATCACCATGCGCAGAGAGGCTGACGTCAAGAAGCGGATCAAGGATGCCAAGCAGCGGTGAGCGCCAGGACGGGCCTTTGACCTTTTAAAATTACGGAACTTTTGTACTGATTGTTGGCAAAGAGCTTGAGGAATCCCTCTCCACCCCGCAAGGTTGCTGTTCTGTCACAAAGATTGTTTTGAGAAAACCATTAATGTTGTAATCTTAGATGTTGGTCAGATGGCCACTGCAGGAGAACAGTTTTTTCCTTGCTCTGTTCTTTTTTATTTATTTTTATTTTTTATTTATTTATTTTTTAAAGATGTTTTATTGAGAGGAAGGGAGAGGGATAGAGAGCCAGAAACATCGACCAGCTGCCTCTTGCACACCCCCCACTGGGGATGTACCCGCAACCAATGTACATGCCCTTGACCGGAATCGAACCTGAGACCCTTCAGTCCGCAGACCGATGCTCTATCCACTGAGCCAAACTGGTTTCGGCTGCCCTGTTCTTTTTGAGCTAGGAAAAGGCAAGGCAGTGCCAACACCTGAATTGAACACCAAACTGTTCTCACTGGCACCTGTCTGTCTCTCCATCCCTCTCTTTCCCCCCTCCCCCTCCCTCTCTCTGCTTTTTATCTCCCTTCCCTACACTCTCTCTTCCTTTCCGCCCCCCCCCCTTCATTTAAAGAGTACATAAAATGCTAATTGTAAAACTTGTAATATATAGGTCATTTAAAAATGTTTTACATGTGCCTGTACTTTTACCACCTGGTGCTATCTACTCTTAATTTTTTATTTTTTTAATCCCTGGTGACAATTGTGGAATAACTCTGCAGATTGACTTTTTGATCTTTTTCATCTGGAATGGGCATTTGTCCTGGCTCTTCACTCCTCTCTGTCCACCTCTGTCCGGAGCCTCTCTGGGCTCCGGGCCTTGGGCTCATTCCTGGCTTGTTTCTTGGCTCCTGGGCACAGGCCCAGGCTTCCGGTTTCTTCCTGAGTGAGCCTGCTGCTCCTCCTCCTGCTCTGCGGCTTCTGTGATCCTGTGACACTTGTCACATGATGGTCTCTCTGTCACATGCCTGTTCATTGTGAATTTTTTCCTTTTCGCAGTCATTACTGTCACATTAGTGGAGGAGGCATGCAGAAAACCTGTGTTTTTCGTCATGTAGCAGCAGCTTACAGTGTCTCATTCACAACTCTGTTTTGTTCCCAAAGGCCAAAGTCGTGTGCTTTTCATAAGGGATGCTTAGAGTCCCTGCACAGTGTCCCTAGCAAGTCCAGCAGGTCACACATTGAATGAAAACAGCCCGGCCAGCGTGGCTCAGGGGGTGGACATTGACCCATGAACCAGGAGATTGTGGTGTGAATCAGGCAGGGGACAGGCCCGGGCTGTGGGCTCCATCCCCAGAAGGGAGCATGCAGAAGGCAGCTCATGGATGATTCTCTCTCACTGATGTTCCTATCTCTGTCTCTCTGAAGTCAATAGCAACATTTTTCTAAAAGCACGAAAACACAAAGCTTTTTGCCAAACAGGTCTCAAGTTGAAGCTTGACACATCTTAAACACCATGGTACCTGGGTTGGCCTACTGGAATTTATCATTTTTCTTCTCAGAGCTCTTAAGGAACCTAAGGAACTGAATTTTGTGTTTGGGGTCAACATTGAGCACCGGGATCTGGACGGCATGTTCATATACAACTGCAGCCGCCTGATCAAGATGTACGAGAAAGTGGGACCGCAGCTGGAAGGGGGCATGTGAGTGCCGCCCCCGGGAGCTTCCGCGCCCAAGGCCGATGCTGGGGGGTTCCGGCCAGCGGGCTGACGGGGCTCTGTCTTCTTCCTCCCCGCAGGGCGTGTGGCGGCGTGGTTGGGGTCGTTGACGTGCCCTACCTGGTCCTGGAGCCTACGCACAACAAGCAGGACTTTGCGGACGCCAAGGAGTACCGACACCTGCTGCGGGCGATGGGCGAGCACCTGGCGCAGTACTGGAAGGACATCGCCATCGGTAACGCTGCCGCTCTTCTCCTCCGGCCCCGGGGTGCTCGCCGCCTGAGGGGGTGACGGTAGAGGAGGGAGGGGCTGCCTTCCAACAAGACGCGTGGGGGTTTGCCTTCCAGCCCAGCGGGGAATCATCAAGTTCTGGGATGAGTTTGGCTACCTCTCTGCCAACTGGAACCACCCCCCGTCCAGTGACGTGCGTTACAAACGTCGGAGGTCCATGGAAATCCCAACCACCATCCAGTGTGGTGAGTCCGGGGGTCACAGCCTCTCCTGGCTGGACTGACAGTCATGGTCTAGTCCCGCTGGGGGTGAGTCTGCTCAGTGCCGGCCTTGGGGGCTCAGTCTTAGGGCTGTGCTGAGTTCCGCCGGGAGGAGGGGGAGGGGTTGGGGGTGGAGAGTCCACGATAGGAAGTTCCCATCCTGGCTGGTGTCACTGTCCCTGAGAAGGGTTACGTTCTGTAAGAAGGGCACAGAGGGGCCAGAATGAAGCTCTGAATGGCAGGTCAGGGCCACCTGTGCGGGGCCTGGCTGGGAGGAGCCTGACCCCAGATGCTGTTGGTGAGTGTGGCTGACTTCCGGTTGCGGCTGTGGTTTCTGTCACAGATTTGTGTCTGAAGTGGCGGACGCTCCCCTTCCAGCTGCATTCCGTGGAGAAGGAGTATCCTGACACCTGGGTTTGCTCCATGAACCCTGACCCTGAGCAGGACCGGTGAGCACTTGTCTCTAACGAGCCGTGGCGCCTCCATCCTCTCACCATGCTTTCCGCTCTCTGGGCCAATAACTCGCTACGCTTCTTGAGATCAGTGCTCACATCTTTCCATCTGTCTTGCTGCTCGTAGTCAGTGTCCAGAAATAAGAATGTAGGTGTGTCCTGCAGTGAGTACTAGCTCCTCGAACTTGGGAATTCTGAGGTGGCTGCTCTGATGAAGGCGGTGTGAGGCGGCTGAGGAGGAAGGGCCCTGGTTTCCCATGGCCCCCTTAGCGCCTTCTCCGTGCAGGTGTGAGGCTTCTGAGCAGAAGCAGAAGCTTCCCCTGGGGACATTGAAAAAGGACCTGAAGACGCAGGAGGAGAAGCAGAAGCAGCTGACGGAGAGAATCCGCCAGCAGCAGGAGAAGCTGGAGGCCCTGCAGGTGCGTGGTCCTGGGCGGGCTGAGCGAGGCCGCGCCGCGTCTGTCTGGGCTGCACAGGGCCTCGCGGGGCTCCCTTCCCCCGGCCTGTTTCACTCCCGGCACCCAGGAGAGCTGCCAGAGCTCCCAGCCCCAACCCCAGGCACACTGTCCTCGGGTACGCCCTCAGTATTCTTTAGACTCTCAGACCGTTATTTACGTACACACAGCTGGCCAGTTTGCTTATGGATGTTTTAAAGCTCCAGAAAGTGAATATTTACCTCAGAGGGAACAATCATTAACTGCCTATCCTTCCAGTTATTTTTTTAACTGCCTGCATACACATAAATATATACATACATATTTTTAAAAATATGTTTTACTGATTTTTTTACAGAGGAAGGGAATAGGATAGAGAGTTAGAAACATCGATCACCTGCCTCCTGCTCACCTCCTACTGGGGATGTGCCCGAAACCAGGGTACATGCCCCCGGCCAGAATCAAACCTGCGACCTTTTAGTTCGCAGGCCAACGGTCTATCCACTGAGTCAAACCGGTTAGGGCTGTACATACATATTTTTAATAGAAATGTGAAGATTATGATCTCATATGATGTATATACACACACATATTTTCAGTGGATAATTAAATTCTGTGGCTTTTAAAACTATTTCTAAGTTATTCTCTTGAAGATCTATTAACTTTGGTGGTGTTTTTTTTTGTTTGTTTTGTTTTTTTAACCAACAATACATTTATTTTTAAATATTTCTGCAAATTTGCTTGGCAGAGCTATACATTTTATAATTTGAGTTTCATATTTTTAAAATTGGACAGTTTTTCCACGTGTCTGTATTTCTTTTAGAATTGCTTACGCTTCTCTCACATTTCTATGTTTTTCCCCCATTGAGTTGTCAGGGTGTCTTAGGTATATCTGTGGCATCAGCCCTTTACAGTATGGATTCCGAAAGCTGCTTGCTTTCTGGCTTCGGTGTCCAGGCAGATGCTCTCGCTAACTCTGACGTCTTAGGCGTGCCTCCTGCGTGCCGGGCCGCCTTTCTTTCTTGGCCTCATTCATCAGGCCTTTCCCACCTTTTTATTTTGGCTGCGTTAATGGGAGCTTAGTCCAGTCTCTCAGTTGCTGGATTAATCATAGAATCCTGCAGTTTGCGGATGGTCGTTGTCTGTGTATTTTGGGGGTCTTCCCAGTGAGAATGGGGGGCTTGCAATAGCAGGGCTGTGGCCCTGGCTTTCTTCCCCGCTGTCCAAAGAGCGTCTGCCTGAGTGTGCCACGATAGTAAACAGCCCGATGCTCACGTTTGTCCTGCAGAAGACCACGCCCATCCGCTCCCAAGCTGACCTGAAGAAGCTGCCGCTGGAAGTAACCACGAGGCCTTCCCCCGAGGTAAGGCCCCGGCAGGCGCTGCTTTTCCTCCGGTGTCCCGTGCTAGGAGCGGGGTTTTCACTCTCTCTCTGCTTCCTTTAGGAACCTGCACGCAGACCCCAGCGTCCTCGCTCACCTCCTTTGCCTGCTGTGATCAAGAATGCCCCGAGCAGACCCCCTGCCCTCCAACCTCCCCGGCCAACCAGGAAGGCTCCTGTCATCAACAGCACCCCAAAGCCTCCCGCCCTGGCACCCCGGGAGGAGGCCTGCACATCCAGGCCTCTCCAGCCCCCCGAGGCTCCCCGAAAGCCCGCTAACGCCGCAGTCAAGACTGTGCCTCGGCCCGCCCCTCCGGCGCAGCCGCCGACACCATCTCTGCTGCCCAACTCCAAGAGCCCCCGCGAGGTGCCCTCCGCCAGAGCCGCCAAGACGCCCGTGGTCAAGAAGCCGGAGTCGCCTAGTAAACCGCCCCCGGTGAGATGCTTCCTCCGGCCCAGCCCTCGGGGAGGCGGGGAGCTGGCAGTCAGTGTCCTCATTGCTGAAGGGACTTGCTCAGGGGCACAGGGCACGTGGCTGTTTATTGAGGGAGCTTCCACTGCTCCCTCCGAGGTGCGGGCTGCACACACTTGAATTGCCTACACGGGCTCCTCATGCTGTAGCAGAGGTTAGTGGTCAGTAGTGGGTGCTGAGTCTCAGAGGTCACAGCTGGCCCGGGCTGGCGTGGACTGAGCCTTCCTCGGTGACAGCTCTGCGCTCGGGTCCTCGGGGGCACAGGACACAGACAGGGCCAGGGGTTGCTCCGTACTGAGCAGTGCAGGTGGCCTCCGCCCCGGTGGAGATGGAGAAGCATCCAGGCTCCAGGCTGAAGCTCCTTTAGGCCGGATGGAAGCTTCCTGCACATCAAGGACTGACGAGGCTGCTCCCCTTCCCCCTCTCGCTGCAGGCCGCCCCTGGCCGGAAGCGGGCTCTCGATGCCTCTGACGAGGAGGAAGCCGAGGAGGAGGCTGTGGAGAGGAGGGAAAGACCCAAGCGGGGCAAGATCACTGTGAAGGAGGAGAAGAAGGACCTGAGTGAGGTGGGTGGTCCAGGTGCAGTTCTCAGCACTCTGCCCCGGCTCCCTTTGCGCTGGTGTGAGCCTTCCAGAGCGCAGTGTACAGAGGTGATGCAAACGTGAGCCAGGTGGGGCCCTGAGGGGGACTGAGGCCCAGGTCTGAGGTCACGTAGACATGGAATCAGGGAGGTTTAAAACCCTGCGTTCTGTGTCCATGACATTCTGTCCCTGGCCCGCCAACTTGTTTATAAAGGCGGCGGAAGCGTAGACACCTAAGCTAGTAAGCACGTGCTGGTGATGTGATGCGCTCACACTCTGCTCTCCCCGTAGCCGTCGGACAGTGCCGAGGAGGAGGACCCCGCGGAGCTCAAGAAGGCTCAGAAAGGTGAGGGGGAGAGCCTGCCGCCGGTGGGGGAGGCCGGAAGGGGGCGCTCAGCCAGCAGCCGGCACCCTCAGTGCTCACGGAGGCTCTCCTGGCGCTGGGCTCTGGTGCTCAGTGGTTTCAAGCCCATTTCCCAGAAGAACTCTGGAGAAAGCACACCCTGTGTGCATTTTAGCACCAAATCCTTGGCATTCACCTGGCACTCCTGCTGCTGCTGCTCTGGGGAACTCTGTGACAGGCGGGGAGGAGACCAGGGTCACCGGCCCCATGTCCCTGGCGTAGCGGGGACAGGCACCCGGAGGTCTTGTCCCTGCAAACGCTGGGATGACCTTTCTGGAGGTGTCTGAGTGAGTGGGGGACTCGGTCAGTTTCCTGACCTCTGCGCCCCCCGTTCTCAGACAAAGGCCTGCACGTGGAGGTGCGGGTGAACAGGGAGTGGTACACCGGCCGCGTCACCGCCGTGGAGGCGGGCAAGCATGCGGTGCGGTGGAAGGTGAAGTTTGACTACGTGCCCACGGACACCACGCCGAGAGACCGCTGGTAATGCCCCGCGGGGCTGGCGGGCAGCGTTGGCCCGGGCAGGGAGGCTGGGGCCACACCTGACGGAGCGGTGTCCCCTCCAGGGTGGAGAAGGACAGTGAGGACGTGCGGCTGATGAAGCCCCCGTCCCCGGAGTATCAGACCCCCGACACCCAGCAGAACGGCGGCGAGGAGGAGGAGTCCACGGGGCCCCCGCCCGTGGAGGCCCAGCCGGCTGTGGCCGTGACCGACGCCTCCACTTCCGAATGCATCCGCATTGAGCCCGACACCACCGCCCCCAGCTCCAACCACGAGACCATCGACCTGCTCGTCCAGATCCTCCGGTGTGTGCCGTCCTGCTCCGTCCTGCTCCGGGGCCGCCGCGGCGCTCCGCCTCTGCGCGCCTCTCTGACTCCTGTCCCCGCCTGCTCTCTCCTTCAGGAATTGTTTACGGTACTTCCTGCCGCCCAGCTTCCCCATCTCCAAAAAGGAGCTGAGTGCTATGAATTCCGATGAGCTGATATCCTTTCCTCTGGTGAGTCTGGCCTGACCTTTCACCTTGCACGCTGCGTGCCCCTCGGTGCTTGTGATGGTTGCCATCTCAGCGGTGGGCCTCCCGGAGCCGCCCTCTCTCGGGCTGAGATGGGAGCGGAGACGTTACCCCATGGGCAGAGGGCCTTCGCTGGACATGTCTCTGGTGGCACGAGACCCTGCCTGAGTCCTCCCTGACGGACAGCAGGCCTGCTTTGACATTTTGTGACGGATACATCTCTGTGCCTGGGCACAGGGGGTAAACCTGTCACGGGCAGCAGTGAGTAGCTGAGCTCAGAGCGATGCAGAGAGGAGCTCGTGATGTGGCAATGAGCGCTGAGTCTGATTTGACACGGGAGGGCCAGCCAAGTGGTTGAGCTCATGAAGTTGTCCATCTAAATCATGTCTAGGGCAGGGGCTAACCCACCCCGTAGCCTGAAAGCCCCCATAGACAATTCGTAAAGGAGGGGATGTGGCTGTGCTCCAATAAAGCTTTATTTACAAAAACAGGCAACAAGCTGACTTAGCCCCCTGCCGTAGTCCGCTGCCCCTGCCCCGAAGCGGGTGGCAGCATGGTGGGTAGACGGTGGTGGGAGATGCAGGGCACGGAGGCTGGTCCGGTTGTGGGATCAGAAATGAGGAAGGGAGTGGAAGCCGAGTGGTGGAGTGACCAGAGGTGAGGGCTGTGCCAGAGCGTGGACAGACTGGTCATTGCCTGAGGCGGGGGAGAGAAGCCACGTGCCTCCTCTGTCTCAGTGCTGCCGGTGTGATTGTCATGCAGGACTTGGGGCTTCTTTTGCCATCTTGGTTGAATAGGATAATGTTCTAGATTGTCAGGTGAATGACAGTTAGATACTTCCAGTGCCGCTGTTCAGAGACAGCGGTCAGCCCTGGCCAGTGTGGCTGCGTTAGGTGGAGTGTAATCCAGTGCACCAGAGGGTTGGTGGCGGGTTTGATTCCCAGTCAGGGCACCTACCCAGGTTGTGGGTTTTATCCCCTGCGGGGGGGGGGGGGGGGGGGGCGGGGCAACCGATCAATGTTTCTCTCACATCAATATGTCTCCCTCTCCCTCCTCCCCTCCCTCCACCTCCCTTTCCCTCTCCTCTCTCTAAAATCAATAGAGGATTAACAAACAAACAGTACTCAGGAGCCGCCCAGTGGTGCTAGGTTCTGCATCTTCCTGGAAAGAAGGGAGGTTAGAGTGGGCAGGGCTGAGTGGTCAGGCGGGGCCGGTTGGCTATGACTGTGTGGTCATTAAAACGGCCTTCCCTGGCTCATTGGTGACCAGAGTAAGCCACGCGTAAGTGGAACTGAGAGAAGGAAGACGGCCGAACGGCAGCTGCCGGGGGCACTCACACTGAGGTCCGTTGCGGCTCATTGAGACCAGTGCTCTGGGCCCCGGGAGTCTGGAAAGCTTCGTGCCCACCGAGACTGCCCACCCCCGCCCGGCCCGGGAGTGCTGGGGGCCGGGGAGGCAGGCAGGACGGACGCTGCATGTGGACTGCACACCGGGCTGCCTGCTGGGCCTGTGAAATGGGGAGGAGAGAGGTTTGGTCTGAATGGGGGTGTGGCCTGGAGCGGACTGCTGACAGGCTTTTGTGGAGTTGGAGAGGCACAGGGACCGTGTCCTCCCCCGGGAGATGGAGGAGTCATCCCTCACGTTCCCAGGGTTTGCTGTGGTGAAAGCACTGTGCCGGGTGCTTCCCCTGATCCATCCCGTCCTTTCCTCTCGGCGGCCCCACGCGATGGCGTCGCAGTCTCCGCTCCGGGGGAGCCTGCCTGCCCTGTCTGACCCCTTCCAGTCAGAGCCCGTGCTGTGTCCGCTGGGGAAGCCAGTGCTCATTTAGACGGGCCTGGGGACCCTGTGAGCTCATGCGCCCCATCTGCCCCCCCTCCGCCCCCCACAGAAGGAGTACTTCAGGCAGTACGAGGTGGGGCTCCAGAACCTGTGCCATTCCTACCAGAGCCGCGCCGACTCGAGGGCCAAGGCCTCGGAGGAGAGCCTGCGCACCTCCGAGAGGAAGCTCCGCGAGACGGAGGAGAAGCTGCAGAAGCTGAGGACCAACATCGTGGCCCTGCTGCAAAAGGTGCAGGAGGTGAGCCAGGCAGCTCTCATCCAGCGCGGCCCCGGGCTGGGGGCGGGGGCTTGGCACCTCTTGCTGCCTTCTCCCCACTCGCAGGAAGGAATCTGTGGTTTCAACCCTGGCTGCGCAGCGTCCCGACCAGGAGGGCTGAGGCCCCTCCCAGCCAGACCCACGGTACCTCACATTGATTGCCCTTGTTAGCCATTTTGATGGACAGCCTCGTTCAAGACTCCTCCCGCCGTGAAATAGGAGGTCTCATTTCCCCAGGTGCCGCCCAGATGGGGTTGGGTGGCCCCGGCTGGAGCGTGCCCTGTGGGTCTCAGAGCTTCCCCCAGGCAGGGAGCCCGGAGGGCCTGCTCCCCTGCTGAGGGGACCGGGCACCCCGAGAGGGTCCCTTAGCACCCCTCACAGCGACCCCCAGGGCAGGAGCTAGAATTGCTGGTGCAGGGAGTGCCATGCGGGAACAGACTGAGAGGCAGGCGGGCCGCCTGCCAGGCCTGAGGGTGGTCTCAGGAGGCATTGAGCTGAGGTGGACCAGTCCTGCAGGCGTGAGCGTGGGTGCTGCTGCAGAGACGAGCAGGCCCGCCCGCAGGCACGAGTGGGCTGTGCTCGCCGTGGGCCGCCGCGGTGGGAAGCCACCGGCATCATCCAGTCTGCACTCTGAGACACCCACTCTGGTTGTCGTAGGAGGGCCTGGCATGGCTACAGGTTAGAACCCGGGACGCCAGTGAGGTTCCCACAGTTGTCTGGGTGAGACGCTGGCGGCCTTAACCTGGGATGGTGACCGTGAGGAGGGAGGGAGTGGGCAGACCTGTCCCCTGAGGGAAAGGGAGGACACGAGGTGACTCCTGAGGTTTGTCCTGAGCCTGTGGGCGGAGGGGATGGGGACACGGGTGGGGGCCTAGCTGTGTAGTTTCGGATTTATTGAGCCCGAGAAGCCTGCGACACGTCCGTGCTGCCTGGAGCTCCGTGCGGAGGACTGGGGCGGGCGGACAGGAGGGGACTCCTCGGGCCCCGCCACCTGTGGCCCCGCTGACCCCGCTGACCGGCGCTGCTCTGTTTCAGGACATCGACATCAATACAGACGACGAGCTGGACGCCTACATCGAAGACCTGATCACCAAGGGGGACTAGGCCCGAGCAGACCAGCGCCCGCCGCCCGCGCGGGCAGAGCCCACACCCGGTGCGCGGGGCCGCTCATTAGTGGGTTCGAGGACTTGCCCTGGTTTGGCTCACCTGGGACGTTTGTGCTTTTGGAGGGAAAAACACCCAACCCTTTGACTCTTCCTCCCTACGTTTATAAATATTTATTTTTTAAAAGAAACGAGATGCTGCGCCTGCTGTGACTGTCCTTTCTCTGAGTGGCTCTGGGCAGAGAAGCCGGATGTGCAGCCTGAGCCGCTTCCGGCCCCCGGCTCGCCATGTGGCTCCGGCCAGGGCTGCTTCTCTCCTAGACTGAGGGACAGGAGGGAGAGCCCCAGAGGAATGCTCCCCTAGGGATCTGGTCCAGGGACCCCTAAGGGGGCCGCCGTCAGGAGGAGGCGCGGCTCCGAGCGGTTGGGGTCAGGGATGTGTTGGCCTGAGCAGCTGTCACCTTGGTGTGCCTTTGTCTGAACAGCTTGGGGAGAAAGACCCTCTCGTTCACCCCCTCCCCCCACGTTCCCGCTGCCGGAGTGGCTTCCTCAGTTGACAGGGAGGTTTCCCGCCTCAGTATCTTGAGGTTGAAGAGAAGACAGACGGGACACTGCGGACTGCTGGCCTGGATGGCACCCCAAATGCTTGAGCTCCTCGGTGTCTTAGGAGAGGACCTTGTGTGCGGAGGAGCCCCCGGCACTGACGGTGGGGCTGGGGCTGGGGAGCCTGTTGCTGCTTTTTCCCTTACGGGTCCTCTCCGCCTGCCCCCCCCTTCCCCCCATGCCCAGCAAGGCCCCTGCTGTGGGACAGACAGAAGGGGGTCTGAGCCCCACTTGCCCAAGGCACAGAGGTGGGCACAGGTTCCCAGAGGTACACCATGCCCTCCCTTCTGTCTGGGCACAGCCTCAGACAGCTGTGTCCCTCCAGTGGCCTCTCAGGTCCAATACAGAGGCAGGAGTTGGTGAGTTTTCTCTTTAAGAGCTAATGGAAAAGTTCCAGTTTCGCCTCCCCCCACCCGCCACCCCTCACTCTCTCCCCTTTATTTGGGGACTTAGGGTTTTCTGAAGGCCGAGCACACTGGTCTGTGATTCAGACCGGCACCTGCCCGCCTGAGGTCTCATGGGACTGGGAAGCAGGCCCCATGAATTGGGGGCTGAGCACATGGCCAGAGGCGCCCCCGAACCACAGCCCTGGGGGAGAGGGTTGTTTGGGGAAATGCCCCTGGCTGCTTTGGAAGCTTCTCCGAGCGCTCTGGGGTTTCTGAGCTGGAGGCTCCTCCCTGGTCCCGTGCGCTCTCCACCCCGGGCAGCATTCGGTCCATTTTGCCCCCAGCCTACCCTTTTAACCTGGAAGGAAGTTGGTTTTTACTGGCCGGTAATACTCAAGCTTTTTATATACACACTGTAATCAAAGTGCAATACTATAAACTCTACTGGTGAGCCTCCTGAACTCAGTGTGTTTCTTCTCAGCAGAATCCAGTGCCTTCCTCCTCCTCTTCCCACCATGATGGCTTCAAGCTGTCTTCATTCTCCCTCATCCCTACCATCTTCATTGTTCTGTGTCTCATCGTCAACACCCCCCGAACCGGGATTTCTTTAACATTGCGCCTTGGACGTGTGGCTGCGCCCACTGAGCCGGCGGCAGCCCGTCCCCAGGAGAGCTGCCATTCGTGGCACCACGCAGTGGGCCTGGTGGGAGGAGGCGATGGTCTGGCTGGGAGGAAGGCCCTTCCTCAGTTCAAGGCAGAAGAGAGACGGATGAGGGCAGCAGCGCTGGGTTTTAAGGAGTGGGGGAGGGAGGGGGAGCTTCCTTTAGTGTTTTTGTAAGTGACACGTGTACATGGTAAACATTTAAACAGCACAGAAGGCTGGGCCACGAAGAGCAAGGTTCCCTGATCTGTGGCCACCCTGATCCCCGCTTCTCCCTGGAGACCGCACCTGTCCTGAGCGCACGCACCCACCCTGCCCCGTTCCTCTTCCCCACTTGGTGTGTCTTGGAAGCGGCTTCAGAATGGCCCATATGGGTCTGTGTGATTCCGAACAGCCACACAGCGCTTCCCTGACGTGGCTGTGCTGTCACTGAGCAGTCCCCGATTTAGAAACATTTCGGTCTTCCACGTTGGTGAAAAGCGCTGTGATGAGTGTATGTGTTCATTAACTCGTCTGTCTATATATAGGGTGCATTCCAAAGAGAGAAATGGCTGTCAGGTGGCGGATATGTTAAAAGCTCTAAGATTCATTCCAGAAAAGGCGTCCAATTTCAGTTTCTCTCACACGTGTCTGCATCTACCGCCTTCATTCTGCAGTCTCCGTTACTGACCTGGAAGGTGAAGAGCGATGGGTGTTGAGTTGGTTTGAACTAATTTAAGTGAGATTGATCATCTTCATTGTCCAGGTGTATTTCTCTTCTGGTACAGGGCTGTAATTCTGAATTTTGGGTTTAGCGACTCTACAGAAGAGTTAACAAAAATCAGATGGAGCCCTGGCTGGCGTGGCTCAGTGGGTTGGGATGTCGTACCATTTCACCAAAGGGTTGTGGGTTTGATTCCTGGTCAGGGCACATAACCTAGGTTGTGAGTTTGATCCTCACTCGGGCATGTATGGGAGGCAACAGATAAACGTTTCTCTCCGCCTCTAAAACCAGCTTTTAAAAATCAGATGAAGAACAGACAAAGGCCTCAGTGAAATGATCGCTTTACATGATCCCCCTTCACCCCTGAGTGTCCCATGGCTTCAGGATTAATTTAGGATCTATACTGTGTTTATTGCCAGATCGGGACCTGGGTTCGACATTTTTGTTTACTAAAAGGTACGGGTTAGCAACAGGCTGAGGAAAACTCTGGTTTCTCCTTGGCGTCCGTTGGAATGACGCTGCTTATTGGTCAGTTCCCCGGGTCTACAGGCTCAGACCTGTGCGCTGGCCAGGAGGTCACAGCTCCAGGACCTGGAAGTGTTTACGACTGATCAAAGCTCAGACTTGCTTGCCACGGGCAGAGAGCACAGGCTTGGCTCTGGTCCCTGCGGGGAGGTGGGTCTGCAGCCGGGCCGGCTGGAAGGGAGCTGCTGGCAGTCGCTAAGGCCCCGGAAACACTCCCCGGTTCCCGGAGGCGCTGCCTTTGTGGGAGATGGAACCCTGGAGGCCTCCTTGGGAACACGAGGCCACATTCCCCACTGCGCCGCCAGAAGCTCGGGCTGTCCTCGGCCCAGTCTCAGCTCTGCTGGGCGCGCCATTTCCAAAGTACGCACCACAGACCGGACAGACCTGACAAAGGGCCTGGAAAGGCACGTCCCTCTCCCTGACGAGCCGACCCATGGCCAGGCCTGCTCTGCAGTCTGGTAGCTCGGAACGTGTGCCAGGCCCAATGAGGGCTTCCTTGGAACTCCCAGGGCTTCAGGCAAATCTCTGCCCAGCCTGCTCCCCATTCCTTCTCCAAACAAAGGAGTCGGTGGTAGTCCCGTTTCCCAGCTCATGTAGCACGGGGCCAGTTCCACCTGACCTTCACCCAGAGGCCTGCACAGCCTGCCAGTCCAAAGCCCCTTGCTCTCCCAGCCCCCAGTCTTTGTCCCTGAGACTCACTGTCTCTATTGCTCTGGCGTCTGACCATTTGACCAGGTAAAGCTCATCCAGCCTCCTGGGCCTGCGCCGCAGGTCGCCTGTGGCTCTGCGGGGTGGTCCGTGGCACTGATCGGGCTCTGGCCTGCTCAGCGGCTGCCAGCCAGGCCTGGAGGGTAGGGAGTCCGAAACCGGAGAGTGGCCTGAGGACACAGCCCTCCTCTTGTCCTCTCTGCTGGGCGGCTTCCCTGGGATTAGACCGCTTCCTGCCCCCGGCAGCTCTAAACCACCCGCTGAATCTACCCCTCCTCCCCTGCGGCCATCTTCCTCGGTGGAAGTTCTGGACTCTCTCCGCTGTGCCCCAATCTGCTACCAGCCGGCCTGGGGCTGCCCTGGCTGGACAGCCATGTTGTCAGAGGAGCGAGCTGTGCGTTCCTCCTGCTAAATCCGGGGTCAGAACCCGTGAGCCTGGGAGCTGGCCTCAAGCCCGGCCACCTCCCTCCAGAGGCTTTGGGGGGGGGGATCCAACGTTCAGCCCTGCTGGCCCTGCCCTCTCCGGACCCAACAGGTGACTGCACAATCAATGGCGCCTGCGCAGTGCGCCTGCCCCGCGTCCCGCGCGTGCGCCCTGGGAGTATCGCGAGCGCCCACGTGGCGGTGGTTGATGGGCCGGCGTCCGCCGCTGGTGCAGGGAGAGCGAGGGGAGCAGATGGGTGCGCGGGGCGGGCCCCAGGGCCCCGTGGAGGATGGCCTGGCCCAGGGGTGAGCGGAAGGCCGTGCGGACCCGGTGGCTGGCTCACGCCCCAAGGCGAAAAGGGGGGAATTTCCCCTTTGGAGTCGGCCTGCCGAGCGCAGATGAAGCTTTTTCCGCAGATGAAACTTCTGGGGGGTCGGGGCAGGAAACCTTCCGGCGGATGTGCTTCCGGCGCGGCGTCCTGACCTCTGCGGCGGCGGAAGACGCGGGAAGGAAGCTGCCAGCGCGTCCCCAGGTCAGTTTCCTGCGGGCCTCTCTGCCCCGAGGCCTCCGGGCCTCACAACTTTGGCTCCTTTTTGGCTGGTTCTCGGCTTGGTGAATGGTGTTTCTTGAAAGTCAACATTTTGGGGGGTTTGGTTTTTTTGGTTTTTTTGGGGGGGGTCTTTTAATGCTTTTAAAAGTCCTGCCCGCCATCACCTGAAACATTTTTCTTATATTTTGTTGCAATGTTTTCAGAACTTTGCGCCAGTGCTCCCTGTGGGATGTATTTAGTGTAAGCAGGTTAGGCAGGGGTCAAGCTTTGTGTTTTTCCCTCCAGAATGGAAACCCACTTGAAACCCGCTTGTGCCAGCGTCACGTGTGAGATGCACTGCCTCGGTCGCTCTGTTTGGTTTTGGACCCGTTGGGTTTAAGATGCCCCTTAGGCCGGTGGAGGCATCCCGCTATGAGCTGGACAGGCGAGAGAGATGCCAGATGAAACTGGAATTTTGGGCACCCTGAGCATCCCCGAAAATAAGACAGTGTCTTATATTAATTTTTGCTCCCAAGGATGCGCTAGGTCTTATTTTCAGGGGATGTCTTATGTTCCCATGAAGTAGGTCTTATTTTCGGAGGATGTCTTCTTTTCAGGGAAACACGGTAGATGGGTCAGTCTCCTATATTTTTCTTTGAAAAATGCTTTTCCAGGCTATTCTTAGGATGTATTCTTTCACATGCAATTTTAAAAATCGCTCTATTCGGTTCCCTCCCATTCTTGCCAAAACCAAAAATGCTATTGGGACTTAAATAATTGCATTAAATTTAGATGTAAATTTTGGGAGCGTTGACATTTTTATGACCCTAAAGCTCCCCAGACGATAAAAAATGGCTCCCATTTGTTAGGCCTCTTTTAGATCCTCCAGTAAGATTTTCTTTTACTTTCTTTATGTGGGTTCTATAATTTTCTAATTAAACTTACTCCCATTTTATGGTTTTTGTTATTGTGAATGGGATATTTTCCCCATCTCTCTCCCTGATGGTTAATATAGAAAAAAGGCCAATGGTTCAATATAATCTACTTTCTGTTCTTATGAACTCGGATAGTTTTTTAAAAATAAGCCTGTGTCTTGTAGATACAGCCTGCCTGTTTGCCAGGATACCACTCTAGTTGCTACCCTGTTTCCCCGAAAATAAGACAGTGTCTTATATTAATTTTTGCTCCCAAAGATGCGCTAGGTCTTATTTTCAGGGGATGTATTATGTTTCCATGAAGTAGGTCTTATTTTGGGGGAAACACGGTAGTTTGCTGGCAATTAAACAGTTATCCTGGCCTTGTCTCCGAGGTGGATGGGAAGCCACGGGTGTTGTGGGTGGAAGTCACCTGTTAACAGTTGAGCAGGATGTCGGCTGTTGGCTTTGGCAAATGGAAGTAGTTTGGGGTGGAAGTGGTTTCCTTCTGTTTTCTACATTTCATTTCTCAATTGCAGTTGACATTCAATATTCGTTTACATGAGCTTCCCGTGCACAGCATGCCGGTTAGTCATGTCTATGATTTGTGAAGCGGTCCCTCCATAAATTTAGTACCCACCTGGCCCCATGCATAGTTATTACAATATTATTGACTATGTTCCCTGTACTTTACATCCCTGAGACTTTTTAAAAATATATATATTTTATTGATTTTTTTAAAGAAAAGAAGGGAGGGAGAGAGAGAGTTAGAAACATCGATGAGAGAGCTACATTGACCAGCTGCTTCCTGCACACCCCCCACTGGGGATGTGCCCGCACCCAAGGTACACGCCCTTGACCGGAATCAAACCCGGGACCCTTCAGTCCGCAGGCCGACGCTCTGTCCACTGAGCCACACACACCGGTCAGGGCCCTGTGACTGTTTTGTAACTACCAATTTATACTTCTTAATCTCTTTCACCCAGTTCTCCAGCTCCTCTCCCCTCTGGCAACCTTTAGTTTGTTCACTGTATCGGTCTGTGTCTGTTTATTTTGTCTGTTAGCTTCCACAGACGGGTGAAATCATATGGTGTTTGTTTTCCTCTGACTGACTTATTTCACTTAGCCTAAGACCTTCTACGTCCATCCATGTCTCACATGGTAAGGTTTCATCCTTTTCTTTGTGGCTAATGTGCCATGGTACATGTGTGCCACCTCTTCTTTATCCAAGGTAAACCTCGCTAGGCTGGAGGGTTTGATAGTTTCTGTAAGATGGGCTATTTCTTGGTAATCAGTGTCAGGAGTTTTGTGCGCATGTGTGGGAGGGAGGATTTTTCACTGATTTAAATTTAAAAAATGGTTATAATTCTGTTTAGGTTTTTCTGTTTTGTGTGTTTTGTTGTTGTTGTTGTTGTTTTTAGTCAGTTTTAAGTTCCATTAGTTCTAGGATTTTTGTCTCAGCTTTCAAATAAGGTTGTCACAAAATTGTTCATAATGCCTTCATTTTAAAACGCTGGCAGCGTCTGTATTAATTTCCTCTTTTCATTCCAGACACTGTTTTCTGGTTCATTCATTTCCTCCCTCTTTCCTCCTCTTCCTCCCTCTTCTCTGTCTTGCTGATCAATAAAGTTGGTCAATTTTAGCTTTTATAAGAATCAACCTCAGCTTTGTTTTCTCTATTATGTTTTTTTTATTATTAATTTCTTATTTTTATTTCCTTGATTGTCCTTCCTTTGAATTTATCCTGATGTTTATTTTCTTACTCAAATGAGATGTTTAGCTCATTTTTTTTAGCCTTTTTTCTTCTTGTACAATGTGAACTTTTAATGCTATAAATTTCCCTCTGAGTACTCATATCCTACAAGTGTTGCTATATGGTATTTTAATTTTTTAAGAATATGTTTTTATTGATTTTAAAAAGAGAGGAAGGAAGAGGGGAAGAGAGAAACATCAATGAGAGAGAAACATCTGTCGGCTGCCCCCGGCTCCCCCCCCTCGTGGGGGTGTGCCCTGACCAGGAATCGAACTGGCGACCTCCTGATGCTCAACCACCCGAGCCTCACCGGCCGGGCTGAATCTTTAACTGTATTTTCTGATTTATTTTCTTGGATGCATGGGTTGTTTAAAATTGTATTTCTTCGTATTAGAAAACTGTTTTCTAATGATCTGTTATTGATTCTAAAATGTCTGCATTGTGTTCTGCGATGCAGTCTGTTCACAAGTACTTTAGAATTTGCTGAGGCTTTGTGAGCAGCCCAGATGTGTGATTAATATTCACCAACGCTCCACGTGTGTTTAAAAACATCCTCTGCTGGCGTGTGTCACGCTGTTCTCATAATGTCAAGCTTGCTGACATTTTTGTCTCTGAGCTCTCGTTGCTGGTGGAGAGATGTTAGAATCTCCCACTGGGATTGTGGGTTTACCTGCTTCTCCTTGTGACGGTCCATGTCACATCACGTGCAGATGTTATTGGGGGCCGTCAGAGTTTTAGAACTTTATGAGTTATAAAGGGACTGCTTTTCTTTCTAGGAATTGGCATCTAGCGCTGTTTTTTTGCCTTAAAGTCTTGTCTGTACACAGGCAGGCACCTGTACCGCCTTTCCATCAACGTGGAGGCAAGACCCTCCTCGAGAAAAAGGGAACAACTAGCTGAGGGCTTAGATGACACTTAGCAGTTTTTAGCAAGAGAGTATTTTTATTTTTTTCCTGTGTCTCGAGAGTATTTTTTAAAGATGTGTACACTTTCTAGATGGAAAGTTCTTAACAGCCGGCAGTGTAGTGTGAGCAGCCTGTATCGGCGCGGGAAACCGGAAACCTGTGTGGTTCACTCCGTGGTGGTACTTGTTCTATGTGGTCCGGACCTGAACCTACAGCATCTCCCAGGGGGCCCGCACTCACGGTTTAGGTGTGTGCTTGCAAAGAGCGTGTGGCTGGACTATGTTTTTATTCCACTGTTTTTACCTGGAGGACGTACTTACATTTTGTGTGATGATTGATGCGTCGATTATTGACTTACTGCTACCCTCTCACTTTGTAATTTTTAATCCAGTTTATCTGCATTCCTTTCCCACGCCTTTCCTGCCTTCTTTTACAGACATTTTCTCCCTCGTTTTCGAAATTCAGTATTCTTCCTCCTTTAGTGATGACTGGGAGATGGTTTACATATAACATTTAACGCATCGAAGTCTAACTCACAGACTCTGGTTTTCCTACGTTTGTTAACGTCTTTGCTTCCCTTTGGCTCCCGAGAGGGACGTCCCTGGTGCCGCTAACGTCTCCTCCTCCTCTGACTGGAGAGGTCACTTCATTCTCTCCCCTCCGGGGGGCCGGCTCTCGCTGGCTGACCTTCCCCCTCCCTCATCAGGCTGCTTGTGAGAGTTTGCATCTTGGTGTTTAAGGGCCTTGCGATTTCCCTCCATTGGATCTAGCTGTGGGTGTTTGTTTCTTTGCCCGATTAGGATCTGCTGGGAGTGACCATTTCTCATCGTTCTCAGTGTCAGCCAGTAACTCTCCAGAGGCTCCTGCTCCTGCTAAGAATCGCCCGCTCTAGCGGGTCCTGTGCAGCTGCTCCCACATGCATGTCACAGCCAGCCGTCACGTGTGCACTCGGACCTGCGGGCTTTGGTTGGGAAGAGCGGACGGGAGGGAGGGATTTGCTGGTCCATGAAGAGGCTTTTCCCGTCACCGTGGCCTCTGTCAGGCCCAACGCGGGCCTGTGCGGCCCGTGCACGTGCTGCGGTCACTGCGGCCTCGGCGCTGCTGCGGTCGCGGTCACATTTCTCCTCGGCGACGCGCTTGTGCGGCTCCTGGCTCCCCAGGCTGATGCCTGGCTTTGCCGCAGCGGCTGCCTTTCCCTCTTCCCCCCCCCCCCCCACAGCCCCTGCCAGGTCCCTCCTGGGGTCACTCCCCCCCCCCTCTGCCCTCTAGCGGGAAGGCCGGTGTCTGGGGGGGGGGGGGGGGGGAAGGCCCGTGCGGGGCAGCCTGGTGGTTAGAGTTCGGTGCCGGCTCCACCCTGCCCTCTCACCGGGCAGCGGGCACTGGGAGAGGACGCCGGGCCGGACCAGCTGGCCAGTCCTCTAACTAGTGACCTGGGTCGCTTGGCCACCTTGTCAGACAGCCTGTGGCCACAGGTGGGCCTTCCCTGGAGGCGGCCCTCACAGGTCCTCCGGAAAGAGCCTCTGCCCCAGACCCCGTCCCACTAGGTCTGCCTCCCCTCCCCTCCCCTCCCCTCCCTTTCCCCTCCCCTCCCTTCCCCTGCCCTGCCCTCCCCTCCGCTGCCCTACCCTCCCCTCCCTTCCCCTGTCCTCCCCTCCCGCAGCCTCCTGCTGCCTCCCCCAGGCCCGTGGGGCTGGTACCCGTCCCCCCCCCCCCCCCAGTTACGGACTCGGCCGGGCGGAGACTCCACAGCCGCGTGTTTATTGCCGGCCAGAGAGCCCCCTGGTGGGACCCTAAGGCGGTGTGTTCACAAGCTGGTGTGTTCACCTTTTTTCCTTATAAAAAGCAAGCCGTTCCTGGAGTAGAAACAGCCTGTGATGAGCGCTCAGGCCCACGCTGGAGCTGGAAGGGTGTGGGGGGGGGTGCCGGGGGGGGGACAGTGGCCCGGCCCCCCTCTTGGCAGAGCCACGGGAGGGGCCGAGGAGAGGCAGGTCCCGGCAGGAGGGCCGCTCGGACAGGGCGCCTGTCTTCACCGCTCCCCCCTTCCCAGACACCATGGAAATGTAAGCAAAATAGCTATTTATATATATTTATACATACATAAATAAATCAGGCCAGTGAGAGCCGAGGGGCCTGTGACGGGGCACCCCGATGCCCCACCCGACTGATCTGAGGTTTGTTCTTATTGCTGACGGCCCGGCCGCGGCTGGATGCGCTCAAATCCACGCGGGCCCAGTGCCCCCCGCCCCCCACTATCGCTCTCCTGGCCCAGCGGCCCTCCCAGCCCCTCCTCGGCTCCTGGGCTCGGGGGGGACTGGGGGGGGGGTCTGCTGGTTGAGCTGCAGGGTCCGGACGAGGGGCTGTGGCCTCCTGGTGTCTTAAAAAGAAGGGGCTCTCGCCAGCACTTGTTTTTTTTTTTTTTAAGCTGTCCGCTCAGCGCTGGACTGAAAATAGTTACTAACCGTCTTGGCTGATAGGAGTGGAGGCTGTTTTTCTAAAAAGTCAGAGGCGGCTCCCTGGGGGGCGGTGCCTGGGGGGGGGGGTGTCAGTGCCTCCAGGGGGGGGGGCTGGTGGCGGGTCCGAGCCCGGCAGCTGCCTGAGTGTACCTGGGAGCGGGCCCCGGGGGAGGGCGGGGGACCCGGGGCACCCGGGGCGGGGGGAGCCGCAGCGGCACTCCCTCCTTCCCAGGTGGGAGCCCCCAAAAGTGTTTTGTTTGAAAAAAATAAAAAAAAGGAAAAGGAAAGAAAGAGGTGGGGCGGGCCGAAGTACTACATTGAGGGCGTTCGGTGGGGGCCGGGCGGGCGGGCGGGGGGCTCAGATGTTGGGGGGCCGGGCAGCGGGGGGCTCAGATGATGTTGGGGGGCCGGGCAGGGGCTCAGAAGATGTTGGGGCACATGTGCCAGTCCTGCTGCTCCTTGGCCTCCCAGTAGCCGCCCTTGTACATGCAGGCCGTCTCCCCGGTCAGCGGGTCCAGCCTCTTCTCGAACCACAGCGGCCTGTGCACCTCCGCCTCCTTCTCTGCTGGGCGGGCGGGCACAGCGGGCGTGGGCACCGGCTCCCGGCCCCCCTCCCTCCCTCTCTCTCCCCCGGGGTGCCCCCCCCACCCCCTCCCCCGTCCTCCCGCCCCGGGCCTCACCGTCCTCCATGCTGCAGCCCCGCGAGCAGGCCTCGGCCCGCCGGCGCCGCGACAGCCGCTGCTTCTCCTCCAGCCGCTGCTTCTCGGCGTTGGCCTCGTCCCACTGGCCCTTCTCCATCAGCCGCTGGTCCGGCCGCAGCCGGCTGTCGGTGGGCGCCACGCCCGCCTCCTGCTCGTTGAGGGTCAGCGCCAGCTCGGAGAAGTAGTACATGTTCTCGGCGTTCTCCCTGCGGAGGAGGCAGCGAGGCCGCGGCATGTCCCCGCCCTCCGCCCGCCCGCCCGCCCGGGTGCCCGGCCCGGGGCCCTGCCCACCGCCCATCGCCCACCGCCCGCCCGGCTGCTCCGGAAGGTCTGCGAAGGGCTGCCCGGCCCAATCGGCACAGGAAGCTCCTATGATCGTAGACCCGTTAGCACCTCCCGATGTGCTTGTCCCTCACTGTCACGCGTGCCCATCATGTTCTGGATCTCCGCTAGGAGGCGCGCCGTCTGGATTCCTCACTTCCTTCTGCCTCCCAGACCCCGGCCCGTGACTGCCTGCCCTCCGCCCTCCGCCCTCCGCGCCGGGTGAGGGTACCCTCCGCCCTGTTCGGGGCACTGCAGCGCCTGCTGGCTGGCCTCCTCCCCCTTTAAGGGGCCTGGCTCCCTGTGGGTTTGGGGCGTCGGACCCGCCCAGCGTCCCCGGGACACACTGGGTCCTGCCCTCAGATTTGGTGACAGCTGGCGGGACAGAAAATGTACCCTCTGCTTCTTCTTCTCATCACTTCCGTCACTTTGAAAACATTAGCTGTTGTCACCAGCTGCTGAGAGACCTGACGCCAGCCTGGTCCTCCCTCCCTGACCGGAAGTCTGTCCTCCCTACTGTCCTTCCGCCGCGGTCTCTCCTGCTTTCCTTCTCCTTCCCCTGGGACTCCAATTCGCCTGTCACCGTAGCGGACACTCCGGGAATCACAGTTCGCACGCGTCACAGGGTCGGAGGGTCACACACTTCTGGCCGCCCGAGGGTCTTCAAGAAGCTTCCTTCCATGTACGCCTCTGACTTAGGTCATCGCAGAGTTACGTTTCGTTTACATTTTGAACCCCATGTTGCTGTGTGTGCATCCGCTGTTCCCTGCTGTTCCCTTAGGGTCTGAGTTTCTGCTCTCCGTGCATACACCGTAGCTCTCCTCCGTCTGGGACCAGCTTCCTCTGCCAGGGGCACAGCCTTTAGTCCGCTCCGCTGGTGGCAGAGGAAGTTTTCATTCGTCGCACAGTGTCCCCTCGGCCCCCCTGTGAAGGTGTCCGCAGCGGGTGCCTAGTTCCCACGCGTCCACACTCGCAGGAGGCTCATCGGTCTCCAGCTCCCGTGCTGGCCAGAGGCGGCAGCTGTCCAGCCGCTGCTCCTGGGCAGGGATCTGTCACCTCTGGGGGCTCTTCGTGTTCACTTCATCCGTTTAAACTGTCCCTCTGCGCAGCTCTCTGCGGACCTGCTCAGGCCGATGTCTGCAGGGCGCTCTCTGTGAGGACGCTGCTCCCCTCCCGGAGCTGCTCCCCTCCCTGAGCTGCTCCCCTCCCCAAGCTGCTCCCCTCCCCGGCTGCTCCCCCCGGGCCTGGTCTCCGCCCGGTCTCTGGCCCTCCTGTCGGGACACAGCGGAGGCTCCGTAGACCTGAGGGCTCCCCGGGCGGTGCCCTTGCTCTTCCTGACTTTGGAGTCTGTTGTGCCACTTGGTGCCGTCCGTTCCTTGGCCGACGGGGACTCCGTCCATGAACTGTTGGAGGGCTCTGCACGGGACTGACGGGACTTGCTACCCTGGGGCTGTCGCTCACTGGCTCCAGGCTGGGGTGTCACCACACACACGGCTTCCTGCCCACATGGGCACTGACCCCTCTGACCCCCGCCCGCCGCCCTCAGCAGCCCCGAGGCCCACTCACGGCAGCGGGTACTTCTTCCACAGCGGCTTGGCCGGCAGCGTCTGGTACACGGTCTTGTGCCGGCCGTCCACGCTCGGGCTGCCGTGGCTGCTCTGCACGATCTTGGCGCACTCCATCTGCTCGTCCCACGAGCCCGACAGCACGTAGTGGGCCTTGCCCTGGCCGTCAGTCACCACGCCCGTCACCTGCGGGCACGCGGGCCAGCGTGGGCACAGGCCTTCGCCGGTCGGCCGCGGGCTGCGGGGGCGCCGCTTACCTTCCGGGCCACCTCCTTGGAGAAGTAGCTGTAGGGCAGGAACTTGAGCTGGCACCGGTCCTTGGTCTTGTAGTTCAGGATCTCGATGTCCCCCGACTGGTGAGAGAGGGCAGTGCCGGCCGCCGATCCGCAGGCCGGGCCACACGCACACACCCTACACACACACACCTGCCCGCCCCCGAGGGCAGCTGACCTGGTCGATCCAGAGCTTGCCCACGATGATGTTGTGCACAGTCGAGGTGCTTTTCCTCCACACGTAGTGGTGCCCACTGGCCTGGAACTCCAAGTGGATGGCACCTGGAGGCGGCGTACAGGGTCAGAGGTCAGAGGTCATGCCTCCCCATGCTGGGCCCCACAACCCCAGGGTCCCAGGAGCTGCAGGCACACAGACGGGAGAGGACACCCGGCCGGGGGGCTCCCGGAAGCCAGAGGCGGGGACCCCTGGAGCCCCACGCCGGCGGCCGGGTCAGGGAGGACCCTCCCCTCGCCCAGAGAGTCCGCCCGGCGGGCACGGCCGCTCACCCAGCGGCATGATGGAGAGGTACTTCCCCCGGAACTTGCTGGAGATGGTGATCTCCTGCCAGAGGCTCCAGCCGTTCTTGGAGAACACGTGGTGCGCGGCGGAGGGAGGGTGGTGGCTCACCTGGGACAGACCCGCACGTGAGCGTCTGCGGGCGCGGCCCAGGCGGCAGACCCCGGAGGGACGGTGCCCACCCAGCCCCAGGGCGGCCGCACCTGCTCGCAGAGCGAGCGCAGGCCCATGTCCTCGAGGCGGTCCAGCTCGAAGGTCTCCCCGAGCAGGGGGTTGAAGGGCTTGGCGATGCGGTGCACGGTGGTGGAGTAGGAGGACACGGAGAAGGCGGCCACCAGGCACATCTGCTCCACCGGGCTGGTGCAGAGCGCCGCCTTGTCCAGCAGGTGGTGGTACTCGAGGTCCTCCGTCAGCCGCTGCAGCATCGACAGCGGCTCGTTGAAGTTGACCTGCGGGCGGCGGCGGGCAGCTGAGCGCCTGGCCTCTCTCAGGCGGCGCCTCAGGGCAGTCCCCTGACCACTGTCCGACACCAGGCCCCCCTGCCTTTCCTCCACGGCCTCACCACGCCCAACCGCTGTCTCTCCCACCCGGCCCGGGGGCCAGGGCCTCTGCCTGCACAGCACAGCCACGGGAGTGAGAGAGTGAGTGAGGGACACAGCGGTCTGGTCACCACGGGAATGAGAGTGAGTGAGGGACACAGGGGTCTGGTCGCCTCGGGAATGAGAGAGAGGGACACAGCGGTCTGGTCTCGCTCGGATTCTGAGCTGTTGAGCCATTCGGCAAGTTTCCTGTTGAGAGCACCGCCTGCGGTGGCGCCGGGCTGTGGCTGGGTGGCAGGGTCTCACCTGACACTCGGAGGGGGTGCTGGCATCCCCCCCCCCCTGCAGATATGGACACAGAGGCTGGAGATGAGAAGGGACTTGTCTGGGGTCACACGGTGACACCCAGTCTGGCCTAGGGCCCCAAGCTCCTTCTCTGTGGCCTGGCAGCAAGAGGGTGCCGCCCGCACCCTGAGCCTGCCGTGTGACCTCGCGGGGGGGAGGGGGGGGGACGACGGGGACAGCCCGTGGCCCGGAGGAGGGCCACCTGTCTGCACACAGCCCAAGCCGGCCAGGCCCCATCAGGTGCAGCCACATTGGGTCCCCGAGTCTGATCTCAGGCGGAGGCCTCTGCTGTTGGGGTTCGCGCTGTGCCTGGCGCCTCAGGCGGCACTGAGGGGAGCACTCCCGCCTGGGCCTACCCACCGGCATGGGGATCTTGGAGAGCTCGCGGCCGATGCAGTTCTTCATGATGCTCCAGAGGTTAAGGCTGTAGTTGGGCTTGTCGGGGATGCGGGCACGCCTCTTGACTTTGGGGGCGTCCTGGGGCAGGATTGAAGCGCCGTCCAGGACCTGCCAGAGAAGCAGAGCGCGCGTCCGCGGAGGCCGGAGCTGTGGCCTCCGGGCCTCGTCCTCCCTGTGGCCGGGGCCTGAGGACCGGCTGCTGGCGGGACGGAGGCAGCAGGCCCTGGGCCCCAGCTCCAAGTGCGGCCCCTCAGCCCCCCCCCGCGGGGTCTCCCTCGCTCACGTCGTCCGCCAGCGTCCAGTCCACAGAGCTCGTGGTGCTGCCCTCAGTTTTTCTGCTGGAAACACAACGGGAGGCGGGTTGTTGCCAAATCCCGAGGCCCGGGACCTGGCCGCCACCTCTCAGGCCTCCGGTGAGACCGGAGGGGCGGCCCAGGCTTCCTTCCCACGGCTCTCAGGTCAGGACCCTGGGGGGGGGGGGCTGCGGGCCCCCCAGCAGGATTTGGAGGGGCTCCGCTCGGAGGCTGATGGCAGCACATGCTCAGCAGAGCCCTCCCCCGGGTGCCTGCCCAGCCCCGAGGCCTGGCTGGCCCCGGACCAGGTGAGGCCGTTCTCGCCTCCGGACGAGCCCGCGGGAGCCGCAGGGGCCCCGCCCTCGCCCTCCCCAGGCCGGATCCGGATCCAGCCGCGAGCGCCCTGCTCTCTGCCCATTGGAAGCGAAGCCCTGACAAGCTCGATGGGGCCTTTCTGGTCGAAGGAGCACCCGCCGCTCTAAGCCGGATGCCGCCTGGCGGGAGACGGAGCCGCCCGGAGCGCCCACCTGTCCTCCTTGGCCTCGGAGATCACAGTGATGAAGGCCGTGGCGTCTTCCATGGCGTCAAAATACTCCGTATCCTCATCTTCCTCACTGTCCTCTCCCTTGGACGTCAAGACGCTCCCTAGGGGTGCACAAGCTTCGTTTCACCCCGGGGGCCCAGAGCCTGCGGGACGCCGCACCCCCTACTCTGACCCGGCCCCCCACCCCGACCCCACCCTCCCAACCCGGGGGGCTGGTCCCGGTGAGCCTGGCCTCCCTCCGCGCTCCGGGACGGGCTGGCCTGTCCCTGCCCCTGTCCCTTCCCTGTCCCTGTCCCTGCTCGGCTCAGCAGCCGCCTGCCCTCCAGGCCCCCCACCCGCCATCCTTCCCCGTGCTGTCAGCCCGGGGCCCAGCCCCCCTCTGTCCTCCCCCCCCCCCAGGGATACAGGGCTCCCGGCCGCGGGCTCCGCAGGGACAGGGGGGCCACTGAACTTGTCTTCTGAGGACTGGAACCCAGAACGGCGCAGGGACGCAGAGCCGGGCGGAGGCGGGCGGCGCTCACCGTGGGTGAAGCTCTTGCTGGGGTCGGGCGAGCGGCCGGGCAGGCTGCTGCGGAAGGCCCGCTCCAGGCTGTTGTGCTGCTTGGCCAGCTGCTCGATGGTCTCCTCCAGGTGGATGCGCTGCTCCTGCTCATACTGCAGCGCCCGCTGCCATTTCCGGGTGTGCGCCTCCGCCAGCGCCAGGAAGTCCCTGCAGGCCTGAGGGCGCGGCGGGTGAGCGCGGCCCGTCTGCCCCTCGCACCCGCACCCGCACCCCGGCTGCTCACAAACCCCTCGCTGCCCCTGGGGCGCCACGGGACCCGGCTTTCTGGGAGCGGCGTTCCTCTGAGACAGTGTCGGACAGACCCTGTGCGCCCAGCTCCCGCCCCCACCCTCCCGCGGGGAGGAGGGGTCACCCCTGAACCAGAGCTCAGTTCCCAGCGGCTCCTCTGCAAGACCCTGGGGCCCCCTCCGGTCCAGGGGCTTCCCCACCCTCCCTAAAGGGTCAGGGCGCCGGGCCCACGTGGCCACCCCTAAGCCACCATAACCCGCTTCTCCAGGGGGCCGGGATTTACCCCGACAGGCCTTGGGGACGGAAAGCAATCTCCTTATGCCTCACAGGGCTGGGCCGTCACGAGTGGGGGGCTATTGTGAGTTTGCAAATAACGGGGCTACAGGGCACCCCTGCTCTGGTGGAGGGCACTCAGACCCCTGTACTGCGGGCACCTTCGGGGGAGACCTGGCTCCCTGGCCCCTGCGGAGCCATGCCTTCATCCCCTGAGTCCTACGTGGCCGCCCCCTCACCCCAGTCCCCATCCCTTCCTCCCCACGCAGACCCAGTGACCCCACCCCAACTGGAAAGCGCCTCCTTGCAGGGTCCGCACCAGCAGGTGGGAGAGGCGGTCGTGGGGAGGTGAGCAGAGATGTGCCAGACACTTATAGGAACCCCCGCCCCATTCCACAAACCGACTGGGCTCTGAGGTCACAGCGGGTCCCGAGCAGCGATGTCAGGAGTGACCCTGTGTAAGCTCCAGGACTCAGCCCTGCCCGCCTCCAGCACCTGTCCCCGCTGCTGGGGACGCTGCCGCCGCAGCACAGGCCGGTGAGGAGCAGCAAGGGCGGGAGTGAGAGCCCCAGGGCGCTGTGGTCTCCTGGCCGCACGTGGCTGGGCTGGATACAGAGTGGCACGCCACAGCCGCCTACAGGGGGCAGGGCTGGGGCTGCGGGCTCACATGGCTGGACCGTGCCTTCGCCACTGGGCAGAGGAGCTGCTGGTCCCCCGGGCGAGGGAGCCCCGTGCACCTACCTGGTGTCCGTCCCCGGTGCCCAGGCTCCGTCCGGCTCTGCCACCCTTCGCCCAGCCCCATCCTGGCGCACAGCACAGGCAGGCCTGGCCCCGCCCGGGATGCTGAGCTGGGCTGTGCACTGGTTTGCCCACTAACTAAGCTGGATTAGGCCCGGGCCCAGCAGGGGGGCTGCTGGGGATCCAGGGAGGGCTGCTGGGGATCCAGGGAGGGCCTGGCCGGCCCACGCTCTGAGCACACAGTCACGTGTCCCCGAGACTCGGCCACGACCTCAGAGGCTCCAGCCTGGCAGGAGCGGGAGCAGGGCCGGGGGCACCCGGAGGCCCCTGCCCACACCACACTCCCGAGCCATGACGGGCAGGGAGCCCAGCATGCGGGCCCCTCAGGCACAGCCACACTGCCGCCCCGGGCAGGGCTGTGACCTCGGGGCCCTGGAGTCCTCGGGGACAGACAGCTGACACCAGGGCTCCTATGGAGCCCCGACTCTATGACCCTCAGGGTGCCTGCCCTCCTCCCGCCCCCAGAGCTACAGAGGGTCCTGCCCCGGGGTGGGCGGGAGTGAGAGCCAGAGCCGGGTCCGAGAGGCGGGCCCCACCTGGCAGGCCGTGCTGCGTGAGCTGAGGGGAGTCCTGGCCCAGCTCGCCCAGGAGGGAGGAGGGCGAGCTGATGGCTGCTGTGTTCCTGATCCTGATCCTGATCCTGACAGCGACCGCGCCATTCCCCGATGGGGGCAGGCGGGCAGGGCTAGGAGCACCCAGCGCCTCCAGAGCAGGGCCAACGAGGCCAAGAGGGGCCCCGGAGCTGGGGTGCGAGTCCCTCTGGTCAGGACCAGCCAAGCCGCCGCCCTCCCGGGCCCTCAAGGACGAGAGCTCCCAGGCGGGCTGGCCACCCGCCTGTGCCCGCGCCTCGCGTGGCACTCAGCGCCGGTGCCCGGTGCTCGCAGGGGCCAGCCGGCCCCTCCCCACCACCGAGGACTCCGTCACGGCGCCAGATCCAGACTTTAAAATAGCCTCCCACATTCAGAGAGCTCACTCCTCGCACAGGATCCAGCACCATCTGGCCACCGGTTTGCCAACTGCGTTTAGACAGTTCTAGAATCTATTTTTACTCCTCTCCCCGGGACCCAAATGAGCAAGTTCTGCGGCACAGAACAGCGGTCAGCTGGACGGGAGCCTTCCCCGGGCCAGGAGGAACGAGGCGGGGCCCTGGGGCTCAGCTCCGCGTGGGCACACGGAGCCCCAAATGGGGCCCAGAGAAGCCAACAGCTCCTGCTGCCCTGGGTCTTGATTCTCTGATGCCCCAGACCTGGGCCCTCTCAGCCCGGTGTCCCGCTCTGGCCTGCACCTCCCCCACCCGCCTCCGCCTCCCCTGCTGCACTTGGCTCTGAGCTCCCTCCCAGACCGTCAGGAGGTGCACCCCGTCCACCCATCTAGCTCTACGGCCTCCTCGGTGAAGTGTGGGCTGCATCGGGCCCTGAGGCGGGCCTGGTGGCTACCTCCTCGTCAGCCAGTGCCCCTGCTGCTCGCCCCCCCCCCCCCCCACCGGGCGCCTGGTCCTCAGCCCCCCGCTGGCTGCACAGAGCCTGTTCCCGGGAAAGCCCTCCCGCCTCCTGTGGGCCGACCAGCATGTGCGGGTCGGGGAGGGTCAAGAGTAGGCCCCCCGTTCCCAGCAGCCTAGACCTCCACCTACAGGCCTTCCCGGGCCTGTCCTGTCACCCCACAGCTCCTCGCTGGCCCTTCCCTCCACACCCCGCGGCGACTGCAGCTTCTCAGCCCCTCCCCCAGCCAAGCGGCCTCACCCTGAGGTGCCCCCGGCGGCTCCGCTCCCTGCCTCAGCCTCGGCCTCAGCGGCCCAGGTCTCCAGCAGCGGCCGCCCGTGCCAACGTGGAGGGACCCCTTTCCTTTGCTCATGAGCTTCGCTCGGAGTGGAAGGCAGGGCGCCCTCAGCCACATGCGAGGTCTCCCGGGCGGGTTCCTGTTTCCCAGGCTGGCCTCCAAGTCACCCGGCCTGCCGGCTCCAGGCTCTCCGTCCCCTCCCTCCCTGTCCCCCGCTGCCCACCCCCGTGGCCTCTTGTTCCATCCCACCGGCTGTTTCCTCCTCGGGTCTTTTAATCTCCAACACCCATCGTCTCCACGGGCACAGGGCCTGGCTGGGCCATGGAAGGGTCAGGCAGGGGTCACGGAGTGTCCCATGCCCTCAGTGTCCACCAGCAGCCGCATGCTGACCTGCCGTCACGGGTCATGTGGTTGGAGGGGCCAAGTTCCGGGCCCCGCGAGAGTCACCCACTGGGCGGCGCCTCTCCCGTTCAGCGGTGGGGCCGGGCGGGAGCAGGCTGCCTTGCTCAGCCCCACCGCCGGGCGGAGGAGCAGCTGGGGGGGGGGGGGGGATGAACCCGCAGGCGGCCAGCCCAGTGAGGGGCCAGCCGCGCAGCCTGGAGGAGGAGGAGCGGTGAACGGCTTGAGGAGGTCCCGAGGGCGCAGGGGCAGGAAGTGGAAGTGAAAGTCACAGAAGCAGCACTTCCCTGGCCATGCCCAGCCCCCAGGCCTCAGGCCGAACCTGCGTCCACAGGCCCCTGGCAGGGGTCAGGGGACAGTCACACCCCCCAGGGCAGGCTGGCCCCGCATGACCATGACCATGACCATGCAGACACCACACCACAAGGCCAGGCCAACCAGGGGCCTGGTGGCAGGCGATGGGGTCCCGGTCTTTGAGCACAGCCCCTGGGGACCACGCAGGACCCAGGGCTGTGACCCCAAGTGCCCTGGGCCTCAGGGGGGCGCCTGCATAGAGCCAAGGACGGTGACAGGAAGCTGCAGGACACTGACAACGTGGCTGATGTGAAAAGCAAAGTGGTGGGAAGACAGTGTCCTCCATCATCCCAGAGGCCTGTCCTCATGTCCAAACATGAAGTCACAGGGAAAAGAGCTAAAACTTGACTTTTTTCACTTTAAAAAAAATGCCCAAAGCACGTGATGGTGATTATCCATCCCATCAATCTTCACCTGAACCGCATGCCGGGTCCAATGCTCCCACAGCAGCGCATCCCGGCTCCCGGGCTGCCGTCCCCACGCCCAGGTGCACGGGGCTCAGGCCCAGACCAGCGTGTCCAGCGCTGGCACGTCCTCCTAACGACCGGCCAGTAAGCCGGCCACTGAGCTGCTGGGCCGCCGTTGGTCGAGCTCACAGTCCCCCAGACAAAAGGGGGTCCTCACCAGGGACCCCTGTGAGGAGAGGTCGCATACAGGACCCGGGGTGCAGGCGGCGCCGGCTCTGGGGAGCGACCTAAAGCCACCCACACTCGCCGGGGGGGGGACACACACACACTCACGTTGATCATAGCATTGGTGGTGATGCGGAAGAGGGTGGCCCGCTCGTTGGCCGCCTTCAGCCTCTCGCCGCTGTCCTGGAAGGCGCGCAGGCCGTCCAGCTCGTTCAGGGAGCGCTGCAGCGCGGCGCCGTGCTTGGCCAGCAGGTCGTGGCACGTGCTGAGGTCATCGAGCTTCAGGGAGAGGTTCTTGATGGTGCTCTGGAGCTCACTGTCGTCGGCCGGGGTGGGAGTCTCCTCGTCGTCCCCAGAGTCATCTGCAGAGAGAAGCGGTTGCCGTGGTGATTGCCCGGCTCAGGGAGGAGAGTGCCCTCGGAGGTGCCAGCGCCTGCCCCCTGCCCGGGTGAGGTGTCCCGGCCCTCCTGGGCGGCGGGAAGGGATGGAAAGGGGGACCAAGGAGGGGAAGGGGGACCAAGGAGGGGCCACCAGCTAGTCCGCTGCCTCCAGAGCCACTCGCTTCACACCGGGCTGCCGGGTGGACGCCTCCCCCACCTCCTCTCGGCTCTCGCACGGCTGCCCAGCGCCCTTTCCTGGGAGTCGGGGTGCCCACTGCCAGCCAAGCGGTCCCAGAGCTGTGGGCCCCCAGGGGTCCCGTGGGAATGCGGTCTGGGATGCGGAGCACGGGCCACGCAGGAGGCGGTCTGGGATGCGGAGCACGGGACACGCAGGAGGCGGTCTGGGATGCGGAGCACGGGACACGCAGGAGGCGGGCACGGGCCGTGGGGGCCAGAGCCGGGACTGCTCGGCGCTTCTGAAACGCCTCGTGTCGGAAATCCTCGGCAAAAAACCTTTTTTAGACAAAGGAAATCTGTAACCCAAGACACCACCATTCTTTAAAAAGGTGCGTACTGTGAAAGAGCGCGCTCTGCCCACAGCGGGCAGGATGTGTGTGGGTGGCCACGTGGAGTCACTGCCCTGAGCATGCCCCGAGCAGGTGGCAGTGGCGTCAGCCAGCGACGTGGGCCCAACGGAGCCGGGGTGGGGGCGGCGTGCACTGCACACACAGCCCGTCCCCGGTGGCCGTGAGGAGCCTCGGGCCGGGGCCCACCCACAGCCCTGCGTGGCCCCGTGTGGAGACCACAGTGCTGGCCACTGGCTTTGTTCACGTGGCCGGTGGCGGGCAGACCCTGGCTGTCCGATCCGTGCTGCAAGTGAGAAAGCGCGGGTTCCGGGAGGACAGGCACCGGGGTGGGCGCTGCCACGAGGGGCAGAGCGGACCTGCCGGGTCAGCCTGCACCGAAGGCTCTGGCAGCTAGCGTGCGTCTTGCCTGGCTGCATGCCAGGCCCGGGCGAGGGCACTGCCTCTCGGTGCACACGACGGCCTGGTGGGGTGGGGCTGGGGCAGACCTGGAGGAGAGAGTGGACGGCACTGAAAGGGCCTGGGCTTTCTGAGGGGTAAGCCTGCAGGTGCCCACGAGGGCCCCCTGCCCACTGTCCCCTCTGACGGGGACTCGCGTGGTGGCAGATTCGGCGCAGAGCGAGGAACAAGCTTGTATGTACGAAGCTGCCAAGGCCTGCAGTTCTCAAGCTTACGGCCTTGGGGATTCTAGCGCTTTTATCACCCCAAATATACTCTCTGTTCCCACTTCCCACTGGGAATAAAATTCAGCGACAATGAACATCTGAGAGGAACAAAGAACAGACACCGAGCTGTTGCCAGAGGTAAAATCCTACAGAAATGTTGCAGCTATGTTAAGACGGGAATAGCAGCAGCTGAAATCGGGGGTGCAGGCAAAGCCAGCTTCCAGGCGTAAAGGAGCCCCTCTCCCTCACAGGCCAGGGTTCAGCGCACACAGCCGCTCTCAGGAGGGGCCACCAGGCTGCCCGGGTTGTGGGGGTGCCTGCGTTCCTTGGCGTTTGGCCCCTTCCTCCATCCTAAAAGCCAGCAGAGTAGCCTCTCCCAATATCCTCCTCTGACTCTGACCTGCCTGCCTCCCTCTGATAAGGACCTTTGTGATTATACGGGGCCCACCTGGATAATCTCCCCATCTCAAGATCCTTAACTCCATCACGCCTTCAAGGTCCCTTCGCCATATAGCGTAACAGTCACAGGCCCCGTAACAGGACATGGACACCACTGGGGGGCGCTGGGAGGCATGTTAGGATCTAATCTGGTGGAAAATCAGATGGTGATAAATAATAAATTGTGAAACCCTGGCAGGCAGGTGGGAAACACAAGCCAGAATACCAGCATCATCTCCATCTTTCACATGACCTCTGTGGCCCACGGCTCTCCTCTCCCCCCGGCGACCAGCACAGGGGCGTCGAGGGCAGCAGGCGCCCTGTGACCACGGGGGATTCCCTGGCAGCCTCCCCAGGAGAGGGGCGCGGGGTGCATCCTCCCAGGGCAGCTGTCAGCAGGACACGGTGGAGCCTCAGGGATGGGGACCCGCCCTGGATGTAAAAACTGGGTCCGGCTTCCATTCTGCCAGAGCTGCAGGGGCAGAAACCTCACTCCTCAAGCGCGAGCCGGCAGGGCACCCTCGGTGGCGGGACCCGCACCAGGACCCCCGGCCGGCGGGGGGGGGGCCGGGGCACAGTGTCTAAGCCGCAGCCACGGGGAGAATGAAGGGTAAGCGCGTGAGCAATGCCAGGCTGTGAGGACACCCCCAGAGCCAGGCGCCTCCCTCCTCCACAGGAGGCTGTGACCCCAAAACCACACCTCGTCCTCAGGAAGGCTAATGGCTCTGGAGCGGGGCCCGCCTCCTGCCGGGGAAGCAAAGCTCGGCGCAGAGACGGAGCCAAAAATAGAGGCGCGTGCTCCAGTGACGGCATCTGCCGAGATGAAGATAACCTGCCCCCGCCGCCCCGCCTGCAGGACGCCCAGCTGACCTATAGCTCCACCTTAACTGGGGTCTCCATGGGGTCTCCTTTAGTGAATGGGGTGCCCGTTCCAGGTCAAGCGCTGCGGGGTGCCGACTCCCCAAGGCCTCCGCAATCACTCCCCGCTGCCGTCCAGGTTTGAGTCTCCCCCCGAGGCCCCAGGGAACATGGTAGGCAGGCGGCTCCCTAGCCAACCCAAGGCGGGTGCAGGAGGGCCAGACCTCAGGGCAGCTGGCCTTGGGCCGGGATGCTGCACCCCGCTCCCCTGCTGTGAACTGGTCGGGCTGCGGGCACTCAGTGGGCACGGGAGGGGGGGGAGCTGGAGCACTGGCACCCCCTCCCCCTTCTCCCACCTGCTGACATCCAGCCCCGGGCTCCCTCTCCCCAGTGCCCCGTGCTGCCTGCTGGCCTCCCCGTCACACCGGCTGCTGGGCCGCGGCAGGAGGGCGTCGCTCTGCCTTCGCCGGCGCTTCGGGCGGCCCACGCTCGGCCCAGCTCCTGGCACAGCCCCTCAGAAACCACTGAGCGCCCCTCCCTCTCCTTCCGCGTCACCGAGCACCGCGGGACCCGGTCACTCAGCGGTTTCTGCGCAGCACAAACACCTGTCTCCAGGCCACAGGCGGTCCGGCGACCCGACCCGTCCACGAGAACCCCGGATGCCCCGGACAGGGTCACCTGCTGAGCGGGCCACTGGAAACTACTCGCTTCCATTTTCCTGGCCTGAACACAGCCTCGCTGCTTATCCGTGGAAATCATCTGATGCCTGCGCAACCACACTCAAGAACTTTCCACGTGCACTGCCTCTTGGCGTCAGTGACGAGTGAGCAGAGGGGGGCGCCGGGTGGGGAGAGGGCTCCCGACACCCGGGGGGAGCAAGGGCTGCGCCGGCCTGGCTGACCCCCCACCGCCGGCCAGGCCTGCGGGGGGCCGAGCTCCAGCCCTTCCTGCCCGCCCCCCTCCCCCCCCCGTCCTTCATGATCCCACCCACCCCTGGGGTCCGCTCACCTCTCGCCTGCCCCGAGGCCCTGGCACCTCACTCAAACCCAACTGAGCACCTGCCTGTGCCCTCCTGCCACCGCTCTTAAGGTGCAACCGCTGTGGTCACACCTGACCGAGATGAGCGTCCTCCCACAACCGGGCAGAAAGCAAATGGATACCAGGCCCCTCGTAGCAGCAAATCTAGAGAATGACAACCAATAAACACCAGGCAGCCACTGAAGAAAAGCAATTTAACGCCTAACTGATAACACATACTTTCTTTTTTTTCTCTCTAACTCCAACCTTCGCCCTCAGAATAAACCCACCTTAAGTGAATAACAGGAAAATTTAAACGTTGCCTACAGAACACAACTGCGTTAGAAATGACATTACATCCCAAATGAAAACTGGTAATTAAGACCAATCATACTTTGCAAGTTTCTTTAAAGGATTTTTTTTTTTTTTAATTTTAGAGTGGTCGGGGAGAGAGAAAGAGACACAGAAATATTGTCTGCCTCCCACATGCCCCTCCTGGGGATGGAGCCTGCAACCCAGGCACGTGCTCTGACATGAACCCAACTCGGACCTCTGCACCGGAGAACACTCACCCAACTGAGCCAGACCGAGGATTCTGAAGACAGAGCCGTAGTACCCGCTTCCCATGAGATAAATTCCCCGTGCTTACAATTACAGATGCCCCAAGACTTCAGCTGTGTGGAGGGGTTTTGGGGGGGTTTTTTTCAGAAGAATTTGGTTAATTCTCCTAAAATGGTTAAGTTTGCCGAAACCGGTTTGGCTCAGTGGATAGAACGTCTGCCTGTGGACTGAAAGGTCCCGGGTTCGATTCCGGTCAAGGGCATGTACCTTGGTTGCGGGCACATCCCCGGTAGGGGGTGTGCATGAGGCAGCTGGGCGATGTTTCTCATGGATATTTCTAGCTCTCTATCCCTCTCCCTTCCTCTCTGTAAAAAAAAAAAATCAATAAAAATATAATAAATAAATAAAATGGTTAAGCTTGACTCCAGGGCTGAGGCTCGGAGTCTGCAGCTTCAAAGATACTTGCACTGGGCCAGCGCCTTCTGAAGCCACTAGCATCGCCAGTCAGCAGGCAAAGTCACAGGTTTATTAAGATCACAGGGCGTTAATGTCCAAAATAAATCAGAGGTCAGTGAGAGTAACTGCCTCTGTGACTGTTAGGTCTACAAGGTTGAAGAATCCTAACCTTTCTCCCATATTTTTAAATCGGTATAAACACCCATTAAGGTAAACACAGCAGCTTTCACTCATGCAAAATCTCCGGTAATGAGGTTTCAAGCATCAGGGATTTCAAGCCAGAGCTTTATAATTTTGCTTCAATCTTAGACAGCTAAGGGCCCACCCCAAGCGCTGGCCAGGGGCTCTGAGCCGGCGGTGCCGGCACCCCCTGCTGCTGTCATTCAGACCCCTATCCCTGGGGGCAGCGTCCTCAGGGCTGGCCATTGCTCAAACCAAACCCAGGAGGCAGATTCCCGACCAGTGCAGCTTGCCCAAAGGGCAAAGGGCAGGGGGCGGGGCCATGAACCGGGCACAGCTGACACCAGGGTGAGGCAGCCATTGTGGGCAAAGCAGCAGTTCTGCCCAGGCTCCAGAGGGAGGCGGGGAGGTGAGTGAATTAAACAGACCGCGGCTTCCCCCTTCCTTTCTGAAAGCAGCTCTGGATTATATTTCGGTTCCTTTTCACAGAGGTTAGTCAGCCCAATGCGTCTCCAGCGAGCTGCAGTCCCCTCTCCAAAACGCCCCGCGCGGAAAGCGGATCCGGGGCGCACGCCGGCGGGGGACCGGGAAAGGGGCTCCTCGAGGCTCCCCACCCCGCGGGGGGGTGACGTCAGAGGCTCGCGTGGATGGGTCATGCAGCCGGCGCCCCGCGGGAGGGGAGGGAGTGCGGGCGGGGAGCCGGGCCTCGGGGGAAGCCGGGCACACTAACCCTTCTTAAATTTATTCAGGCAGCCGGAGCTGCAGAAGGAGCGCACGGAGGAGGCCGTCTCCCAGCAGCCGCGTCCCTTCATCCCCGCGGCGGCGGGCGGCCTCCGGGCAGCCGGGCGCTACATGGCCCCGGGCCCGGGGGGCTCGTGCGGGGGGCGCGCGGACAGCTGGGGGGCCGCCCGGCGGAGGCAGCGGGCGCTCGTGGGTCCCAGCGCCGCGTTACCACAATGCACCACTGCCGCCCGCCCGCCGGAGCCGGTGCCCGAGCCCGTTAACCCCGTCCGCGCCGCCCGCCGGAGCCGGAGCCGGTGCAGGGCGAGCCGCCGAGGCCGCCCCTGCTCCTCCCCAGCTCGCCCGGAGCGAACCCCAGGGCACCCCCGGCGCCGCGCGGGCTCCCCCTTTAAACGTCACATTCTCATGGGAACACCGGAGCCAAGGGCCGCCTTCCTGCAGCAGCAGCAGCAGCAGGCTCGGCGTCGCTGTATTTCAAAGGGAAGGCTGCCTTTGAGGGCCGAGGGGCCCCTGGGAAATAGAGGTGGCTGGGGCCCTGGTGATTCCAGGAAATCGGGGTCCCCCCTGATTCGGCGGCGGCGGCCGGTGCACCTGTGTCCAGCCACCTGCCCGGAGGAAGGAGGCAACAGGCGGGTCCCCAGGGCACCGGGCTGCCTCGGCACCGCTACCACGGGGCTGCGGGCATCCGGGGACAAAAGCCTGGCCCAGACCTCTCTGGGCACAACTCCCCTGTGCAGCTGCTTGCAGGGCCTCCGCGTGGTACGTCTGATAGGCATCGAACCCCGAGCTCTCCCAATCTGAGCTCTCAGCATGCCTCCCCACCTCAGCCAATGGAGACCTTGGAGTCATCTCTGACCTTCTGGGCCCCTGGACCCACCTCCAAACTGGTCAGCGTATCCTGACAGCTCTACCCTTACAAGGGGAAAGGGCACAAGGCTCTGTGTCCAATGTCATCTGTTGCAAAAATCTAGACGCAACCTGAGTCTAACAGTCGTCGAATGCTTATGTCATCAACTTCATGAATATTACAGAGCCCGTCAAACTTATGTATGGGATGGCACCGCAGAAATAAGAAACTGTGCTTAAAAACAAAACACGGAGAGGAAAAAAGGCAAATCACGCAACATAGCATCATTGTGTGAAAACTATACATCTAAGGAAATGCTAAAACAACAGGATCGCAGGACAATTTCCTCGAGTCTGGGCTCCCAGAATGCCCTGGGCTTGTCTCTTTCCCAGGACCAGCATGCCCTGCCGTAGGTTCCTATTCGCTTGCCTGTCTCCCAGGCCAGTCTGTGAGTTCACTGATGGCAGGGATCGTGGTCTTTTCACTAGTCTCAGCCTCCAGCGTGGCCCAGCACATGGTGGGTGCACAATGAATGAATGAATGAGCGTGGGAATAGACAAAATCAACCAATTGATGAATGAATCAATGGTGAAAGCAACTTAGTTACTCATCGGAAGCCCCATGTGGCCCCAGAGCACACACCACACCGCCTTCCTGTATTCCCAAGCCTTCCATCACTGCTCCCCAGCTGACCGCTCTGGTGCCCCACACCACACAGCCCCTCTGCTCGGCGCCGCGGCCCCTGACCGACGGACCGTGAGTGGACCACGGGGGTGAGCACAAGTCCTACAGGGCCTGGAGCCGATGCTGGCTCCCCGGCCTGCGTTGGTCACGGCCCTCCACCACTGTGAGAACTGACGGCCTCCGGTTCCTCCTCCGGGGATGGCTGGAGAAGGAAGCTCTTTAAAACAGCGCTGCTCTGAGGAAAGCCATACATAGATGCCGAGCGCCGTCGTTATTAATAAATGACTCTGCGCCAAAGCCAAAGAATTAATTTGAGAGCAATCTATGACCATGTGTTGTTAGGCGATTAAAATAAACACGGGAGGGTAAAAAATAGCAATTCATCATTATTTTAGATCAGAAAAATGGAATGGGGGAGAGGACACCCATTCAAGTGAGCTTGAAAAAAGGCAAAAATAAGGCATTTTTGGTGATGATGCCGAGGCCTGCCCCTGATGCCTGGATGTGCCCTCGGCGGCGAGGGGCGGTGGGAGAGGTGGAGGCTTCACCCTGCCACGAGCCAGGGCTGCACCGCACCCCCGCACGTGTGCTGGGAGGGGGTCCTTCCTGAGGACACTTCCCTTTGCGAGCCGTGAGATGACACCCAGCACAGGCAGGCACCCAGAACACACCCCGGAAAAGTGAACCACCTCCGGACAGGGCGCGGATGCCCCGAACACACTGCCCCAGCCAAGACCCGTGCTGGAAGAGTGGATCTCAATGTCCCTCAATAAATTCATTGAGCTGAGAAGCTCAGAATGGCTAGGCTTTGTCAAGTCCTCTCCCAGGACCCCGTGGAGCTGCGGGTGAGACCGGGCAGGATGGACTGATGTGGCTGGCAACATGGAAATTCAGTGAAATAAAGGGGTTTTGTTCGAAGCCAACAAACAAGAACAGTCCAGAGGGGAGGGGGGGTCAAGAATGCAACATTTTAAACCTCCAAGCTCCATTTTTTCCCCTTCTACTGAAAAACTAAGCCTCTGATTGATGTTTACAACATAAACATTTAGAAACCCCATAGCACCACAGCCACCATAAACAGAGTGAAAAAAATGAGCAACAAAGGGAAAGTACTTGTAAAATATGTAACTGGCAAAGGGAAAATAACCAGAACTCAGAACGAGTTCCTACGACTCAGCACAGAAAACACAAACATCCAAACAGTAAAATGGCAATGGATGTGAACACGTGAGTCACAAACTGCCTGGTCAGCAAACAGACCAGAGTGTAAGGGTAGTAAGGGAAGTGGAAAACAGAACAAGGAAATGCCTGTTAATTCACCCATCAGAGTAACAGAGTAAACAGAATGATGGAGGTGACAACCCACACTTCGGGAAAATACAAGCGCATGCGTTCTTGGTCGCTGACAATTTGAAAGTGTCTGTTGGTATTTGTCATGGGCACGCCCTGTAACCTGGTGATTCCATGCCCACCAATCTGTGCTACGGGGAAACACGCACACGTGCACAGAGAGGCATGACAGGAAGGCTCACCAGAGCACTCTCTGGAATAATAATAAAATGTAAAGAACCTCACTGGGCATCAAGAGGGAAACAATGAAATTATGATGCACCACAGAATTCTATGGAGTTATTTTTAAAGTGAGAGTTCTATTTGTATTGACATGTAAAGATCTCCAAATATATTGGTAAGGGAAAAACCAGGCTTATCAATCAATAGGCATGATTCGATTTCATTTATACGTGTGTAAGTTGTGTGGTGTGTATGTGTGTCTTAGTAAATATACGGGGACAGATTCGGAAAAGCATCACTGTTCACAAATGGTGTATACATCTTGGGAGGGGAGTGCGTGGAAGGAGGTGATGAAAAACTAAATTTTTTAAGTTATGTATTTTAGATTAAATATTTTTACAGTCTTGTGTTTCTTAACCCAAGTAATCTTGCAACAGATTACAATGGGAAAGGAGTGCCAGAACCAACTCCTGTTTGTGTTGAAGCCTACGAGACCCTACAGAAGACTCTCGTGGTGAAGGTCAGGCACACAGGGGGGTGCGTAATGGGTGAGTTTGGCGGCAGGAAGGTCCAGAGCTCACACCAGAGAGGCCACCACATCAACGCACACAGACCAACCTGGCAGGCAGCAGTCAGAGAGGGGCTGGATCATGTGGCGCACCCGGGGCACAAGCTCCATGAAGCGGAGGAGCAGAGCCGCCCATGGTGACGGGCCCTGCAAAGAACGGACACGGCTGCAGCCAGGTGTGGGGGCGGCAAGTTCAAGTTCAAACTCCTTGGCATTGCACAGCCCCTCAGAGGAGCCGTGGCTGCCTCCTGTCATCTGGGCACGGGCACCGGCCTCCCCTCCCAGGGGAGGCCTTAGTTAACAGATGCCACCCCAGAGAGGGGATGGGAGGCCGCTTGGAAGAGGGTCCTTCCTCGGGGTGCTCATCACACCCCTATCTCCTGCTACCTCACGCGTGGATCTTGTCTGTCTCCCTGGAAATGGACAGCACCCTGAGGGGAGGGCTGGGGCGGCCGCAACTGGCTGCTTCAGGCAACAGAAATCCCTTCTCTCACAATTCCGGAGGCTAGAAACCCACAACCAAGGTGCTGGGAGGGCCACACTCCCGCAGAGGCTGTAGGGGAGGACCCTTCCCTGCCCCTGCCAGCTTCCGGTCGCCTCGGACGTGCTTTGGCTTCTGGCAGCATAACCCTCATCCCTGCCTCCATCTCCCCGTGCCCGCCCCCGTGTGTCTTCACTTGACCTTTCCCCTGTGTGTGTGTGTGTGTGTGTGTGTGTGTGTGTGTCTGAGCCCAAATTTCCTTCTTCTAAGAAGGACACCGGTCATACTGGATTAGGGACCACCCCCATGACCTCAACTTGATTACATCTGCAAAAGCCCTATTTTTTCAAATAAAGTCACATTCACAGGTAGTGAGGGTTAGGACTTCAACGTATCTTTTCTTTGGGGGCGGACACAATACAACCCACAACACTCACTTTGGCATTACGGACACACAGGCCTGAGCCTGGCCTGCAGCGGGGCTCAGGTGGCCGCTGTGAATGAATGACTGAGCCGGTGTGCTCTGGTCCAGGCGGGGTGGGATGGGGGGGAGCCAGAAGAGGGGGCAGCTTGGGGGAGGCAGCTCCGCAGCTGGGTCTGGAGGACGTGGCGGGGGAGCAGGTACCCAGGAAGGAGGAGGATCACGGACTGGGCGAGCCAGGCCGCACAGAGGCCTCCAGCCCAGGCTGAGACGCCTGCCCGTGTGCCGCGGGCAGCGGGGGCCGAGGCAGGCGTGTCCGGAGAGCAGTGACAAGCGCAGAGCCAGTGTTCCCGAAGGGCGACTCTGCCCGGGGCATCCAGGGGCAAGTCTAAAAGGAACCCACCTCATGCTGGGAGGCAGCTAGGTGGAAGGACATTGCATAATGAGGACCCGAATCGGGGCTGTGGCAGCAAGGCCTGGGAGCAAGGACAGAGTCCAGAGGAAACGCGGTAGGAAAACAGAGAGGGCCCGGCCTCAGGGGGGAGGAGAGGGAGGAGCGGAGGCTCGAGGGCCTGGGCGCAAGTCCAGAGACAGACGATGGGGCAGGGACTGGAATGGCGGCCCAGGGAGAGCGGGGTGCCTGCAGGAGCAGTGATCGGCTAGCCTCACGAAATGCCTTTCAATTAAAGAAGCGAGCTCCCCGTACCCTCATTAAGCAGCCACCGGGGCGGGGCGGTGTGTGTGTGCAAAGCAGCTTTGGGAGATCTATCCACGTACTTTGTAAATAATTCAAGTTTACGGGCAACAAGCACTTCTTTTTTGCATCAGGGCTGTCAGCAGCAGGCATTTTTGGAGAAAGGTCTCAAGCCGAGGGAACTAGAAACTCAACCGAACAACCTTTACATCCCCCCCTCGCCCCGGGAACTGGAAGTCAATGCAGTCTGCAACCATGACCTTGTGCCAGGTGGAACTGCTGCCCGGGTGGGGAGCCAGGGTCCGAGGAGCTGCACACTTCGGGGGCATCTCTGGGACCCACGGAGGTCCCTGGTGTAGAAAGCCCTTCCTAACGGAGCCACCAGCAATACTTGCCCTGGGGGAGGGATAAGACCCTCCCGACCCCCCACCGTGGATGGTCATTGCCTCCCTGGGCCTCCGGCTCTTTGGATCCTGAGAGGCCAGCCCATTCATTCCCAAGCACTCTTCCACCTTCTAGCTTTGCTTACAACTGGGGCTGCTGCAGATCACAAGCTCCATCCCTGGGTGAGGATGGATGGCCTGTCCGGCCTGCAAGGGAGGGTGCTGTCACCTCAGCATGCGAATGGAGCCCTGAGATCAGGGTGACCCACGGGTGTGCCGTCAGCTCATCTGTGAGGCCCTCTCCTCACGCTGGAGAGGCGGGTGCCGTAGCCAGACTGTGGGCGCCTGTGATCTAACCTCTCTGAGCCTCGGCTTCCTCGTCCGTGCCCAGGGGTGGTAATGGTTCTCGTCTCATAGAGTTGCTACGAGGATGGAGTTACTAGGGAAAGTCCTGAAGTAAGCACTCACCCAGTGTTACCTGCTACCACCATGAGCATGTGGGCCAGAACACGACGCACACTGGAGGAGGAAAACCCCGCATCAGAGGGAGAACCAACCTCGGGAGGGGCAGCGGCAGCCTCTCCCTGCAACAACCCCCCCTTTCCCGGAAGGGGTTTCTCCGAACAGAGACCTCCCAGGCCTTTGGCATTTGGCCTCCATTCCTCCTGAAGGGAAGGCCCCCCGGTCCTTTTGCCCAAGCGCCACTGATGGCCAGCCAGGCCCCTGGGTGACAGCAGAACCGAGGACAGTCCCTGCCTTGGGAACACCAGCAGCAGCGGGACCAGGCTCCCACCCCAAGGCAAACCACTGAGTCCTTCCGTGGCCCTCTCAGTTTGAGTATAAACGCCCGTGTGTGAGGATTTTGTCTCAACGCCTCACACTCAGCTAATCACCAATGGTGTGGACTGTGGCAAGAGATGGTAAGAACAACATCGGGCAACCACAATCTTATGCTTAATTTTCATGCCAAGCAGCTGTTGCTTTCCCTATGTTACAAACGACAGAACTGAGGCTCAGAGACACTAAGTCGTGGCATAATGATCAAGAGGTAGAACCCAGATCTTTCCATCTACAAAGCTGAGCCTCTTTTTCACTCCTTTACACCGCACGGCTGTTGACGCCATCCACCCCTATTACCCTTCTGCCAGGAAGCCGAGATCAATTTCTTTCATCAGAAGGAAACTGGTCCTATTGCTAACTACTCATCACCATATCTTTAATTTCTGCCCTGGCTTTGAGAAATCCAAGCAGAAAGATTCTGTTCATATCTTTCCATGCATGGCTGATAATTATGCACAGATGCAGGCTTGGCGTGATACAGCCAAAGGCAGGACTTCTGAACAGAGACTGTGAGCTGAATCCAGGACTGTGTATCACCCAGTCAACCTCAGATGTTATCTTTCCCGGTTACCCAGAAGAACGTGAGCCACCTGAATTATTGAGGGGGTTTTAAGTTGCTCAGACCGTAAATAAAAATAAGTAGGATGATTGCATTACAGGTATAGAACATGCCAGTGTGTATATATATATATATATATATATATATATATATATATATATATATAAAATCTCCCAACTTGATCCAGTTACAGAAAACTTTGGGGCTATCAATCTACTTTCACAACAAACAATATGCAAAACTCAAGTACCCTGTTTTCCCAGGACAAGAGCAATGGCCTGCTTTTAAGCCGGCCTTCCCTCATACATTTTGAATCTCACATTTTTTATGAAACAGGTCAGCAAGGATGTCAAAGTACAGTTAAGAGTCAGACATCCTTCCAGACAACTACTCTCTACAGAGCTTGATTCATCCGGCTGAAATGTTAGGTGTTGACGTGATGGGTTAAAAACTTACCCACCCAAAACAAAAAAATGCTTTTCTCGACCACAAAAAAGTGGCCAAGAATAATGCAAACCGAGTGCACGGCAGGCGTGCCGTTATCAAACCTTCCCCTCGTGACCTTTCGTTTCTACAGAACAGTGGTCAGAGACAGACAACACCTGGCTACCAGAAGGCTGCCGTATGCAAGTAACGCCAGCATTCTTGGCGTGCACTTCCGTCGGCAATGCAGCACCAGCGCTGCTCGCACTGACCCTAGAACTAGCACATCACCTCACACACCTTTTCCGCCTCCCTCTCATTTCATCAGCGCCACCAGACATCTGGTGATCTAGGGAGGCTGCCCGCCAGGGTCATAGCTAACGCACGCAGCTCCGGCCAGACAGACAGAACAAAGCGCAGACCCAGGCCTCCAGCACCAGCCCGCAAAGACTCGGAAGGTTCGTTTGCATCCATCAGATCAGAACTCCTCATACGACTCGGAATCCAGGGCACCTAGACCTCTCCAGCGTTCTGGAGGGTGGTCCCTCCACCTCCACCTCCACCCCCCTTTCTCCCACCCCCTCACCTCCCGACCCACCAAAGGTCCTTTGTCGAGAGAGGAAAGCCCCCCCCCCCCAACAGCCTGCCCCTCGGGTTCTCGGAGCCAAGAGGCCTGTCTGTCTGACCTTGCCAGGTGATGGAGATGGGAACCGAGTGCTGGTGGGGTCGGAAGCAGAGGTGCCCCATCAAGTTTAAACACATCTCCCCCTCCAGCGGGCGGCTCAAGGCAGGAGGGGAGCACCTTTAGGGGCTGAGAAAGCCCAGGGTTCCTCTGGCTGGTAGTTGCCCAGTGTGACCCCAAACTGCTTACTCAGAGGCGCAAGCTGGCGGGAGAGGGCTTTTCCTGTGACGGGCACCACCGGAGTTCTAAATCCCTTTGCCTGCTGAGAACACCACACACACACCCCACAACACACACACACACACACACACACACACACACGCGCACACACACGCCTGCCCAGTATCCACTCCCAAGCTCCTCTGACCTCAGTCCAGCCCACGCAAACAGCCAGGCGCCCTGCAGTGACCCTGGCCCCGGAAGCGCCGGTCATGGCGGGTCAGGTGGGGTGGGTGCCGGAGGAGGCCGGAGGAGGCAGGGAGAGGGGTTTACCTCTGGCGTGCAGCCCCAGGGAAGGCTCAAGCCCGCCCTCTCTGCTAAAAGATGGCTGGCCTCTCTCCGGGCTGGATTCCGGTGGCTGGGCTGCCTGGGACCAGCCCCTCTGCACGGAGAAGGGAAGGTATCTTCCCCCCCCCCCCCCGCACCCCGTGACTCCCGTCTGGCCAAGAGCCCCTCCCAGTGGGTGCAGGGGGCTGCACCTGTGGTGGGAGGAGGAGATGCCGTGACAGTCCCTAGACTTCCGGCTGGAGCTTTGTGCCTGGCTTGGGGGGCAGAGGGGTCTGCTCCCTACTCCAGGGAAGTACCAAGGCAGAGAGAGGTCTGAGCCCTCAGCCCTGCAGGATGCTCAAGATGAGGGCTCACCAGGATTTACAATGGGGAAGGGAAAGCCCAGGAGACCCCACGCCCCCCAGGACCCGTCTCCCCCAACTCACCCCAGGGAGAGGCTCCCGGGTGTGGACGTGGGTCCGGCCGGGAGGCTGAGGGGACTCGGGCAGCTGCCGCTGCTGCCTCCGCCGCCGCCGCCGCCTTCCCGCCGCGGAGCTCTCAGTCCATTTGGGCGCAGTGCCGGCGGCCACCGCCGAGCCGAGCCCGGGAGGAGGAGGGCGGTCCCCGGGGTGGGTGTGCGCTGCCCCGCGGCCCCGGGCCCGCCTCCCCGCCGCGGCCGCCCGGTCAGCACCGCGGACAGCGGCCAGCCCGCGGCCCGGAGCGCGGCTCTGCCCTCCGGTCAGCAGCGGCCGGCCAGCCCGAGCGCGGCCTGGGCGCTGCGCCGCGTCCCCATTCCTCCGGCCAGCCTCCCCACCCGCCCACCCACCCACCCACGGAGGCCGCCTCTGTCCCTCAGGGACCCGCTGGGGGAGCGCAGGGTGCTGCGAGCGGCCACCCGCCAGTCCCCGGAGGGCCAGACGCGCCTCCTTCGCTCTCCTCCCAACCTAGACAAAGGCGAGCTCTCGGAGGAGGGAGGTGGACGCGAGGCAGCCCGGCCTCTTAAAATGCGCGGAACACGGCCCGAAACCCGACCGGCGGCACCGAGGGCGCTATCTCAACCCCGATCTGATCCAGCGAGGCCAGAGGAGGGTGGCCCTTGGCCCTCGGGTAGCCCTTGGCCCAAGCCCTCGTTTCTCCACTGTCTTATGCAAGGAGTTAACCAGTTAGGGTCTGTCTCGGGAGCTAGGGGGGAGGAAAGGCACCGAGGTCCCACTCCCATCTGGAGTTCAATTCCCTCCCCCACATCCTTGGTACCAGATGGGATCGCTGGAGTCTGGTGGCATCCTGCAGAGCCTCGTCCACTCGGTTTTCATTTCCGTTCAAATCCCCTCCTCCGTTGCTCCTCCAGGAGAGTCCCAGACTGAGGTGGGGTTCCGGCTCTGACTGCCTCTGGCACAGAAACTCCACCCCAGGTCTCAGGACAGCTCTGCTCCATGACCTTGACTGTCCCCGTCAGCTCGGAGCCTCTGCTCACTGTCCCTCCCCAGGAAACCAGGTTCCTGCCCACCCACTGGAGTGTCAGAGCTCTTAATTCGGAAGTTACCCCGAGAGCTGAAGCCGGTGTGGCTCAGTGGATAGAGCATCGACCTTCGGACTGAGAGGTCCCGGGTTCGATTCCGGTTAAGGGCATGTACCTTGGTTGCGGGCACATCCCTGGTGGGGGGTGTGCAAGAGGCAGCTGATCGATGATTCTCTCTCATCGATGTTTCTAACTCTCTATCCCTCTCTATTCCTCTCTGTAAAAAAAAAAAAAAAAATCAATAAATTTTTTTTTTAAGTTATCCGAGAGCTGCAGTGCTGGGCCCGGTGCCGTGGGTGCTTTGGCAGGAGCTGACCTTGCTAGGTGTGGCTCTTCCCCTTGTCCTGTGCCTCCACCTCAATTTCCTTGAGCCCCCAGAACACTCCCCGCCAGCACCATGCACCAGAAAAATCATTCTAACATCTGCACTGCTACCTACCTGCCTCGTACCCAGGCATCCCTGCTCTCCAGAACGGCTACTACTGTTTTTATGGGGGCCTGGCTGTTCCCAGCAGTGTTCACACATAGCACTACTGAAAGGTACATAATAGTTCTTTTTAAAATAATCCTCACCCGAGGATATGCTTGTTGATTTTAGGCAAATGAAGGAGGGAGGAAGGAGGAGAGAGGAACATCGATGTGAGAGAGAGAACACCAATTGGTTGCCTCCTGCACGTGCCCTGACTGGAGTTCAAACCCGCAGCTGAGGTACGTGCTCTGACTGGGGATCGAACCCGTGTCCTTTTGCTCCAACCCCAAGTGAGCCATGCCAGCCAGGGTAAGAAGCACACAGTAGTTCCTGAATGAGTTCAACGCAAGTACTACCAAGAATGGCATAAGATTAAATCTGCTTTGGAATTTTACCTAATTCACATTCTCATTCTCTCTCTCTCTCTCCTCACCCTCAGGCCCCATGCTGCCCAGCTGACCTTGGGGTAGCAGGGAGGGAGAAAGAGGCTCTAGGCTGCCAGAGTCAGAACAAGGTCCTTGCCAGCGGGCGGCACACCAACCCTGAGAAGGCGTCCAGCAGTGCGCTACCACACGGCTGTGCTCGGGGCCCTGCAGATGCCTGCGAACGAAATGACTGGTCAGGCCGAGGCCCTGTTCTCACCACGGCTAATTCCTCAAAAACACAGCCGCCGCCAGCACCTTCTCCGCAGCAGTGGCGAGGGGGTGAGTAAGCCACAATTCACCTCTGCCTAATGGAAAATGCATTTGCCGCTTCCACCAAAGTAGTCATGGGCATAACTCCACTCTAGGAACACTGCAAGCTGGCGATCTGCTTTTAAAAGGCACCAGATGTAAAAGTCAGATCCACCGGGGGTGGACGCCTAGCTCTGTCACACACTAGCTATGAAACTGCCAGGCGCACATGACAGGGATTACTAATGTTCCTGCCATGAGCTCAGAGCAGCTCTCTGATGTCAGGCGGGCTCTCAACATGCCGGGACAGAAAAACGCCCGGAGCTTGTGCCTTTCACATGGTTTGTTTCTACCCCACTAGACAAGAGGACAGCCCAAAACAGCTTTCAATCACCTTTTATCTCTATAAAACATGTTGTCAACCAATGATAATTGGCCAGAGAGTACTTTACATTCTGCTTGAAAATATTGTTTCTATTCATATGACTTTAACTGTCGTGTGCTGGTGGCAAACCCAGATTTTGAATGATTCATGCATAGACACAATGACTAATTGAGCTTCCAGAAGGGACTGTTCATTAAGAAATATAAATGCAAACTTTTTACTCGTGGGCTTGCAAGGAGGTATCTGCAGGAAGCATTTGCGGAGGGTTTATAACCTCGGTTTCTTCAGTAAACAATCCTGCAGACGGTCCATGAAAAATTCATTTGCATTCATAAACTATTTCTTATTATGCAAACCATGGCGATTGAAGATTCTGTATGTGAATCCTGAATACTTAGGGTTTTTGTTTGTTTGTTTGTTGTTGTTGTTTTTTGTTGTTGTGTTGTTGTTTTGGGTTTTTTTGCTATTTTGATGAATGCTTATGGGTTTTTTAATCATGAGCCCTCTGACTCTATTGTTATATTTTAGTGCTATTTATCTGTTTACCTATTGATCTGGGGACAGAGTAGGAGGCTAGCTGGGTTCTCAATCAAACTATTTTGCTGCAAAGGCTCCTGAAATCCCCACTGGCCTGGACCCAGCCCTGGGAGGTGACTGTGACCGTCTGTCTCGAGCTCTGGCCTAGCGAAGGCACTCTGCCGTTCCACAATTTGTTTTTCTCTGTCCATAAAGTAGAACTAACTAAGGCTGGCAATGTATTTCATAAGACTGTGGGGTAGATGTGGTAAAGAGACAGGACTGATTATATCTAGAACAACAGATATGAGTTCTCGCAACCTGGAAAAGGGCAGTATTTGAAGCACGAATTACCTTGGCCTTGACTATCAAAATCCTTCCAAGCAATGGAACTTAAAATTAAATAGCCCTAACTGGTTTGGCTCAGTGGATAGAGCATTGGCCTGTGGACTCAAAAGTCCCAGGTTCGATTCCGGTCAAGGGCATGTACCTTGGTTACTGGCATACCCCCAATTGGGGGTGTGCAGGAGGCAGCTAGTTGATGTTTCTCTCTCATTGATGTTTCTGACTCTCTCTCCCTCTCTTTTACTCTCTGTAAAAAATCAATAAAAAGTATATTTTTAAATGAATTAAACAGATCCCACCCCCTTTGACTCAGGACAGCCATGTGATACAAGAAGGCAAACACAGAGATAATGGGAGACTAGGCATCACCTAATCTTAAATTGTTGATCCAATATTTTATCAGCCTTGAAATGACCCTTAACCACTTGTCAGTGTATTCTCAGCAAGTTATATCTCCAATAAAAACAACAACATTTTAACCTTTGGGGATGCTTTCTGCATTTTGCTTAGTCTTGCTGAAATAATTGCCTGAAAGCTATGGGCACACAGGTTATGAGAGCAAGCAGCAGCAGAACATGTTTGGAACACACACACACACACACCCCTCCAAATCCAACACCCAAAGAGAGATCTCCTTGAATTCTCAAGGCGAACACTGAGCCTCTGGCTTTGTCCTCTTTCCCGTCAGGGATCACGTGTGTGCAGAAACCAGACAAGCAGCCAAAACCGCTACAAAGTGGGTGGTGCGGTGTCAAGTTGACAATCTTTCCTTTCTGTCTCCCTAAAAGGGGGGTCAGCAGTAGTGCCATGTATTTCCGTGGGGCTGCATATGCAAAGTCTTTCCTGAACCCCAGAATGCCTGGTCCCCCAATTTCAGGTGTGTGTGTGTGTGTGTGTGTGTGCCCGGTCGGAGTGGGACCCGGAGGGAATGGCAATGGTGGGGATCATGGCCATGTCTTCATTTCTTTTAAATTCCCTTCAATGTCACCATAATGTTTTCAGTGGGTTAGGAAATCAAGACTGAGTGAACAGCAGAGGATGGTTTTTCCCTCCCTCTCTTCCAAAAGACAGAGTATCCATTTCCTCCCACCACTTCCCCCGCTTCCAGACTGACGCACATCTGCGAACCAGCCAGCCGGGCCCCGCTAATTGGGCTTTCTATCTAACTGCTCTCGGAGCGGCTGCCATCACTCTGCCGGGCAGCTAGCTCGGTGCACTGCGGGCTGTCACTGTGGGCACTGCCACGTTTTTCTCTTGCATCAGTTATCAATGGCCGTGGGCTGTGATGGCATCGGGGAGAGCCGGAGCGCCCGGTGCGATAAGCATTTATGTACAAACTAGAGGCCTGGTGCGTGAAATTCCATGCACTCAGTGGGATCCCTCAGCCTGGCCTGCGCCCTCTCGCAGCCCGGGACCCCTTGGGGGATGTCTGACTGACAACTCAGGCCTGTTCCCTGGGGGGATCGGGCCTAAGCTGGCAGTCAGACGTCCCTCTGGCAGCCCAGGAGCCATCAGTCGGACATCCTTAGCACTACTGAGGAGGTGGGCGAGGCTCTCGCCACCGTTGCTGCACTCATAGCCTTCAGCCTGGGATCCTGCCTGTGGCTGAGCGGCTCCCCCTGTGGGGGTGCACTGGCCACCAGGGGGCAGCTCCTGCATTGAGCATCCACCCCCTGGTGGTCAGTGTGCATCATAGCAACCGGTTGTTCCACTGTTAGGGTCAATTTGCATATTACCCTTTTATTATGTAGGATGGGACAGTGGTGGCATATTTACATGAGCTATGGCAAAAGAACTTCCAGGGAGTACCTTCCCTTAACCCTGGCCATGCATTTCTGCTACAGGGGAGTATAAACTGGAACCACCTTTATGGTGGATAACCTGGCAACATATCAAAATGGGAAGTACGCACTTGACTCAGTGATCCCTTTTCTATGAATTTACCCTTAGGAAATCATCATGCTAGTGCCAAAAACCCCCACAAAACTCGGGGAGCAAAGAAATGGTGTCCCGGTGCCTTTTCTGAGAACAAGATAAAACACTGCGCACAACCTAAATAGTTTAAAAATGCTTGATTAGCCCTGGCCAGCTAGCTCAGTAGGTTAGCATGCTATCCTGATATACCAAGGTTGCAGACCGCCCCCCCCCCATATGAAAGTACAAATCTAGATCTAAATGCCCCTGCAGACAGAAAGTATTACAAGGCGGTGAACGTCAGGGTTAGCAGATTAGAGGATGTTCTCCCTTTTATGTATTTTTTCAGGAGGGTTGCACCTTGCTTTTTCTCTGTGAGTGTTTTTACAGAACGAAGGATTTTTTTCGGACGGGTCAGGAATGGTCAGGAACGCCCTTTTCACATCTAGCATTCTGACCGATTGGGCTTGGATGAATGGCACGTCCCTAACTAAAGCCACTGGGCTACTTGGCCCCTGCCACCCCACAACCCTCACGCCACCATGCAAGCGAGACTCGGTAACTGCCAGTGGGGGGAGGGGTGCGACAGAGCCAGCCTTCCAAGTGCAGGGCCCAGAACGCCTCGCCCTGACCTTTCCAAGATCATCTCCAAACCACAGCTCCCCCTGGCAGCGTGAAACGCAGCAGGTGCCAGGGGATGTCCCTGCCCCGCCTGCCCTGGGTTTAGGTCACACATCCTGGCCTGGCCCGGGGGACCTCTGCCTTGGGAATGAGTGGCACAGTGAGTGGCAGCGTCTCCTGCATCAGAGCCCGGAGCTCATGCTTGCAGGTCCGCCAGCAGGTTAACACCTAAATGGCAACAAAGCATGAGCCTTTCATTACAAAGCTGATCATTACAAAGGCAAGTGCTATGATGCCCTTTAGCTACCAAGGAAGCAATTAGTCCTCAAGGTGATTGCCCTGGCAGGAAAATTATACTTAACCCGCCTTAATGGTAAGGATGGGTCACATGCAGATGGAACCTTTGTCCACATTTTCTTGTCAAATGACTCTGACCTATTGATCCCACTAATCCTCTAATGCAGGACAATCCCCCCAATTAAAAACATACACAAACATTTCAGAATGCCTGTTTTTCTCCTGAAATAAGAATACCCACTTTGAGCTGCTGACCTGTCCATGAGCGACGGCTGCCCTTCTGGGCACCATTAAATGTCCAGCCTGGGCCACCGGAAGCCAGTCCCTTTGCTCGGCTACACCTTTTACCACTATCTGCTTCATGGGCCAGTAATTCACACCCATGCTCCCACTCTCCATTCAGGTGGGGACCGTGAATAGCCCGTCCGTAGTGGAGGGTATAGCACTCCCAGTACAGGTCCAACCCAGCCGTGGGCAAACTACGGCCCGCGGGCCGGATCCAGCCCGTGCGGCTGTTCGATCCGGCCCTCGGAGCCGAAAGAGCGGAGGGTTCTCTTGCTCTCCCCTCCGCTCCTTCACCAGCAGCCCAAGAGGAGAGTGCCAGCGTGGTCAGGCTGCTTTTGTTCCGGCCCTCCGGTCCGGTGTAAGAACCCACGGTGGCCCTCGAGTCAAAAAGTTTGCCCACCCCTGGGGACAACCCCTCTTCTTAAGAAGAAAAAAATGGTCGCCCTTACCCCTGGAAGATAGGGGCCAAGATCTGGATGCAAGTGCGCCTGGTGAACACCCCACCCGTCCCTTCTGCCTCCCTGGATCCAGTGCGTTTAAAAAGTGTGTGATAGCGCCGAAACCGGTCTGGCTCAGTGGATAGAGCGTCGGCCTGCGGACTGAAGGGTCCTGGGTTCGATTCCGGTCAGGGGCATGTACCTTGGTTGTGGGCACATCCCCGGTGGGGGGTGTGCGGGAGGCAGCGGGTCGATGTTTCTCTCTCATCGATGTTTCTAGCTCTCTGTCCCTCTCCCTTCCTCTCTGTAAAAAAATCAATAAAATATATATATATATATTTTTAAAAAGCATGTGATAGCAAGACAAACTCCGTTATTCCATGGGAAGCATGGAATTTGAAAATGGGGGGACCAAGCCCACGGCGGCAGGCAACCCAGGGAGTCTGAGCAGACTGTGTTTCTTCAGATGAGATCCGTGGGGACTGTCCTGAGGCCTGAATTGGAACTTTATTAAAAATGGGGGATTGCTGCCCTGGCTGGTGTTGCTTAGTGGTTAGAGAGCTGACCCTTGAACCGAAGGGCTGTGGGTTCTACTCCTGGTCGAAGGCAAGTATCTAGGTTGCAGGTTCCCCCCCACCCCTGTCAGGGCGTGTGCAAGAAGCAACCAGCTGATGTGGCTCTCACATCAAAGCTTCTCTCTTCCCCCTCCTTCCCTCCTTCCCACTCTCTCTGAAAAAAGCAATGGGAAAACACCCTAAAGTGAGGATTAACAAAAATAATAAAAATAGGGGTTCCTGACCATCAGATCAGAATCCTGGTGATCCGCCCCTAAGAATTTTATTTTAGTTTAGTTTAGTTTTTAAAATATATATATTCTATTGATTTTTTACAGAGAGGAAGAGAGAGGGACAGAGAGTTAGAAACATCGATGAGAGAGACATCGACCAGCTGCCTCTTGCACATGGGGATGTGCCCGCAGCCAAGGTACATGCCCCCAACCGGAATCGAACCCGGGACCTTTCAGTCCGCAGGCCAACACTCTATCCACTGAGCCACACCGGTCCCGGCCGCCCCTGAGAATTTTAACGTGCCTGCCCCAGGGGACGCCGTGCCCACCAACGTGGGAGAAAAGGCGCCGTGTCGTTGAACCCGTGCCCGTCGATGTTTTGCTAACGTAACGAGCTCACAAGAGGCCTCATTACGCCTTCTGACACGCTGAGCAGATGGGGCTTCTCCTCGGGGGGCTCTGAGAGGAAAGGGTGCGTGCGTGGCTGGGTTTCCCTTTTGTCCTGAGGTCACGGGCTCGTGTCCCCTACCCCAGAGCAAGGACGAAGGGAGTGCCACAGGCGAGCTCACCACGGCCCAGTCCCTGCCAGCACCTTCCAAGCACTGGGGAGCGGCTCCCCGCAACAGGTAAGACACCCCGAGTTCCAGAAAGCCGTTCCCTCAAAGGGGGAGAGAGGGATGCTGAGCGGACCGAGGCGGCGCCGCCTTTGCTCTAGGCTCCCGCATCAGAAGCTGCGCGTCCGCCAGGAGCTGCGGACAGAGCCGGAGCCACGCCGCGCTCCCAGGCGGTTAGTTCCACCTGCGGGGGCCACGCCCGACAGGAACGGGAGGAAAGCCTTTGGGGCCCTACCTTTCAGAGGATTTCCATGTCGGAGCGGCCGGAGGGTCAGCCCCCAGGGCCGCCGGTCACGCACGCTTCCCGCGCCCCCGCACAGATGTGAGCCTCGGTCGCTCTAAGGACAGAACCTTGGCTGCCTAAGAGCCTTCCAAGCGCTGGGCTGTGATATCAGAATAGGGCTATGACATCAGTGGGGGGGGGGGGGGGGGGCGCGGGCCAGCCTGGGGAGCAGGGCAGGAGCGAAGGAACTCTCAGGGGCTGGATCAGTCTCTTCCCCCCCCCCCCAGTAAGGCCCAAGACAGAGCGGTGGCCAGCTCTGTGTTCCATTCTTACAGCCCCCGGCACCCCACTGGGAAGCTAACCTAGTGATCCGAAAATGAAATAAAATGAAACAAAATGCACCTTCATGAATTAGGGCCATTCTTCCATCCACAAATGGCATAGTACTCTTGCAGAATCATTCTCTGGCTCCACATCTTTATTCATTCTCTACTTTTCACCAAAATTATTGGAAGCACTGATCATAGTTTCTATCCACAAAAGACATGAATTCAGGAGCCAAGAGAGCAAATGAGCCGTCCTCTAGCGCTCCCGTGTGGCAAGTGAAGGAATACCCTACTTTCTGACGGGGGAAGTTCAGCTTTGGACCCGGCCTGGAGTCAGGAGCCTCCCCGGATTCAGTTATAAATACAGGGACAGGAAATACAGGTCACCCTTTTTTCATCTCAAATTTGAGAAACACTATCAATAAATTGCAGCAGAAGTATGTCCCGGCTCTTACACGGGACACATTTATACAGAGGCATTATTTGTTGTGTATCTGACGTTCCAAGTTAAACTGGGTGACCTGTATTTTTATTTGCTAAATCTGGCAACCACACCCGGGGAGACGTTTTTTTCCTTAAATGCAGGTGACCCCCGTGCTGCTCTCATTCGCTCAGATCTACCAGGGCGAGGGAGGCTGGGAACCCGGGTTATTTTTAGGCTGCCATGGCGACTGTTATTAATGACGACGGCTGACTTTTTTTTTTTTTTGAGCAATTGCCAAGCCGTGCGCTAAGTTCTTTGTATGCATTTCTGGGTTAATCCTCTACGAGGCGGTCCCGTTATTAAGCCCATTGCATAGAGAAATGATGCAAAGGACAGCAAGCAATCTGCCCAAGGTCACACACGGACAGGGAGGTTTGAACCCTGGCAGGCTGGCTCCCACTGGCCTAGAAATCTTTGAACCGGGAGGGTGCTAGGAGGTCCATAATGGCGGCCTCCAACGGACTGGCGAGTGGGGACTCTGAGGCTCTGGGAAGGCCTTGCTCGCGCTAGCCACTATGCTACCGGACACGAGGGGCTGAGCCAGGCTGCAGACGCAAGCGTCTGGCCCGGGCAGGGGGGGGGCTGGCTCAGGGAGGGCTTCTCGAATGGCTTCTCCTCGAAGGATAAGCAAACTTTAGGGAAGGCAGGGTATGGGAAGGGGCTGAGGGCTAGGGAAGAGGGTTTGCAGGCGCGAGGTTCAGCAGGCACTCTGCGGGGTCTCCTCAAGTCCAGGAACAGATGCCTCCAAAGGAAAGGCACGAGGCTCCCCCTCACACACACCTCCCCGCCCTGAGAACTGCCAGCCACCCAGCAGCGCGAGCAGCTCACTGCCGGGAACGCGCGGAGCCCAGCGGGAAGGGCGGACACACGCACCTCGACGGCCAGGGTTGGTCCAGAGTAGACTGGGGTCTCCTGGCCACCCCCACCCCCCAAGGGCTTTCCGCTCCCACTCTCTCCAGACCCGCCGCGCTGCGCGTACGCCCACCGCGCCACGGCGCCCTCTACCTGAGTGGTTCCTCAGCATGTAGACAGCCTTGGCCTTGGCCAGCTCCAGGGCGGCCACCCACTGCTGCCGCTCCACCTCCGAGCCGGCCTTGAGGTGGTAGGTCTTCGCCCCGCAGGTCAGCAGGATACCGCAGTACTCCTCCCGGTCGAAGTGCGCGGTGGCCAGGTTGATGGTGCCGCGGCAGGTGTGGGCCATTTCGCCCTCGTTTCTGGAGGAGGCAAGAGAAGGTAGGGGGTTGAGGCACCCGGGCTCGGTGGCTCCCGGCTAAAGGAAGAAGCCCCGGGGCCGATCCTCACCATCTCGGGCCCTCCGGAAGCTCGGGAGAGGCCCCCCGAGTCGGAGCTGGGCGGGGGGGAGCCCCCCTGGGGACTGATGGCGAAAGGCTTGACCGAGGGGCTTTTTCCGTGGGCACAGGGAGGGCGGGGGAGGGCCTGCGCTGGTGCCCGTGAGGGCATTGCCTGCTGTGGTCTGAGCCCTCACAGACACCAAGCAATGGGGACGGGTCTGCTATATCTGCCCAGGGTCCTGGGAGGCAGCGCAGACCTCTTAACTCCACCGCAGGCTCCTCCCGCTAAAGCCTCAGACCCACGGAGAGGAGCAGGGGAGGAGCCTGGGGTTCCCGCCACTGCATCTGAGCTCGCAGACCCAGACCTCCGGGGGTGGGCTTGGAACCATCCCTTTTGCTCATGCCACAGTTTGCCAAGCACTCCCTCACGGTCAGTTCCAAACAGCCACGCGGGGCTGTTTACAGATGGAGCCACGGAGGTCTGGAGACTTCCTCCCACACCAGGCAGGGCTGACCAGTGTAACCAACAGGACATTGTGGAAATAAAAAAAAGAGAGTGTGACTTGGAGGGCAGGTCCGACACGCTTCGTCTCGGACCACTCTTTCTGGGCAAAGCCAGCCGCCGTGTGGCCAGGACACGCAAGCCAGCCCTTCGGAGAGGCCCGCCTGTCAACACCCAGCATCACTGTGCTAGCCGTGCGAGGGAGCCTCCGGCCCCAATCGAGCCTTCAGATGAGCGCAGCCCTCGCAAAACAGCCCTGAGCCAGAATCGCCCCAACTAACCACCCACTCGTGAATTCCTGACCCATGGAAATGCTAAGATGTTTTTGTTTGTTTGTTTGTTTTTAAATATATTTTATTGATATTTTACAGAGAGGAAGGGAGAGAGATAGAGAGCTAGAAACGTCGACGATGAGAGAGAAACATCGCCCAGCTGCCTCTTTACACACCCCCTTACTGGGGATGTGCCCGCAACCAAGGTACATGCCCCTTGACCGGAATCAAACCCAGGACCTTTCAGTCCGCAGGCCAATGCCCTATCCACTGAGCCACACCGGTTTCGGCAAATGCTAAGATGTGTACTGCTGTGTTAAGCCACTAAGTAAAGGCGCTGCTGTTTTTGAGCCTCAAGGTTACGCAGCAACAGACAACTGGTGAACCTGGTGCGCACGGGCAGCTGACCCTGCCCCGCCGGGTGAGGGTTTGGCAGGCGCCTGATCCCAGAGGAGCAAAGCTCGCTTCTTGTGGAGCCTCCAGAGACAGTGCTCCAGCCGCACGCTCACATGCGGAGCCAATCCTGAAGAGAGGTGAGCCAGACAGGGCACCTTCTGTTGAAAAAGGTAACGGGTGGGGAACCAAGGGGGAAGGAAGGAAGGCTCCGCAACCATCCCAGCTACCTGGAGCGCGTGCCCAAAGGACATAACACACATACACACACACACACACACACACACACACACACACACACACACACGAGTGTCAGAGGGCACCAGCCTCGCTCACGGCAGGGGCAGGTCCGTGCTGAGATGACCTGGGAGGAAGGCTGCCCCGTTGGACGTCTGCAGCAACGAGAAGGGGTTCTCCTGGGGGTGGGGGGTGGCAGGTGCAGAGATCTGGAGGGGAGCGTGAAAGGCACGTGGTTGGCAGAGGGGAAATAGGTAAGCTGGGCAGAAGGATCAAGGCGGGAATGGGGGCGGGGTGGGGCAGGAGACGGGGTACATAAGAGGAGGGGCCTGGCTGGGAAGGGCTGAGAATGGCGAACCCAGGGAGCCACACGCTGTATTTTAGGAAGACAGCACCCACCGCAGCTTCAAAGGGACAACAACTCTCTGGCAGTTCCCTAGGCGAGCTCAGGAATGCCATCTGCCGCCGCCGCCGCCCTGGTTTAGGCAACGGCCCAGCGATGCAGATCAAATGGTGTGAGTCAAGACTGTGAAATCGGCACGAAACGCACAGACAGGGCTGTGGCTGAGCATGTGATGAGGTGTCCGGAGGAGGAGGAGGAGAAGCCCAGTGACCAAGAACTCTGAGACCTCTTAAAGGTGGAAGCAGACGCGGGAAAGAGTGGCACTCTTGGAAAGAAGAAAGCATGCAGCGCCCCGCATGACCCCAGAACTCACGGACAGCTTGCTTCGTGTGTGCGATTAAGGCCACGTCCCGCGTGGCGGCGACACCTGCTATTGTGACTCACCGCCCACCAAGCTGCCGATTCCAATTCTGTTCAGAGCGTTTCCTGCCATCTCCTCCTCCCCACGCGCCAGCACCTGCAGTTGTCCAGGAAACAGGCCTGTTTCCTCCACTTCCCCGTGGTCTGGTTTATTAAGGAACCTCACACCTTTGCCACAGGCCTGTCTTTCTTTATTGGCCTGGTTTGCCAACGACGCCCCTGAAGACCCACGGAGGCCTGACTCCCCGGCCCGGGAACTCGCCCACAGCGCTCGGCCTGAACCTGCTGGCCTCGTACTAAATGGCCAGGATTGGATGCAGACTTCCCTCCTCCTCCTCCTCCTCCTCCCCCATGCAGTCAGTGGTTTGGTGATGGTGTGCGTGTCTGTCTCCCACACTGCCCTGTACATTGTTGGTCCTCCATTAGTGACTCAACCAGAGCTGGTGTGTTCTCACAATGTTCCAGACCGCTCATCAGGCCCCCATCTTGGACGAACAGACGCACCCCACCAGGAAAGAAGATGCAAGGACCCGCGGAGGCTGGAGAACTCACACCAGGCATTCCATCCGAGACACAGGAGTACTTGCAGATGAAGGGGGTCCACGTGGCAAGTGCACCTGTCATACGCAAACGCCGAGCCACCGAAAGCCCGGGGGCAGGTATAGATCCGCAAAGTCTCTCTGAAGCAATAAAAGGCAATTACCTGCCCGCAGAGAAGGGCCTCGGCACGCAGCAGCAGGCCCGGTAGTGTGTCAGACACCCCGCAAGGCTGGCACGCGCTTCCTCTGATAGGAAGCCAGAAGCCACGCTGCTGCCCCCAGCCGGGGGTAAGCACTCCCTCTCCTCGGACCACCGTGAAGGTCAGCCCCCACCCCCGACATCACTGAAATCCTGCGAGGAGGAAGGAGGTCAGACCTGTGCAGAAAACCAGTAACACAGCAGGTCTGAGACCGCTCATCCTCTGAAAGGCCTGTGTCCGAGGCTGGCCCCCTTGGCTGGATGGAGTCTGGGAGTCCGGATGTGGGGAGCACCCCCGTTCCCTAACTGCTAAGGGGGGCTGTCAGCACCTAAACTGCTAGTACAGTGTGGTCCACGCTGAACACCTGCGTTCCTGCTGGGCGTCTGAACTTTGGCAGCAGGCCAGAGGGCACCCACGTGACCAGCCCCCAGTGAAAACCCTGGGCACCGAGTCCCTAATGATCGATCACATGTGTTGTCACAACTCGTTGCCAGAAGAATCAGTGTGTCCTGTGTGAGCACACTGGCAAAGGACCCCTGAAATCCAACGCCTGTCTCCCCCAGGGCCCACCCCCGTCTCGTGCCCCTTTGCTGGTGGTGCTTTGCTGGCATAAAGCGCAGCTGTGAGCACCGCGTGATGGGCGAGTCCCGGCGGCCACGGGGTCCTCGCACCTGGGGCTAGTCAAGAGGCTAGCACAGGCGTGGGCAAACTACGGCCCCCAGGCCGAATCCAGCCTGTTCGGCTGTTCTATCCGGCCCCCGCGGAGCCGAAAGAGCGGGCCGTACCCTTTTAGGTAATGACGTTCACTTTGAAGTTAGATTAGTTCACACAAACACTCCATCCATGCTTTTGTTCCGGCCCTCCGGTCCAGTTTAAGAACCCACTGTGGCCCTCGAGTCAAAAAGTTTGCCCACCGCCGAAACCGGTTTGGCTCCATGGATAGAGCGTTGGCCTGGGGACTGAAAGGTCCCGGGTTCGATTCCGGTCAAGGGCACGTACCTTGGTTGCGGGCACATCCCCAGTAGGAGGTGTGCAAGAGGCAGCTGATTGATGATTCTCTCTCATCGATGTTTTTAACTCTCTATCCCTCTCTCTTCCTCTCTGTAAGAAATCAATAAAATGCTATGTACACATATAATACCTTAATAAAAAAATGGTGGGGGGAAAATTAAAATTAAAAAATGTAGTGTAAACAACAACAACAAATATATATTTATATATATTTAAAGATATATTTATATATATATATATATAAAATATATATATTTAAATATATATATATATTTTAAAAAGTTTGCCCACCCCTGGACTAGCAGGACCCAGCAAGGAGGCTCCACAACGTGGACACCTCGGCACAGGCTGAGCCGGAAGGCTGTTCGAGTCCCGGTGCCACCCACGAGCTCCCATTTCTTCCCGGACTTAACAGGAAAACAAGAGGAGCCTGCACTCCTCACCACAGCTGCAAACTGGGGATCACCCCGACACACAGCCAACCCACGGGTGTGAGGGCCTGTCGGCCGAACGGCTGTCACGGAGGGTGGCGGCCTCCCCTCCGACCTATGGCCTTCCCGCAGGGTCTTGGGCATTTAACAGGCGCACGGACACCACCGGGCACACATGAAGCCAGCTGAAAGAGCGGTGTGGTTGTGAAAAGCCCCTTTAAAAGCGCTCCCCGCGCTCCGCGTGCCTCCCGCCACTGCTGCGCTCCCCAAAGTGACATCCCTCTAGGTGCACACGGACAACATGGCGGGCTCTTGCGATCCTATGTGAAGCCTCGGGTACAGGCCATTGCTTCAGAGAGGAGGCCCACTGGAGTCTGTCAACATAAAATACCCAGGTCATCTGAGTTTCGTAGCTGTCACTTTTCGGGTTCTCCTGGCTTCAGCCAGCAATGTCCCATTTATCTTCCTCATCTATCCCAGCAAGCAAGTTCTGGTCATTGAGAACAAATTAAGAAAAATCAAAGCTGCACTGACATACTTGGCTCTCTGACATCCCACGGAAGCCCAGGTAGCCCTCTTTCACTCCCCCACTCCTCCATTCCGATGGACCAAGCTACGGAGGGCTCCTCGGGCCAAGTCCCATGCTGGGCTGAATCAAAATATAAAGATGCCGCCGAACCTGGCCGTGGCGTCCCTTTAACACGAAGCCAACGGCAGAGATGCCCACAGAAGCTCCCTGTAAGCTCCCAATGATCCCTGAATCAGTCAGGAGCCCACTGTGGGCATTTTATTTTATTTTTTTTAAAATATATTTTATTGATTTTTTCACAGAGAGGAAAGGAGAGAGATAGAGGAGTAGAAACATCGATGAGAGAGAAACATCGACCCGCTGCCTCCCGCACACCCCCCACTGGGGATGTGCCCGCAGCCAAGGTACATGCCCTTGACAGGAATCGAACCTGGGACCCTTCAGTCTGCAGACCGATGCTCTATCCACTGAGCCAAACCGGTCCCGGCAACTGTGGGTATTTTAAATGGGAGAAATCCAAGCTAAGGAGCTAAGGCAGGGCCTGGATCATTGAAAGAGAATCCTAGAGGAGGCGAGGCAATTCCGGGCACCACGTGGGGGATGCACTGTCCGGGGCAGAAGCCGGAAGCTGGGACACCGGTTAAGCAGAAGGCAGACCTGAACCGCGGATGTGGCGTGAGGAATGGGGGAGAGAGACCGGAGGAGGGAGAGGGCAGGGCGCGGCCGCTCCATCTGATGTGGGATGAGGGAGGGAGGCGGCAGCAAGCATGACTCAGAGGCGTGCAGCTATTCATAGGAAGAGAGGAGTGAGGAGCAGGAGCAAGTTTTGTGGGGAAATTGGTTTGTGTCACTAGGCCTGGCTACGAGCATTGTTGTTTGTGTTCATGCTGCTAGTCCACTGTGCCCTCTTTGCAACACCCTTGTGCTACAAGCTAAGAAAATACACTTCAAACAGATGTTCACGTTATCAACCTGTGTGCTCCTTTTCGGCTTCCTAATAGTCTCACAGAGTAAAAGACCCAGAGATATTCCAAATTAAAGCAGAATCCGATCTAATAAGGCCACTCCCCAGGGTGGAGACCCATCAGCTTCATCTTTGGACTTGCACTTCCTAACTTCAAGTTTTCAGGGACAGTCTGCAACTGGGTAGTCTTTTCCATCTCCTTGCTTCAAGGATTACTAAACTGGCATTGAAAACACTGTTTCCTGGCGCACAGTCTTTGAGAGCAGGGCTCACTAGAGCCGTGGTCGGCAAACTGCGGCTCTCGAGCCACATGCGGCTCTTTGGCCCCTTGAGTGTGGCTCTTCCACAAAATACAACGGCCTGGGCGAGTCTATTTTGAAGAAGTGGCATTAGGAGAAGTTTAAGTTTTAAAAATTTGACTCTCAAAAGAAATTTCAATCGTTGTACTGTTGATATTTGGCTCTGTTGACTGATGAGTTTGCCGACCACCACACTAGAGGCATGAGTACATTATCCGTCCTAGAGGCACGTCCATGGTCAGAGAACTTCCAAAATTTACTTTCACTTGGACCTGAATAGACACTTTCTTATAGACACTAATTTCTTTGAGGCCTTCCTTGCTATCTGGCTTAGCCATACCTACCCCTAGATCAGTCTGAACATCAAATTAATTAAAACAATTTTTTGTTTAAAATCGTTTCCTGGTAAGCAAATGTCATTGATAATAATCAGCCAATAGGCAACTGGTAAACAACCAAACAGAATTTTGCCTAACTGAATCAGTGTTGTCGTTAATATGGATGAATAAATCTTATGTTTGGCACACTCTCTATAAAATGGCTTGCTGAAGCCAATACTTTTGAAATTTTCACATCATTTATTATTTTCCCCCACCCCCTAATTTCATGTAATTACATGTTCCCTATGAGATAAGAACCGGGGATGGATTTTTTTTTTTTTTATGGGAACTACCAACCGAAATAAAGGAAAGCAAAGTGGAGCACAAAACCATATTCTCCCGGTCTCCAAACAGACGTTCTTTAAAATGCCAAGCAACGGAGCAAGAACCTCATCTCCTGTGTGTATTTATTTATGTTCCTACCACACTGCTGAAAAGTAAAAACCGGCTAACCATTATCCATGCTTCCCAGAAATTCTTTCTATATGTGACAATATTTACAAAAAGCACCTTTTTTTCCCCTCTGACCGTATAGACGTCACTAAGCCCAGCTGGTTGGCATCATGTGCTTTTTCCCTCCGAATAAGCTAACGCCATCAACTGCGCTTCTCCGGAAAAATCCAGGGCAGACGCACCCGGGGAAGCCACTCGGCGGAGAAAGCCTAATCCAAACCCCCAATTATCTCCTATTGAGAGAACAAGAACGCGAAAGGAAATGCAGGTCAAGACCATCAGATGCCACAGTAAGCCATCTGATTGGCCGAGTCAATGCCGGCACCCTTTGCAAAGGATGCGGACCCACCAGGCCTCATCCTATTAACTGCAGGTGGCAGTGTAAATCGGTACAAGTCCTTTGGAAGGGTTTGGCGTTAGGGAAGGCGAGCGTTCCCACTGCCTGCATCCCAGGGAGTGTGCCCCAAGAGAAATCCCTGCACGGGGCCAAGAAGTTTTGTAGTCGCCGGTCAAGAGGAAGATGCGTGATTAAGAAGGGGTACGCTCACGTTATAAACAAGTCCCCCAAATCACGTGCTGTAAAATACCCTTTAAGAACTAAAGTTAAAGACGGTTGAAGTGAAACTAAATAAAAAAGGAGAGAAGGGAAGTAGCAAGATTTGGGAAGGTGGGTTATACTGGCGGGGAGCGGGCCGGCGGAGGGGCTGGGGAGGGAGCACAAGAAATATACACTCACATTTTCTCCAAACATCAGGCCTCACTTAATTGTGCTTGGTATTTTACTTTTTTTTTTTTTAATTAGAGAGTGGTCTTTCCGACAGGGATAAAGGATCTCTCTCTCTGCTCAGTACAGCCGACCGGCACCGATATGCCACACGGGAAGGGCACATTAGAAACACAATGCCAGCTTTCTCCTTTGCCAGGAACTGAAGAGCGACCTCCATTTCGGAGTGGGAACCACCCAAATTCTCAGGGGGCACCACAGACTCATCCACCCTCTAGAAACTGTGCTCCCCAAAGGCTCGGGGAGACCGTGGACGTTCTGAGGCGGGTGACCCGGAGGCACGCTGCCTGCCCGCGTGCCCTGAGCCAGCAGCAAGGCCGGGCCGTCCTGCTCGCAGTGAAAAAGGGGCATCACCTGGGAGCTGTTAGAAACGCCAAGCTCAGGCCCCGCCTAGATCCACTGCATCAGGAGGGGGGGAGCGGGGAGGAGAAGATGGGACACATAGGACTTCTTTTTATTCCAACAAACCCTCCGGGGAAATCTGACGCTCACTCGGTGGTACATGGAGAGACCTGAGATCTCAACATTTAAACCAGCCCTCGCCAGGACCCGTGCGGAGGCAGTGGCCAGTGAGAAAGGACAGCAAGCCCGCAGTGCCTCTCTCTTTCCAACCACCTCAGCGGCAGGCAGGGGAGCCACGCCTCCCCTGGACAAGGGAACGCCACTCGGCCTCTGGAGGAGAAAGACCCCAGCAGGATGCCTCCGGGGTCCCCGTAGGATGCCCGGGCGGGCTCCGGAGGGGCAGGGGCTGTGCCTCGCGAGTCTGTGAGTCTGCTGCGCTTGGCCCGCGGTCTGGGAGCGAGCGGGCATCGGGAAAGGTGCGAAACAGAGCGACCACCGGAGGCGGGTCCCAAGGATTGGGCGGAACGAGGTTACTGTCCCCCCCTCCTTCCCTAATACAACCATCTTAGCTCCTGAACGTAGGACTTTGGGGGGGCTGACTCTGACTAGCTGTCCCAGGTCCCACAACTACCAAGACCAGAAGGGCCCCGAGGCCCTTACTTCATCTCCCAGCTCATACCCAAACCCACTTGGCTTGCCAGTGGATCGTGTCCACAGGGGGCTCCCCTGCCAGAGGTCAGGGCCCCCCAATCCTGGGAGGTTGGCTAAGGGCATCGCTTCTGCTAGAGTGCACGTTCTCAGCTATTCCCAGACTGACGGGGGCAGGTGCCCTCGGACCGCGATGCCTCCGGCAGTCACCATGGTGGCGGCATCGCCGTCCCGCAGACACACAGGTAGCCTGTCCTACCTGTAGTATGACAGCAGGCCGTTCTGGAGCACAAACCAGCGACGCTGGTAGCCCTTCAGGTAGTTGACCCACTTGAGGAGCCAGCCCCTGAAGCTGTCCGGCTTCGGGGGGGTGGAGGTGGAGCCAGTCCCTGCCAGCGGGACCGCATAAGACATCCTCTTCTGTGACGGCTGCGGGAGAGCCGGGGGCTTTGGCAGGGCCTGCGACCCAGACGCGGGCCTGGTAAAGGGCAGGCTCCCCGCCACGGACGCCTTGGGCCTTCCGGATAGGGCCCTGGCCAGCTGTCCTTCCCCGACGCTTGGGCCAGACTCTTGCCGGGTCCTGGACTCCGGCGTCAGCCTCGGCAGCATTTCCAATTCCGGTCTGCACCCTGATCTCGGCAGAGACATTTTCTGGGGCCCAGGTGGCGTCCTCTGGGGCTCAGGCGTCCTCTGGGGTTCGGGCGTCCTCTGGGGTTCGGGCGTCCTCTGGGGTTCGGGCGTCCTCTGGGGCTCGGGCTTCGATCTTGGCACTGGTTCCCAGCCCGGCCTCGGCACCTGTTCTGGCACCGTCTTCGGCACCTGTTCTGGCACTGTCTTCCACTCTGGCAGCACCGGCATGGGCAGGGGCATGGGCAGGGGCAGGGGCTGGGACTGGGGCTGGGGCAGGGGCTGGGGCTGAGGCTGAGGCTGGGGCAGGGGCAGGGGCTGGGGTTGGGGTTGGGGTTGGGGCTGCGGCTGCGGCTGGGGCTGGGGCTGGGGCTCCCGTCTGGATTGGGGCGTGGAAGCGCTCATGCTCGGTGCCGCCGTGTGGCAGGACAGGCAGGGAACGAGGGTGGACAGCGACGACAGCCGGCGGAAGCGGCCGTGGCAGCCGCCGCCTCGCCACAGAGCGGCCGCTTTCCCCATCGAGCCGGCGACCCGAGCGCGGAGCGCGGAGCGCGGCGGGGCGGGCGGGGCGGCGGGGGGTTGGGGGCGGGCGGGCCGGGCGGGGCCTGCGCGGGGCGCGGCGCGGGCGGGGGCGGTGGCGGGGGCGGAGGCGGGCGCGGGGCCCTCCGCGCTCCGGGCAACCCCCGCAGCCGGGCCGGCCGGCCGGCGGGCCGCTGTCGGGAGCGGAGCCCGGTCCCTCTCTTGGCGTCGCCGGCGCCCGCTTGGGGCCGGGTCCTGGGAAGGCGAAGGCGCCCTGGAAACACCTGTGGGGCGAGGGCTCGGTGGGCGGGCTTCGGGGAGGGACTGGTGAGCTCCAAGCCAGCATCCCCGCCTGCACCCCAACCGGCGCCGGGTCCTGGGGTGACAGCGACGGACGCGGAGCCCTCTGGCTGCCTGGCTGGCTGGCCCGGATGCGTTCGCTCCCGAAACCCAGAGGTGAGAGGGAGGCGGGGAGCAGGGGCCGCGCCCAGAAACTAGGAAGGGCGCCCGGAGCGCACAGATGGAGAGACGCCGCCTCCCGGGGCCCCCAGTACCTACCTGTCTGTGGGTCCTCCCCGCGTCGACCCGGCTCCGTGGCCCCAAGACACCGCTGCCCTCGCCTCCGGGCCGCCCAGCTCTGGCTCTCTGCGAAGGGAGACAGAAAGTTGTGTCTGAACGCGGATTGGTAACGTGGGCCTCCCGGACATCCCTGGGGAGCCAGGCTGGCGGGCCGGGAGGCCTCTGCGGCAGCCCGCGGGGTCTCCCGTGTCTTGTGCATATATTTTTTTTTTTCTTTCTGGAAATAAGGTCCGTAGCTTTCGTGGCTTTTCCAAAGGAGTCTGTGGTCCTAGGAAGGTTAAACATCCCCGATCTTAAAGGGCCCCATCCTAAAGGGGAAGGCCGATGGTTACCACGAATAACCAGAAATGGGAGTTGGGCCGAAACCGGTTTGGTTCGGTGGTAGAGTGTAGGTCTGCGGACTGAAAGGCCCCGGGTTCGATTCCGGTCAAGGGCATGTACATTGGTTGCAGGCACATCCCCAGTAGGGGGTGTGCAAGAGGCAGCTGGTCCATGTTTCTCTCTCATTGGCGTTTCTAGCTCTCTATCTCTCTCCCTTCCTCTCTGTAAAATATCAATAAAATATATTTTAAAAGAAAAAGAAAAAAAGAAATGGGAGTTGGAAGGTTGACCTGTGGGCAGGAAGGCTCCCCTCTGCTCATTGCATCGGACTGACTTTCCCCTTCCCCAGGGTTTCTTCTTTTTAAAAAATATATGTTTTATTGATTTTTTACAAAGAGGAAGAGAGAGGGATAGAGAGTTAGAAACATCGATGAGAGAGAATCATTGATCAGCTGCCTCTTGCACACTCCCTACTGGGGATGCGCCCGCAACCAAGGTACATGCCCTTGACGGGAATCAAACCCGGGACCCTTCAGTCCGCAGGCCGACGCGCTATCCACTGAGCCACACCGGTTTCGGCTAAGCCTAAATTCCTGATCTTTGCTCCTGATAAGAGTGCCTGTGCAGGCACGGCAGCCAGTTTAGGGAGGCATGCGCAGAACAGGAAGGAGGGGCCGGGTGCAGAGGGCTCCGGTGCCTAAGGGGCTTACCTAAAGCCCTGGCGGCACACTCCCTCTAAGCAGCAGCCCCCGGAGAGGGCACCTAGGCCTCAGCCGTTTCAGCCCCGAGCCCAGGAAAGCAGCAGAACCGGGCGGAGCCTGCCCCGGTGGCATCAGCACCAGCGGCGGTGACGAATGACCCCTCCCCGGCAGGACCAGTCAGTGGAGACCAGGGCACGGGAGGAAAGCCGATGAATACTCATTCTCCTGAGACCCTCCAGGGGCCTCAGACAGAAAGAGCACTGGGGCCTGCTGTGTTTGTGCGGGGTGTGTTTGCAACCCCCAAGGGGGGAAGCCAAGGGGCACCTGAATGTTAATGATGAGTGCTGACTCCTGCAATAAAAGCATGACGGGCCTAAGTAACCTGCCAGGGGGGGCGGAGAGGGCGCCACAGAAAGGACAGGGTGTGCGCGGAGCTGGGAGGTCAGGCTGTGGAAGGGCAATTCAAGGCAAGGGCACCAGCACAGACAGTCCTCACTCAGGAGAGGGCACGATGTCTGGGAAGTGACACAGGGCTCAGCACACCCTGAGGAATGAATGCCATTTATCTACAGAGTGTGCATCTCCTGGGCACAGGGGAGATTTTTCGTTTTAATATATTTTATTGATTTTTAATTTTTTTTTTTTTTTTTTTACAGAGAGGAAGGGAGAGGGATAGAGAGTTAGAAACATCAATGAGAGAAAAACATCGATCAGCTGCCTCCTGCCCACCCCCTACTGGGGATGCGCCTGCAACCAAGGTACCTGCCCTTGACCGGAATCGAACCTGGGACCCTTCAGCCCGCAGGCCGACGCTCTATCCACTGAGCCAAACCAGTTAGGGCGAATTTTTAAAACAATTTTTTATCCTCACCTGAAGATGTTTTTCCATTGATTTTTGGAGAGAGTGGAAGAGAGAGGGAAAGACTAGAGAAAGATATCAATGTGAGAGAAACACATCGATCGGTTAGCCTCCTGCACATGGTCTGACCAGAGCTAGACCAGGGGGGGAGACTGCAACCAAGGTACATGCCCTTGACCAGAATCGAACCCGGGACCCTTCAGTCCGCAGGCCGACGCTCTATCCACTGAGCCAAACTGGCTAGGGCAGATTTTTCACTTTTAAACTGTCAAATGCTACCCCTTGGAGAACTAGCTGCCAGGCTGCCCCTGAGGCCCCTAGGAGCAGGAAAGCTGGCGTGACCAGAAGTAAAGTCCCTTGTGGGCTAGATGGTTCTGGGTAGCCAAACCAACCTGTGCTGCAGAGCCGACCCCAACCACTCTGCCCGAGGTCAGTCCGAGAACCCAGTCCTTCCAGCTCCCATTGGTCTTCATTCAAAACCCAGCCAGGTTCTCCTAGAAGCCTGCAGCCAGCCATAGACACTAAGGTACGTGCTGGTTTGTCTCGTTTTACCCAGGAAATGAGATGCATGAGCCAAGAGGGAGATAGGCAGCAGGTAGCCGAGAGCTCAAGTCTGGAAGGAAGGCTGCTGCTGTTCACATCCCAGGTGGGCTGCGTTCTGCAAACCCAAGTAACAGACCTAGAGAGAGGGCTCTCACCCCGCAGGAAGGCGTGGCAACAGTGCCCTCTTGTGGACATTCTGAAAACGAGTTGGTGTAGGTTTCACCTGCTATTATGCTATGACATCTGTATTTCCTCTGGCCCCTTTGAGAGTATCTGGCTGGCAGCTCTGTGTGGGGCAGAGTCTAACTACCAGAATCAGGGGGGCTCTATCCTGTGTGGCCAACATCCACACCGAAAGTCCCAGATGACCTCAGAGAAGAGCCGTACTGTTTTCTGTCTGGGAAAACTGGAGTGTAGCAGTTATCCCCCCTTCCCTGCCCCAGGTAGTGTGGTCTGTTTATTATATACTGGCAGATGCCAAAGAATGTTGTAAATATGTGTAGGGCACACAAATAACAAGACATCCATAGACTCGTTAGCTCATCTTAGTTGCCTGTTTTTCCTCCTACCCGCTCCCATAATCCGCTGACTTTGAGCCCAGTCTCCTGGGGTTCTGTCAAGCCAACTGGCTCCCGCCTCCTCTTGATTTTACTTTTTAATCCTCACCTGAGAATACTTTCTCATTGATTTTTAGGGATATTGGAAAAGAGAGGAAGAGACAGAGAGAAACGTCAATGTGAGAGAAACACATCGGTTGGTTGCCTCCTGCCTAAGCCCCAACTAGGGCCTGGGCCAGGGAGGAGCCTGCAACCAAGGTACATGTCCTTGACCGGAATCGAACCCGGGACCCTTTGGTCCATAGGCCGATGCTCTATCCACTGAGCACCACCAGCTAGGGCCCCACCTCCTCTTCAGTTAACTAAGAAAGTGTTCTCAGCTATTTCTTCCACCTGCTATCTCCTCTTTCCTCATTTCCAAGCACTTACTGAAATTGCTATAAGTGATCCTTTTTAAAAAAAAAATTGAAACACCCCAATATGACCTTCCCAACTCCTCTTAACTGTTCTCTTTTTCTCCACAGCATTTGTCACCTTCTAAGTGATTTATCTGGTTTATGTCTGTCTCCTCCGGTTAGATTGTTAGAGTGTCAGCTCCAGGTTGGCAGGGATTTCTGTTCCACTTCTCTCACTGCTCTATCGCCGGGGCCTGGAAGAAGACTTGGCCTGTGGTATGAATTCAATGGATAATCCATTCAGCAAAGTCTTCTTTCTAGTCCTCCTTGCTGATGAGTACTTTTTTGCATGTTCTACACTTTTATTTCAGTGAGGTCTCAAGAAAAAGGGGAGACACACCTGGCCGCTGACCAGACACACTGAGCAGGAAGTTTCGGTCAGTGGCTCATCATGTGTGAGGGGTCATGAACCCCTTTACTATTATTATGAAACTTAAGAGTAACATACAAATCAACACTTACACCTACACTTTATGTACCGTCTAGGAAGACCTTAAATTTCACCCGGAAGGACCTGTGCTCTTAGAACGTTTCTGCAGTGGCCCCAGAGAAGTAGAGGAGGGGATTTCTCCTTTCATTGTACACTCTGTGTACTTCAATGTTGTATAGAGTGCATGTACCGTGTTTCCCCAAAAATAAACCATCCTCCGAAAATAAGGCCTACTTCATGGAAACATAAGACATCCCCTGAAAATAAGACCTAGCGCATCTTTGGGAGCAAAAATTAATATAAGACACCGTCTTATTTTCGGGGAAGCAGGGTATTATCAAAGTTTTAGAAACTAGTTAAATATTTTATTTCTTTATTTTTATTTATTTTTATTTTTCAGAGATGAAGAGAGAGGGATAGAGAGTTAGAAACATCGATGAGACTGAGTCATCGATCAGTCGCCTCCTGCACACACACACACCCCCACTGGGGATGTGCCTGCAACGGAGGTACATGCCCTTGACCGGAATCGAACCCGGGACCCTTCAGTCCGCAGGTCGATGCTCTATCCACTGAGCCAAACCGGTTTCGGCTAGAAACCAGTTAAATATTTTAAAGAAACCTATGTTCTTACATCTTGAGGAGACTCAGGTCTTTAGGGGCGGGGGCAGGGGGGGGGAATGTGAGTGCACGTGGCCATAGGACAACAGGCAGTGAGTGACCTGAGCTGTGGCTTGCACACCGCACGCAAAGTGCTGAAACTCAACAAGCATGAAAAGCATGGCATTGCTCCAACTCCACAGCCCTGCTGCCAGCCCAGGACTGTTAGTGAGCAACCTCTGCTCAGCAACCTTCCTGGGGAGCCAGTGATTCCTTAGTGACAGGAGTACGGAGTGTGCGGAATCTACAGAGCTACAGAAGGAGGAAAAAAAGAAAAAGAAAAAGAAAAAAGAAAACCCCTTGGAAAAGATCTGGGAGCTCCAGAGAATGTGGAGGGACAGGATGCAAGTGCCACAAGGAAAGGAGTAAGTAGTGAGCCTCCCTTTTGCCAGCGTGTCCGGCCCCTGCTTGGCGGGAGCTCCTGGTCCACTGAGAGAACTGAGGCCGGCGCGTATGTCGCCCCGGCTCCTATTCCGGGCTCACTCCCTACACCGGCCGCTTATGTACAGCCCACCAATTGCAACCGCCACTGCAGCCCACCTCACAGTTACCCCCAGGGGGTGCCAGGCCTCAGGCCAGGTCCCGATGAGCATTGTGAGCTCACAGAGTTCTCAGAACACGCCTAGGAGGTAGGTGCCACAGTTAGTCCTGGGTTTCAGATGAGGACGCGGGAGCAGGGGGAGGAGAGGGAGGGCGAGAGGGCTTCTCGTGAGGGAGGCCTGCGGAGTGGCCGGGCGGCAATGCCGCCGGAAGGGGGGAAAGAGGACGAGTCGGACAGGTACGAGGAGGACTCCCTAAAGCCACCGAGAGGCCCGAGGTCCTTACCTAGCAGCTGTGGCCATGCGGGATGACCGGCCTCTCCACGGCACCCGGGGACCTGCTTCGGGCGCTCTGCCACTAGCTTGCCGTGTGACCGTGGGCGAGTCAGGTCACCTCTCTGGGCCTCTGTTTCCTCATCTGTGAAACGAGGAGACTTGGTTAACTGGAAAAATAAATATCGGGCTCTTATTCTGTGTACTGCCGAAGCTATAACGGAAAAAGGACTAAGATAGTCATTTATTAAAAACAAAACAAAACACGGACGACCCCGTTTACTAGGCACCGTGGTTACGGAGAGGAGCGTGCCAGCGTCCCTTCCATGGAGACCTCCGCGCTGTGTTCGGGGAAACGGGAGCCAACAAGAAACGGCCAACAGCTGAAACCGGTGTGGCTCAGTGGATAGAGTGTCGACCTGCGGACTTAAAGGTCCCGGGTTCGATTCCCGTCAAGGGCATGTACCTTGGTTGTGGGCACAGACCCAGTAGGGAGTGTGCAAGAGGCAGCTGACTGATGACTCTCTCTCTCTCATCAATGTTTCTCTCTATCCCTCTCTCTTCCTCTCTGTACAAAATCAATAAAATATTTTTAAAAATGGCCAATAGCACGCTTGGTACAGGGGTGGGCACAGGCTGGCAGCCTTTCCTCCTGGGACCACGTGGGGGGTCGTGTCACACAGAGGCCTGGGTTGGGTCTTGGAGGATCGTTGGTCCCTGCTCTCAGAGGCTGTACAAGCCGATCAGGAGTTTGGGACACGCGCGCCCACATGGCTACCACATGAGGCAGAGGGGAGCCACGGCAGGACATCCAGAGGGGAGGGAAACCCGTGTGGCTTAGGCAGGGTGGAGTAAGGGGCGGGTGGGCGGGAGGCAAAGAGCAGCTCTGCAGGGGAACCAGCATTGAGAGAAGCTTCGGGAGAGGAAGTTTCCCGAGGGCCCTGGGGGGCTGACAAGGCATTCTGGATAGGGACCCGTGCAAGTAAAGGCACAACGTGGGGGACGATCGGGGTGCAGTTGGGCCAGCAGGCAGGCCAGGGAGAGTGGACCGGCCAGGCTGGAATCCAGGCGGAGCCGTCGTGATGAGAGCCGTTGGAAGTGAGGGGCCTGGGCCAGGCTTGCCACATTCTCATGCCAGTCCTGGGAGGTGGGCGCCCTCGCTCCTCCCCCATTCTTCCAGATAAGGAAGCAGAGGTTCAGAGGGCTTACAAAGTCACACAGCTGCCGAGACCGGTGTGGCTCAGTGGATGGAGCGTCGGCCTACGGACTGAAGGGTCCCGGGTTCGATTCCGGTCAAGGGCATGTACTGTGGTGGCGGGCACATCCCCGGTGGGAGGTGTGCAGGAGGCAGCTGGTCGATGTCTCTCATTGATGTTTCTAACTCTCTATCCCTCTCCTTTCTTCTCTGTAAAAATCAATAAAAACTATATTTAAAAAAAAAAAGTCACACAGCTGATGGAGACCCGGCACTGGACCCACGTCGGTCGGATGCCCCGCCCTGACCTCCTTTTCATTGGAACAAATGCTAGGCGTTCCTGAGCCCCTCCCATCCACGGCTCCACTGCCCAGGGCACTTGGCCTGGCATGTCACCTCGGACACATGGGTACAGAAAGTCCATCTCTGCCGTCACCGTGAGAGCTGGCCAGATTAAGCCTCCTCCACGCAGGCAGCGAGGGGACCACCAGGACCTCCGTCAGCAGACAGAGGGACCAGGGCGGCAGGGAAAGGAATAGCAGGAGTGCTAGTGTGTGTGCTCCTCTGCCCGCGGGTGTGTTTATTGTTCTGCGATGGTGTTGGCTGGCTGGCTTCTACATCTCCTCCTCCTGTGGCTGGCTAGCTTCTACGTCTTCTCCCCGGCAGCCTAGCGTGGTGGTGGCCGTGGGGCGGTGGCGCCTGAATTTTTATTAGCGCCGTTGTTTTGTCTTCTCAGGATGGGATCCACCTTGCGTGCGCGGAGAGTGTCCAGGTAATGCCGGATGCTCACGAACTCCCGCCTCCAGCGCCCCAGCTTTCGGTACTGGTCCATCAAGAACTTTTTTTTCAGGTGGTCATACAAGTGGCTCATCTTCTTCTTGGTCTTGTCTACAGTTTTCATCTTACGGAAAAAAAAACAAATGCGGTTAGGATGAGGAAGCTACGGACAAGAAAGGCATCTGGGCTGCTGATAGGAGAGGGTGGCAACATGCCAGCCTATCTCCCTGTTTGTAAAAGGTGGGCGTTGAGCTAGATTAGTGGTCGGCAAACTCCTTCGTCCACAGAGCCAAAGACCAACAGGGCGACGATTGACATGTCTTTGGAGAGCCACATTTTTTTAAACTTAAGCTTCTTCGGATGCCACTTCTTCAACACAGACTTGCCCAGGCCGTGGTGTTTTGTGGAAGAGCCACACTCAAGGGGCCAAAGAGCCACATGTGGCTGGCGGGCCACAGTTTGCCGACCACGGAGCTAGGTAAATCCTATGGCACTTTGAACTCTAGTTTTTTCTTCTAGTATATCATTTTTGTCCTGTCCCCGAGACTATATATATGCTCTGGGAAGGCACATCCCCTCCCTTACCTGGAATCAGGGAGGGTGAAATGGACATGGGCCAAGCCCCTCACACCCTCAAACAAAAAAGCTTGTGAGGACTTTACCTCCATGTCGTAGATTCGTTGCGCACTGAGGTTGTCACGAATAATCACCCGAGATAAGTGGCTCTTGGGTAAAAATTTGGTCACGGCTGCTTCGCTGGAATTCATTAAGCTGGAGGGGGCAGAGAAAGGCGGGCAGGTTAAGATGGCTGAGGCCCCCCCACCACCACCCCAGGTTTCTTGAGAGAGGAACAGCTCTGTCATAATCGTCAGCGAAGCAAGGGAGGCCTAGCTTTCTTCTTGTGGAAAAATGTGCGCTGAAGGGGTAGTTTCTGGAATGCTGAGAGGAAAAGCCAAACAGAGAAGGATGTAGAAAGAGCAGGCCGCAAGAGAACTCGGAACTGCCTGCTGGAGCGGCCATCTTAAGGAGAACACGCAGGAGGAAATGGAAAGTGGGGGGAGGTCTTTGAGAAGAGGAGCAAACGTTGTAGGGTAGGGTTCAAAGGGCTGAATTTGAGGGGCGCTGAGGTGGGGGCACTTGCTCCAGAACCTAGAGCAGGGGTGGGCAAACTTTCTGGCTCGAGGGCCACCATGGGTTCTTAAACTGGACCAGAGGGCCGGAACAAAAGCAACCTGACCATGCGGGCACTCTCCTCTTGGGCTGCTGGGGAAGGAGCGGAGGGGAGAGCAAGAGAACCCTCCGCTCTTTCGGCTCCGCGGGCCGGATAGAACAGCCGCACGGGCCGGATCCGGCCCGAGGGCCATAGTTTGCCCACAGCTGGCCTAGACTTTAGGGGGGGCCTGGAGTCAGAGGAAGCAGGGGGGAAACATTAGGTTGCTTAATATGGGAATTCTAAGGGGAAAATGGTTTGGGGGGGAAAATCCAAGCAAGGGAAGAATGGGGCAGACAAACGGAGGAGAACGGAGGGCGAGAGGTAGAAGATGGCATGGGGTGGGGTGCAGTGGGGTGGGGTGAGCCAGGTGAAACTAGAGAGAACGATTTGGTCAAAAATAGATACCACCAGGCACTGAGTTTTCACTCTGGTAATTTGGTTATGCCATGAAGTGGTTTTTACAATTATGTACCTTTAAACATTCTGGCCCACTTCAAAATAGTTGCTCATATTTTCTTTCTAAACGTTGGCAACTAAAGGTACAGCAGGGAAGCAACCGAATACATTGTGGTTCCGTCCTACACTCGGCAGGTCTGCATAAAACGGACATTCACAGTGTATGGGGTGGGGAGGAAGGCAGGCCACAAAACAGTGGACTTTCTGATGACACCCCCTCGCCCCCAAATGTGTCAACATATATGGATAGGAATGGATTTGGAACAATATATATGGAAATGTTAAAGTGACTGTCTCTGGCCATTCTTTTTGCTTGTCTGTCTTGCCTGATTTTTCTATTATTAAGTATAACCTAAAAAAAAAAAAAAAAAAAAAAAGAAGAAGAAGACAATTTTTAAAAGAAAACATTCTGGGAGTTAAAAAAATTTTTTTCTGGGGAGGGAGGGCATGCATGGGAGGTGGGGCGGGGGCAATGGTAAGCTATGCACACATATAATACCTTAATAAATTAAAAAAAAATTTTTTCTCTAATTCATCTCGGCCAATTTGGAACCATAATTGTATGAATGTTTTTGTTTTTTTTTTACATTCACAAGCTGGTGGAAATAAGCAAACGGCCCCAATCTCCCAGTTCCATTTTTCTGAGAGCAAAGGCATGAGGTGAAGAAAAAGGGTGCTCATATAGGGATCAAGATGCACACATAACAAAAGTCCCCTAAATATGTTTTTAAAAAACCGACTTAAAATATTTAAAGACTCAGCCGAAACCGGTTTGACTCAGTGGTAGAGCATCGGTCTGCGGGCTGAAAAGTCCCAGGTTCGATTCCGGTCAAGGGCATGTACCTTGGTTGTGGGCACATCCCCGGTAGGGGGGGGTGTGCAAGAGGCAGCTGGTCGATGTTTCTCTCTCATCAACATTTCTAGCTCTCTCTCTTCCTTCATCTCTGTAAAATATCAATAAAATATTTTTTAAAAAAAAATATTTAAAGACTCATGCAACACGTCACCCATCCAGTGGTGCACCAAATTTACCAACACTTCCCACGAAGGGAGAACAAGGGCAGTCAGTGACTGGGGTGGGGGGGGGGAATATATTTCAAGTGACAAACGGTCATTTTGGACCAAACTGCCTCCCAAAGCAAGGCCCCGGGGGGAGGCTGGAGAGTGCTGGCCGCGGGTGTGCAATGGGAGTGGCGGGGAGAAAAATGGGGTGTCTGCGGGGGACTGGGGCCGGCCTGGGGGGGTCGGAGGTTTTCCCAGGGCCACCGGGGCACCTCGAAGCTGAGGAGAGAGGGGGTGTCACCTCGCCAGGCTCCCAGGAAGTCCAAGGCTCAGCCCCAAAGGCGCTGGGGACCCCCGGGGCTACACGGGGTCCCGCCTGGGAGACTGGCAGGGCTGGGACGAGCCTGGGTCGGACCTGGGGGGGCGGGGTCGGAGGTGGGACTTCCGGTTTCTCCCCGGAGACTGGGGGGACGGACATGTCGGAGGCGGGACTTCCGGTTTCTCCCCGGAGTCTGGGGGGGGGGAACATGTCGGAGGTGGGACTTCCGGTGTCTCCCCGGAGTCCAGGCTGAGGGGACTCGGGCTCCCGGCCGCTGCGAAGGAAGAGAAGGGAGTTGGTCGGGGGTCTGTGAGGAATCCGCCCTCCTGGGACCGAGGCTCTGGGAGTGACAGGCAGCGCCGGGGCCTCGGGGGCCGGCTGAGGGGTTCTGAGGGGGGGTTCGGGCTCTCTCCAGGGGGTTCCCCTCCCCCCCGCCCCGGTGTCTGACGAACGCTCTGAACCCCCGGACGGGCGGGCCGCCCGCACCTGAAGAGCACCAGCGGCTGCGAGGTGCGCGGCCGCAGGAAACAGATCTGCGGCTGGGTCCCTAGGTTGATTTCGGGGCCGCTGACGAGCCGGTGGCGCTGGAACGCGGCCAAGGCGGGGAACGCGCCGCTGGGCTTCCTGGAGGCGGCCCCGCCGGAGGAGGGCAGCTTCCAGGAGACCGAGGGCCTGTGCAGCTGGGCGGCCTGGTCCTCCGCGCTCTGGGACGACTCCGGCTGGGGAGGGGGGCTGTCAGCCATGCTCCGGGGGGCGCGCGCGGGCGTGGAGTGAGCCCCCCGCGCCTGCGCGGGGCGCCGAGTAGGGCTCGTTGCCCCGGAAACGAGGGCGGGGGGGGCGGGGCCGGGAGGACCGGAAGCGCGCGGGGCCCGGGGAGGCGGCGGGGCGCGGCGGGATTGTCCCTCGGCGGCTGCCGTAGCGCGGAGCGGGGTGCGTCGCCATGGAGACGGGCTAGGGCCGCCCGCGGGAGTGGGCCGCGCGTGCCGAGTGGACCCTGCTTTTTCTGCTGTGGCCGCCGCGTGATCGCGGGGCGGGTAACCGGGTGAGTCCGGGCGGGGCAGCTCCAGGGCGCTGGGAGACGAGGCCGTGGTGTCTCCGAAGACTCGGCACGGCGGATTTCTTTCCTTTTTTTAAAATATATTTTATTGATATTTTTTATAGAGAGGAAGGGAGAGAGATAGAGAGCTAGAAACGTCGATGAGAGAGAAACATCCCTTCCGGGGATGTGCCCGCAACCGATGCACATGCCCTTGACCGGAATCGAACCCGGGACCTTTCCGTCCGCGGACCGACGCTCTACCACTGAGCCACACCGGTTTCGGCGGCCCGGCGGATTCCTTACGGGATGAGGGACCTTTGCTCTGGAAACCAGAGCGCTGGGCCGCCCCGTTTGGGGGCTCCCGGGGCGGGAGCGGGGGAGGCGGTGATCGGCTTTCTTTCCCCGAGACCCTCGTCCGAGGTCTCGGGCGCCGTTACTTTCTGAACCAACCTGCGCTCGAGCCCGCGGCCGAGAGGTCAGACCCTTAGGGCCGTGACCCCCAGCAGATAGGAAGCCCGCTGCTGCGCCAGCTTCCTGAGAAACCTCTCTGGCCCTACCCTGGAGGTGGCGCCTCCCTCCGGCCAACCCGCAAACTCTGTTCCTCCTTTATAATCTCCGATGCGCCCCGCGGTGTTTGCCCACTTTCCCCGCACCCACTGAGACCACAAAGGCCGGCTTTCGGACCTAAGCCCACTCCTCTCTGGGTTTGGGGATCGGGAGGACCCAGAACATTGAGGCTGCCCGCTGGGTCGGGGGAGGGAGGCGTTTCCCCTGCCCTCACGTGATCTTCGGACCAAACAAGCCCCGCCCCTGAGATGGGCCTGGTGCCTCCGATTCTGGGGCCTTGGCAGGTAGGACTTACCCGGGCGGCCTTTGGCCTTCCTCTCCGACGGCCTGGGAACCGCACTCCCCTCCACCCAGCCCCCCTCCCCAAAATTCTACAGAAGCATAGCCTGGGAACTCCTCCTCTCCAGATTCCTCGGGAGGAAGAATCCTCCTTGTTGGACACATTCCCTCCCTCCCAAATATTTACCAAGCGCCTCCTTGTGGAGACAGAGCTTGGCACCCGTTACTAGATAGGAGTGGAGAGAGAGAGAGACAGCCATGTCCCAATAGAACTCCCAGGTCATAGCCAAGCCACGTCTTCAGGGAGGCTTAGGAAGGAGAGAGAGCTCTTAGGCCAGGGGTGGGCAAACTTTTCGACTCGAGGGCCACCAAGGGTTCTTACGCTGGACCGGAGGGCCGGAACAAAAGCAACCTGACCACGCTGGCACTCTCCTCTTGGGCTGCTGGTGAAGGAGCAGAGGGGAGAGCAAGAGAACCCACCTCCGCTCTTTGGGCTCCTCGGGCCGGATAGGACAGCCAAACGGGCCGGATCCGGCCCTCAGGTGGGCCGTAGTTTGCCCACCCCTGTCTTAGGGCTTAGAAAGCCTGGAGCAGGAGAGGAGTGACCCTTGGCTAAGACTGCAGGCTCACAGGTCCTCAGCTGGATGTCACAGAGGGGGATCCGACAAGCTTGTAAGGACAGGGTCTGCGAGCAGCGAAGGCCAGACAGAACCAGGTGGCCACATGGAACTGCGGAGGGCCTCCAGGACACAGGGAAGGCTAACGGGGGAGAGGGGGGAAGATGGCGGAGAGATGGGTAGCAGCCAGGTGTAAATGGCCTTGACCGCTAAGCTGAGGGCCTCCATCTCATCCTGACAGCAGACAGCCGCTGAAATGCACCAAGCAGGGAAGTAGAACTTCAGCTCATCTGTGTCCGATGAAGAAAGGCTGCCATTTGGCCGAGAGGTGTGCTCTAGATCCCGATGCCCCTATTCCAGTGAAGCACGTGGGGGTGTGCTATTTCTACCGCCCTGCTCACCCCTGGGCGAGCTCGGGACCTGGATTTCTGAGCGGGAGCTGGGGTTCTGCCCCGCTCTGGGGTCCATGGCGCAGCCCTGCTGTTCGCCGCACCCCTGTGGCGCGGCTTGCCTGCCCGAAGCCCCTCTGCCTCCTGCACTTGCCCCTGGGGGGTGGGTGGGGGGTGCAGTGGCCTCCAGGAAGCCCCCAGCGGCTCTCTCCCCCAGGCCGCCCTCAGAGGCGATGTGCAGGGGCGTGGCAGTGACGGAGGACTGTTGCCCGCGGGCACATTTTATCTCTTCAGAGAGAGGGTTCTCCCCCTGGCTGGTGTGGCTCAGTAGCTAGAGCGTCGGCCTGTGGACTGAAAGGTCCTGCGTTTGATTGCTGTCAAGGGCACATGTGCGGGTTGTGGGCTCGATCCCCAGCAGAGGTGCGCCTGAGACCGGTCAATGATTCCTCTCATTGTTTTTTTTGTTTGTTTGTTTTTGTTTTTTAATATATTTTATTGATATTTTACAGAGAGGAAGGAAGAGAGAGAGCTAGAAACGTCGATGAGAGAGATACATCGACCAGCTGCCTCCTGCACGCCCCCTACCGGGGATGTGCCCGCAACCAAGGTACATGCCCTTGACCGGAATCGAACCCGGGACCTTTCAGTCCACAGACCGACGATCTACCACTGAGCCAAACCGGTTTCGGCTGATTCCTCTCATTGTTGATGTTTTTGTCTTTCTCTCCCTCTCCGAAATCAATTTTACACACACACACTTTATAAAAAGAGGTGGTTCTTGGAGAAGGGAAGCAAAGACCCTCCTCTCTCTCAATACAACCCGTGGCGCCAGCACAGTGGCTCCGGCTTCCTGTCCCTGGTTCAGGGGCTGGTGGTCTGACGGTAACGTCAGCAGAGGAGGGGGCCGTGGGAGCGGTTCCCGGCAGAGGGCGGGAGGAAAGAGGATCCTGACGAGAACAGAGAGGGGAGCTTTGGGAGCCTCGTGGGGAGCGAGGCCGAGGCTCAGCTGCGGGACACAAGCCACCCCAACTAAAACCGCGGGGCCCCAGCAGGGAGGTGCCCGCCTCCGGGCCTTGTCCTCTGTCCTCTGCGCCTGAGGTCTCCCGGAGGCATGCTGAGCAGGCAGACTCCCGCTCTGCACCCCAGATCCTGCTCCAGGGACTGAGGAAGGGCCTGGGGATCTGCATTTTTAACAGGTTCCCAGGGTCGTTCCACTGTGACGGGCCGAGGAGCCCCCGGGGGTGCTGCTAGAGGCCCACCCATCCATTCCCCAGCAATCCCGAGGGGTGGGCCTGCCCTCTAACCATCCCCCCCCCTCCTCGCAGTTTTCCGTGGACACAGCCCGGCAGGAAGATGCGGCCTGCCCGGCTCACTGGCCACTGACCCATCGGCCCGATGACCGCACCCCCGGGCGTCCCCCCGCTCCGGTGCCCGCAGCCCTCGGTCAGCGGCCTCTCTCGGGTCACCCGCAGCCTGTACATCAGTGGCGGGGCGGCCGCCAGCGACCGGCAAATGCTCCTCAGCAACGGCATCACCTCGGTCGTCAACGTCTCGGTGGAGGTGGCGAGAACCTCGTCGGAGGACGTCCAGTACGTGCAGGTGCCCGTGGCCGACACCCCCTCGTCGCCCCTCTGCGACTTCTTTGACCCCGTGGCCGACCACATCCACGACGTGGAGGCCAGGCAGGGCCGCACGCTGCTGCACTGCGCCGCCGGCGTGAGCCGCTCGGCCGCCCTGTGCCTCGCCTACCTCATGAAGCACCACGCCATGCCGCTGCGGGCCGCGCACGCGTGGGCCAAGTCCTGCCGGCCCATCATCCGGCCCAACAGCGGCTTCTGGGAGCAGCTCATCCGCTACGAGCTCCAGCTGTTTGGCCAGAACACCGTGCGCATGGTCAGCTCCCCGATGGGAATGGTCCCCGACATCTACGAGGAGGAGGTTCGTTTAATGATTCCGCTGTGAGCCCGGCCTCCGGCCCGCCTCCCCCCCCCCTCCCCCCCCGACGGGGTCGGGGTGCAGATCTGCCGTCGATCCCACGCTTAGGTCTGAACTCACGCACCCTGCTCGGTGCGGCAGAAAAAAAACAGACGACGCCTTTCGCCAGAGCAATAAAAAAGGAAGCATGCCGGAGCTCTCTGCTTGTGATCCATCTCTTTAAAGATGAAACGCACTCAGTGTAAAAGGGTGCAGGTCGGTGTCCTGCCCCGGGAGCGACGGGTCACGGCTGCTGGCCAGAGGGGGGAGAGAGGGAGGCAGGTGGTGCTGGGTCAGACGGACCTGCGGCCAAAGCCAGGTGCCGCCTCCCTCCCCCCCCCCCCCCCGACCAGCTGACCCCAGCCTGAGTGCCCCAGGTCCACCTGGATCTTTCAAACCCAAGAGCCTTAAGCATCGTGGCGCCACCTTGCTCTCCCTGCTGAATAAGTGACCTCCCGTGGTGCTATGGTAAGGCGACCAGACGTCCCGATTTTAAACAATTTGTCCCGAGTCCCATGGCGTTTTTTAAAAAGTCCAAAAGAGCCGATGGATAGAGCATCGGCCTGCGGACTGAAAGGTCCCAGGTTTGATTCCAGTCAAGGGCATGCACCTTGGTTGCGGGCACATCCCCAGTAGGAGTTATGCAAGAGGCAGCTGATCAATGATTCTCTCTCATCGATGTTTCTAACTCTCTATCCTTCTCTCTTCCTCTCTGTAAAAATTCAATAAAAATATATTTTTTTAAAAAGTCCAAAAGATTTAAAAGAATCTACTAAATAAATAAATAAAAATAAATAAAAGAATCTTTCCAAAAAATCGGGACTTTTTTAAAACACCGAGGGACTCGGGACAAACTTGAAAATCGGGACTGTCCCGCCAAAAGCGGGAACCCTAGGGGCTCCGGGCCAGCGCCGCTCCCACCTTCAACCACAGGCCCCGCCCTGGTTTTCTGGATGGGATTGAACGTATGATAATTTTCAAAGAGAGCTTTCCGCCATATAACATATCTTTTAAACTTTTTTTTTCTCAAGTGCTGTTGAACACAAGGTCTGAAAGTGCCCTTGGCAACCCCCCACCAGCCTTTGCCAGAAGCGGCTTTCGCTTCCCTAGGGCACCTGCCGGGAGAAGGCCGCCAGCAGCCCCGGTTCCTCTCCCGGGCCTGGGCTCGGACGGCCGGGGCTGCAGACCCCAGCCCAGCCTTGTAGCAGCGGTGGCCACGTCCTTTTCTCTCTCCATCCCAGTCTCCGGGCCCAGAGCAGATCCATTCGCAGAGTAAGGCGACCAAGGGCCCCGGATTCTCGCTGGAGGCCTCAGGAATGGATGGTCTTCAAAACTGCAGCGTGGGGGAGGTCACGGAGAGGAGGGAGCTTGAGAAATGGATCCCAGAGAGCTGCAAGTTTCAACTTCAGTCTGAGGCTTACGGCGGAGGGGGCGGGGGAGGCAGGGCCAGATGGAGAAGAAAGAGAATCATTTCCCTCATTCTGTCTGTCCTGAAGCCATAATGCTTTCAGGCATAATGTTTGGGGATAATTTGTCACCCCGATGCTGCTATACACTGCCCCCTGTCCCCTGCTCACGGGCCGCAGCCATAACGCCTCCCTGGCTCCCTGCCCCTCCCATGCCTCCTCCACCAGGATCCAGACCGCACTGAAGGGCCATCATCAGGAAAGGTTTCTCAAACAGTGTGGCTCTCGCCTGCCGCTCAAAACCTTCCGTGGTGTTTGGTGGCGTTTCAGGAAGTATATGCACCAGGGGGTGGGGGGGGAGCGCGAGTTCCTGGCGCCCCGACGCTGACGAGGGAGCAGAGTAGGAAGTGAGAAGAGTCCTTATCTGCCCTGGCCCCCCGGAATGGCCGCCCAAGGGCCCCTCGGGGAGGTGGGGAGGGGCCCTCCAGCTGGGGCTGAGACAAGGCCGCGGCTTTGTTCTGAACTCACAGTGGCAGGGTGCCCAGCTCCGAGCCAGCTTCCCAGGCTTCCAGCAGGGCACAGGGCACAGGGCACGGTGGTGGGAGCGGGGTGCCCACTCCGCAGCCCCGAGGCCCTCCCTGTGCACTGACGGCTGGGGGCGGGGCAGCCGAGAAGCCTGTGGGAGGAGCTGGACAGAGGCATCTGGAGTGAGCCTGTCTGTCTCCTAACGTTCCTCGAGGGCCTGTTAGGCTCCAGAACTGTTGCCAAGCACATGGAGCCTCCCGGAGCGAGATGGGGTGAGTTCCCATGGCTGCCCCCCGCGAGATGGGGTGAGGTCCTGTGGCTGCCCCCCTCGAGATGGGGTGAGGTCCCGTGGCTGCCCCCCACTTCGCAAACAGAGGCACCGGAGGGGAAGGCCCGGGCCCAGGGCCACACAGCGGGATTTGAACCTGCTCTGGCCCCTGCTCCTGGCTAATGGTCTCTTCTGGCTGCCTTATCGGAGTCCGTGTGGGGAGCCGGCGGTGAGGAGGACAGTGGCCCCAGCCCGGCCTGGGGGAGGAGGGCGGGGAGGGGAGGGAACCAGCGCTGAGATGGAGCTTGCGCAGGGCCAGGGCCGGGCCGGCCTGCAGAAGCGCAGGAAGCTGCGGGTGACCTTTAACCCCGTGGCCTGGGGCAGGGCAGGGCTGGGGGAGGGGAGAATCTGCCCGAGGAAGGCGACGTCTGCTATCCCGAGTCCCGGGGAGGCGCTGCCCGCCCAAAGCCGCCCATCCTCTGTCCCGCCTCGCCAAGCTGCCGGCTGGACAGTGGAGGTGCCCGATGACACCGGGACAGGGCAGGGCTGGGCCCGGCGTCTCTGAGTCACAGGGAGGGAGGGTGGGTGGTGGTGACTCAGTCACTTCCCCCTGCGAGGCCAGCCTGGGTGGAGGCAGGGCCGGGAAGCCCCAAGTCCGTCCGTCCTTCCCGGGCCAGGAGCCGCCCAGGCCTTCCCCGCCCCGAGCCCAGCGGCGGGCTCGGCAGCCCCGCGGCCAGCAGGGCGGGCCCGCAGGAGTTCTGGCTGTGCGGAGGCAGGAGCGACTCCTCCCCGGGTCCCGGGTCCGAGGTCCCAGCCCCCACCTGGTCCCGCTTTCCCCTTCACTAAGCGAGCAGGGCCTGTCTCCTCCCCTTCCCAGGTGGGCCCGGGGCCTCCGCCAACATGGGTGATGAGATGATAGCCCAAGACGGGGGGGCCAGGCCAGCTGACGCCATCACCCCCCTTCTCTGGCCCCGCCCACCGGGCTCCTCCCCGGAACCCGCTCCTTGGGGACCGTCACCCCCATTTTGCAGATACAGAAGCTGGGGCTCAGGCAAGGGCGGCCAGCTCCCCGAAGACACACCGTGGGGCGGGCAGAACGGGGTTCCCCCTCATCCAGGCTGGGCCCTTGCGGTTTGGGTATTTTGTTTTGTTTTTTTAATCCTCACCCGAGGGTATTTTCCCATTGATTTTTTAGAGAGAGTGGAAGGAGGGGGAGAGAGAGAGAGACATCGATGTGGGAGAGACACATCGATTGGATGCCTGCCTCCCACGTGGGCCCTGACCAGGGCCGGGGATCCAGCCTGCAACTGGTGGATAGAGCGTCGGCCTGCGGACTGAAAGGTCCCGGGTTCGATTCCGGTCAAGGGCGTGTGCCTTGGTTGCGGGCACATCCCCAGTAGGGGGTGTGCAAGAGGCAGCTGATCGATGTTTCTCTCTCATCGATGTTTCTGGCTCTCTATCCCTCTCCCTTCCTCTCTGTAAAAAAAAAAAAATCAATAAAATACATTTAAAAATAAGGTTAAAAAGGGATCATTGGGGGGGGGGTCTGGATCAGATGAATTTACATTATTTCTAGGGGGAGGGAAAAAATGATTCGATTTTCTAACGAATGAAGTCCCAGAACCGAGGTCCCACTGCATTTCCTGGGCCGTCACCGAGAGGAAGGACGCGGGGGTACAAGCAAAAATAGTTTATTTGAGGACGGAAGACCCGAAACCGGAGGGCCCAGGGACTCGGCTACGGCAGCTGCGGGGAGTTGGCACAGGTGACCCCACTCCCCTTCCCCAGGGGGGCCCAGTAAGCCAGAAGCCCGCCCCCCGGGGGGCCCCCAGCTGCCTCCCCTGCTCCCTGGAGGGAGGATTGTGCAACGGTCCGGAATCATCATCGTCATCGCCATCGTCGTCATGGGAACACAGGAGGTGGTCGAAGTTCGGCGTAGTTGTGGATAATAGTGATTACTCCGACAAGCACAGTGGCTGTGCCAGGCGTGGGCCCGCCATCCAGCGGCGAGCGCGGCCTGGGGTGAGGGGAGGCCGGCAGGGCCGGGGGGGGGGGGTGTCTCGCTGGGAGGCCCCGTCCAGCCCCCCAGGGGGCCTTGCCCAGGGGCTGCCGGCTCTCTGCTTGTCCCACGGCCATGGGCCGAGGCCGGGCTCAGGCTGCAGGGCGGGGGGCTGTCCCCGATGGCCCCCGGGCCCCCTCCCCCCCCAGGCCTCAGAGACCCTTGCCAGGCCGCCTCCTCGGCCAGACGCCCCGGCGGGCGGCCCAGGAGGCCACGAACTCGCAGTTGTGGTACAGGAACATGCCCGCGAGGGTGAGCGCGATGCCCACGTAGCTGAGCGCGCTGAGGTGGCTGCCGAACAGGAGGCGGGACAGGACGAGGTTGCCCACGACGGTGAGGTTGCCCAGGACGTGGACGGTGAGGGCGGAGGTGAGGGCCAGCAGGGAGAAGCTGGCCAGGTTGTAGAGCACGGACAGGAGGCAGCTGAGCAGGATGCAGGCCCAGAGGCGGGCGTCGGCGGGCGCGGGCGACGGGGCCACGCCGGCCTCCAGCACCAGGGCGGCGCCGGCCAGCAGGCAGAAGCTGGGCAGCGACGTGGCGTACAGCAGGGTCACCGCGTCCAGCCGCTCCTCCTGCAGCAGGGCACCTGCGAGCGGGCGGCACGCGTCAGCGCTGGCCGGCCGGGAGAAGACCCCGCTTCGCCGGCCCGGCCTGCCCCCCCGACGGCCCGGCCGCCCTCCTGGGCAGAGCCGGCGGCTCCGGCTCTGGCACATGGCCGTCACCAGTCCAGAACCCCGCTGCCTGGGTGGGTGGTGGCCTCGCTAGCTGGGACCCAGCACTGGGCCTCGGGAGGCCTGGGTTTCCTCCCCTGCAAAGTGAGGTGGTGATAACACCCGAGACGGCCCAGCTGGCACGGTGGGGCATCCACCTATGGAACCGGGAGGTCTCGGTTCGATTCTCGGTCAGGGCACAGGTCCGGGGTTGTGGGCTGGATCCCCAGAGTGGGGCGTGCAGGAGGCAGCCCATCAATGATTCTCATCATTGATGTTTCTATCTCGCTCTCCCTTCCTCTCTGAAATCAATAAAAATATATTTTTAAAAGATAATAATAATGAAACAAAACCTAACGTGCAGGGGTTTTTATAAAGATTAAAATAGATAACATACATAAAGCCCCTTTTTAAAAATATATATATTTTATTGAATTTTTACAGAGAGGAAGGGAGAGAGATAGAGAGCTAGAAACATCGATGAGAGAGAATCATTGACCAGCTGCCTCCCGCACACCCCCTACCAGGGATGTGCCTGCAACCAGTGTACATGCCCTTGACTGGAATCGAACCCGGGACCTTTCAGTCTGCAGGCCGACGCTCTATCCACTGAGCCAAACCGGTTTCGGCCACAAAGCCCTTTTTAAGGCAAGTGCTCAGTAAATGTAACAAAATAAAATAAATGGGCCTAATATTACCCACTTCAAACTGCTTCCCCTAGGCTAAAATGATAACCTACACGTGATATCCAAATGACCAATAAACATAAAAAGTGGCTCCCCAAAAAATCTCCAGGGGCTCCCCAGGCCCTGGGAGCAATGTCCTAGGTTCTTTAAAAAATACATTATATATAAATAATGTATATATAAAAAATACAATATATATATATATATATATATATATATATATATATATATATATTTATTTATTTCAGAGAGGAAGAAAGAGGGAGAGAAACACCAATGATAAGAATTATCATTGCCACCCTGGGGATGGAGCCCACAACCCGGGCCTGTGCCCTGGCCGGGAACCGAACCGTGGCCTCCTGCTTCACAGGTCGATGCTCAACCCCTGAGCTGCACCGGCCAGGCTATCCTAGGTTCTTAACCGGTGTAGAAGGTCCCGCACCAAGTGGCCCTGACCCACCTTTTTTGACCTCAGCCTTTATCACACCCACCACCCCACAGTGTAGCTCCCTCCACCACAGCAGGGACGGGCCAGCAGAAGTCCCCAGCACAGCCACTAACAGCTGCATGACCTTTATATGTAAAAAGAAAAACAAGCCGGAACCGGTTTGGTCAGTGGATAGAGCGTCGGTCTGTGGACTGAAGGGTCCCAGGTTCGATTCTGGTCAAGGGCTTATACATTGGTTTCGGGCACATCCCCGGTAGGGGGTGTGCAGGAGGCAGCTGGTCGATGTTTCTCTCTCATCGATGTTTCTAGCTCTCTGTCCCTCTCCCTTCCTCTCTGTGAAAAATCAATAAAATATATTTTTTTAAAAAAAAGAAAGAAAAACAAAATTGTACAATGCTAAATTGCTTGAGTCAAATGCGGGGTCCACTCATTGCTTCATCCACTTGTGACCAAGGCCACGGCGAGAGAACCACAAAAGAGTCATTGTTTGCACGTGGCTGCTTACAATCAGCATCTGCTGCCAGCACTGGGGCTTGGCGGGGTGGATCCAGGAGTCAGGGGAAACCTTTCAGCTTTGCAGAGAAAGCGGGGAGCCCGGCTGGTGTGGCTCAGTGGTTGAGCATCGACCTATGAACCAGGAGGTCCTAGGTTCAATTCCTGGTCAGGGGGCACAGGTCCAGGCTGCGGGCTCGATCCCCAGTGTGGAGCGTACAGGATTCCCTCTCATCACTGATGTTTCTATCTCTTCCTCTCCCTTCCTCTCTGAGATCAATAAAAAATATTTTTTTAAAAAGAAGAAAGATAGGGGGATAAGGACAATTATGTGATAGCATAATCAATAAAAAAAAAATTTTTAAACAACAAAAAAAAAACACAAAAAAACCCCACCAATCTCCAAAGCATTATCTTAATTTGTTGAGATTCTGCTTCCCCACAGTTGTCGACAGTTTGGCTCAAATAAACTCTCAAAATTATTTTAAAAAGAAAGAAAGAGCCGACACCGGTTTGGCTCAGTGGATAGAGCGTCAGCCTGCGGACTGAAGGGTCCCGGGTTCGATTCCGGTCAAGGGCATGTACCTTGGTTGCAGGCACATCCCCAGTAGGGGGTGTGCAAGAGGCAGCTGGTCGGTGATTCTCTCTCATCGATGTTTCTAACTCTCTATCCCTCTCTATCCCTCTCTCTTCCTCTCTGTAAAAAATCAATAAAAATATATATAAAAAAGAAAGGAAGAAAGGGCTCTACCACCTTGCACACGTGTGAACACATGTGTGGGCAGGTGGGCACATGTTATCACCCGGCCAGTTCACACAGGCAGCGGTGCCCCTCGTCCAAGTCAGACACCGCTCAGGGCAACGGCAGCATCTGCACGAAGGCGATGATGGTTTGGGGCCCGCCCAGGTTTTAGGGGGGAGAGGTGAGCAATCGGTTCCGGGGCTCCCCTCCGGGCGTCACCTGACACTCGCTTTCCGCACAGCCACAGACACGCTTACTCACGGCTGCGCTCGGAATGGGAAATCTGTTTCACTCCGGTGTTTTGGCTCTGTTCTCTAGGCAACGGTCCCTCTGGCTAGAGCCTTTCTAGAAATGAGCAGATCACTGGAATGCCTCCTGCCCGCTCGCTCGCTCGCTCCAAATATAGCAGCACCGTTAGGAGCTGGCCGGGCCGGCGTGTCCCAGGTCCAGTGGCCGGAAGGCGTTTAGGATTTCAGGTGCAGACAGCCAGGTGGGAGGGTCCTGGCCTCCTCACCCAGCCTCTGCCCCAGTTCTGCCCCTCCCCCCGCCCTCTGCCTCGCCTCCCTGCTGCCCAGGGACAGAGGGGTGCTCCCCAAAGTGCCACCCCCGTCTCCTCCCCACAGCCTTCCACTCCAACCTCTCCTTCGCCAAAGACATTTTAAATATATATATATTTTTTAATTGATTTTTTTACAGAGAGGAAGGGAGAGGGACAGAGAGCTAGAAACATCGATGAGAGAGAATCATCGATCAGCTGCCTCTTGCACACCCCCTACTGGGGAGGTGCCCCTGACCGGAATCGAACCTGGGACCCCTTCAGTCCGCAGGCCGACGCTCTATCCACGGAGCCACACCGGTTTCGGCTCCAAAGACATTTTTTTAAATTAATATATTTTATTGATTTTCCACAGAGAGAAAGGGAGAAAGGGACAGAGAGCTAGAATTGCCGATGAGAGAGAAACATCGACCAGCTGCCCCCTGCACACCCCCCACCGGGGATGTGCCCGCAACCAATGTACATGCCCTTGACCGGAATCGAACCTGGGACCCCTTCAGTCCACAAGCCGACGCTCTATCCACAGAGCCACACCGGTTTCGGCTCCAGAGACATTTATTTATTTTTTATTTTTTATTAATATAGTTTATTGATTTTCCACTAGAGAGAAAGGGAGAGGGACAGAGAGCTAGAAAGATCGATGAGAGAGAATCATCGACCAGCTGCCTCTTGCACACCCCCCACCGGGAATGTGCCGGCCACCAAGGTCCATGCCCCTGACCGGAATCGAACCTGGGACCCCTCCAGTCCGCAGGCCGACGCTCTATCCGCTGAGCCACGCCGGTTTCGGCTCCAAAGAGACATGTTTGTTTCGGCATCTGGGACGTACCGGGCCCTGCCGCATGCAGACAAACATGTGCTCCAGACCCTGCTCGGCCGGCCCTGGCTTATCCCGCCGTCCCTCCTCCCTCGCCAGCCGTGCGCTCTCCGGCTGGCCACCCTCTCTCCGCGCCCCGTCTGCGCCTGCGTAACAGGGCCCACTAAGGTGCCCCGTGGTCACCGCCTACCACGCAGCGGTCTCAGCCCCCCGCCCTCCGCTCCTGTGGCCGATGCCCGCACCCTGGCACAGCCCGCTCCCACAATGCCCCCTCCTGATTTTTCTCCGTGAGGAGCTGGGCAGAGCACGTGTTTGCTACGAACGTGATTATTATTATTATATTTTATTTCGAGAGGAAGAGAGAGGGAGAGATAGACTCCGTGGTGAGAGAGAGTCATGGATCGGCTGCCTCCTGCGCACCCCGCACTGGGGACAGAGCCCGCAGACCCGGGCATGCATGTGCCTTGCTTGGGAATCGAACCGTGACCTCCTGGTTCGTAGGTCAACGCTCAACCACCAAGCCACGCCGGCGGGGCCTATTATGATATTATTGTTATTGTCGTCACTGCATGCCTCCTGCCTCAGGCAGCCTTCTCTGGTCTCCCCTACATGTCACCGCCCCGGCCACACCTGTGTCCACCTTGGCTCTCGAGTTTCCCTCCTACCGTCGCCATCGCTGTTTCTGAGGGGGTCTCCCCACCAGCCGAGAGCTCAGAGGACAGGGATCGGGTCGGGCCGCTCCCCAATGCACAGCTGAGAACAAGCTCACACCCCACTTCCCAGCCTTCCCGTGAGCGGGAAGCCGGCCTCCCTCCTCTCCCCACGTAGCCCGCCCCCCCCCCACCCCCCATCCCCTGCCACTGTCACCGTCAGAGCCAATCACACATCTGCCACTCAAGGCCCCCGGCCGGGTGCTGGGGGCGTGGGGAGGCCCCAACCAGCCCGTGCCTCTCAGAGCTCGTGTCTGACGGGACACAGACAGGTCATCAAGTGGCTATAAGAGGGGGCCTCAGCGGAAACCGGTGTGGCTCAGCAGATAGAGCGTCAGCCTGTGGACTGAAAGGTCCCGGGTTCGATTCAGGTCAAGGGCATGTGCCTTGGTTGTGGGCACATCCCCGGTAGGGGGCGTGCAAGAGGCAGCTGATGGATGTTTCTAAGTCTCTATCCCTCTCTCTTCCACTCTGTAAAAAAATCAATAAAATATATATATATATATATATATATATATATATTTAAAGAGAGGGCGCTCAAAGGCTTGATGGGGGGCACGGAGGGTGCTGTGGGAGCCGGGAACAAGCACCCAGCCCACCCCCGGGGCCAGGCCCCTGGCAAGGGAGAGATGGGAGGAGCTGGCAGAGGCCAAGAAGGGGCCTGATGCCGGGCACCCACCACTCGGTGCCTGGGTGCCTGGGTTCTAGCCGGGGGCGCCTTCTGGGTGAGGAGCGCGGGACCTTGCGGGTGCGGGGGGAGCCTTGAGGCTGGAGCCTTCCCAGCCTGTGGGTGGGGAGGTGGGGAGGTGGGTGTGCCCAGGGGCTCAGGTTTCCCGCTGCCGTCCGCTCATGCCCAGAGCCCGGCCTGAGCCCGGGCACCAGCTCTCATATAACCTGAGGGCAAAAATAGAACGCGGCTCCGGCCCCGCCACAGAGCCCAGGCCGGAGGACGGGGAGGGCCTGCCGGCCTCTGCAGATGCCAGGGCAGGGCCGGCCCCCGGCCCCAACCTCCCCAACCCCGGCCCAGCGCCCTTGGAGCACCCTTTCCTTCGCGCAGGACCGGGTCACGGGGCCTCAGGGTGGGAAGGGATGGCGAGTAAGGGGCCCCGGGGACACCCCCTACCCTTCTCCACCCAATCTGGGAGCCCGGGGCCCGGACAGGACCCAGACCTGCCCACGGCCCCCCAGGGAGGGCGGAGGGGCAGGGAGGCCCCCCGGCTCCCCCCACACGTCCCTTGGGTTCAGGCGGAGGGCGTGGGGCTGTGACTCAGCCTCCCTCAGAGGACCAGGCGGGAAGGCGGCCCCCGCCCTCCGGCGGGGTGAGTGCCCAGGGTCTCGGCCTGGAGCCTCCACCGCCCCTGCTCAGACCCGCCCTGGCTCCGGTCAGCGGAGGCGAGGCAACCCCGCGCCAACCACACACCTCTCTGGCCTCGGTTCCATCATCTATAAAATGGGAGCGGCCCTGACCGGTGTGGCTCAGCGGATAGAGCGTCGGCCTACGGACTGAAAGGTCCCGGGTTCAATTCCGGTCAAGGGCACGGACCTTGGTTGCTGGCGGGCACCTCCCCAGTAGGAGGCGTGCGGGAGGCAGCTGATGGATGTTTCTCTCTCGTCGATGTTTCTAGCTCTCTCTCCCTCTCCCTTCCTCTCTGTAAAAAAAAAAAAAAAATCAATAAAATATGTCTTAAAAAAAATAAAATAAAGCCGAAACCGGTGTGGCTCAGTGGATGGAGCGTTGGCCCGCGGACCGAAGGGTCCCAGGTTCGATTCCGGTCAAGGGTATGGACCTTGGTTGCAGGCACATCCCCGGTGGGGGGTGTGCAGGAGGCGGCTGGTCGATGTTTCTCTCTCATCGATGTTTCTAGCTCTCTATCCCTCTCCCTTCCTCTCTGTAAAAATTCAATAAAATATATTTTTTTTTTAAAAAAAAGAGGAAACCCTGGACACACACCAGCGCAGCCGTTACGAACTCTCGGCCCACGTTTGGGCCCTTTCTGCGTTTCCTCGGCCCCTGCCTCCCCCGAAGAAGCCGTGAGGCTCAGTGGCATCGTCTGTGAAATGGGCGAACAGCCGTATCCCTCTCGCCATCCACACTGCACCCACCCACCCTGACCCCCGACCGGCCCGGGCACTCACTCTGCTGGATGGACTTGAGGCCGCGGAGGCAGGTGGCGGCCAGCAGGAAGCCGCAGCCCGCGGGGGGCGCCCGGAGCTCCCCGGCCAGGCTGCAGGCGGCGCCCAGGCAGAGCGGGCCCATGGCGGCGAACTGCAGCGGGTGGTGGCGCCGGCCCAGCAGCAGCGCCGACAGGGCCAGCGTGATGAGGGGCGTGGTGGTGGTGGCCAGCTGGGCCAGGTCCAGGGGCACCGAGCTCAGGCCCACGTTGCCGCAGGCCATCGAGGCGCCGAAGGTCAGGCTGAGCAGCAGCACCCGGCAGCGGGCCCCGCGGGGCAGGGGGCGCCGGGCCCCCCGGCGGCAGGCCAGCGCCGCCGCCAGCATGTGCAGCGCCGACAGCAGCAGGGGCCGCGCGAAGCCGTGCACCGTGAAGATCCACTTGTTGAGGCTGGACATGCTGGCGCCCGCCAGCAGCCACACCAGGGCTGCCGTGGCCACCCGGGCCCGGCCGGGCTGGCCGGGGGCCTCGGGGGTCTCGGGGGGCCAATCGGGGGACCCAGCCCCCCGAGAACGGCCCGTGTCCGCCGCCGCTGTCTCCGCAGAGGTCATCCTGCTGTCATGGTGCTCCCGAGGACAGCGGCACATCCGTACCCGCGGGCCTGGGGCAGGAGGCCAGCTCCCCAGAGCCACCAGAGAGCACCCCCACACCCCGCTTCGGGCCGGGCCAGGTCCTGGCTTCTCAGCTCCCGACCTTCCTTCCTTCCTTCCAGACAGGTGAGCGGGCAGGCCTCTCCTGCCAGGCCCGTGCCCGCCAGCCGAGGCCCAGCAGCTGTGCAGAGTCCAGGTCCTGGCTGCCGGGAAGGCCAGGCTCTCCGGCCTAGCAAAAGCTCCGGGCACCTCTGCCCCGGGCCAGGTGACGTCTCTCCTCTCCCTCCCTCCCTAGCTGCCCACGCCGGGCGGGCGGATGGGAATCCTGGTTCTTCTTCTTCCTCTCCGGTCCGGATCCCCGGGCTCTCCCGCGCGCGGCCCCGCGTTCAGGCCATGGCCAGGCCTCGCAGGAGCCACCCAGGCTCGGGGCCCCCCGTGGGGTCCGGCGATGCCCAGGGAGTCGCGCGGCTCCCTGCCTCCTCCTCCTCCGTCAGTGCCCAGGCCCGCGCCCCGGGCCGGCCGGCCGGCGGTGCCAGGCGGTGAGCTCGGCTGGGCTCGACGCCGACTCCCTCCGTCAGGGACTGCGCTCCAGCTCCCGGCAGCTGCTCGGGCTCCGGCTCCGGCTGCGTCGGCGGTGAATCCGGCAGCAGCTCCCGCCCGCCCGCCCTCCCGGCTCCAGCCCGGGCCCAGCCCGCGGGCAAGGCCCCGTGCTCTTGGCCCCGCCCCCGCCGCCGCCGCCCGCGCCCCACCGGGAGAGCTGGCCCCGCCCACAGCCCCGCCCCCGCCCGAACAGGCTCCGCCCCCACTGGCCAAGCTGCCCCGCCCCTTGAACAGGCCCCGCCCCGCTGCCCGCGCCCCACCGGCAAAGCTGACCCCGCCCCTGTTCCCGCCCCTCAAACAGGCCCCGCCCCGCCGCCCGCGCTCCACTGGCAAAGCTGGCCCCGCCCCTGTCTCCGCCCCGCCACCCGCGCCCCACCGGCAACGCTGGACCCCGCCCCTGGCCCCGCCCCCGGATAGGCCACGCCCCCGGAGCCGAGAAGGACGTTGTCTCGCCCCGCCCCCTCGCCACCCTCCTTGACCGGCCCGGCATTCTCTCTGCATCAGCTCGCCCTCCCCGCCCCGCTCAGCCTGTCTGTACGCTGCCCCCCCCATCCCCACCCCCCCAACTCAGAGCTAGGCGAGTCCCCCAAACGGATGTGTCTTTCTGGGATAAATCTACCTCCCCCCCGCCTCCCCCAGCTTCCCAGGAGACCCCCATCCTCCTCCAGGACCCTCCCAGGGGTCCCCATCCCAGGACCCTCCCAGGGGTCCCCATCCCAGGACTCCTCCTAGGGACCTTTCTTCTGCATCTCTGGCCGCAGTGACCCGTGGGACCTCGGCATGCAGGAGCGTTTGGAGCACGGGGTCCCCCTAAGGTGTCTCCCCTTTGCACCTTCCCTGGTCCCACAGCACCTCCTCCTCCTCCTCCTCCTCCTCCTCCCTCCACCGGCCCAGGGCGGGCCCCCCGGGGCGGGCGGGCGGGCGGAGGAAGCTGAATCACCCACGGCCACCACAGCTGCGGAAGCCGGGTACCGCTGGCCGCCGTCCATCCCAGGCAGGGGCCCGTCCCGCCTCCTCCTGGGCACGCAGCGCTGACTCATCACTGGGCTTCCTGGGGTCCACCCTCTGCACCCCCCCCCCTCACACACACACACACACACACACACACACACACACACACAGCTCTCTGTCTAGCGGGACAGGGAGCCCGGGGTTGGCTGGGAGGCGGAGCAGCTGCCACTTAAGCCCTTGTCCCTTCCTGGGTCTCAGCCTTCTCCCGCCTCCGAACGAAGGATGCTCCCCGGGGCAGGACAAGCTGCTGCAAACTCCTGGCCTCCCTGAGCGCCTCGCCCGGCCCAGGGCCGGCTGCCCGCATCTTTCCTGACCCGGGGCTTCCTTCCCTGCGGAAGCTCCTCCCTGCAGGACAGCACCTACCCCCAGCCCCTCCCACTGGACAGGGCTCACCCCCAGCCCCTCCCACTGGACAGCGCTCACCCCCAGCCCCTCCCACTGGACGGGGCTCCCCCCCAGCCCCTCCCACTGGACGGGGCTCACCCCCAGCCCCTCCCACTGGACGGGGCTCACCCCCAACCCCTCCCACTGGACGGGGCTCACCCCCAGCCCCTCCCACTGGACGGGGCTCACCTCCAGCCCCTCCCACTGGACAGGGCTCACCCCCAGCCCCTCCCACTGGACAGGGCTCACCCCCTGCCCCTCCCACTGGACAGCGCTCACCCCAGCCCCTCCCACTGGACAGAGCTCATCCCAGCCCCTCCCACTGGACAGGGCTCACCCCCAGCCCCTCCCACTGGACAGCGCTCACCCCCGGCCCCTCCCACTGGACAGGGCTCACCCCCAGCCCCTCCCACTGGACGGGGCTCACCCCTCAGCCCCTCCCACTGGACAGGGCTCACCCCCAGCCCCTCCCACTGGACAGGGCTCACCCCCAGCCCCTCCCACTGGACAGGGCTCACCCCCAGCCTGCCCTGGGCGATGGTAACCGGCCTGGAGCAACAGGACCTCAAAAGGCGACCACTTAGCACGGTCCGCGGCGCCCTCTGGTGGCCAGATTGCAGAATGGGGCATGCAGGAGGCAGCCGATCCGTGATTCTCTCATCACCATTGATGTTTCTGTTTCCCTCTCCCTTCCTCTCTGAAATCAGTACAAACATATTTATTTTTAAATATATATTTTATTGACTTTTTAGAGAGAAGAAGGGAGAGAGATAGAAATCTAAAAACACTGATGTGACAGAAACATCCCCTGCCTCCTGCACACACACACCCCCCCCCCCCCCCCCCCCCCGTAGATGTGCCCTGAAACCAATATACATGCCCTTGGTCTGCAGACCGATGTTCTATCCACTGAGCCAAACCGGTTTCGGCCATATTTATTTATTTTTTTAAAAGAATTTTCAAGTCGCCTCCTTCCCCTGCCTGCCCAGACCCTCCATGTTTGACACTGGCGTTCCAGGAAGAGGCACCTCTTTCCTCGGTGGCTTCCAGGACCCTGTGTGTGTGCGTGTCACTGCCAACCCCGACAGACACGCTGCCAATCAGAGGGCCCCTCCGAGGGCAGGAGCCTTCCGAACCTCAGTGGTCTGGGGTGTTCAGAGCGTCTCCCTGGCCTGAACCCCACTTCCCAGAGGGCCGCCCAGAGCCCACGGCCTTCCCCCGGAGAGACAGGGCCCCCCACACTCCGGCTGCCGAGGCCTGGGGTGCTGTCCTGACTGCACTGGGGAGAAGCCGGGAGTGGGGGGAGCCCACGCTCCAGGGTCCTGTCTTTGCCATGCGATCCTAACAGTCATTGGAGCCCCCAGTTTTCACTCATTGAGGGAAGGAGCCAAGAGGGGGTGTCTGCTCCCCCCGCCCCCGTCTGTCTGTCTCCTCAGCCATCCCGACACTGCAGGCATCACTTTCCCTCTCTGACAACCAGCCTCTTTGTCTACAAAGCAGAGCTGACCACAAAATCCATCGGCGCCCTCAGGGTTACGCAAGGACGTGTCCAGCGAGCACACGCTCCTAAATGTCATCAGTGTTGCCCCTTCCAGCACCGTTCCCCCCCCCTCCGGACCCAGCGAACTTGCCCACCCGCTTCCCCACCCGGGGGCACCTCCCCTTTCTCTGCTCCCGGGACCTGGGACCTGCATACTCCTTCCCTCCCTCGCTCCCATGAGGCATCAGGACGCTGGCGCATGTGTATAATCAACTCTTTAATCACTTCACAGGTGGGCTCTGAGCCGCCCTGCAGGGTCCTCGCCAGCTGCGATGCCAGAGGACCTGAGAGCTGGGTTCCAGGCTCGGCCCCCGGGCGGCACCGGGCTCCTGGTGGCACCCAACCCCACGGAGGGGGGTGAGGGGTACTCACACTGCCAGGGGCCAGCAGACTTCATGTGCCAAGAGGTCTGAGATGCTGCATGCCCTTCAGCCCATGAGTGCCCCTGGCGGGATGCCCCCAGCCAGGGCCAGGCTGGGCCAGACCCGGCAGACAGACCTCCCGGGAGAGAGCCTGGCTCCCTACTCCCAGGTGGGCAGTGGCTCAGGGGCCTCGCAGGGGTGGTGGCTGGCTGATCCGGGGACAAGGCTCCAAGTGCACACCACACGAGGGGGCGGCAGGGCCAGGCGCGTGCCTGGTACAGGGAGGTCTGGACGGAGGAGGGTCGAGGTGCAGAGACTGTTCAGGGTGGCTGGGGGGTGGGGGTGAGCTGGGGGCTACCAGCGGGCCAGCCTCAGCTCGATGGTCTCTCCGTCCTTGGGGATGTAGTCAGCAATGCCTGCCGGGACAGGTGGAGCAGGGGTGTTAACAGGGCGAAGGCCTTCCCCGCCCCTCCCCAACCCCCCACTCCCCACCCCTCCACCCCCATCTCATCTCCTGGACCTCCAGCTGAGGTCAGGGCCCGGCAGACCTGCTCAGGGTCAGGGCCTGGCGTCCACAGCCAGGTGACCCCCTGAACTCGGCTGTGACCTAGGGGCCCCGAGACCCACTGCCTCACTGAGCAGCGGGGCAGCCCCCTGAGGGTGTGTGGGGGGGAGACACACAGGATAACCCACGCAAGGCGAGAGGAACCAGGGACCCTGGCAGCGCCCCGCGGGCCCGGTCTCCATCGTCCCCGAGGGGCCGCCGGGAAGAGGGGCTGGCTCGCTGTGGTCAGGAGGGAGAGCCGGGACCACCAGGCAGGACGCCCGGGAGCCAGCCTCCAGCCACTGGAGACAACCCGGGCTCCAGCACAGGCCCCTGCGCCAAGGCCTGGGGCCAGGCCACAGTTCTGTCCCTTTGATGTGGGCGTGGCTCTGTCCCTCACTGTGGGCGTGACTCTGCCCTCGCTGTGGGCGTGGCTCTGCCGCCACTGTGGGCGTGGCTATGTCCTCGCTGTGGGCGTGACCATACCCTCGCTGTGGGCGTGGCTCTGACCCTCACTGTGGGCGTGGCTTTGTCCCCACTGTGGGCGTGGCTTTGTCCCAGATTGTGGGTGTGGCTTTGGTCGAATGACTTAACCTCAGGTCAGTGCTGGTGTCCCTTTTTTCTTTTCTTTTCTTTTTTTAAAATATATTGTATTGATTTTTTACAGAGAGGAAGGGAGAGGGATAGAGAGTCAGAAGCATCGATGAGAGAGAATCATCGATCAGCTGCCTCTCACACACCCCTTCCTGGGGATGTGCCCGCAACCAAGGCACATGCCCTTGACCGGAATCGAACCCGGGACCTTTTGGTCCGCAGGCCGGCGCTCTACCCACTGAGCCACGCCGGTTGCGGCTGGTGTCCCATTTCTGAACGTGGGCTGTGGGGGGGGGGGGCTCCCTGCTGGGCCCGAGGGCCAAGGGGTGGGAGGGAGGTGGAGGACTGAGTCCCCCGGGCCCTCCCCGGGGTACATCCTCCGGTCCCTGTCAGGGATAGGACAGACAGGGCTGGGGGGGGGGGGCACACCCACTGACTCACCTTGCTGCAGCGGGGTGTCGGGGGCCCGGACGAGCTGCCAGAACTCCCGATCCCCTACTTCCTTCCCCATCACGGAGGTCAGGTAGGGGCCTGACAAGCTGGCCCGGGTTCCGTACCTGCCAACGGGACAGGCGACGAGGGGTCAAAGGTGACTCTGGCTCCCGGCGACGACCCCAAGGACAGAAGCAGGAACGCAAGGCCAGGGCTAGCCAAACCCTTCCTGGCCACCGTGGCGTGGGTCTCACCGCCACCCCCCTTCCCCGGCCCCGCTGTCACTGCCCATCCGGTGTCCGTAGGCCCTCGGTGCTGACCCTGGCCATGGCCTGCAGGGAGGGCAGCTATGATATTAGCAACCCGGCAGCTGGGCCCTCTCTAAGGCGGGGAGGCGAAGGGGTGAGACCCCCGAGCTGCCAGCATCACACATGAAGTGCCCGGGAGAGAGGGTGAGGCCAGCGGGCAGAGGGAAGCTGGAACACGGGGGACGGAGGCACGCGGTGGTAGGCAGCCCTGGGTCCCCGGTTCTGGAAGTGTCTGTGGCTCAGGGGCACCCCCCCTTCCGGTGGCTGGGTTGCTCAGCCTTCTCCCTGACCCTACGTACATCACGCTCCTTGTTATCAGAGAGCACTGCAGTTAGATTTCTTTAAAAAAAATATATATATATATATATATATTATTGATTTCCGAGAGGAAGGGAGAGGGAGAGGGAGAAACATGGATGATGGGAATCATGGACCGGCTGCCTCCTGCACACCTCACACTGGGGAGGGAGCCCACAGCCCAGGCCTGTGCTCTTGACGGGAATCGAACCCGGGACCCTGTAGTCCACAGGCCGACAACACTCTATCCACTGAGCCAAACCAGCGAGGGCTGGGGTTAGATTTCCGGTCCTGGCCACCAAGAACCTCCTTACTCATACACTCCCCCTCTCCGAGCTGCTTTGGGTATTAAAGAGAGGGTATATACCGTATTTGCCGGCGTATAAGACGTTTTTTGGCACTGAAAAATATGCCTCCAAGTGGGGGGTAGTCTTATACGGCGAGTATATAACAAACTCTGTATTTTTAGTGGAAATTTTAGGGGGTCGTCTTATACGCCGGCAAATATTTTTTTTTTTTTTTAAGAAACAGAAACCCATTCAGGGTGACTTAAGCAAAGGGTAAGTCATGTTTTAGGGGGTGTCACCCCCTAACTCTATGGGGCCACGTGGTCCCTCACATTGTGTGTGTGTGGGGGGGTCACATGGCTACTCAAAGCACTCCTCTCTGCACACTGTCTGTTTTCCTCTTCTCTCTCTCTCTCTCTCCTGAAATTTCCTGGGTCCAGGTGACCCCAACGTGCCGGCGGCGGCGGCGGGCCCTCCCTGTCTGTTGGGAAATCCAGCGGAGGCCCGAACCCGGGGCCCTCCCACACTGGGGCACCCCCTTCTGGAAGAGAGGCCCGGGGTCTGGGGGACCGGACGGAGGGCACTCAGCTCCTCCGGGCCGGATTCCCCACCGGTCACACGAGAAGCAGGGTCCCCCCCCCCCCATCTTATTGAGGCGTGACCCCGTTTCAGGGATGTGGGGTCGGGTGGGGGTGAGGGCCAGGGGGTGGGGTCCTCACATGAATCCCCCGAACTCATGGGCCTTCCACAGGACGTCTTCCAGGGAGGCCCCCGCGGGCACCGAGACGGCTTGTCTGTAGGGCGGCCACACGCTGGGCACCTTCAGCATCACGAGGATGAACTCCGGGAGGTGCATGGGCGCGGGGGTCTCCGCCGCCGGCTCCAGCGGCACTGCCCCGGGAGAGAGGCAGTGTCAGCGGGCGTGAGGGCGGGGAGCCTGGTTGGCGGTCAGCTCTCCTTCCTTCCCTGGAAGGGGCCTCGGGACCTACCAGGACCTCCTCCTCCTTCTTTTTTTTTTTTTTTTAATATATTTTATTAATATTTTACAGAGAGGAAGGGAGGGAGATAGAGAGCTAGAAACGTCGATGAGAGAGAAACATCGACCAGCTGCCTCTTGCAGACCCCCTACCGGGGATGTGCCCGCAACCAAGGTACATGACCTTGACCGGAATCGAACCTGGGACCTTTCAGTCCGCAGACCGACGCTCTACCCACTGAGCCACACCGGTTTTGGCAGGACCTCCTCCTTCTTGATGGTCCCACCTCAGTCAACGCCACCGCCGCCATCCCGGGCCACCCCCATCTCTCAGCCCCTACCCCCCCAGCCGCCCCTCGATGGTCTCCCTGCCTCCGGTATCCCCCCTCCTCCCCCCAACCTGCACCCCCAGCGCCCAGAGGGCTCTCTCCAGAACCGCGGCTCTCGGCCTTTCTAGAACGGCCGAGCTCCCGAGAGAGCCGGGGCCCCTACCTCTCGGGGCCAGGCAGTCCGGGAAGACGAGGTCCACGTAGCTCTTGTGGTTCAGGACGGGCAGCAGCTGGGAGATCACGAGGGCGTTCCGAAAGGCCCCGCCTTGAATGTTGGCCAACAGCGCGGCCCTCGCGTGGAGGCAGGCTGTGCCCAGCTCCGTCCCGGGCATCGGGGAGGTCGTGAGCAGCTGGCGACAGGGTCGGGAGGAGGAGGAGGAGGAGGAGGAGGAGGCGGATCAGCCAGCGGGGAGAAGCCCGCCCGGCCAGCCCGCCTCGCACCACCGAGCCCCCGGGCGGACCCCAGCCCCGGAGCCTCTGTCCCACCTGCAGCGCCAGAGGGGTGCTGTAGAGGTTCCCAAAGTAGCCCTCGGGGGTCTGGGCCCTCAGGACCTTCTCCTGCGCCGTCCTGATGGCCAGGGAGATCCGGGGCCGCAGGTCGGAGTTGAGGCCGGAGCGCTCCAGGCAGGTGAAGGCCAAGCCCGCCATGGCCAGAGTGTCTGCCGGGGACAGGGGACAGGGGAGCCGGGGTCAGGGTCCCAGCCCAGCGCCAACGCTGGCCACGGCCGCTGCCCAACACGAAAGCCCTCGGTGTTTTTTGTCTTGTTTTTGTTTTAAACTATATATTTCTTTTTTTTTAAATATATTTCAGCCAAAACCGGTTTGGCTCAGTGGTAGAGCGTCAGTCTGCGGACTGAAAGGTCCCAGGTTAGATTCCGGTCAAGGGCATGTACATTGGTTGCGGGCACATCCCCGGTAGGGGGTGTGCAGGAGGCAGCTGGTCGATGTTTCTCTCTCATCGACATTTCTGGCTTTCTATCTCTCTCCCTTTCTCTCTGTAAAATATCAATAAAATATATTTTAAAAATAAAAAGAAGGAACTCTTTAAAAAATATATATATATATATATATATATATATATATATATATATATATTTCATTGATATTTCACAGAGAGGAAGGGAGAGAGATAGAGAGCTAGAAACATCGATGAGAGAGAAACATTGACCAGCTGCCTCCTGCACACCCCCTACCGGGGATGTGCCTGCCACCAAGGCACATGCCCTTGACCGGAATCAAACCTTGGGACCCTTCAGTCCGCAGGCCGACGCTCCACCACTGAGCCAAACCGGTTTCAGCTTAACTATATATATATATATATATATATATATATATATATACTAAATACATATATTTTATTGATTTTTTTTTACAGAGAGAAAGAGAGAGGGATAGAGAGCTAGAAACATCAACGGTGAGAGAATCATCATCGATCAGCTGCCTCCTGCACACACCCCCCACTGGGGATGTGCCCGCCACCAAGGCATACGCCCTTGGCCGGAATCGAACCTTGGGACCCTTCAGTCCGCAGGCCGACGGCTCTATCCCACTGAGCCAAACCGGTTTCGGCTAAAATATATATATTTCTTTACTGATTTCAGAGAGGAAGGGAGAGGGATTGGAGAGACAGAAACACCAGTGAGGAGAGAGAATCATCCGTCGGCTGCCTCCTGCACGCCCCGCCCCCTGTTGGGGAATCGAGCCCACAATCCGGGCATGCGCCCTTGGCCAGAATCGAACCCGGGACCCTTCAGTCCGCAGGTTGACGCTGTATCCGCGGAGCCACGCCGGCGAGGGCAGCCCTTGCTGTTTTGCTCCCTATGGACTCGGTACCCACGGGGCCCCAAGGAGAGGTGAGCCGGGGGCCCACGCAGGCGGAGCGTCCCGCTGCGGGGGGGATCGGGGGCTGCGGCCCGGCCTCGCGGGGTCCGGCCCACTCACCCACAGAGAGGGGGCCCTGGTGGAGATGGTGGTCGTGCTGGACGGCGTAGAGGAGCTTGCCGACCACGCTGTCGTGGACCCGCTTCTGGTGGACGCACAGGGCCAGGATGCCCAGGCCGTACTGGTAGTAGCCGGCGTGGGGGCGGCCCTTGTGATCGTGCCCTGGAGAGGGGAGGACCACAGGGGTGAGGGGGGCGCCCCCGGCCGGAGGGGTGGCCTCTCTCCACCCCCTCCCAGCAGCCGGCCCCGCCAGCACCCAGGACCCCGGGCCTGTGCTTCTTCCCAGCACCCTCCTCAGGGTCACGGGATCCTTTCTGCCCCTTTGCCCCTTCGACCCTGGCTCGCTGGGGCCTCTGGAAGCGGCCGGCGCCGTGCCTGGAGGTGTAATGGGGTGGCGACAGGCGGGGCCCCTGCAGCTGGGGGGCGCCCCCTTACCAATGGACCTCTTCTCTTCCTCCAGGAACCTCTTCAGCTGGGACACCAGCCTGTCCCCCTTGTGGCCCCCGATGAACTCGCAGTTGGCCTTGAGAGCCAGCATGTAGAGCGCCAGCTGCCCCATGGAGGGCGCGGGCTGGAGGTCACCGCCGTCCTCGCTGGGGGCAGGCCTAAGGACAACATCGTCAGTGAGCAACACTTCCGGGAGGAAGTGCCACCCAGGCAGGCCTGGCGTGGGGTGCCGCGCCCCCTCCCCGCCAACATCACAGAGTGGGGGGGAGGGGAGGGGGATAGGGGGATATGCCGGCAGCTGGAACACTTGCCAGAACCTCCCCCCAAACAGAGATAGCACGTCAGGTCAGCGGTGAGTGAGGTGGATGCCACGCATATCCCGTACAGGTGAGACACTAAACTCAAGGACAAACGCTGAGCGTCCTCTGTCACCCGTTGCCCGTGCTATCTTTCCTTCCTTTCCTCTCCCTGCCCTGCGTCTGCCGCGCAAGACAGACTCCAAGAAGGAGGCGCTCCGCGGTGCTCCTGATCCTTCGTCTCTCACTCGCACTCCCACGCTGGACCTCAGAACAGGCCCCCCTTTGTCCCCCAGACAGGGACCACAGAGTCAGAGGCTGCTGCTGAGCTCAGTGTGGAGGAAGAGAGTGGTCATGGATTAGTGATGTCTGCCCCAAGCATGGAATAGGAGCACAGGCATAGAGGCTGCTGCTGAGCTTGGTGTGGAGGAAGAGTGTGGCTGTGAATTAGTGATATCTGCCCCAGGCATGGAATAGGAGCACAGACACAGAGGCTGTTTGTTTCTGAGCTCAGTGTGGAGGAAGCGTGTGGCCATGGATTGGTGATGTCTGCCCCAGACACAGAGGCTGCTGCTGAGCTTGGTGTGGAGGGAGAGTGTGGCCATGGATTAGTGATGTCTGCCCCAGACACAGAGGCTGCTGCTGAGCTCGGGGTGGAGGAAGAGTGTGGCCATGGATTAGTGATGTCTGCCCAAGGCATGGAATAGGAGCACAGGCAGAGAGGCTGCTGCTGAGCTCGGGGTGGAGGGAGAGTGTGGCCATGGATTGGTGATGTCTGCCCCAGGCATGGAAGAGGAGCACAGACACAGAGGCTGCTGCTGAGCTCGGTGTGGAGGGAGAGTGTGGTCATGGATTGGTGATGTCTGCCCCAGGCATGGAATAGGAGCACAGATACAGAGGCTGTCTGTTTCTGAGCTCAGTGTGGAGAGGGAGTGTGGCCATGGATTGGTGATGTCTGTCTCGGGCACAGGAGGGTGCAGAAGCAGCACAAGGACCCCTGTATTGGCATCTGCAGTCTCGTCCAACCAATTCCACTCAACAGGCGGAAAAAGGTGCCAGGGAGGTAAAACATGGCTGAGGTCTCCGAACAGATCAGTGACAAGCCCAAACTAGCATGCGGGTCTCCTGTCCTCCTGTCTCTTAGGATATGGAGCAAGACAGGGGTGGGGGGGTGGGGAGAGGGGAGCAGGTTGGTGGCGGGGGCGAGGAGAGGCGCGCAAAGGGAAGCAAAAGCACGGCCATACCTCAGGAGGCTCTGCTGGTAATCGACCTTGAGGGTGTGAAGGTAGAAGGGCTCCTTGATGGTGGCCTCCAGGCTGGAGAGGCGCAGGCCCACGTAGATACTGGGGTTCAGGTCCTCCAGAGCGAGCTGGTCCAACCAGGGCAAGAGGCGCTGGCCGAGACCCTGCACCAGGCTGCTGTCCACCTCGGGTACGACTTGAGGAAGAGAGCAGGCCGCGTGAGGTCGCAGGGGCGGGCCACCAGCAAAGGGACTGCTTTCACCTCACCTTGGCCTCCTCCTAGGACAGGGGTGGGCAAACTTTTTGGCTCGAGGGCCACCATGGGTTCTTACACTGGCCCGGAGGGCCGGAACAAAAGCCACCTGACCATGCTGGCACTCTCATCTTGGGCTGCTGGTGAAGGAGCAGAAGAGAGAGAGAGCAAGAGAACCCTCCGCTCTTTGGGCTCCGAGGGCCGGATAGAACAGCCACACGGGCCGGATCCGGCCCGCGGGCCGTAGTTTGCCCACGGCTGTCCTAGGAACACATATCCCCACTCCACCTCCACCAAACACCCCCTGCTCTGTGGGGGAAACCGGGCCATCAAGAAAGGCAGAGCGGAGAAGGGTAGAAAGCAGGTTATCCCCAAACAGCGGGTTGGCGTGGGCCAGGCAAGGATGGTTGGTCCAGGATAGAGGAACCTGGTTGCCAGGCAACTGCCCCTCAGGAGTGACAGAGAGACTGGAGGCCAAGCCATGTGGGGTGCCCGCCCCTTCCCCGGGCACCATGCCTGGCCTCACCTGGCCCTCACGCCAGCCCCTTGAGGAAGGGACTGTCATCATGGGCTTCACACGCCCACCTCGGTCCAGCCTCTTCCCCGAGGGAAGGCACCGGAGCTGAGCAGGTGGCTTTGCTGTCCCCTCGGCCTTCTCCCCACCTGCGGCCTGCAGGGCTGGCTCTGCCCTCAGTGCCCTGTCCCCCGGTCTGAGCAGGCGGCCCCTCCCAAAGGAACTGCCCGCAGGGTGCCCCCGGCAGGGTGCTCTCACTCCCGTGGCCCCGTCTCTTCCGAGGTGGGTCCTACCATCCTACATCTGTTTTCTCCAAATCATAGACCTCTCTCTTTTTTAAAAAAATATTTTATTAATTGTTTACAGAGAGGAAGGGAGAGGAAAAGGGAGTCAGAAACACCGATCAGCTGCCTCCTGCACGCCCCCTACTGGGGATGTGCCCACAACCATGGTCCATGCCCTTGACTGGAACTGAACCTGGGACCCTTTGGTCCACAGGCTGATGCTCTATCCACTGAGCCAAGCCGGTCGGGGCCAAATCATAGGTCTCTTTTGCGATGAGAGCAGGAGGGCAGGGGGCATGGGGTGGGGGAGGTAAGTGTAAGGCCTCTTCTTACCCTTTCTACCTTAGAGTCTTCCTGGGTATTTGTCTCCATTTCTGTCTGCCTGTCTGTGTATCTGTCTCCATTTCTCTTTCTCTCTCTCTCTCTCTCTCTCTCTCTCGCTCTCGCTCTCGCTCTCGCTCTCGCTCTCGCTTCTGCTCCCACTCCCAGGAGCTCAGCTTCTACATAACTAAGGCTGCCTCTCTCTGGTCCTCTGTCCCCTCCACATTCCTTTCCTTCTCCCTTTTCTTCAGAATGGTGAGGGAATCCCTGTCCCCAGCCGGGGCTCTGACCTGGGGCAGGTGAGTCAGCCCTGGGGCTAGAGGAGATAAGAGGAGAGGCTGCAGCAATAACAGCTTCCTTAAAAGGAAGGCGCCCAGGCAGATTCACCCGGCCATAAAGATTCACCCTGGGTCATAAAGATTCACTCCTGGTCGTAAAGTGCCGAGGGGCCCAGCACCCTTCCCCCGGAGCCTCCTGCGCCCAGGGCGCTCAGCCCGGCCCTGCCCTGCCCGCTGTGCACAGGTGTTAGTGTCCCAGAGCGAGAAGCTAGGGAAGCAGGTGTGGCCCAGTGGATAGAGCACAGGCCTGAGGACCGAAGGGTCCCGGGTTTGATTCTGGTCGAGGGCAGGTACGTCGGTTGTGGCCCCCTCCCCGACCCAGACAGACCCTGGTCTGGGCTCGTGCAGGAGGCAACCCGTCAATGTGTTTCCCTCACATCGGTGTTGCTCTCTCTCTCTCTCCCTCTCTCTCTGAAAACCAATGGAAAGATCGGGTGAGGACTGAAAAGAAAGCAAATAACACGTTCACCATCAGTGAGGTTGGGGGCCGGGTGCTAGGTCTCCCCCGGGGAACTGTCCTAGACCGGAGCCGAGAGTCAAGGGCGACGGGGTGTGGTGGGGCGTGAGGAACCCGGGCAGGATGCCCCCCCGTGCCTCTGACCTCGCCCTGGAGTTCTGAGAGCCGAGCTGGCAGAGCCAGATTCCTGGAAAGGGGGGGCCCGGGCCAGGCCACCTCGCACACCTGCAACCTCTGACTGCTTCACCCATCACACGGGCATGAAAGTCTATGGCAGGGCATCCCCTTACGGCCGGGGCACGGAGGGAAGAAGGCAGGTAGGTGGGTGGCCTCGGAGTCCGGGGGCCTCCCTTCCTGCCTGGCCCCGGGGCCCCCCCCAGCCCCCACGCCTGTCACTCAGACTCACCGACGGGTCCCGAGAGGCCCCTGGGGTCCGGCCCCGGCACACAGGAACACAATGCCGGGGTCTCGCCGTGGCCCTCCCTGACCCTCCCCAGCGGGGTCTCCACACTCACTTCCCTCGTCCCGTTTCTTCCTTTCTTTAATACGTTGTATTGATTTTTTTTAACAGAGAGGAGGGGGGAGGGATAGAGAGCCAGACACATCGATGAGAGAGAAACATCGACCAGCTGCCTCCTGCACACGCCCGCACTGGGGATGTGCCCGCAACCGAGGTCCATCCCCTTGACCGGAATCGAACCTGGGACCCTTGAGTCCGCAGGCCGGCGCTCTCTCCGCGGAGCCAAACCGGTTAGGGCTCGGCTAGTTTCTTTTCCTCCTTTTGTGTTTCAGTTCCTGTGTCGTCCCCAGCTCCTTGGAGAGGGAGATCCGGCCCCAACCTCTCTCCCCCGGAGTCGGTGGCCTAGAGCCTAAGTCAGCGCCACCTTTCCCCCACACACACACACACCCCCCGCCACACACACACACACACACACAGCCCCGGTTTGCCTCTCGACCGCCTTCCCGAGCCCCTTCACCAGCACGGAAGCTGCAGGAGGACAGGGGCAGCCGGTCTCTCACTCTCGGTTCTCTCCCCAAGGCCCAGCCGATGCGTGGTGACCGGGTCAACGCACACACAGGCCTGAATGGACGGAGGCGATCGTGTCTGGCGGGGGAGTCGGACGTACCTTTCACCTCAACGCCGCGCGCGGAACGCCGAGGCCCCGCTGAGCCCCCCCCCCCCGCCAAGCCCACACTTGCTGTGAGCCCCCCGAAGGGGCCGGCCGGCACGTCGTACCCCGTCCCACCCGCCTCGGCACCTCAGTTTCCCCGGCGGGAGGAGGCGCTTGAACAAGAGGGTCCTTCCTCCTAAGGACCCAGGAGGAAAGAGGCACGGGAAGGGGTTGGGGGGTGTCTCTGGTACTTACTGCAGATGTCCGCGAGAGCCCCCAGGGCCCCCAGCAGGAGGAGGAGCGCCCCAAGGCGCCCCATGGCAGCGGCAGGTGGGCAAGTGGCAGACGAGGACCAGACAGGGAACTCCCGGGGCTGTGCTGGCTGAGGCTGGGCTGGCTGAGGCTGGGCTGGCAGAGGCTGGGCTGGCAGAGGCTGATCGCTGCTCCAAGAGGCACCTGCCTGTCACTGATTAATCTCTCCCCGTCCGTCGGTGGCAGCGCGCTGCGAGGTCAGCAGAAACAAAAAAAGGGGGCAAGGTCTGCGCGGCCGAGGGGACGGGAAGGTCAAAGGGCAGAGGAAGGAAGGGCGCCGTGGCCTTCCTGCAGGTAGGGGCCGGGGGAGGGCAAGGGCGAGTAGGGGTGGCGCGGGACGTTTCGTGTGGCCAGCCACGTGTGGTCCTTCTGGCCCGAGAGCCCGCCGCCGTCGGATCTGCCCGCGGCCACCGAACTGCACCTGTCTGGTACCCCCCGACCGTTCCGGCGGTGCACGGGCAGGGAGGTGGTGGTGGTGGTGGGGTTCCTACCTGCTGCCCCTCGCAGGAGGAGCCCCAGGAAGTGCCTGCACAGGCCCGGGACGGGGAGCAGGACTGGGGAGCCGCGGCGGGTCACGTGACCGAGACTGCCGAAGTCAGCTGCTGCCTGCCCGCCGGCCCGAGGAGGGAGGGAGGGAGGGGCTGGCTGATTGGGGGACCCGACGGGTTAGGTTTTTTTTGTTTTGTTTTGTTTTGTTTTGTTTTGTTTTGTTTTAACCGACCGGGGGAAACTTGGAAGCGCCCCGGAGACCAAACAAAAACAAGTTAAGGGACAGGATGTAATTATTTGGGCAGCTTCGGGGCTGTATATGGGGACTAGAAAAGTAACCTTAAAAAAAGAAAAAAGAAAAAAAGAAAATCTCCGCCCGGAGAGAAAAGGAGGGATTGCTCATCTGCCCGGCCCCACAGGCGATCAGTGTACAAGGGTTAACGCTGGCCATGCTGTGTCACCGTGGCCAGGTGGCTTACCCTCTCGGAAGTGGAGAGACTTTCTCCTGCGTGAGGGGAAAGAGTTGGGCTCTTCTCGTTAAGCTCCCTTCCAGCTCCACTTGGGAAGATGCTCATCCCTTAGAAACACCTCTAATCACTTCCAAAGAAGCTTTTTTTTTTTAAAAAAAAATGCCATCATTTAAAAAAATATATATTTTATTGACTTCTTACAGAGAGGAAGAGAGAGGGATAGAGAGTTAGAAACATGGATGAGAGAGAATCATCGATCAGCTGCCTCTTGCACACCCCCTACTGGAGATGTGCCCACAACCAAGGTACATGCCCTTGACTGGAATAGAACCTGGGACCTTCCAGTCCGCAGGCAGACACTCTATCCACTGAGCCACACCGATTTCGGCTAATTGCCATCATTTCATGGCAAATAGCCAAGGTTCATTCTTTCAAGATAACGTTTTGTGGGGTTTTTTTTTTCGTGTGCCTGGCTTATCACAAGTCAAACTCTTGATATAGATAAATGCAGTCATATACCTCATTTCAATCAAGGATGGCCTGCATGTACACACCAGTAGTCTCATAAGCTTAGAGTGGAGCTGACCAAATTCTATTGCCCAGAGCCCTAACCGGTTTGGCTCAGTGGACAGAGCGTCGGCCTGCGGACTGAGGGGTCCCGGGCTCGATTCTGGTCAAGGGCATGTACCTTGGTTTATGGGCACATCCCCATTGGGGGTCATGCAGGAGGCAGCTGATGGGTGTTTCTAACTCTCCATCCCTCTCCCTTCCTCTCTGTAAAAAAAAAAAAATCAATAAAAACACATTTTAAAAAGTTCTACTGCCCAATGATGTTGAGGCCGCCATAACATCATAGTGCAAATGCTACAAAAACCAATGAGGCCGTGGTTGAGATGGCAAACAACTCTAACCCTGGGTGTGGATGCGGATTGAGCAGCTTCTAGTGGTCATTTTTATTTTAAAAAATATATATATTTTATTGAGTTTTTACAGAGAGGAAGAGAGAGGGATAGAGAGTTAGAAACATCGATCAGCTGCCTCTTGCACACCCCCCCACTGGGGATGTGCCTGCAACCAAGGTACATGCCCTTGACCGGAATTGAACCTGGGACCTTTCAGTCTGCAGGCCGATGCTCTATCCACTGAGCCAAACCAGTTTCAGCCTAGCGGTCATCCTTGAGGAACTGCCTAGTGAGGAGTTGTTGGAACTGGACCAGGAATGCATAGTTAAAGAAGAGGCAGAGAGCCCTCGCTGGAGTGGCTCAGTGGATAGTGTGTTAGCCTGTGCACTGAAGGGTCTCAGGTTCGATCCCAGTCAAGGGCACATGCCTGTATTGTGGGCTCGATCCCCAGGAGGGTGCGTGCAGGCGGCAGCTGATCCATGATTCTCTCTCATCATTGATGTTTCTACCGTTCTCTTCCTTCCTACCTGAAATCAAGTAAAAATATATTTTTAAAGAGCCATGTGGTCAGATTGGGGATCTGGCACTGGCTCTCTCACTGCTTTACAAGCAAAGACGGTGTCAACTTAGACAACCTTGGCATACACAGTGTTTCCCACACTTCTGACATACGGGTACCCCTTCTATAATTTTTGTAACGCTGAGTACCCCTCGTAAAAAAAAAAATGGATGTATTTTAATAACAATCAAAATATATTTATTTTTTCTTTTTTTGGTACATACACAAAATAATAATAAATGAAAAATAAAATTATTCATAATAGAATGTAAATAAAAGTTATATTATAAATAACATTTATTTGGATCAATGAGAAGGATGAAATTGACTTGACTCATGAGAACGCAGAATGAGGCGCAGCTCAGCACGGTGCAGTGCATATCCCCACCAAACTCCGGTGCAACGACGTGTACCCCCACCAAACTCTTCCCGTCCCCCTGGGGGTACACGTACCCCACTTTGGGAAACACTGGCATACGGGACTGATGCTCTAACCAACTGAGCTATCCAGCCGGAGCTGAACACGTTTTATTGCAGCGTCACTGATGTAAAAATTAACGTACAGCTAACGACATAGTGACAGGGGCATGCAACTGGGAAACCATGGCCACAGTTAAGGTTATGAACACGCCCATCACCCGGAAAAGTTTCCTCCCGCTCCTCTGTAATGCCTCCCTCTCACCCCCTGGCTCCCCCATTCCTAGGCATCCATTGATCTACTTTCTGTCACTTTCCAGAACTTTATACCAATAGAATCATTCATTATATAACTTTTTTTTTCCTGGCTTCTTCCATTCAGCACTATTATTTTGAGATCTGTCCGCGTTGCTCTATGTATTTTTTAAAAATATATTTTATTGGTTGTTGTTGTTGTTTTTTTACAGAGGAAGGGAGAGGGAGTTAGAATCATCGATGAGAGAGAAACATTGATCAGCTGCCTCCTGCACGCCCCCTCCTGGGGATGTGCCCGCAACCAAGGAACGTGCCCCTGAGGGAAATTGAACCTGGGACCTTTTCAGTTCGCAGGCTGATGCTCTATCCACTGAGCCAAACCGGTTTCGGCTGCCCTATGTATTTTTGTTGCTGAGTAATATTCCATTGTATGCATAGACCAACATTTGTTTATCCGCTCACCTGCTGGTGGACATCTGGCTTTTACAGATTGGCTTCTTTCGTGTAGCAACATGCATTTAAAATGTACCCGTGTCGCTGAAACCGGTTTGGCTCAGTGGATAGAGCGTCGGCCTGCGGACTGAAAAGTCCCAGGTTTGATTCCGGTCAAGGGCACGTACCTTGGTTGCGGGCACATCCCTAGTAGGAGGTGTGCAAGAGGAAGCTGATCGATGATTCTCTCTCATCGATGTTTCTAACTCTCTATCCCTCTCTCCTCCTCTCTGAAAAAAATCAATGTACCCATGTCTTTTCATGGCTTGATAACTCATTTCTTTTTATTGCTGAATAGTATTCCATTTTTTGGATATACCACAGTGTACTAGGTGTACTGGTTAATAATGCAGATTTTTTTCAAGAGATGGAGTTACACATATGTTGATATATATGCGATTTGATATGTATGCTATTTTGTTGTATTGACAAGCTTCAAAACTTCATATGTCAAATTTTCTGAAGGTGTTAACATCATAGATATTTTTAGGATTAAAAATGTCAAATTTTGTGCCCCCCAAAAAAGAACATTTGTGAGGAGTTTTAATTCATTACTTTATTTTGAAGAAAAGAGCTGCTGAATACTTCGGGAAGCTTATGGTGAACATGCTCCATCTCAAGATACTTGCAAATGCTGGTTTAAATGCTTTAAAAGTGATGATTTCGATGTAAAAGACAAAGAACACCCAGGTCAATCGAAAAAGTTGGAAGACCAACAATCACAAGCATTATTGGATGAAGATGTGTGTCAAACTCAAAAACAACTTGCAGAAAGATTAAATATTGCTCAGCAAACAATTTTCAATTGTTTACAAGCAACGGGAAAGATTTTAAAGGAAGGAAAATGGGTGCCACATCAACTGAATGAAAGACAAATGGAAAACTGAAAAGTCATCAATAAAATGTTACTTCAATGGCATGAATAAAAATCTTTCTTTGCATTGAATTGTGACTAGCGATGAAAAGTGGATTTATTTTGAGAATCCCAAATGCACAAAATCACGGTCAACCATCAACATCGACTGCAAGGCCAAATCGCTTTGGAAAGAAGACAATGCTCTGCGTTTGGTGGGATCAGGAAGGTGTGGTGTATGATGAGCTTCTAAAATCAGGTGAAACTGTTAATACTGATTGCTACCGACAACAAATAATCAATTTGAACCACGCTTTGATCGTAAAACAACCAGGAAGGGCCAGAAGACACGGTCAAGTAATTTTGCTTCATGATGCACCATCACACACTTTAAAACCAGCTAAAGGCACGTTAAAAGATCTTGCCTGGGAAGTATTAACCCACCCACTGTATTCATCAGACCTCGCTCCTTCACATGACCACTTGTTCCCAATCGATGGTACATGCGCTTTCTGAACAGCACTTCAAAACGTAAGAAGTGAAAAATGGAGTCTCTGAATGGTCTGCCTCAAAACAAGAAAAGTTCTATTGGGACAGTATCCACATATGACCTGAAAGATGGGGGAAATGTGTAGCTAGTGATGGACATTACTTTGAATAAAGCACTTTTGATGCTTCTCTTGAAATTATTGGGTTTTCTTTTATTATAAAACCAGCATTTTTAACTGTATAAAAGATAATCTAGTACTGGTTTAAAATGCAGATGAGCCATTAACAGGTTAAAAATGCAGGTTAGCTGTCAACCCGGCTTTCCTCACACCATTCTGGCAAGTTCCAGCAAAGTCTTTTCCTACCCAGTTTTCATTTTTCACTGTTTGTGGAGTCCCTGTTTTTTTTTGTTTTGTTTTTTTTTGTTAACTTTATTTTAGCTTTAAAATAGATAATAAAATTCACATTACTTGAAATAAGCATTGGTCAATGTCTGTGTCGAGCTCTAAAGGGTAAGTTCTATGACCATGACCTTGAGTTGGGCCACATTCACAAGGATCTCAAATTAAAAAATTTAAGCCCATCTTTGAATGGAGTTTGGAGGCCTGAGGAAGAACCCATTAAAGGAATTTAAAATTTTATCTAGCCAAAACCGGTTTGGCTCAGTGGATAGCACATCGGCCTGCGGACTGAAAGGTCCTAGGTTCGATTCCGGTCAAGGGCATGTACCTTGGTTGCGGGCACATCCCCAGTGGGGGGTGTGCAAGAGACAGCTGATCGATGTTTCTCTCTCATCGATGTTTCTAACTCTCCCTCTCTCTTCCTCTCTGTAAAAATAAATAAATAAATAAATAAATTTAAAAAATAAAAAAATTTTAATCTACTTTCCAAACTACACTGTTTTGGTGTATTTGTTTAAATTTTGTAATTATCTTCTGGAGAACACAATACAAAATTCACGTGTACATATTTTAAAATACATTTTATTGATTTTTTTACAGAGAGGAAGGGAGTGGGATAGAGAGTTAGAAACATTGACCAGCTGCCCCCTGAACACCCCAAACTGAGGATGTGCCTGCAACCAAGGTACATGCCCTTGACCGGAATCAAACCTGGGACCCTTGAGTGTACAGGCCGACGCTCTACCCACTGAGCCAAACTGCCTAGGGCTCACGTGTACATATTAAAAGCTCAGATGTGTTAAGTGTACATTTAAATCTACCAGGAGCTCTGAACTCTGGCCTTTCATCATTTTTTTAACCTACCGCTAAGGCTCAGAAAATAGAAGTGGCCTCTCTGGTTTCTCTACCCCTGCAGGATAAAAGTCTGCTTTAGCTTTATTTTACCCACATAACAGCTTTATTTTACCCACACAACTAAAGGAAGAGCCCAACCGAGCGCAACCTCATTCAGCGCCCCACGGTGGCCACTGTTAGCCTTGGGGGGGGGGGGGGGCGCCTAAGTACCAACGACGCCTAGCAACCGTTACCACGACAACAGGACGCGCGTTGCCCCTCTGCTTCCCAGAAGGCACTGCGCTGTTTACAAGCCTTCCGCCCCTCTCCATCCCAACATGCAACGGGGCCCCGACGCCGTGGGAAATCGTCACCGCGGGTAACCACAGAGATGCCTTCACGCCGTCCCTCGTTTAAACGTTGACACGGCCCGCAACAGAGTCACAGGTGGAAAAAGCTCAGAAGAACGGTCGCAGTGGTTTTTTTTTCCTGCTTAAATCGCGAGGAGGAAAGCCCCGCCTGTGTCCGGACGCGCTCAGGCACCTCGTTGGGCAGCCTGCGCAGACGGGCTGCGCGGGGGCCTGGGGGGCCTCGGGGCCTGAGGCCGGGCACACGCGGGAGGAAGCGGCGCTGTCAGGCCGCGCGGCGCTCCGGGACCCCTTCAGCGCGGAGCCATGGGAGGCCTGGAGAAGAAGAAGGTGAGTGGGGGAGATCCCGGGGCGGGGTGGCGAAGGGGGGCCTCGGGAGGTGGGAAACAGGGGTGCGACGGGGCCTGGGGACCCCCCCCCCCGCCTTTCCCAGGCCTTGGCCCCTCCTGGGTACCCCGAGGATGGGCGAGGAAGGCAGTACTGGTCCGGGGAAATCCGGGGAGGGTCCCCGGAGCTGGATTGTTAACCGGAGTCGATAACCAGGCGTAGCGGCCCCCGAAAAGCAGCTTTAGCCGGAAGACTGCCGCTTACGGAGTGTAGAGGGATACACATTGCGGCAAGGTCTCCATGACGTCGGATTCATCACCTCCAAGACTTGTTACCCCCCCTTTTTTTTTCTTTAACCAAAACTATCCAAGAATGTTAAGTGTGCCGTGAAATAGGGAGCAAACGCGGGGTGTGCTTGGTGGCTGTGGGCGATCCGTACACCTCTTGAGGAAAGAGGTTGCAGGTTTACCTCTAGAGCTGCACTTGGCCATGGAGGTCCCTGTCCCCTGACTCCCGAGAGAGAGAGAGAGAGAGAGAGAGAGAGAGAGAGAGAGAGAGATCGTGTGTAGAGAGGACGTGCTTGGTGAGCCTTGCACGGAGCTTGGTACAGTGCCCGGCTACTCTTCACCAGGGAGACAAGAGATCTGAGGGCGAGGCAGCATCTTGGCGTCATAGGCATCCAGATGGTTGCTCAGTTGGGCTAGGCCTTTTGTTTTGCTTACCCTCCTGGCATCTGGCTTAATGCTTGGAACATGGTGGAGGTCCTGTTATTGCCTGTTGAATGAATGAGTGGGGAAGGGCTTTTTGGCTTAGGCAGTGTTTCCCAAAGTGTGCTTTGCGCACTCCCAAGGGTACGGGGAGAGTTTGGTGGGGGTTCGCGTTGCACCAGGGTTTGGTGGGGGTATGCACTGCACCGTGCTTAGCTGCGCCTCATTCTACATTCTCATGAGTCAAGTCAAGGCTGTCTTGTGAGGCGTAAGATGGTCCGGTGTGCAAATAAATGTTATTTATAATATAACTTATTTATATTTTATTATGAATAATTTTATTCTTCGTTTATTATTATTTTGTGTATGTACCAAAAAAAGAAAAATATATTTTGATTGTTATTAAAATACATCCTTTTTTTTTTTTTGACGAGGGGTACTCAGCGTTAGGAAAATTATAGAAGGGGTGCACATATGTCAAAAGTTTGGGAAACACTGGCTTAGAGCCTGTATTCTCAACCAGGTAATATCGCCCCCAAGGAAAGGAAAATTGTGTGTGAGGGCGAGTCTTAGATATTTACAATGGTTTCTGGCCCTCTAAAGGACCACATGACACAAACAGATCTGCAGTACCTCTGTGGTGTTAACGTTTTATGGGGCAGATGTGAAAGGGGGCAATTAAGGGGTTTTGCCGGCGGGGGTGGGTGATTGTAAAGAAAAAAAAAGTTGAGAACACTGGCTTCGTGGCGTAGGCACTGAGGTTCTGGACTCAGACCTAGGTTTGACCCCCAGCCCCTTGAAAAGCTCCGTGAGCTGGGTTATTTCACTCGGACGTCTCCTCCTCGATGCAAGGGGAGTCTCACAGCATCTATCTCGCGGTGTTGTGGGGATTCGATGAAATGTCGTGCGGAAATCGCTGATCGTAATGGTCAGCTGCTCCTAAGTGCTTGGCACAGCCCCTGACCCATAGCGGCCTCACGCTCGCCAGCACCGTGCAGAGGTGTGTGTCCTTGGTGCTGACCACTGCAAGGACCGTGCAGACGTGTTCATCCAGGCAGGCGGGCTCCCTCCCCACTGCATTTCCTATCCCGGGGGCCACTCCACTCAGAGATGCTTGCCTCTGGCAGGAGACACGCCCAAGACCGACGTCAGTCACTCCGATCATTGCTAATGGAGGTTTTTTTGTTTTTTTTTCCTCCCCCCAAAGTATGAGCGAGGCTCTGCCACCAACTACATCACCCGGAACAAAGCCCGGAAGAAGCTGCAGCTGAGCCTGCCCGACTTCAGGTGAGGCCGGGGAGGCGTGGAGCCGGGGAGCCGCGGGGGTGCTTGGGGAGGGAATTACACAGGGGAAACGCAGCTGATCCCCGTCTTCTCCGCGCTGCCGCCACGGACTCCATCTGCGGTTCTGACGCTCCTCCTCCTCCTCACCTGGTCCGGCTTTAGTAAGCGATGCTTCGCCAGGTGTGGTCTGTCGGGGAGCCGGAGGAGACCTGGGTTACGCCGTGCCGAGTCCTCAGGATGGGCCCGCCGCTGCCTGTCTGCCTCTGTCACCCACCTCCTTCCCTCTGGCAGAGGAGACCCCTGGCCCTACAGCTAGGGGGGGGGTTCTCAGCTCCTTGTGGGATCAGCTCTGACCCCTCTCCCGATCCCGATCGCTTCCTCGCTCGCGGCAGTCTGCGTCACGTGACCGCCAGTCTCCTCTCGGGGATGCGAGTTCTCCGAGCGCAGGCCCCCGTGCTGCCTGCTCGGTGCCGTTTCCCAGGCCCCGCGTGGCCGGTCCCCGGCACGTCCACCGACGGAAGGGGTGGGCTCTGCCTTCCAGGCGGCTGTGCATCCTGAAGGGCATCTACCCCCACGAGCCCAAGCACAAGAAGAAGGTGAACAAGGGCTCCACGGCGGCCCGGACGTTTTACCTGATCAAGGACATCAAGTTCCTCCTCCACGAGCCCATCGTCAACAAGTTCCGGGAATACAAGGTGAAGCCCGGGCTCGGGGTCTGTCTGTCCGTCTGTCTGTCTGTCCGGGTCGGTCGGTGGCAGGTTAGGACCCACCGGCTGTGTGTCCGTGGGCAGACTGCTGGGTCTCTCCGGGTCAGCAGCCTGTGGAGGGAGTGTTGCGAGGACGGGCCGAGATGGCGAGTGGAAGTCATTTGCACAGAACCTGGCAGGCGGTTAATGCTGTACCTGCTGTTCCGTTCCCCCGGGTCTCTGGGAAAAGAGGAAATTGACTGCCTCCGAGGCGGGGGTCGCGTTCTCTCAGGGGCTCTCAGGTGTGCTTTCCGCCCAAAGCCACCGCTGTTACCCGGATTCTTTCTGGAATTGCTCCCAGGAGACCCAGTTTTTCTTCCCGAAAGTAGAAACCATTAAGGGCTGAAATGCCACAGGGAAAGCAGAAACCTGTTTATAACAAATACAAATACGAACGGAGGGTAGACTGCTGATACTGCAGCCTTTGCCAAGCGAGCGGGGCCAGGCTGAGGCCCTCCGCGGGAGGGATGGGGCGCCACCTGGTGGCCTCAGCCAGCTGCTGGCCTTCGTGGCCAGCCAAGTCCACCGAGGTGGGTGGGTGGCTGGCCTGATTTGCTGCTGGGTTTTTAATATATATATATTTATTTTTAATTGATTTCAGAGAGGAAGGGAGAAAGAGAGAGAGGTAGAAACATCAGTGATGAGAGAGAATCACTGATTCTTCTGCTGCCTCCTGCACATCCCACATTGGGGGATCGAGCCTGCAACCCAGGCCTGTACCCTGACTGGGAATCGAACCATGACCTCCTGGCTCACAGGTCAACGCTGAATCACTGGGCCACACCGGCTGGGCTGCTGCTGGGCTTTAAAGCTACAGTCATGATCACCTAACGATACATTTCTCAGATATGTATTGTTAGGTGATGTGAACATCAGTTCAGAGATCATCATCATCATCATCATCTGGCCACTTGGTGTAATCTTATGGGATCACTGTTGTACACGTGGGCTCTGCGTCAGCTGAAATGTCGCTATGCGGGCTCTGTCATTGGCGGGGGTCGGTTTTGATGTTCCTCAGAGTTGGCTGTCTTGCCAATCGTGGGCTGAGGAGCAGGTAACACAGTCACACAGCTTCAGGGGCCTTGCGAGTCCTCCCACCCCACGCATCCCTCCTCCACACGAGGGGTCTCCAGGAGCCCCTGCCCAGCATCCGCTGGCTCTCCCCGCCCCCAGGTGTTTGTCCGGAAGCTCCGGAAGGCCTACGGGAAGAGTGAGTGGAACACCGTGGAGCGTCTGAAGGACAATAAGCCCAACTACAAGCTCGACCACATCGTCAAGGAGCGGTGAGCGGGGGGCTCAGCCTCAGCGCGGGGGGTGCAGTGGGGCACAAGACCAGGGCCCCGCCCAAGCTGCGAGCCTCCAGTCGGAGGCAGCAGACCCAACACCAGACTGCCAAGTGGCTGCCGTGACCTCGGGTCGTCGTGAGTGCCAGGAGGGACGCCCTCTGTGTGCAGGGGTCTGGGGGGCACGTGTTAGGTGCAGGCTCATGAGAGGAGGTATCTCTGAGGAGGGACCTTTGAGGCAGCCAGGGGAAGCACAGTCCAAGCAGAGGCAACGGCACGTGCAAAGGCCCTGGGGTACGAGAGAGCCCGAGTTCTGGGGAGTGCACACCGGGTGCGTGGTCAGACCTGGAGGCCATGGCTGGACACCCGATCTTAACCGTCCCTTCTGCAGCCTTCTCAGTGGTCCCACTCACTCACTGTCTAAATCAGTAGTTCTTTTTATTTTATTTTATTATTTTTATTTTTTAAAATATATTTTATTGATATTTTACAGAGAGGAAGAGAGGGATAGAGAGTTAGAAACATTGATGAGAGAGAATCATCGATCAGCTGCCTCTTGCACACCCCCCACGGGGATGTGCCCGCAACCAAGGTACATGCCCTTGACAGGAACCGAACCTGGGACCCTGAGTCCCCAGGCCGACACTCTATCCACTGAGCCAAACCAGTTTCGGCTAAATCAGTAGTTCTTAACCAGGTTTAAGAGATACTTGGATAAGAGGGTCTATGGATTTTTTTTTTTTTTAATATTTCTTTGGCCCGCCCTCTTTGACCACAACATACGGAAGTGGTCCAAGTCCAAGTCCTCCTGGGGACCCCGCCAGGGTTCCTCTCATCCTCTGAGCTCAGTGTGCACGTGCTGGTTCCCTGGTTCCTTCCAAGGCTGCGGGGAGGCTGGTGCTGCCAGGCCTGGGGGATGGGGCCTCCGGGGTGGCACCTAACCAAACCCGAGGGTGCCCCCCCTGCCGCCCCCCGGCCACGCAGGTATCCCACCTTCATAGACGCCCTCCGGGACCTGGACGACGCCCTCTCCATGTGCTTCCTCTTCTCCACCTTCCCCCGCACCGGCAAGTGCCACGTGCAGACCATCCAGCTGTGCCGCCGGCTCACCGTGGAGTTCCTGCACTACGTCATCGCCGCCCGCGCCCTGCGCAAGGTGAGTGTGGGCCGCCCGCCCGGGCCCCCCTGCTCCCCCGGCTGTCCCCCCCATCTTCACCTCACCAGCCGTCCCCCCGGCCATCCCCCCCGGTCTTACCCAGCCGTCCCCCCTCTCTCCCCGCCCAGGTCTTCCTGTCCATCAAAGGCATCTACTACCAGGCCGAGGTGCTGGGCCAGCCCATCGTGTGGATCACGCCCTACGCCTTCTCCCACGACGTGAGTGTGCCTGCGGGCAGAGGCCTGTGCCGGGCCGTTCTCCGCCCGGCTCCCGGACAGACGAGGGCACGAGCAAAGCGGGGGCTTTGGCTGCCCAGCACGTGCTGGGTTCAGGTGCTGGCTGGGGCTGCGGGGTCAGGCAGGGGAGGTGCCACGCAGCAGCGTCGTCGTAAGATGCCGAGCCGAGCTGGCTGCAGTATCCCCGGCTGGTTGGCCTGGAACGCGCTCCTCGGGCGCTCTGTCCTCCCTTCATGAGGTGCCATTTCAGGAAAGGGTTTTCCCAGTGCCCTTTGGGGTGAATGGCCAGTTAGTGGCCGCTGGGGTCTGAGCCATGGCTTTCTCCTCTCCCCTGTTCTGCCCCTCCTCTCCTCCTTCCTTCCTGCCCTCTCCACTCCGCCTGCCTTCCCTCCTTCCTCTCCGGCCCCCTGCTCCTTCCTCCTCTCTGATGCCCCCCCCCCCCCCCGCCCCTCCCGCCGCCCTGTGCTGCTCAGACTGGGCTCTTTGTGTCGCCCAGGGGTGAATAGGGCCTTGTGGAGGCAGCCTCCGCCCAGCTGGCCTGGGGGAGGGGACAGCCGCCCGTCCCTCCTCCCTCCTCCCTCCTCCCTGCCTCCTCCCTCCCTCCCTCCCTCCCTTCCTCCTCCCTCCTCCCTCCTCCCTCCTCCCTCCCGGGCCAGCCGCCGCCGCCGCCGCTTCCTCCCAGCCGGAGGATGGAGGGCCGGTACTGGGCTGTCGGTGAGGCCCCGGCGTGCCCCCTTCCTCTGAGCGACCAGTGCTGGGTCCCCCAAGCAGGGCCAGGCAGGCGGGGGGGCACCCCACTGCACACTGTGCTCTGGGAAGCGGTGCTGGTGCTCAGATGCTTGCAGGCCCGTCGGGGGCCCTGCAGACGCCTTCGGAAGGACGGGGGTGTGAGTGTGGGCACAGCTGGGGCACCGCGTGGCCCCCGCACCCCCCACAGCCAGGTCTCTGCCTGCTGGCAGGACGGAGAAGCAGCTCGAGGTCCCCGGCTCGCCCAGCCCAATAGATGTGCCATCATCACCGACTCACGTCGCTCGGGCCCCGGGGGTCAGCAGGGCGGGGCTAGCCTCCTGGTTGGGGGGACAGGGCTGTGGTGCTCAGGGGGCCGGGTACCTGGTTTGGCTTCCACATCCTCCCCCCGGTTTGCTTTATCCTCTCCTCCGGGCCCCGGTGAGCCCTTCCCTGCCCCCTGATCCCCGGTGGCGGCTCGCGGGGTGGCGCTGTGCCCTTGTCGGGAGCGAGCGGCTTCCTGCCCTCCGAGTCTCCAGGGCTCCCCGCGCCGTGGGGCCGCCGCGCCATCTGTCCCGTGTCTTCCGGTTGTGCCTCTGTTTCTGGCCGGGGCCGAGGCCTGCGTGTCTGCCCCGAGGCTCCTGCCAGGGCTCGGAGGTGCTGAGGGCTGTCCGCCCGCCGCCCCCGGCCGCGCCTGCGGTGGTGCCGGGCTCTGGGCATGTCGTGCCCCGGGCACTCGCAGGCTGGGCCCCGAGAAGGCGTTAAACTGAGGCTGTGGGGCGGGTCAGGGGAGGCGGGAGCCCTCATCAGCCTCTGCACGGACCCCGGCCTAAGCGAGGGGCGGCCTGTCGGTCCTGGGACTAGCGTGACGAAGGCTTCCCTTTGCTCCCTCCTAACGCTCCCTACATGGCGAGGGCTTCTGGCTCTGGCCTCCAGGACGCCCTAACCCTTGGGACCCCTGTCCGGTGCCCCCTGGTTCCCAGAATGCTCCTGGGTGGGGACAGGACGCACGGCTCTCTCTGGGGGGCAGCGCCCCACGGCAGGGCTGCCCGGGGGGTGGGGGTGGGTCCTTACCGCGCGTGGGTGCCCGTGCCATCTTGGCGCCCACCTCGCCGACGTACCTCCTGTGCCCCCAGCACCCGACAGACGTGGACTACAGGGTCATGGCCACCTTCACCGAGTTCTACACCACCCTGCTGGGCTTCGTCAACTTCCGCCTCTACCAGGCCCTCAACCTGCACTACCCCCCCAAGGTAGGCCCCCCCCCCCCCCCCCCCGCCGGCCCGGCAGTCCCCCGGGAGGCAGGGCCGGGCAGGCTCGTCCTCTGACCCTCCCGCCCCCCAGCTCGAGGGTCAGGCCCACACGGAGGAGAAGGCCCGCGAGGACACCTATGCGCTGGACTCTGAGAGCTCCATGGAGGTGAGGGCAGCTTCCGGAGCACGGGCCCTGATCCCCAGAGGGTGGACTCTGCATCCCCAGAGGGTGGACCCTGATCCCCAGAGGGTGGGCCCTGATCCCCGGGGGGTGGGCCCTGCATCCCCCAAGGGGTGGGCCTGGCCCGGAAGTGGTTGTGGCTACATGTGTGGTCTCGGGACTTCCCTCAGAACCAAACCCACTGGTGTCCCAGACCGTCACTGCCTCCCCCGCCCCCCCAACCCCGACCACCCCCTCAGAGAAGCCCCCCAGGCAGCACCCCGCAGTCAGCCCTGCTTCTTTCCTGTAGAAACTGGCCGCCCTCAGCGCCAGCCTGGCCCGGGTGGTGGTGCCCGCGGAGGAGGAGGAGGCCGAGGTGGACGAGTTTCCCGCCGACGGGGTGAGGACCGCGGCCCCCGGGAGGGGCGGGCGGGCGGGGCTGAGGGCCTGGAAGGAAGCTGCGCGGGGCGCGGGTGGCCTGACGGGGTGCGGGCAGCCAGATGGGGCGCGGGCGGCCTGACGGGTGTGTGCCCCCAGGAGACGGCGGCGCAGGAGGAGGACCGCCGGAGGGAGCTGCAGGCGCAGGAGCAGCACAGGAAGCTCTTCGAGGGCCTCAGGTTCTTCCTGAACCGGGAGGTGCCCCGCGAGGCCCTGGCCTTCATCATCAGGTGGGAAGGCAGGCCAACGGCGCCGGCTCGGCCACCCCGCTGGGTCCTGCCCGGCCCGGGTGCCCGCCGCCCCGTGGGTGGCGTCAGGATCCGCTGAAGGTGTTGTGGGAATTTAACAAAAGCGGCTGGGAAGTGCTCAGTGAACCCTGGGCGCACCGGAGCTGCCCACCGGAGGGCAGCTGGCATCACTTTCTCACCAGCGAGGGCAGAAGGCCTCCGCTGGCCAGCATGGGGGGGGGTCCTAGGTGGGGAGGGGACAGTGTGTCCCGGGAGGGTGATCTTGGGGGCCAGCGGGTCCCAGGGCAGCACCTCGTGCCTGAGACTTTCCGGGGTTCCCCTTGTGCCGCCCGCAGGAGCTTTGGGGGGGACGTGTCCTGGGACAAGTCCCTGTGCATCGGGGCCACCTACGACGTCACGGACTCCTGCATCACCCACCAGATCGTGGACCGGCCCGGGCAGCAGACCCCGGTCGTCGGCAGGTAGGCCCCCCTCGCCCTGCTCGCCCGCTGGGGGCTCTGGGCGCCGGGGACTGTCTCCGCGCCTCAGCGGGCGGCGCGGGGCCTCGGTGGCCCCTGACCCGTGCCCGCCGCCCCTCTGCCAGGTGCTACGTGCAGCCCCAGTGGGTGTTTGACTCCGTGAACGCCCGCCTCCTCCTGCCCGTGGCCGACTACTTCCCCGGGGTGCCGCTGCCCCCCCACCTCTCGCCCTTCGTGTCCGAGAAGGAAGGGGACTACGTGCCCCCCGAGAAGAGGAAGCTGCTGGCCCTGCAGCGGGGAGAGCAGCCAGGTGAGCAGGATGGGACGGGCTGGGCAGGGCGGGCGGCCAAGGGAGCGTCTGTGGTCTGCGATCCGGAGTGGTTGATGCTCCGAGAAACCGGGCGGAGAGCGGTCTGGGGCCGTCACTGTCCGCACAGGAGGCGGCGGGCCCGGGTGGGGCCTGGGGTTTCCTCTGAAGGCGCCGGGCTGCCCGGAGAGGTGCCGGGGCCGTGGCTGGGACAGCCCTGCTGCCGAGGTGTCCCCGGGCCGGAGGGCGGGGCCTGGCGCGGGCTCTGTGCAGCCGGGGAGGGGCAGGCTCCCGGGCCGGCGCTCAGCAGCCATCGGCTGGTCACAGGAAACTGGAATGAATCTGAAGAGGAGGAGGAGGAGGAGGAGGGTGACGGTGAAGAAGGAGGAGAGAACGAAGAGGAAGAGGAGGAAGATGTGGAGGCTGCCTCAGAAAAGGAGGAAGAGGCGCAACTGACAGCCCTGGAGGAGCAGAGGCTGGAGGGGAAGGTACGGGGGGGTGGGGGCCAGAGGGCGGGGCCAGGGGGCTGCGGTGTGTGTGGGGGTGGGGGACCTGCACCCACAGGCCTCGTCCACCATGTTCTCAGAAGCCCAGGGTGGTGGCGGGTGGCCCAGAGGGCGGGGCCGGGGGGCTGCGGGGTGGGGGGGGGGGACCTGCACCCACAGCCTCCGTCCACCGCGTTCTCAGAAGCCCAGGGTGGTGGCGGGTGGCCCAGAGGGCGGGAGCCAGGGGTGGGGTGGGGGTGGGGGGGGACCTGCACCCACAGCCTCCGTCCACCGCGCTCTCAGAAGCCCAGGGTGGTGGCGGGCACCGTGAAGCTGGAGGACAAGCAGCGGCTGGCCCAGGAGGAGGAGAGCGAGGCCAGGCGGCTGGCCATCATGATGATGAGGAAGCGGGAGAAGTACCTCTACAACAAGATCATGTTCGGCAAGAGGCGCCAGATCCGCGAGGTGGGTCCCCGGGGCCGCCAGACGTGGCCGCGCAGGTGAACTCGGGGGCGGCCGGCCGGCCGGCCCTCCCGGCTGTAACCCTCCTCCTGCCGCGCCCTGCGCGCCTCGCTGGCCGCGATGGTTCAGCCAGAGCTCGAACTCACACCGCAGGCCGCTGTGCCCTGGGGCCGGGTTAGATTCTCCTGTTTGGGGGCGCTCTCAGAAAACACCTGGAGCTGCCCCGCCCCCTCCCCACGTCTCTGGAGGGCTCCCAGGGGTATACCTGCCGGGTTGGGAGCCTGCCTGTTGGTTTTGTGAAAAGCATCCCCAGGTGGCCCCCCGGGAAAGGCTGCTCCCGCCTGACCCCTCCCAGCAGCCCCGAGGGCGGTTTGCGTGGCACCCCGCTTTCCCGACGGGAGGGGTGGATGGACTCCTTTTCCCTGCGGCAGCCGCCGTTCACTCTGGGAGCTCCGCTTGGAAGGGGCGGCCTCACGCAGAGCGGGGCGTCTCCCCCGTCACCTTCCCCCGTCACGGCTGGCTCTCCCCTGTCCTCACAGGCCAACAAGCTGGCGGAGAAGCGGAAAGCCCACGACGAGGCCGTGAGGTCTGAGAAGAAGGCCAAGAAGGCGAAGCCGGTGTGAGCGGCGGCGGCGGCGGCCTGTGGCCGGGCCGGGACAGCACCGGCGGGCCGGGGACCCAGCTCCTGGGCGGGTGGCAGAGCGGAGTCCCGGAGTCTGCCATTTCCATCCCCTCCTCCCCCGCCGCCTGGCCTCCTCTCATGCTTCCGCTGGGCCAGGGGCAGCCTCCGCTCCCTTGGACGGAATTCTGGCAGAGAAGAGGCATCTGTACCCACTGTCTCCCGGGAGCCAGCGACATGGGGGGCAGGGCCCACCAGCCCCTCACCAGGGCTCCCGCTCACCCTGGCTTTCTGCAGCCTTCCCCTCTTTCACCCCCCGCCCCCCACAAACACACACACACACACACACACACACACACACACACACACACACACAACGTGGTTCTCCGGGGGCTGCGATGGAGGGTGGGGAGCATTTGTTATTAAATGGCTGCAGTCTTGCAGCCAATTGGACTCTGTGTCCACGAGCCTTCCTGCCGTTGGAGGAGGGCACCTAGGGAGGGCGCTGCGCTGCGCTGCGCTGCGCTGCAGGCTGCACCCCGGGTGTGCCCAGAGGAGCTGGCCGCCCTCCGCGCTCCCTGGAGCCCACGGGCCCCTTTGGGGATGCCAGGAGGTGGGTGCGCGGGTCCTGGCCAGTCTGCCCTCTGTCCCAGTCCGGCCCCTTCTCCCTCTGAACCTGTTCCGCATGGGAGTCGGGAGGGCACGTTCTGGGGTGCTTCCCAGGGGTGGGGAGTGTCCCGTGCCAGGCCGACTCCGTGGCGTGGGGCGGCTAATAAAGCTCTGCAAACCCGCTGTGGCTGTCCTTGCTTCCTGCTCAAGTCGGCCCACCGGCGAGGCGCCCGGGCCTGAGGACCTGGGGGGCCTGGGCTTTACCTAGTGGGCTCTTGGGCAGGCGGCCGAGTGACCCCCAGTGTGGACAAAACAGCGGCCCGACCCCTTTACCCCCGCTGGGCTGCCCCGCCCGACCTTGGCCATGCCCTTGCTGAGGCCAGGGGGACAAGTGCGTGCCTGGGACTGCCGGTGCCTCGGGAATCAGGGCTAGAAATGAGGCTCAGACCCTCCGGTCCAATGGGGAGTTTCTGCATCATAACTCTTCCCCCCGCCCCCCTCACCCCAGGCTGGCCCAGCGGGCTGCGTGCTGTCGGGAGCAAGGGCCAGGACGGAAGCGTGGGCTTGGACCCGGTCACCTTCCCCACATTGAGGCACTTGAAGGAGGCCTTAGTCCTTTGCCCCCCGCCGCTCGGGCTCTAGAAGTTTCCTGGGCAGCGGCTGCAGGCCCAGCCCGTGGAGGGCACAGGCAGGAGCTTGGGCAGACCCCGGCTGAGGGAGCAGAGCCCAGGGCCCCGGCTGAGGGCCTCGCTGTGGCATCTCGGGTGCTCACGGTGGTGGGCGGTGCCGCCGGAGGCAGGGCCAGGCCCCTGGGGCCAGCACCCACTGTCCTGGGGCAAGGCGGGGCCCTGCCTGGGTGCACGGGCATCCCGGGGCCGCGGCGGCGAGGAGTGCCAGGGCAAGGCTGCAGGGCACGCCCATCAGATATGGAAAAACCTGGCAGCCCGAGGTGGAATTTTCCCCATTCCAGAGCCCGTGACTGACTGCGGGGGCCGGGGGGCCGTGACGTGGCCCGTGGCCCGCGCCCCACTGGGCGGCCGGCTGCTTCGGCGCCGCCTGCGGCTGGAGCTGAGCATTCTCGGCTACGGGTGGGCAGTAATCCGCCCCTTTCCTCGGCCCTCCCAGTGAAGAAGGGGAGCCCAGGACTGGGAAAGGGGGGGCGGGCACCTGCATGCCAGAGTGTGCTCAGACCGGACTCCGGGGTGCCTTGGAGAGGTGGGTCAACTGAGCCCCCCAGTGTCTGACCCGTTGGGGATGGGCCCCTCGCCTGAGCTTCCCCCGGGAATTCTGGCACCACCCCCTCGCCATGGCCCGCATCCGCCCACATCTCAGAAGCCAGCAAGCTGCGTCCCAGCTCGCACTGGCTCTGAGCAGGGGGGGGCCAGACCTCCTCCCATGGAGTCCCCAGGGCTCCAGAGCTCCCCTTAAAAGTTATCCAGCCGAAACCGGTTTGGCTCAGTGGGTAGAGCGTCGGCCTGCGGACTGGAAGGTCCCGGGTTCGATTCCGGTCGGGGGCATGTACATTGGTTGCGGGCACATCCCGGTAGGGGGGTGTGCAAGAGGCAGCTGGTCGATGTTTCTCTCTCATCGACATTTCTAGCTCTCTCTTCCTCTCTGTAAAATATCAATAAAATATATTTTTTTAAAAAAGTTATCCAGCCGCCTCCTTCTTCCCGGAGCTGGGCTGCCCGCACCACCACCACCACCACCCCCACGCCACCCCGTTTCCCGGGCACCCTGGCATCCCCCCTCGGGCTAGGAGCTCCGCGGAGCCTCAGGGTCCGGCGGTGGCGGCGGCGGGGACAATGGCCCCGTTGGCGCGTCCAGACAAACTCGCCTTGTTGGGCCGGGGGCGGGGGCGCGGCGCTGAAAGCGGCTTCTGTGCGCCCCGGAGCGCGGGGGGCCGGAGGGCGCGGGGCCGGGCCGCCCATTGGCCACGGGCCGCCGGGCTGGGCGAGGCTGCGGCCGCACCTGCCGGCCGGCCGGGCGGGCGGGCGGGCGAGTGGCCAGTGGCCGGGCGGGCGGCGTCGGGGGCGGGGCGGGAGCATGGCCCAGGCCCGGCGGAGCAGGGGGCTCCGGTGGGTGCGCCCCGCCGCCTAGTCAGCGCCCGGGCCGGCGGGCGGGCGGGCGGCCCCGGGCCGAGCCGTCTAGCTAAACCCGAGGAGGAGGACGGGGACAAGGTACGTACCGGGGGGTGCCCAGCACCCAGCACCACCCGGCCCCCTGCTCTGGAGTCAGACCGGACTCCCAGGCCCAAGTGGTTTGGGGGCGCGCTCCATCCACTGCAGCTGGAAGGGCTGGGGCCAGGGAGGGCGCAGGTGGGTCCTCACCCCGCCCTTGGTTTCTCCCCAGGGTCCCCCACGCCCAGGGTCCCCCCCAGCCGGTGCCCAGGGGACGGGTGGGGCTGGAGCTGGGCTGGAGCTGGCAGTCCATTAATGATTAATCTTTAGCGCGGCAGCCTGTGCTGCGAGGAGAGGCCGGAGCGATCTCCCCTCTGGCCCCAGCCTTCCCCCAGGAGGGGGGCTGTCGGGGCAGGGGCTGGGGACCTGGACAAGGGCGTGGCGGGGTGGGGTGGGGGGACGGGGACTCCCCTCTGGCTGGAGAAGGCCCTGCCCTGTGCCGGCCGCAGAGGGGCCAGGCCTCCAAGGAGGGGAATGGCGCTGACCCTGGTCTCCAGGAGGGGTCCCCTGGGAAACCCAGCAGTTCCCCCTGGCCCCCCCGGACCGGTGCCCTGGAAGGGGGACCAGCCTGGTAGCCAGAGGCCGAGGTCCCTTCCCAGGGGGGGAGCCCTCTCCCTACCTGCCTGGAAGCAGAGAGGGGACGGGTGCCCCCTCTGGCAGCCATAACCCAGGCGGGTGGGACGGAGGGAGGGAGGGAGGGAGGGAGGGCGGCAGGCCTGACACCCGATCGCCTGGGTTGCTGAGGTGACAGGGGCCATGGAAATCCTCAGGAGCACAGTCCGGTGGGGAGGATCCGGCCTCTTCCTTCCCGAGGGCAGTGACCCGAGGCCCGGAGGGGGGAGGGCGGGGAGCAGGCCTGGGCCAGGGCAGCCGCGAGGCTGCTGCGCTAAGTAGACATTGTAGGGTGCTAACGATCCCCGTTACCCCGGGGGGAAACTGAGGCTCGGGGAGCTCCCGGCACTTGCCCAAGGTCAGAGTTCAAAGCTGGCTGCAGAGCATCTCCGGAGCCAGGCCCTGCTCAAGACGTCGGGGCCCTTCTGGGTCTGAGCCTCCTGACTCAGTGTCTGGGCTGCCCCCACCCCCCCACCCCCCACCCCTGCCTCACCCGCTAGCTCCCGGCTCCGCCTGACACTCGGGCGTGAGCGGGCTGCTGGGCAGGGAGCAGAGACAACAGAGCCCTGTCCCCAGCTGCCTCCCCCGGCGGCCCGCCCCTGCGGCTCCGGGGCGGCCCCTGCGGAGACCACGCAGCCCGCCCGCTCCCCGCACACCCCCCGTCCGACGGGCCAGGCCGATGGGGGCGAGCGTGGCTCTGATGCCCTGGGTGCCACCCCGAGAGGGAGGCGTGTGTCCCCCCCCCCGATGGTCCCTCCCTCTGTCTAGGGCAGGGGTGGGCAACCTTTTTGACAAGAGGGGCCGCCGTGGGTTCTTGCACTGGACCGGAGGGCCGGAACAAAAGCCACCTGACCATGCTGGCACTCTCCTCTTGGGCCGCTGGTGAAGGGGCGGAGGGGAGAGCAAGAGAACCCTCCTCCCAGATGTGTGCAAGGGCTGTGCGTACCTCGTCCCGACCCGCTGGGCCCTCAGCGAGCCCCTGCGAGGGTCGCAGCAGACCCATTTTTTTAAGGAAACAGGCTCAGAGGCGGGAAGTCGGTTGCCCAAAGTAGCCCAGTGGGCGGGTGGGAGAGCCGGGAAGGGCAGCCAGAGCCCCTCAGCGCCCCCAGGAGCAGAGAGAGGCGGGGGGGGGGGGGGCGGCGGCAGGGCATTGTAGACAGACATCTAAAGCTCCTTTAGAAAGCCTTTATACCGCGTCACGTCTTTATGCAAACAAGTGCATGCCATTCCTTTAAAAAGCATTTCACTCACTAGTTGGAAGGTACAGAGGCCGGGAGCACCAGCCCCCACCTACTCACCTTCCAGGGTTCTCCGTAATTTGAGAGCTGAGAGAGGAGGGATTGAGCCCCCAGCCAGTGTGGCTCAGTGGACAGAGCATGTGCCTGTGGACCCAAGGGTCCCCGGTTCCGTTCCGGTCAAGGGCACGCGCCTGGGTTACAGGCCCCTCCCTGCAGAAGGCAGCCCATCGGAGGTTCCTCTCTGTCTGCCCCTCTCTCGTCTGCCCTCGCTGAAAGACCCACGGGGGAACATGCCCTCAGGTGGGAATGAGCAGAAGGGAAGAAAGAGGCGATTGGCTTTTTAGCTGACCTGTGCCTTGCCACCCTACCATTAGAGCTACTTTTGGGGTGACACGTCTCCCTTCCGGAGAGGCCGTGGTTTTGCCCAGACGAGGCCGTGCACCAGGCGGGGGAGCGATGCGAGCGAGCTCTTAGCTCCGGCCTGGACATTCAGCTCCTTTCACTCCGTGTCCAGACCTCCGCTGTCCCCTCTGGAATCGAACCTGGGACCTTTCAGTCCGCAGGCCGATGCTCTATCCACTGAGCCAAACCGGTTAGGGCAAAAAGATTCTTTATATATATATTGATTTCAGAGAGCTAGAAACATCGATGAGAGAGATACATAGATCACCCGCCTCCTGCACGCCCCCACTGGGGATGTGCCGGCAACCAAGGTACATGCCCTTGACCGGAATCGAACCCGGGACCCCTCAGTCCGCAGGCCGATGCTCTATCCACGGAACCACACCGGTCTTGGCTATTGCTCTGCTCTTAACGTCTCTCCCGGCGTCCCCGTCAGAGCGGCGTCTCCGGCCGCAGGAAGCAGCCCGAGGACACTCGCCCCGCCACTTTCTCTGCCAGCGCCCTGTTCCTGGGAGCGCGCTCAACAAACAGCGCCCATGGTGGTGACAGTCCGGGAGCGAATGCTCTGCGGCCCACACGGCTCCGGACCTTGGGGAAAACCAGTCGCATCTCGGTTGGCCCCAGTAACCTCAAGGCTAGTCCCGGCTGACTTGGGCCACCGCCCTCCACGCAGGGGTGGAGGCCACATCCCATACGGTGCCCGTGCAATCTCATCGGACCCATCCCCCCCCCCAAGCCCTGGCCAGGTGCTCCCCTCAAGAAGGCCTTGTGGGGGGATCTGCTCCCTCTCTGGGCTCCCCCAGATTTTAGAGACACACGCTTCTCTGGCCGTGTCTCAGCATCTTGGCGTTTGTGACCTTGGACCGGTGAAGCCCCCCCTCTCTGAGCCTCAGTTTCCCCTCCCTCCCCCCCACCCCGAACGGGGTAGCCGCAGTGGGTGGTCCATGCACAGGACCGTGCTAAACTGAGATGCGATTCGAGAGGCGACCCCAGGCTTCTCCACGGGGCCCCTCGGCCGCCCGTGCCCTTGGCCCAAGGTCACCGGGGACCCCGCCGAGCCCTTGGGTGAAGGCGCCGCCCAGCTGCCGAGGGAGGCCCAGGGGGGGCCAGGGGCCAGCCCAGGGGCGGGGGGTGCCCCGGCACAGGGGTACAGGGACACAGGGACGTCCACCTGCTGTCTCCCGGGGGAGGGAGCTCATGAATATTCACACCCGCCGGAGCGGGAGGGAGCCGGCGGCGTGTTCCTGGGTGTCATTGGAGCGTTCCCGTCTCCCAGTGACCGCGGAGGCAGCTGGGGCGTCGGATGTGGCTCCGGCCCGGAGCGGAGAGGGACGGCCAGCCCGCCGCGGCCCGAGGTGAGCGCGGCTTCCCCGTCCCCGCCCGGCGGGCCCCGGAGCCAAGAGCTGCCTGGCGGCGATGCCCCAGGCCAGGAGGAGGCTTGCCATCCTGGCCTGGGTTCCCCGTGTGCCCGCTGTCGGGATGGGGGGGGGTGGAGGTGGAGAAGGGGGGAGGGGGAAAGTCCTATTTCTCCTTCGTTCCGTGAAAGGTGCTGGCCCAGCCGAGCTGGAGGATGGCTGGGCCTGGCCCGGGGCCAGCCACTGGCACGGACGGAGGGCAGGTGGCCGGGGTCAGCCGCAAGGGCAGGGGTAGCTGGCGTGGGCCGGGGAAGGGGCACCGCCGCCGGCCCCCTTGTCCCCGGGGCCGTCACCAGCATAGGCAGGGAGGAAGGGGGCCCGGCCGGCGCGAGTCCCGTCTCTGCTGCCGCCCTGCTGGGTGACCTTGGGGTGGCCCTGGCCCTCTCTGAGGTCCTCAGTGTCCTGTGGGTTTGGACTCGGGGCTACCAGGTGCCTGCGGTCCTCCACGGGGTCAAGCAGGCACGCGCCTCGAAGGGACCATGACTGGGGTCCCGGGAGGACAGTGATGACGATGATGATGATAGCAAAGGCTCAGTGAGGGTCTGCTCCGTGCCACCCCTGGGCCCTCGGAGGGGCACCTCAGACTGGAATAATTTGCCGTCAGATTTGCGCTCCGAGCACTGGAGGGAGAGTCCCATTATTGCTCTGCTCTTTTTTTTTTTCTTTTTTTTAAAAAAATATATTTTTTTTATTGATTCCGGAGAAGAGGGGAGAGGGAGGGAGAGAGACATCCAGGAGGAGAGAGAATCACCGATCGGCTGCCTCCCGCACACCCCGCCCCGGGGATCGAGCCCGCAGGCCCGGCCGGTGCCCCCGCGGGGAGCCGCACGGTGACCTCCCGGCTCCAGGACCGGCGCTCAGCCACGGAGCCACACCGGCCGGCCGGGCCCTCGCTCTGCTCTTACCGTCTCTCCCGGCGTCCCCGGGAGAGCGGCGTCTCCGGCCACAGGAAGCAGCCCGGGGACACTCACCCCGCCACTTTCTCTGCCAGCGCCCTGTTCCCGCGAGCGCTGAGCAAACAGCGCCCGTGGTGGTGACAGTCCGGGAGCGAATGCTCTGCGGCCCGTGGCTCTGGAGACCCGTGACCTTGACATCCGCGGGGGTCGGGGGGCCTTCCCGGTCCAGCTCCCACAGCTGCAGGCCCATCCCCCTCCCCAGTCTGTCCCCGGTGACTCCGGCCGCTCCTCCCTCCGGCCCCAGTCCCACCTCTGTGCCCAAGGCCCCCGGTCAGGGTGTCTTCTGCGACCCTGCTCAGGGGTGCGGTGTAGCTTCGGGGGTGCAGGGGGTCTGCACACCGCCCTGGGAGGGTGGAGGGAGAGTTGGTTTCATCATTTTAAAGGAGATTTGAGGCCCAGCGAGGGGCGCAGACTCGCCTTAGCGCAGCGGTCGGCAAACTCGTGAGTCCGCAGAGCCAAATACCAGCGGGGCAACGGCGGGCATGTCTTTGGAGAGCCACATTTTTTATTTTTATTTTTTTATTATTTAAAAAAATATGTATTTTATTGATTTTTTTACAGAGAGGAAGGGAGAAGGGTAGAGAGCTAGAAACGTCGACGAGAGAGAATCACCGACCAGCTGCCTCCTGAACACCCCCCACCGGGGACGTGCCCGCAACCAAGGTACATGCCCTTGACCGGAATCGAACCCGGGACCTTTCAGTCCGCAGACCGACGCTCTATCCACTGAGCCAAACTGGTTTCAGGAGAGGGAGAGAGACGGGGGTATTTTGTGGAAGAGCCACCCCCTCAAGGGGCCAAAGAGCCACGTGTGGCTCCAGAGCCGCAGTTTGCAGACCCCTGGCCTAGGGCACCCAGCAAGGAAACAGCAGAGCTGGGACTCGAACCCAGACCCCTGGCTCCCCCCCTCCCCCGCCCCAAGGGCTGGTGCCATGTGACTTTCCCAGGCGTGCCCTGACACGTGTGGGTCTCACGCGTGTGCTGCCCCCCCTGGCCACGTCCTGCCCGGAGAGGCGTGAGGGTCCCCTGTGCCAAACAGTCCCCAGGTGCCAGGCTCGGAGCGCCCGGGGCTGAATCACCATCCGGTTTGCCTGGGGCCGGGCGCGGAGGGGGGTCCCCCTCCCACACACCTGGGCCCGGCCCGGCGGCCGTGACAGTAATAATTAATACGTATTGATTTCTGCCTGTGGCCGTGCATTCTCTCCTTGACATCTCGCAGCCTCAGAGCTATTCCTACCTCCCCCTGCCCCCTTCCCCGTCCCCCGACCGTCCCCTGCCCCCAGCCCGGCTCCTGGCATCGCTGGGCCTCCGTCTGCCAGGGGCTCGGCCTGCGATCGCTCGGGTGCTGACCGCCCCGAGCTTGCTGCTGTGTCCACTGGGCGTGGGGGACGGAGGCTCAGAGAGGCTGCGGGCTGGGCCCAGGGTTGCAGAGGCCAGGCCGGAGGGGGGACCTCCCGCCGTGGGTCCCTCCGGCCGCTCTGCCCCCCCACCCTTCGCCCCGGCGGCCCCGGCCCAGCCCCCAGAGGCCAGACCCTGCTGTGCTGCCGAAGCTTCCGGACGGGGGACCGCACTGGGCTGCACACGGTCCTCCCTCCTCCCACCCCCCCCCCTGGGGCCGGGGGCCGGGCCTGGGCCGCACGCACCCCTCCGCTGGGCGCTGTGCTCCGGAGGCTGGCACCCCGGGGTGTGCGTCCCAGCCCTGAACCCTGCCTTGCCCGGTGACCCTGGGCCAGACACGTCGCCTCTCGGAGCCTCAGTTTCCCCATCTGCAGAAGGAAGGTGACAGTGGGGTCGGTGGGGGGGTGGTGCCTCCCGGGGTAGCTGAGTGGGGTCGGTGAGATGCTCTGGAGAAGCCGCCGAGCCCAGACAACCCCCCTCGTCCCCGCTGGGCTGCAGGGAGCCCCAGGGGGAGAGTGAATGAATGAGTGAGTGAATGAGTGAGGGAGTGGGTGAGTGAGAGCAGCAGCGGCGGGGGCTGGGAATGTGGGCGGGGCCAGGCGGCCTGATTGACAGCTCGGGGGGCCGGCCGGGCCGGTCTGCCCCCTGCTGCCTGGCCTCCTGCTCCGAGCTTCTCCCTCAGCCTCTCCAGTTCCTTCCAGAAGGCGCCCTGGTGAGTGCGGCCGGGGCGTAGGGATGGGGCTTTGGGGGGGTGGTTTTCCCAGGGCAGGACCCCCTAAGCGCCCCCCCCCAATATTCCAAAGTCAGGGAAGCGGAAGCCCCAGGCCCGGCTCAGGGTTTGGGCCCGAGTCTGAGGCACTGGCCCCGCCGGGAGGTGAGGCCAGAGGGGGCGCCTGAGGCCTGGCACAGGTCTGTGGGGGGTTTTTTAGGTTTTTGGTGTGATTTTTTTTGGGGGGGCGGGTGCAGTGGCTCAGGGGGCACAGCCCGAGGGTCCCGGGGCTCGAGGGGAGCAGCGGGGGGAGGAGTGTTAGTGGCTGCGCCTCAGGGAGAGCCAGCGTGAGGGGCGGCCGGGGTCCCCGGGACTGAGCCCCGGGACTGGGGGTTCCAGAGCCCGAGGGCTCGCCGCTCCTCCCGGGGGCCCCCCCTCCTTGGCCGGACAGACCCCCCTAGCCGGCTTACCCCCCCTCGTCCCCCACCTCTCCCCACAAGCTTTCTGATCCAGTGTTTAAATATGTTTTATTACCTTTTTCTGACTAAAAAGGTCCTTCGTGCTCCTTTTAAAAAAATGCAACCATTTCCCTGGCCGGTGTGGCTCAGTGGATAGGACATCGGCCTGCGGACCGAAGGGTCCCGGGTTCGATTCTGGTCAGGGGCGCGTGCCTGGGTTGCGGGCTCCCGGCCCTGGTGGAGGGCATGCGGGAGGCAATCAGTCCATGTGTCTCTCTCTCACATGGGTGTTTTTCTCCCTCTCCCTTTTGCTCTCCTTCTTCCTTCCTCTCTCCCTCCCTCTCTCTCTCTAAAAATCAAAGGAAAACATATTATTGGGTGAGGATTTTTTTTTTTTTAAAAAAAAACCACAACCATCACAGCCCCGAATGCAAGTTGTATCTCAGACACCAACACGCTGCCGGTCTGATACCACGTCGGGGCCCATACTGCCTAGGTTGTGGGTTCGATCCCCGGTGGGTGTCTACGTCCGCACAGACGTGGACCTGCGGGCGCGGTTGCTCTGGAACATTCTTTTCACGTGCGTCGATCGCGGTGTGCTTTTGAGCCAGTCCGCTGAGCTCCCCGCCGTGTGTGTGTGTGTGTGTGTGTGTGTGTGTGTGTGTGAATGTGTGTGTGTTGTGTGTGTGTGTGAATGTGTGTGTGAATGTGTGTGTGTGAATGTGTGTGTGAATGTGTGTGTGTGTGTGTGTGTGTGTGTGTGTGTGTGTGTGTGAAAGGGGTACAGCGGCTGCATGGGAGGCGGGTCACCGCCTGTGAGTCATGGTCCCTGCTGAGGGGCCCTGAGGTTGTGCCAAATTTTTTCTGTTTTTCTGACCAAGCGGCCATGACGCCCTTGCCCCGGTGACTTTGCCCCAAGCGTCTCCGTCAAATAGTTGGAATTCGGGGACCCGTGGTTTCTTTCCGCCTTCCGGAATCTCCCACACCCCTGGCCACCCACCCTCCCGACCCCATCCACCTGCCCCCCCGACCGCATCCACCTGCCCCCCTCCCCGAGTGGACAGGGACTTGTCCTTGTCAACTTCCCTCCTGTGTGGTTCCTTCTCTGCAGATTGCTGCTGCTGCTGCTGCCTCCTCTTTATTTTTTTTAAAAAAATCCTCACCTGAGTGTATTTTCCCTCGGATTTTTAGGGCGAGTGGAAGGGAGAGGGAGGGACAGAGAGAAACATCAATGTGAGAGGAACACGAACCCGACCAGGTCCTGGGCCACGAGGAGCCTGCAACGGAGGCACGTGCCCTTGACCAGAATCGAACCCGGGACCCTTCAGTCCGCAGGCCGATGCTCTATCCACTGAGCCACACCAACGAGGGCTGCAGATTGCTTCTTTTTTTTTTTTTTTTTTAAAGTATATTTTATTGCTTTCTTTACAGAGAGAAAGGGAGAGGGTTAGAGAGAAACATCGATCAGCTGCCTCCTGCACACCTCCTACCGGGGATGTGCCCGCAACCCAGGTCCATGCCCTTGACCGGAATTGAACCCGGGACCTTTCAGTCTGCTGGCCGACGCTCTATCCACTGAGCCACACCGGTCAGGGCCAGATTGCTTCTTTACGTCCCTCCCTGGGCGGAGAAGTTTCTAGATGGTGGGCAGAGGGCTCGGGGGCTGCTGTGGCTGGTGGGCGGGGCCTGGGAAGGGCTTGTGGGTCCCTGGTGTGACTGTTCCAGGGGGAAGCATGTGGGGTTCTTTGCCGGGCGGGTTACTTGGCCTCTGCCCCAGGGGTAGTGGTGGCGTGCCAGTGCGTGTAGTCAGGGGGCAGCACGCGTGACCTCCTGTGGCCTCAGGGACCGAGGGCCCCACGCCACAGGCGCCAGCCCTGCAGGGGTGGAAAGTTTCGCGCCTCGGCCTCGCCGCTAAGGGGTGGGGGGGCCCCGAGTCCCAGTGCTCCCCTGGGCCCGGCCCGCCCTCCGCCCACGCCCGCACCAAAGCCAAGCAGAACTCCGGGCGCCCCGTGAAACTGGGCTTTTAAAATATATATAAATTTTTTATTAATTGTTTACCATTATTAATGATGTTCCTTTCCCTCTCCCTTCCCATCTGTAATCAATAAAAAAAAGTAAACTAGTAAACATCCATTTCAAGATTAAAACGGAACCAGGCGCCCTGGCTGGTGTGGCTCAATGGATAGAGCGTCGGCCTGCGGACCAAAGGGTCCCGGGTTCGATCTCAGTCAAGGGCACGTACCCCAGCTGCAGGCTCCTCCTCAGACTCCTCCCCGAGGCCCAGGCCGGGGCTCGTGCAGGAGGCAGGACGTGTTTCTCTGATATCGATGCTTCTCTCTGTCTCTCCCTCTCTCTCTCTCTCGTGCACGCTCTCTCTAAAAATCATTGGGGGGCCGAAACCGGTGTGGCTCAGTGGATAGAGCATCAGCCTGCGGACTGAAAGGTCCCGGGTTCGATTCCAATCAAGGGCACGGACCTTGGTTGCGGGCACATCCCCAGTGGGGGGTGTGCAGGAGGCAGCTGATCGATGATTCTCTCTCATCGATGTTTCTAACTCTCTATCCCTCTCTCTTTCTCTCTGTAAAAAATAAATACAATATATATTTTTAAAAAATAAAAGTAAAAATCAAAATCAACGGGGAAAATGTCCTCAGGTGAGGATTAACAGAACACACACACACACACACACACACACACACACACACACGGAACCTCGCAGCAGGCTCGGCTCCTTGCCCCCCTCTCCAGCTCCTCTCAGCGTTGGCGTCGCTCTGTGCAGCCCCGTCCTGCGTTCCTCCACGTTTGTCTCTGTCGGCCGAGTGCTGGGGGCCGCCGAGCTGGTGCAGGCCAGGCCAGGCCTGGGGCAGGGGTGGGTGCTCCCCGTGGCCGGCCTCCTGACGTTTGCCCTGCTGTGTGTCCCCCCGCCCCCGCCCCCCCAGGTGTCTGAGATGCCGCCCCCTCAGAAGAAGCGCTGGAAGTCCATGGCCAAGGGGCTGGTGCTGGGAGCCCTCTTCACCAGCTTCCTGCTGCTGCTGTACTCGTACGCAGTCCCCCCGCTGCACCCCAGCCTGCCGTCCACGTGAGTGCCCTCCTGGGCGACCCCGGGGTGGGGGTGGGCCTGAGGGGGGGCACCCCAAACCATGCACGCGATGCCGAGGGTGGAACGCGCGCGGTGTGAGCCTGGGCCTCAGTTGGCCTCATCTGTGAAATGGGTACAGTCGCCGAGCCCGCCTTCTGCAGCCCAGGGATCCGATGACTCCGTCTGCGCACGGGACTTGGATTTTTACCGCCCGAGGCTCCAACGGGGCTGGGAGGGAGGGAGGGAGGGAGGGCTGGGTGACGTGTCCAGGAGCGCTCGGCTGGCACAAGGCCTGGGGGTAAACGGGGGTCTGTGGGCCTCCCAGCCTGGCTCCAACCATGAGGCTATCCCACCTCCCTCACACCTGCCCTGAGTTGGGTGGCATTCAGTTGAACGAGAGGAAATGACTGAGAAATGGTCATTTTTTTGTGTGTGTGTAAAAAAATGGGCCAATTTTATCCCACAAAATTTCATGTGGTTCAACCTACTGCCAGTTCATGGTAAGTGCACCAGGAGGCAGGGGCCACCAATGAGCCAAGACCCAGCGCGAAACGTGAGGCCAGAGAGACCAAAGCACTGGCCCAGCTGAAACCGGTGTGGCTCAGTGGCTAGAGCGTCGGCCTGTGGACTGAAGGGTCCCGGGTTCGATTCCGGTCAGGGGCATGTGCCTTGGTTGCGGCCACATCCCCCATGGGGCGAGTGTGCGGGAGGCAGCTGATCGATGTTTCCAACCCTCTGTCCCTCTCCCTTCCTCTCTGTGGAAAATCAATAAAATACATTAAAACAAAAACAAAACCCAAAAAGAAAAAACAAAGCACTGCCCAAACTGGTCTGGCTCAGTGGCTAGAGCATCGGCCTGCGGACTCAAGGGCCCCAGGTTCGATTCCCGTCAAGGGCATGGACCTCGGTTGCGGGCACATCCCCAAGTAGGGGGCGTGCAGGAGGCAGGGGATGGATAATTCTCTCTCTCATCAATGTTTCTAACTCTCTATCCCTCTCCCTTCCTCTCTGTACATCATCAATAAAATATATTAAAAACAAACAAACAAAAAACAAAACACAAAGGGACAGAGAGTTGGAAACACTGCGGCCTGCAGGAAGGCCCCGTCCCGTCCCCATCCTGGCCTCCCCGCCCGCCACCGCTGTCCCCCACACCCCTGCCGCCCAGACCCCAACACCTGGGGTCCCTTTCACCCACCCCTGGGCCACCCCTGAGGCTCTCCCCAACCCCCCACTCCCCCTCTCTCTGTGTGCCCATCAGGACCCCGGAGGGCACCCCAACCTGCTCCCCGGCCCCGGCCGAGCCCGAGACGAAGAAGACATCATCATCATCATCATCAGCGGCGGCTAACGGTTCCTCCTCCTCCTCGTCCTCCTCGCCCTCGCCGCCGACGTGCCAGCCGCGCCGCGACATCGTGTTCGTGAAGACGCACAAGACGGGCGGCAGCACGCTGCTCAACATCCTCCTCCGCTTCGGCCAGAAGCACGGGCTGCGCTTCGCCTTCCCGAGCGGCCGCAACGACTTCGCCTACCCGGCCTTCTTCGCGCGCCGCCTGGTGCAGGGCTACCGGCCGGGCGCGTGCTTCAACATCATCGGCAACCACATGCGCTTCCACTACGACGAGGTGCGCGGGCTGGTGGCGCCCGACGCCGCCTTCATCACGGTGCTGCGCGACCCGGCGCGCCTGTTCGAGTCCTCCTTCCACTACTTCGGGCCGGTGGTGCCCCTCACCTGGCGGCTGGCGGGCGGGGACGGGGAGGACGGAGGGGAGGACGGAGGGGAGGACGGAGACGGGGAAGGGAGCAAGCTGGCCACCTTCCTGCGCGACCCCGAGCGCTACTACGACCCGCGCGGCCTCAACGCGCACTACCTCCGCAACCTGCTGCTCTTCGACCTGGGCTACGACGGCGGCCGCCTGGACGCGCGCAGCCCGCGCGTGCGCGAGCACATCCTGGAGGTGGAGCGCCGCTTCCACCTGGTGCTGCTGCAGGAGCACTTCGACGAGTCGCTCGTGCTGCTCCGCGAGCTGCTGTGCTGGGACCTGGAGGACGTGCTCTACGTCCGGCTCAACGCGCGCCGCGCCGCCGCGCGCCCGCGCCTCTCCCCGGACCTCTACCGGCGCGCCACGGCCTGGAACGGCGCCGACGCGCGCCTCTACCGCCACTTCAACGCCTCCTTCTGGCGCCGCGTGGACGCCTTCGGCCGCGAGCGCATGGCGCGCGAGGTGGCCGCGCTGCGCCGCGCCAACGAGCGCATGCGCCGCGTCTGCGTCGCCGACGGCGGCCGCGCCGTGCCCGCCGCCGCCATCCGCGAGGCGGCGCTGCAGCCCTGGCAGCCGCTCGGCGCCCGCTCCATCCTGGGCTACAACCTCAAGCGCGGCATCGCCCGCCGCCACGCGCAGCTCTGCCGCCGCATGCTCACGCCCGAGATCCAGTACCTCATGGACCTCGGCGTCAACCTGTGGGCCACCCGGCTCTGGAAGGCCGTCCGCGACTTCCTGCGGTGGTGACGGGCGTGTGACGACGTGACGGCGTGGCGTGACGGCGTGACGTGACGGCGTGACGGCCCCCTGGGGGGTGGGGGGGCTCCTGGCTGGCCTTCTCCATCCATCCGCCAACCCCTTCCTCCCCCCCCAGTCCCTCCTGGTGCCACCTCGGTCCCCCGGGGTAGAGGGGGGGCTGCCCACAGGTCTGTGCCCGCCCGCAGCATCAGTATTTGACTAATTTCACCTTCTTTTCTTTTTTCTTTCTTAATTTAAATCCCCCCTCTTTCTGTTCTACTTTCTGCCTCCCTGCCCAAGGGGGGCACCTCAGAAGTAAAGGCATTTCCTGTTTTGTTAAATCAGCCTCCGTGGTGGTGACTGTCGGGGCTCGGGGGGTGCGGGGTGGGGGGTTGGGTGGGGGGGTAGCTGGTAGGGGCTGGGGACCCCTAAGAGGGCATGGGTGGGGGTGCCTGTGTGACGGTGTCTGTGGGACAGAGCCCTGGGGCGTGGCGAGGGTCTGGTGTGTTGCATGCTACAGTCCCGGGTGGTTGAAGGAGTCCCCGTGACCTAACAAGGCCAGGGAGATCGTGTGTGAGTGTGTGTTCACATGTGCATGTGTGTGCATGTATGTGTATGAGTGTGTTTGTGTGTGTGAGTGTGTGTATGTGTGTGTGAGTGTGTGTATGAGTGTGTATGAGTATGTGAGAGAGTGTGTGTGTGAGAGTGTGTGTATGTGTGTGTGCATGTGTGTATGTGTGTGTGAGAGTGTGTGTGAGTGTGTGAGAGTGTGTGTATGAGTGTGTGTGTGAGTGTGTGTGTGAGTGAGTGTATGAGTGAGTGTATGAGTGTGTGTGTGTGAGTGTGTGTGTGTGTGTGTGTGTGTGTCGGGGAGCTGGGAGCACTCAGTGGGGACACAGCGGCAGGCGCTGGGCCCAGGCTACAGGTCCTCGCACTCCCATTCCTCCCACAGTAACGCGGAGCAGCAGGCTCGGGACCTGCCCATCCTGCAGGCGTGGGGACCGACAAGGCCACATCCCAAACCGAGAACTCAGCCATGTCCTGGGCCCTGGGGCCCTCGCATCGCCAGTGCCTGCTCACCCCAAATCTGCCTGACCCTTCCCTTCCCTTCCCCCCCACCCCCACCCCCACCTCCACCCCCAGCCCTGGGTTCCCCCTTCCACCCAGGATTCAGCTTCTTTTCTTTTTTAAAGAACACAAGTCATTTTATTGTTATTTAAAAATATATTCTTTTTTTAAAAAATATATTTTATTGATATTTTACGGAGAGGAAGGGAGAGAGATAGAGAGCTAGAAACGTCGATGAGAGAGAAACACCGACCAGCTGCCTCTTGCACACCCCCTACCGGGGATGTGCCCGAAACCAAGGTACATGCCCTTGACCGGAATCGAACCCGGGACTTTTCAGCCTGCAGATCGACGCTCTACCACTGAGCCAAACCGGTTTTAGCTAAAAATATATTCTTATTGATTTCAGAGAGGAAGGGAGAAGGAGAGACAGAAGCATCAGTGATCGGCCCTAGCTGGTTTGGCTCAGTGGTTAGAGCGTCGTCCTGCAGACTGAAGGGTCCAGGGTTCGATTCCAGTCCAGGGCACAGGCCTGGGGTTGTGGGCTCAACCCCCAGTGGGGGGCGTGCAGGAGGCAGCCGATCAATGATTCTCTGTCACCAGATGTTTCTCTTTCCCTCCCCCTTCCTCTCTGAAATCAATAAAAACATAAAATAAAATAAAAGAGATGATTCTTTAAATAAATAAAAGTGATCCCCCAGGATCTCTGGTTGCCGGTAGCTTGCAGGAGCCAGGCTGCTCTTGCGACAGCGAGGCAGCAGGGGGCGCCGTGGCGCCGAATTTGGTCTTGGCCAGTCCTCTACTATTACTGTCCACGTGGGGGCACCACCATGATCTGCCCGCTGGGAGGGACTCAGTGGAACCACCTGCTCCTCTCCGCTGTGAGTGGAATTGTAGCCCCTACGGGGAGATGTTGGCTCTGGCCGGTGTGGCCCAGTGGGTTCAGCATCGGCCTGTGCACCCAAAGGTCCCGGGTCCAGCCAGGGAGCAACTGACTGATGTTTCTCTTTCATACTGACACTTCCCCCTCTCTCCCTCCCTCTCTCTTCTTCCCTCTCTCAAATCAATAAAAACATTAAAAGAGAGAGAGAGCCGAAACCGGTTTGGCTCAGCGGATAGAGCGTCGGCCTGCGGACTGAAAGGTCCCGGGTTCGATTCCGGTCAGGGGCGTGTACATTGGTTGAGGGCACATCCCCAGTAAGGGGTGTGCAGGAGGCAGCTGATCGATGATTCTCTCTCATCGATGTTTCTAGCTCCCTATCTCTTTCTCTTCCTCTCTGTAAATATATAAATAAAAAATATATTTAAGAGAGAGAGCGAGATGTTGAATTGCTAGCCTCCCCAGTTCCCTATCACTGACTTTATCTGAAAATACAGTTTTTGTACAAGATGGGCCATATATGCAATATTTTTTTTCTCTTTTTAAAAATATATTTTATTGATTTTACATAGAGAGGAATTGAGAGGAATAGAGAGTTAGAAACGTCGACGAGAGAGATACATCAACCAGCTGCCTCTTGCACACTCCCCACCAGGAATGTGCCCACAACCAAGGTATGTGCCCTTGACCGGAATCGAACCCGGGACCTTTCAGTCCGCAGGCCGACGCTCTATCCACTGAGCCAAACCGGTCTCTGCAGTATATATGCAATATTTTCAACAATACATATTATTAAAAGAAAAAAAAGTTAAAAAGCAATGAGGTCATGAAGATGAGTTCTGATCCAACATGGTTGGTGTTTTTCATTTATTTATTTTTAAATATATTTTTACTGCTTTCAGAGAGGAAGGGAGAAGGGGAGAGAGAGGAGAAACACCAATGAGGAGAGAGAATCATTGATCAGCTGCCTTCTGCACGCCCCCCACTGGGGATCGAGCCCGCAACCCGGGCCTGTGCCCTGAGCGGGAATCGAACCGCCACCCCCTGGTTCCTAGGTTGAGGCTCCACCACCGAGCCACACCAGCCGGGCTGAAGGATTTAATTGTTGCGAAAGGTGGGTGAAGCAGCCGCCTTAGGATATGCATGAGTTGGGGGGGGGCGGTGGGGAAGGGAGACCCCCAAGAAGCCCTGCCCCCGTGCTGTTCCCCAGCCACGCCGTGCGTGGGGGGGAGGCTGCGGGGAGGAGGGGGTGTGGGAGGTGAGTGAGCGGCTCCGGTCCCCTCTCCCGCCCGGAGCCTGAGCTGGGGCCGCCCTGCCGCTGCCCATAGGATGGCTTCTGTGCTCACGGGCATTGGCCCCCAAACCCGGCTGCAGGGGAGAACCCCGCTGCTGTGCGGTGCCGGCGGCCTCACCTCGCTCACCTCCGCCTGGGACGCCGTCTCCCTGGGAGCAGGCCGAGGGCCGGGGCCGTGGGCCCGAGGAGGGTGGTGTTCCCCGCTGGTCACACCTGCTGCCTCTTACACTGTCGAACCACTCGGAGCATCCCCACCAGCTCCCCCGCCCTCCCCTCCCCCCCCCCAAACAGAGGAGCAGCACGGGGGGGGGGGGAGTCCCAACCGCCGCCCTCCTGTGGTTCCGTGGCTTGGGAAGGCCGGGACCTCCTGGGTTTTGTCAGGAAAGAAACCCCAAAAGGTGGCCCCAGATCCCTAACCCACCTCCCCTCCTTGTGCCTCAGGTGTTTGGGGAAGGCTCTCCTAGTCCCTCTCTCTCTCTCCCTATTCTCTCTTCTCTCCCTATTCTCTCTCTCTCTCTCTCTCTCTCTCTCTCTCTCTCTCTCTCTCCCCCTAGTGTCTCTCTCTCTCTCTCTCTCTCTCCTAGTGTCTCTCTCTCTCTCCTCCTCTCTCTCTCTCTCTCTCTCTCTCTCTCTCTCTCTCTCTCTCTGTCTCTGTCTCTCTCTCTCTCCCAGGCCCTTGTGGGAACAAAGGGTATAGGTGATGTGGCCATATTGAACCCCGTCTTCCCCTGGAGTCACCCCAGCTGGTGGGGAGCCAGGGAAACCTCCCTCGGCCGCCCGGTGCCTAATCTCCACCTCCCAGGCGCCCGGGCAGGAGGCCCCCGCTAGCCCGGCCGGCCGGCGTGGCTCAGGGGCTGAGCGTCGACCTATGAACCAGGTTCGATTCACGCTCAGGGCACAGGCCCGGGTTGCGGGCTCGATCCCCAGTGTGGGGGTGTGCAGAAGGCAGCAGATCTTTGATTGTCTCTCATCATTAAGGCTTCTTAAAAAAAAAAAAAAAAATATATATATATATATATATATATATATATATATTTAAAAATATATTTTTTATTGATTTTACACAGAGAGAAAGGGAGAGGGATAGAGAGCTAGAAACGTCAATGAGAGAGAAACATTGACTAGCTGCCTCCTGCACACCCCCCACTGGGGATGTGCCCGCAACCAAGGTACATGCCCTTGACCGGAATCGAACCCGGGACCCTTCAGTCCGCAGGTCGACGCTCCATCCACTGAGCCAAACCGGTTTCGGCAACTCTCCCTCTCTCTCTCCCCCTCTCTCTTCCTCTCTGACATCAATAAAGATACAACAACAAAGGTGAAGGGATTAAGAAGCACACACTGGCAGTTGCAAAATAGGCAGTCATGGGGATGCCAATCAAGTATAGCGTAGGGAATAGAGTCAAGAACGCTGTAGAGCCCTGACCGGTGTGGCTCAGTGGATAGAGCGTCGGCCTGCGGACTGAAGGGTCCCGGGTTCGATTCCGGTCAAGGGCATGTACCTTGGCTGTGGGCACATCCCCGGTAGGGGGTGTGCAGGAGGCAGCTGGTCGATGTTTCTCTCTCATCGATGTTTCTAGCTCTCTATCCCTCTCCCTTCCTCTCTGTAAAAAATAATAAAAAATATATTTTTTAAAAAGAAAGAATTTTTTAAAAAAAGAATGTTGTAGAAATGACGTATGGAACCAGGTACTGGAGATATGGGGGGGGGGGGGGCGGGCACCTTGCAAAGTGTGTGGTCGTCTGACCACCCGGCTGGGTGCACCTGAAGGGAACACACAGGGACGGCGCACGTAATCGGCGAGGGGAAAACAAAACGGTAAAAAAAAATAGCCAAGGGCCCCGCGTGGCTCCCGTGGCCCGAGCTAATGTTTACCAAGCCCTTAGGACAGGGCCTGGCCACCGAGGACCTCTCCTTGGAGGTGACTGCCGCCCGTGGCATTTCAGGAGCCGGGGAGCGCTGGGGAGAGATTTCTTCCCTGGTCTGGCCCTCCTGGAGCCAGCGGGCTTGGCTTGACATGCCAGCAGCCTCCGGCACAGACACTGGGTGGCCAGATGATGATGATGATGACCTCTGAACGCATATTAATCTGGCCACTCACTGTGTGTGTGTGTGTGTGTGTGTGTGTGTGTGTGTAAATATAAATATAAACATAAATGTAAATAATATAAATATAAATATAAATAATTAGAGGCCCAGTGCATGAATTCGTGCATGGGTGGGCTCCGGCCAGCCTGGCCAGGGGAGGGGACACAGGCGGTCGGCCTGCCTGCCTGCCTGCGGGTCGAACTCCTGGTCGAGGGGACCATGTGCAGAGTAGCCTTTTATTCTACAGGACACACCCTGAGGGGCCTGATTATCACGTGCTCAGAGACCGGGGTCATCTGGCCGCTCCGTGTATCATGCGATCCTGTCTCTTCCCAATGGTTCGGTGGGGTTTTTTTTTTGTTTTGTTTCCCCCCAGGTCGTTATAAACTCTCCGTCAGCCGCATGAAGCACCAGGCTCCCCTGAGAAGTGGTTCCCATGTTCCTGCCGACAAGGCACAGACAACTCCGAACGGAAGGTGTGTTTTCCGTTACTTAGGGCTGTGCGTCGGCACACGAGCGAAGGACCCTGAGGCGCGTTGTCAGGTGGCTTTCTAGAAAATCACGGAACCCGTTTCCGGTCCGGCCAGCGGCGTGCGAATGCCTCCTCCTCTTCCCCAGCGTGGTTGCTCTCAGTCCTCCCCGGGGGAGGATATCTTTCCCACTGCTTTTCAGAGAGGGAGGGGAGAGAGAATCACGGATCGGCAGCCTCTTGCACGCCCCCTACTGGGGACTGAGCACACAACCTGGGCACGTGCCCTCCACCCGAATCGAACCCAGGACCCTTCAGTCCCAAGGTTCGCTCGCTGTCCACAGAGCCGGACTGGATAAAAGCTTATTGACTTATAAAATTAAAATGTATCAAAAGAAATGATAATAATAATGAATAATAAATAAACATTTATTAACTTCTAAATTACAAAAAGGTAAAAGAAACAGGTGAAACCCATGTTTAACAATCTATCGCCGAAACCGGTGTGGCTCAGTGGATGGAGCGTCGGCCTGCGGACTCAAGGGTCCCGGGTTCGATTCCGGTCAGGGGCATGTACCTTGGTGGCGGGCACATCCCCAGTAGGGGGTGTGCAAGAGGCAGCTGATCGGTGATTCTCTCTCATCGATGTTTCTAACTCTATATCCCTCTCTCTTCCTCTCTGTAAAAATCAATAAAATATATATATATATATATATTTTTAAAAACGACAATATACCATGTTGACCAAATATATCAAGCCAGATGGTCATTTCCACACGGAACCAATGACAGAAACCCAGTAATGAAATATTACGTTGTTTGGCTACGAGGTCTCCGAGATGGGGTGTCTGTTTCACAGTGACACCTCCATTCCCACTAGTGGCGGCCACACCTGGTGGCCTGGTTCCCCACGCCTCCTCCTCCGCCGCCCACCGGCTCCTCTCCCTGGGAAACGGCTGCTCGGCCGGCCTGCCCTTTCTCGCCTGCCCCGGTCACCTTTGCTCGCCTCTCAGGTGCCATCGGACACCTGTGCCCACAGCCTCCTCCCGCCTTCTGGCCTCCTGACCCCTCCATCACCTCCCCCACCCCCTCCCCCTGCACCCCTGCCCCCGACCTCCCACCCCCCACCCCGGCCTGGGGCTGCAGACCCTCCCCAGAGCTCAATGGGATCCACCCCCACCCCCATCCCACCCCAGCAGCTCGCTGCTCTGCTGGCAGAGGAAGCAATGCTCCTACCAGCCTGCGGTGGGCACTGGTGTGCCCGGCCAGCACCCCCCCATGGGGTACACCCCCACCCTGGCTAATCCTCCCGGCCACCTTGCAGGCTGCAGCCCCTTGCACCCGCGGGCCCTCCTATCAGCGGGTGAGCACCGCCAGGGTGCCGCCTGTGTTTGGGGTCAGGGGATGTGGGTGGGGGGGCCCCTTGGGGAGAAAGGCCCCGGGGGCCACCTCCAGGGCCGAGCCACGTTCGCCAAAGCACCCCCACTTGCTGGGGGGGAGGGGGGGTCCCTGAAACTGGCTGGTGTCCCCGGTGCCCCTCCTTCCCTGCCCTGCCCTGCCCTGTGGGAACCATGGGAGGCAGAAGGCCTGGAGGTGGGGTCGCTTCCTGTCCTCACTGACGTCCGCTTTGGGGGATGGGGGGCGGGGGACCCTTTGGGGGCGGGTCACCTCCTGGCCCCGCTAGCTAAGGGTGCGTCTTGGGGACAGCCGGTGGCAGACACCCCAGAGGGGAGGAGGAACCACCGACGGGGCGGGGCGGACCGGGGCTGCCCCGTGGCGGGGGAGGAGGGGGGGGCGGGCCTGGCATCGGACCCGGGGCCAAAAGCAGGCGCCGCCGCCGCCGCCGGGAGCACCCAGAGCGGCGAAGGCGGCTCCCCAGGCACCATGAGCGGCCGCGTCGGGGGACCTGAGCCCCCAGCAGCGGGAGGCCCTGGCCCGGGTGAGCTGCTTCTTTGGGGGCCCGGATGCTGACACCCCCTATTCCCTGCCCAGCCGCCTGATGTCAGAGCCCCTATTGTACGGAGGGGAAGGGGGGCCCAGAGAGCGCCCCGTCCCGCCGTGGGCACCTGTGCCCAGTCGCTCGGGCCGCTGTGGACGGGACGGGGGACGGGAGCCCTTCTCCGGGGGACCCTGGGGCCCCCCCAGCTCCCCACGCTCCAGGCCACAGAGCCCCCTGGAGCCTGCTCCCCGCTGCCGGTGGGGAGTGGGAAGGGGAGGGATGGGGTGGGGTCCCCTCGCCGCCCTCCCCCTGCCCCCCTGCCTGCCCTCCTGCTTCTGGGCAAACACTCCCCCAGATGTCCCGCCCAGATTGCGACATGTGTTTGGCTTCTGTGACTCACCGGGCCGCACCGCCCGCCTCCGAGGCTGCCAGTGTTTTCATTAAAGCGGGGGGGGGGGGGGGGGGGGGGGGGATGGGAGGATGGAGGGGTTGGGGTGCTCTCCCGAGAGTCCGCGGGGGTGTAGGCCACACCGGGGCGAGCCCTGGCCGTGGGGAAGGGGGCGCACATCCCAGTCTGAGGGGCCGCAGCAGGAATGGGGGGGGCCGTAGGGGACCGGGGGCTGGAGGCTGAGCCCACAGGGTGGGGGGAGGGGAGGGAGAGGAGGGCACAGCCCTGGCTGGCACGTGGGCGGGGAGGGCAGCCGGGGCATGTGGGGAAGGACTTGTGTTGCGGCTCCTCCCCTCCGAGGTCCTGAGGGCCGCGGGGAAGGAGGGGCCGGAGTGGGTTCCTCCCGGGGGAGAGATGGGGGCCAGAGGAAGGATGGGGACCCCAGCGAGGGGGGGGATCCCCAGGGGAAGGAGGAGGTCCCAGGAGCAGAGGGTCCCCGGTGAACCCCTCCCCCTCTCCCTCCCCCACTGGCAATGGCCTCAGAGAGCCAGCCCCTCGGCCCCTAGGAGGGACTGGACACCGGCCCTTGGGCGTGGCCCCGTGGTGGAGCGTCGGCCTGTGAGCCAGGAGGTCACGGTTCCATCCCCGGTCAGGCCACAGGCCTGGGTTTCGGGCTCCGTCCCCAGTAGGGGGCGTGCAGGAGGCAGCCGATCCATGGTTCTCTCTCACCGTCGATGAGTCTCTCTCTCTCTCTCTCTCCCTCCCCCTCTCCCTGTCCCTCTCCCTCTCCCTCTCCCTCTCCCTCTCTGACGTCGATGACAACATATTTCATATCACAGACGCAGTATCAGGCAAACGCTCCCAAAATGTCCAGGTTGGCCCGCATCAGATTGACCAGGGATCTTTGCAGAGAGAGGGATGGCAAACTGACAGAGGGAGGGTCTTGGGGGACAGAGACCCCCCAAGTGTGAGAAGGACACAGGTCTTCCTGCCCCGTGGGGCGGGAGGGGTGGGTTTGCCCCGTTCCCAGGTGGCAAAATGATACAGGCGGCGGCTGTGGACTTCGAGGTCCCGGGCAGGGTCTCTGGGCAGGGCTGGCTGAGCGTGGGCAGGGTCGGGGACGGGGATGGGGTCGGGGACGGGGTCGGGGATGGGGACGGGGATCATGGCAGCCCCTCTAACTGTCATCTCACCCCCCCCCCCAGTTCCAGGAGAACCTCCGGGACCTGCTGCCCACCATGCCCAAGGCCGATGACTACTTCCTCCTGCGCTGGCTGCGAGGTGAGGGGCCTCGGGAGGGGGCGGGGGGACGTTGGGGGGCCGAGCGGCAAAGGCCACGGGGTCCGAGCCCGGCCGGCGTGGCTCCGTGGCTGAGCATCGGCCTAGGACCCCGGAGGCGAGGGTGTGATTCCGGGGAGGGCACAGGCCCGGGTTACGGGCTCGACCCCCCCGTAGGGGCTGTGCAGGAGGCAGCCGATCCGTGACTCTCTCTCATCATGGATGCTTCTCTTCCTCTCTCCCTCTCCCTTCTTCTATGAAATGAATAAAAAAATACACACTGAGCGGCCTGATTTTTATGATATCTGAACACATAATAATCTGGCCACTCAGTATATATATATGTTAGAGGCCCGGTGATGAATGCATGCACGGGTGGGGTCCGGCCAGCCTGGCCAGGGGGAGGGGACATGGGCGGTTGGCCGGCCTGCCGGCTGGTAGAACTCCTGGTCGAGGGGATCATGTGCACATTAGCCTTTTATTCTATAGGACACACACTGAGTGGCCAGATGATTATGCGTTCGGAGATCATTATAGTCTGGCCACTCAGTGTGTCTAAACAAGGAAAAAAGAGCCGAAACCGGTGTGGCTCAGTGGGTAGAGCGTCGGCCTGTGGACTGAAAGGCCCCAGGTTCGATTCCGGTCAAGGGCATGTACCTTGGTTGCGGGCACATCCCCAGTAGGGGGTGTGCAAGAGGCAGCTGATGGATGATTCTCTCTCATCGATGTTTCTAACTCTCTATCCCCCTCCCCTCTCTTCCTCTCTGTAAAAAAAAAAAAAAAAAAATCAATAAAAAATATTAAAAAAGGAAAAAAGAACCCAGGTCTGGAACCAGCCCACTCTGGGCTAGAGCAGGGGTGGGCAAACTTTTTGACTCGAGGGCCACCATGGGCTCTTACACTGGACCGGAGGGCCGGAACAAAAGCAGCCTGACCATGCTGGCACTCTCCTCTTGGGCTGCTGGTGAAGGAGCGGAGGGGAGAGCAAGAGAACCGTCCTCCGCTCTTTCGGCCCCGCGGGCCGGATAGGACAGCCGAACGGGCCGCTCGGGGCCGTAGTTTGCCCACGGCTGGGCTAGGGTCTGAGCTCCCCTTCCGACTGGCCCGGCGCACAAAACCCCACGCACGGAGCCTCCGTTTCCTCCTCTGCGAATGTGGGCTGAGGCCGCCTCCCGGGGGCGGTTGTGAGTGTTCCATGAGAGGGTGGAGGGCCTGGCACGGGGTGGGCACGGGGTTCGAGGGGAGGTGTTCCTGGGATGGCAGGCCTGGCCAGGGGACACGGCCTCGGGGCACCCGTGGGTGGGCCTGCCTCCCATCCCTGACGACAAGGCTGACACGCCGCGGGGACGCAGATGCGATGGGAGGTGGGGGAGTTTCTCCCAGGAATGGCTGAGCCAAGGCAAAGCGGTTACAATAACAGAAGCGGCTCCACAGGGTTCGGGGAGACAGCGGCGTCCACTCGGCACACCCCCCGGGGGGACGGGTTTTGAACTTGAACGTCAAGGCAGCGCGGCGGCGGCCTGGGTGGGTTTTGGCTGGAGGCGGGTGCTGGCCGGGGCCGAGGAGGCCTCGTGGTACCTCGGGCCCCTTCACCTCTGACCCCGGGTCTCCCCTCCCCCCCCCCCGAAAGGCCCCATCGCAGGGCGAATTCCTCACGGGCCCAGCGGCCTCCGTGCAGTTTTATCCAGAATTCGGGGCCCACCGCCCAGTCCGCCGGGCTCACAGCGAGAACTGACGGGGAGCCAGGCCGCGGGGCGAGCGCTTTGTCAGAGGTTGTGGGTTCGATTCCCGGTCAGGAGCATGCGCCGAGGTTGCAGATTTGATTGCTGGCCCTGATCAGGGTGCGTGTGGTAGGCAACCAATCGATGCACCTCTCTCACATCTAGGTCTCTCTCTCTCTCTCTCTCTCTCTCTCTCTCTCTCTCTCTCTCTCTCTCTCTCTCTCTCTCTCCACCTCTCTCCCTTCCTGCCTTCCATTCTCTAGAAAAGCGATGGGGAAAATATCCTCAGGTGAGGGTTCACCACCACAAACATATTATTCCCATTTTAACTGGCTGTAAAACTAAGGCTCAGGGAAGTTAATTAGCTATTTGCTTAAGGTCGCACGGCAAATAAGAGGACAAAACCGGGTTGGCTCAGCGGGGAGAGCGTCGGCCTGGGGACTCAAGGGTCCCAGGTTCGATTCCCGTCAAGGGCGCGTGCCTTGGTGGCGGGCACATCCCCAGTAGGGGGTGTGCAGGAGGCAGCTGATCGATGTTCCTCTCTCGTCCACATTTCTAACTCTCAATCCTTCTCCCTTCCTCTCTGAAAAAAAAAAAGCCAATAACATATACATTTAAAAAGGACAAAACCTAGACTTCCAGCCCAAATCATTCTGACCCCAAAGCCCAAGCCCTTCACCCAGGGATCGAACCCGCAGCCGAAAGAGCGGGCCGGACCCTTTTCTGTAATGACGTTCACTTTGAATTTATATCAGCTCGCACAAACGCTCCATCCATGCTTTTGTTCCGGCCCTCCGGTCCAGTGTTTAAGAACCCATGGCGGGCCAAAACCGGTTTGGCTCAGTGGTAGAGCGTCGGTCTGGGGACTGAAAGGTCCCGGGTTCGATTCCGGTCAAGGGCATGTACCTTGGTTGCGGGCACATCCCCGGTGGGGGGTGTGCAAGAGGCAGCTGATCGATGCTTCTCTCTCATCAATGTTTCTAACTCTCTATCCCTCTCTCTTCCTCTCTGTAAAAAATCAATAAAATATATTTAAAAAAAAAAAAAAAAAGAACCCATGGCGGCCCTCGAGTCAAAAAGTTTGCCCGCCCCTGGTCTAGACCCAGCCCCAAGCGCCCTCTGACCTCGGCTCTTCCCGCAGCTCAGAACTTTGACGTGAAGAAGGCGGAGGACATGCTCCGGAAGGTGAGGCCCCCCAACACCCCCACGCGGCACCCCAGGGATCGGCCGCAAAGCGGGGGACCCTCCCCCTGTCCTGTTGTCCTGTTTCTTCTCCCCCCCCTCGCCGGGTCCCTGTCGGCTTCGGACCCAGGCCCCCCATGGTCCTGCCCCTGGCGCCCCTCCCCTCCCCTGCTCCCCCCTCGCACCCCGTTCGGGGTCAGCCGAGCCCGGGGACTCGGGCCTTGGGGAGCATCGGGGCCTCTGGGGCCCGCAGCCTCCAGGCTTCGCCCGTCTCCACAGCACATGGAGTTCCGGAAGCATCAGGACCTGGACCACATCCTCGAGTGGCAGCCCTCGGAGGTGGGCCCCCCGCCATGTGGTCACCCCCCCCGTCCCTCTCCCCCTCTCCCCTCGCCCCGCCCCGCCCAGCTCCCTGGTGGCCCAGGGACGCGGCGGCCGGAGGGGGTCGGGCGGGCGGGGGCTGCCCTGAGCGAGCCTGCCCCTCGCCCAGGTGGTCCAGCGCTATGACTCGGGCGGCCTGTACGGCTACGACCACGAGGGCTGCCCCGTGTGGTTCGACATCATCGGGGGCCTGGACCCCAGGGGCCTCCTGCTGTCCGCCTCCAAGCAGGAGCTGATCCGGAAGCGCATCAAGGTCTGCGAGCGGCTCCTGCAGGAGTGTGAGCTGCAGAGCCAGAGGGTGAGGGGCCGGGCCGGGGCCGGGGGCTGGGCAGCGTTGGGGGGTCGGGGGGAAGGGGGTCAGGCTGGGCCCACTCTGTCTAAAAGAAAGCACCAGGCCCAGCCGGTGTGGCTCAGTGGTTGAGGGTCGACCTACGAACTCGGGCCACACAGCCCGCCAACAGCAGCACAGCGCCGGCGTGGACACGGCGGTGGGACCGCAGACACCGGTCTACGCAGTACACGCTGTTGTCTCCGAAGACGCCCAGTGACTAAGGGGCGATGATTTTATATATATATATATATATATATATATATATATATATATATATATATGTTATTGATTTTTTATTTTTTTAAAATATTTTTATTGATTTTATACAGTGAGGAAGAGAGAGGGATAGAGAATTAGAAACATCGATGAGAGAGAATCATCGACCAGCTGCCTCCTGCACACCCCCTACTGGGGATGTGCCCGCAACCAAGGTACATGTCCTTGACCGGAATCGAACCTGGGACCCTTGAGTCCGCAGGCCGACGCTCTATCCACTGAGCCAGACCGGTTTCGGCAGTTATTGATTTTTTTTTACAGAGAGGAAAGGAGAGGGATAGAGAGCTAGAAACTTAAATCAGCTGCCTCTTGTACAACCCCCACTGGGGATGTGCCCGCAACCCAGGTGCATGCCCTTGACTGGAATCGAACCCGGGACCCTTCAGTCAGCAGGCCGGCGCTCTATCCACTGAGCAACACCGGCCAGGGCAGGAGCAATGACTTTTGATCCCACAGCTAACTCAGGGCAGCTTAAATCATCTCAGAGCCGAGGCGGGTGCATCTGCTTGGAAAACACTGAGGGCAGCCAGGGGTGGGGGTAGGGGTAGCAGGCAGGGGGGAGCCGGGCCCCGGTCTCTGTGGCCTGCATCTCCTCTTGTCTGACCTTCCCTGGGAGGCGGGATGATGACGGTCTCTGAACGCACAATAATCTGGCCATTAAGAGGGTATCCTAGTCGAAACCGGTTTGGCTCAGTGGGTAGAGCGTCGGTCTGCGGACTGAAAGGTCCCGGGTTCGATTCTGGCCAAGGGCATGTACCTTGGCTGTGGGCACATCCCCGGTAGGGAGTGTGCAAGAGGCAGCTGGTCGATGTTTCTCTATCATCGACATTTCTAGCTCTCTATCTCTCTCCCTTCCTCTCTGTGAAATATCAATAAAATATATATTTTTTTAAAAAAAGAGGGTATCCTATAGAGCAGTGTTTCCCAAACTTTTGACATAGGCGTACCCCTTCTATAATTTTCCTAACGCTGAGTACCCCTCGTCAAAAAAAAAAAGGATGTATTTTAATAACAATCAAAATATATTTCTTTTTTTTCTTTTTTCGGGGGTACTTACACAAAATAATAATACACGAAAAATAAAATTATTCATAATAAAATATAAATGAAAGTTGTATTAGAAATGACATTTATTTGCACACCGGGCCATCTCACGCCTCACGAGACTGTCTTGACTTGGACTCATGAGAACGTGGAATTGGGCGCAGCTGAGCGCACGGTGCGGTGCCTGTCCCCACCAAACTTCGGTGCAATGCGTACCCCCACCAAACTCTTCCCGTACCCCTGGGGGTACGCATACCCCACTTTGGGAAACACTGCTATAGAATAAAAGGCCAATATGCAAATTGTCCCCTCGACCAGGAGTTGGACCAGCAGGCAAGACCGGCCAACCACCCATGTCCCCTCCCCCTGGCCAGGCTGGCCGGGCCCCACTCATGCACAAATTCATGCACCGAGCCTCCAATACACACACACACACACACACACACACACACACACTGAGTGGCCAGATTATTACGGGTTCAGAGGTCACGGTCATGGGGCCGCTCAGTGTCCACACCTGCCCCGTCCATGCAGCTGGGCAGGAAGGTCGAGACGGTGCTGATGGTGTTCGACATGGAGGGGCTGAGCCTGAAGCACCTGTGGAAGCCGGCTGTGGAGGTCTACCAGCAGGTAAGGTAAGCAGAGGCCCACAGGGAGCCACTGCCCACACCCGAGTCGGCCCACGGATGGGGGACCCCCCCCGCCCCGCCCAGGGGTCCCACAGAGCAGTCAGCGGCGCCGACTGAGGCACCCCCTGCGAGGGGGAGGGGAGCAGGGGTAGCACAGCGGACGGAGCAGACGCTCATGGGAAGGCGGAGCAGGGGGGCCGGGGGCGGGGACGAAGGGAGGGGGGTGGGGGCTCTGGTCCCCGCAGCCTCGCCTCGGAGGCCACCGATCCCGGCCGGGAAGTTGGAGCGTGGCCCCAACCAGGCTCTTCTTGACTTGACAGTTTTTCGCCATCATGGAAGCGAATTATCCCGAGACGCTGAAGAATTTAATTATTATTCGAGGTGAGGATTAATGGGGCAGCGGGTGTGTGTGTGTGTGTGTGGGTGGTGTGTGTGTGTGGTGTGGTGTAGTGTGGTGTGTGTGTGGTGTGTGTGTGGTGTGTGTATGTGTATGTTTGTGTATGTGTGTGGTATGTATGTGTGTGGTGTGTGTGTGTGTGTGGTGTGTTTGGTGTGTGGTGTGTATGCGTGTGTGGTGTGTGTGTATGTGGTATGTGTGTGTGGTGTGTGTGTGTGTGGTGTGTGTGTGTGTGGTGTGTGTGTGTGTGTGTGTGGTGTGTGTGTGGGGGTGTGTGTGTGTGTGTGTGTGTGTGTAAGTGCCACCACGTTCAGGGCTTCTGAAACCATCTTTTGTGAAGATTGGGTGTTTGTTGTTGTTGGTTTATTTGTTTGTTGTTGTTGTTTTGGTGTGTGGATGTTTTAGCTCAGTGCTTCCCAGGCTGATAGGTTGGGGACATACAAAAGCCTGAGCAGCAATGTCAGAGAAGTTGTAAGTTTCTAAATGTTTGCTGTTACTTCCTTTACTTACCTGGGTGGAAATGGTCCCTGTCTGTGACAGCCGTATAGTGTGGGGGGGGGTGTCACCACATGGGCTCTGGGCCGGGTGATTTGGCTTCCAACCCGGCGAGCTCTGTGACTTTGGGCGAGCCTGTTGAACCTCATGGTGCCTCAGTTTTCCCATTCTGTGAAATGGGGATGCAGTGGCCCCTTCCCCCCGAGGCAGCTGAGGGGTTAAACGAGACAGTCTGTGGAGCAGGCGCAGTGCAGAGCCTGACCCACCGAAAGGCCCCAGTCAGTGTGGGTGACGCAGGGGGCACCTGAGGCCTAAGGCAGATGCCCACACACACACCCCTCCCCTACTGGCACCCAAGAGGATCCCAAGGCAACCTGGGAGCCCCTTGGGTGTGAAAAAGAAGAGGCGGCCGCTGGGGAATCAGCCCTCCGGCCGCTGAGCAGGGAAGCCAGCCACGGGCTGGGAGCCAGGCGCCGGGCCCGGAGTCATGCCCGCGCTCTGAGCGGAGCCTCCGCTCTATGGAGTCACAGTTAGCGGCCCGGACACGCGGAGAGGGCGAGCAGCTAGCTGAAGGTCACACGGCGCGAAGGGTCAGAATCCAGATCTGCCTCATTCCGTCCGGCCCTCGCCCTCGCGGGGGGACTGGGCCTCGATTCCCAGGTCCTCCTGGGTCAGCTTCCCAGCGGGCTTTCCTGTGCCTCAGCCCCCAAGCTGTTCCCTGTGGCCTTCAACTTGGTCAAGTCGTTCATGAGTGAGGAGACGCGGCGGAAGATAGTGATTCTGGGGGGTGAGTGACGTGGCCCCCTGGCTGTGCCCCTCTCCCCGTGAGCCCTGGAAGCAGAGGTCGGCGCTCACGTCCCCGTTTCTCTCCGGCTCATCCTCTTTACCCAGGCCTTGACCTTGGCCTGGTGCCATTGGCCTTGACCTTTGGCCTGGCTCCATTGGCCTCGACCTTGGCCTGATCCCATTGGCATTGACCTCGACCTGCTGCCATTGGCCTTGACCTTGTCCTGACCCCATTGGCCTTGACCCGGGCCTGATGCCATTGGCCTTGACCTTGGCCTGATGCCATCCATTGGCCTTGACCTTGGCCTGGATCCATTGGCCTTGACCTTGACCTGGATCCATTGGTCTTGACCTTGCCCTTTGCACACTCAGACAAGGCGTTGGGCCCAGACACCAGCCTGGGTGGTCATGTCACGCTCTCGGGTGCTCTCATGAGTAGGCACCCCGGGAGCAAGCCAAAGGCACATCGGGGTCCCTCCCGGGGCCTGGCCCCCCTCTGCCTTCTGCCAAGCCCCCCTCCCCCCACTCGCTTCCTCAGGCAACTGGAAGCAAGAGCTGACAAAGTTCATCAGCCCCGACCAGCTCCCCGTGGAGTTTGGGGGGACCCTGACCGACCCCGATGGCAACCCCAAGTGCCTGACCAAGGTTCGAGGGTGCGCCCAGAGGGCGGGGGAGCAGGGAGGGTGATGGTGGCCGCCCCCCTCACCCAGCCTCATCCTCAGATCAACTACGGGGGCGACGTGCCCCGGAGCTTCTACCTGCACGGCCGGGTGCGGGTGCCCTACGAGCACACGGCCACCGTGGGCCGCGGCTCCTCGCTGCAGGTGGAGCTGGAGGCCCTGCTCCCGGGCTGCGTGCTCAGGTAGGGGCGCCCCGAACCGCGCACACCGGGCACCGGGCACCGGGCGTGGCCGGGGGAGCCGGGGCCCTGCCGGCGCCTCAGCGGGCCCTGTCCCCCCGCAGGTGGCAGTTCGAGTCCGAGGGGGCGGACATCGGCTTCGGCGTCTTCCTGAGGACCCGGCAGGGGGAGCGGCAGAAGGCGGGCGAGATGGCCGAGGTGCTGCCCAGCCAGCGCTACAACGCCCACCTGGCCCCCGAGGACGGCAGCCTCACCTGCGTCCGGGCCGGCGTCTGTAAGAGCCGTGTGTGTGTGTGTGTGTGCGTGTGTGTGTGTGTGTGTGTGTGTGAGCCTCACCTGCGCCCGGGCCGGCGTCTGTAAGAGCGGGTGTGTGTGTGTGTGTGTGTGTGTGTGTGTGTCAGCCTCACCTGTGTCCGGGCCGGCGTCTGTAAGAGCGGGGTGTGTGTGTGTGTGTGCGTGTGTGTGTGTGTGTGTGTGTGTGTGTGTGTGTGTGTGTCAGCCTCACCTGCGTCCGGGCCGGCGTCTGTAAGAGCGGGGTGTGTGTGTGTGTGTGCGTGTGTGTGTGTGTGTGTGTGAGCCTCACCTGCGTCCGGGCCGGCGTCTGTAAGAGCCGTGTGTGTGTGTGTGTGTGTGTGTATGTGTGTGTGTGTGTGTGTGTGTGTGTGAGCCTCACCTGCGTCCGGGCAGGCGTCTGTAAGAGCCGTGTGTGTGTATGTGTGTGTGTGTGTGTGTGTGTGTGTCAGCCTCACCTGCGTCCGGGCCGGCGTCTGTAAGAGCAGGGTGTGTGTGTGCGTGTGCGTGTGCGTGTGTGTGTGTGTGTGTGTGTGTGTGAGCCTGTCAGCCTCACCTGCGTCCGGGCCGGCGTCTGTAAGAGCCGTGTGTGTGTGTGTGTGTGTGTGTGTGTGTGTGTGTGTGTGTCAGCCTCACCTGTGTCCGGGCCGGCGTCTGTAAGAGCCGGTGGGGGTGGAGCCGGGGGGGGGGGGCACCAGGGTGGTTTGCTTCCTCCCGGCCAAGGGCCGTGCTGACACGTGTGGCCAATATGGCTTCTCTCTTGGCCTTTTATTATTATTGTTGTTGTTGTTGTTATTGACTTCAGGAAGGAAAGGAGAGGAAGAGAGAGATGAAAACATCAATGATAAGAGAATCTTTGATCAGCTGCCTCTTGCACCCCCGCCCCTTCCCCTTACCCCCCCACACGTGTGTGCGTGCGTGTGTGTGTGCGCGCGCACACACACACACACACACACACACACACACACACGGGGTCTGAGCCTGTGCCCTGACCGGGAATCGAACCGTGACCTCCTGGTTCATAGGTCTCCGCTCAACCCCTGAGCCACGCCACCCGGCCGTATTCATTCATTCTTTTTTTTTCTTCCCCTAATATATATTTTATTGATTTTAGAGAGGAAGGGAGCGGGAGACAGGGATAGATACATCAATGATGAGAGAGAAGCATGGGTTGGCTGCCTCCTGCACGCCCCCTACTGGGGATCGATCAAGCCCGCAACCCAGGCCTGTGCCCTTGGCCGGAATCAAACCCGGGACCTTTCAGTCCGCAGGCCGACGCTCTAGCCACTGAGCCACACCGGCCGGGCCGGCCGGGCTGCTCTTAATTCTCTAATGAGCACAAGCATCATCCAAAGAGATGGATGGCCGTGAGCAAGGGGCGGGGGGCTGGGCAGTGGCTGGCCCTCCTGCCCCATCCGTAGGGGCGGCCAGTTCCCCAGGGCAGCCGGCCTGCACCCTGACCCTGACCATAACCCTGACCTTAATCCTTACCCTGACCCTGACCCTAACCCTGACCCTGACCCTGACTCTAACCCTGACCCTAACCCTAACCTTAACCCTGACCCTAACCCTAACCCTGATCCTAACCCTGACCCTGACCCTGACCCTGACATTGACACTAACCCTGACCCTGACTCTGGCCCTGACCCCGACCCTAACTCTGACCCTAACCTTAAACCTGACCCTGACCCTGGCCCTGACCCTGACCTTGACCCTGACCCTGACCCTAACCCCGACCCTGATGACTTACTTCTCCGTCTCTGCAGACGTCCTGCGCTTCGACAACACCTACAGCCTGGTGCACGCCAAGAAGGTCAGCTACACGGTGGAGGTGCTGCTCCCCGACAGGGCCTCCCAGGAGAAAATCCAGGGTCTCGAGGCAACAAAACCATCCCCGGCCCAATGAAGACCCCGCCGCCGCCGCCGCCGCCTCTGCGCCTGGGCTCCCCATCGCCCCCAGCACCCCACGCCCCGCCCCCCGCCCCCCCAGGCAGCGAGTGCTGGAGGTGACCCGGAGGGCTCTCACCTCGCCCTCTCGCCACCCCCCCCCTCACCTGGCCCTGTGGCCAAGCAGGAAGGGTCGCCCGCCCGCCCGGGGTGCCGACCACCCTGAGGATCCAGACGGCGTCTGTCTCATCGCCTGTCTGCCGAGGGAGCACAGCCTCGGACCCGGGACCAGGAGCCGCGTTCTCCGCCGGGAGGGCTCGGCGGGGACGGGGACGGGGCCGGGGCCGGGGCCGGCCAGCTGGAGGCCTGAGCGTCCGCACCGGCGCTCCGAGGCTCCGAGAAGCCGACCCGCCACACGGCACTGGGTGCCAGCGCCTGTGGGTGAGGCTCCCCGCCGGCCAGGCCCAAGCACGTTGTCGGGGTGTCTCTGCGAGGACCCCCCCCACCCTCCCCCTGGCTCTCCCTGCCCAGCCCCCGAGGCCCCCAGCAGCGGCGGGGCACCTCCCGGGAGGGAGAGGGATTAGGGCGAGAGAGGAGCCGGTGAGAAAGGCAGGATTAGGGCCGACCTCAGCTGCAGGAAGTGGGTGGGGAGGGAGGCCGCGCAGAAGGCGCTGGAATGCCAAGTGGGGGGGGGCGGGGTGTGGAGGCTTATCTAACCGCCCCCGAGGGTGCGGGGCAGGCACCCCCCCCCCCCCCAGAGGGAGAGCCCGCCGCGGCCCCTCCTCCTCGGGGCCCGCCGGAGGCCGCGGATCACGAGACAGAATCACCGACCGGCTGCACACACCCCCACTGTGAACAAGCCCACAGACCAGGCACATGCCCCCAACCGGAATTGAACCCGGGACCCCTCAGTCTGCAGGCCGACCGACGCTCCATCCACTGAGCCACGCCAGCCAGAGCCAGGCATTCTCTCTCAAAGGAGCATCTTATGAGCGCGTGAGGAGCAGGGGGCACGTGTAACGGCGGCAGATCAGGCCGCGGGACGGAAACTAAAGGGCAGGGAGCCTTCCGGGCCCTTCCATCGCCTCGCCCGGCGGCGGCGGACACCCCTCCCTGGTCCGGGAGAGCGGGGGCTGCACCCCCCCGGTTTTAAAATGCCAAGAAGCAAAAGCAGCAGCAAGCAGACGGTCAGATGACAGCGGGGAGGGGAGGGGAGGGAGAGCTGGGGGAGATAAGAGATCCACCGAAGGACGTGTATGCATGCGTAGAAGTACAACCAATGGACACAGAACTCTGGGGAGGGAGGGCGTGTATGGCAGGGGCGGACAATGGTAATATATGTACACAGATAATCATTTAATAAAAAATATTTTAAAAAATAAAAAATAAATAAATCCTGCCCCAAAGCCACCCACCTGCGCCGTCGGGGGCCAGGGGTGCGGGGTCCTGGACCGGACCTCGGGGGGGAGAGAGGAGAGGGCTGCAGGGGGCGACCCCTCGGCCCCTCCCCACGCCGAGGGGCAGGGCCGGCCCGGCGCCGTGGGATCTGAGACGTCAGGGACCCCTTGGAGGGAACAGCCGTCAGCGAGGACCCTCGATTCTGTCTTCCCGCCCCGGCCCGTCTCTCCTCGTCCCCGAAGGACGCGCGCCTCCTACCCGGACAGCGGGAGCGAGCCGTCCATCCACCAAACGGACCCGACCCCGACCCCTCCGGCCGGCGCGGGGCTGGCGGTGACCCTCGGGGCCCTGCCTGTGGAGCCTCTTCCTCAGGGACTTGGGGAAACCGAGGCTGGAAGAGAAAGGGTGCGGGTCCCGCCCTCCCTGCAGTCCCCCTCTTTCTCCGGGATGGGGCCCCTGCAGGCCCGGGGACCCGGATGGGGGCTCTGTTAGGGCCCAGCCTCCCTCCCCCCCAGCCTCCGCGCCCGCCTGCCCTGAGGCCTGGCCCCGAGCCAGACACCGACCTCACCTAATCCCAGTTATGAAAGGTGCCACTCGACAGTTGGGGGGGGGGGGGGAGGAGGAGGAGGCGCCCGGAGCCACACCCAGGGAAGGGAGCATAAAGGCCCGCTGGCCCAGGGCCCCAGACCAGGCTCGGCGCTGCCCACAGTGGTTCCTCCTCCTCCTCCTCCTCCTCCTCCTCCAGCCTCACCGGTACCATGAGCGGCCGCGTCGGAGACCTGAGCCCCAAGCAGGCGGAGGCGCTGGCCAAGGTGAGAGTCCCTTGCCGTGCAGCCCCCCGGGAGAAGGGCTGGGGGAGGGGGAGGGCAGAGGAGGGGCGGCCCCAATCATCCCCCATCACTGGCTACAGCCGTGGGCAAACTACGGCCCGTGGGCCGGATCCGGCCCGTTCGGCTGTTCTATCCGGCCCTCGCGAGGAGCCGAAAGAGCGGGCCGGACCCTTTGATGTAATGATGTTTACTTTGAATTTATGTTAGTTCACACAAACACTCCATCCATGCTTTTGTTCCGGCCCTCCGGTCCCGTTTAAGAACCCATGGTGGCCCTCGAGTCAAAAAGTTTGCCCACCCCTGGGCGAGGCCGCGTGACTCCATCTGGGTACAGATCCGTACACCAGGCCGCTAGTGTTGTGTTATGATTGTTCTGTTTCCTTGCTAGTTATTGCTGGTCGTCTCTTACTGTGCCTCATTTATGAGTTACACTCTACCGTAGGCATGCACGAATAGGAAAAACGTAGTATATATAGGGCTTAGGACTACCTGTGGCTTCAGCTGTCCACTGAGGGTCTCAGCACGGGCCCCCCGTGGGTAAGGGGGCGACTGCTGTACATCCATCCTCCGACCCACTTACCCACCCGCTAATCCTTTCTCCCATCCCTCCTCCCACCCCGCCACCCACCTGTCCATCCCTCCTTCCATCCATTCACCCACCGGACTCTCCTTCCTTCTCCTCACCCACCCGTCTCTCCTTTTCTCCCCTCACTCGTTCACTGGTTCCCCGTCTCTCCTTTTCTCCGCCTACTCATTCACGGATTCTCCTTTCTTTTCTTCCCATTCACCCATCCACTCTCCATCCATCCATCCATCCATCCACCCATCCACCCATCCATCCACCCATCCATCCATCCATCCATCCATCCATCCATCCATCCATCCATCCACCTATCCATCCATCCATCCATCCATCCATCCATCCATCCATCCATCCACCCATCCATCCATCCATCCACCTATCCATCCATCCATCCATCCATCCATCCATCCATCCATCCATCCTTCTTTCTATCCATTTACCCACCCACAAAGCCTTCCTTCCGTTCACCTGCCTACCCACCCATCCAACCACCCCTCCAGTGACCTATGCTCCTTCTATTCCTCTGCCCGCCCACCCTGCCATCACCGTGGGCCGGAAGCACGTGGAAGAGACGGGGTTGAGGAAACAATCGCTGAGTCTGGGTGGGGGTGGGGTAGGGGGGCGGGTAAGGCTCAGCGTGAAAACCACCTTACCCCCGCATCTCCCACCCCAGTTCCGAGAGAACGTCCAGGACGTGCTGCCCGCCCTGCCCAACCCTGATGACCATTTCCTCCTGCGCTGGCTCCGAGGTGAGGGCAGAGGCGGGAAAGCGGGGGGTGCAGGGTGGCCAGGGGGACCTGGTCCCCAACGGCTCCAGGACGGTGGGGGCACCGGCCCTCAGGCCCCAAGCACCTCCCCTGCTCCACACGCCCAGGTTCAGGGGAGGTTTGGGGGGGCCGGGACAGGGCACCCCAAGGCAATCTTTCCCCCACTCACTCCTTCCTCACCTCCCCGCAGCTCGGAGCTTCGACCTGGAGAAAGCAGAGGCCATGCTTCGCAAGGTGGGACCCCCCCCACCCCCCACTGGGCATTTGGGGAGGGGCTTCGTGGGGGGCCACGCACGCCTCCCGCCCCCACTGCCCCTCCCCCGGGGTGCTGGAGCCTCACCACCGCCGCCCTCCCTTTCAGCACATGGAGTTCCGGAAGGCCATGGACATTGACCACATCCTCGACTGGCAGCCTCCGGAGGTGAGCCGGCACCTCCCCCTCACACCCCAGTCTTTCCCAAACGTATGACCGAGGACCAAGCCGCCTTGGGGGGTCACTGGGGAGCCCTCGGAGCCTGTGGAACCTCCTGCAGGCCCTCAGTGTTCTCACCTGGACACAGTGTGTCCAGGCTTGGGGAACACGCAGGTCCACCCAGCCTGGGGTCCCTGGGGAGGTGTATCCGGCCATGTTTAGATCGGCGTCTCTCTCCATGTGGCCCCAGGTGGTCCAGAAGTACATGCCGGGGGGCATGTGTGGCTACGACCAAGACGGCTGCCCTGTGTGGTATGACATCGTTGGGCCGATGGACCCCAAAGGCCTGCTCTTCTCGGTCACCAAGCAGGACCTGCTCAAGGCCAAGATGAGGGACCGCGAGCGCATCCTGCACGAGTGTGACCTGCAGACGGCACGGGTGAGGCCTGGGCTGGGCGGGGCGGGGGGGGGGCAGCTGGGGCAGGTGAGGCTGGCCAGGGCACAGGGTCCCAGGGGTAGCACCTACCTGTCCAGCTATCATGGTCAGAGGGCTCTGGGGTCGAACCCCAGCTCTGCTCCTTCCCAGCTGTGGGGCCTCGAGTAGCCACTTCACCTCTCTTAGTCGGGTTTCCTCACCTAGAAAACGGTTCATCCTAAGGAAGGGCTGCAAAGATGCAGGGAGATGGTGCCAGTATAGGGCCCAGCACACGGGGCCTCCATCTTTCTCCACCATCCACTCACCGTCACTCCTGCTGACTCCTGGCCCCTGCCGTGTGGTCTGTCCGGATCAGACTAACCCCGGCGCACACACCGGCCTGCCACGCTACCCCCGGCTCTCTCCTCCCTTACATGGTCCCAACCTTACATGTCGCCTTCCCTGAGGCCCTTGTCTGGGCTAACGTGTGTCCCCACAGCTCCCACGCTGTCCCACCCCAGCACGCATCTCCGGACCTTGGTGACCTGGTGGCTTGTCCATCTCCCCAACCAGACGGTGACCCCTTTGAAGACGGCAGTGTGGGTTATGGAGTATTTTGTGTTGTGCTCTCAGTATCTGGCACAAAATGGGTGCTTAGTAAATATGGTCTGGACAAATGGAGGAATGAATGAATGGCAGTATGAATGGATGGGTGGATGGGTCAGTGGAGGGGTCAGTTAATGGATGGGTGGGTGGATGGATAGATGGATGGATGGATCAATTAATGGATGGATGGGTGGATGGATGAATAGATGGGTGGATCAGTGGATGGATGGATGGATGGATGGATGGATGGATGGATCAGTTGATGAATGGATGGATGGGTGGATGGGTGGATGGGCAGATGGATGGATGGATGGATGGATGGGTGGATGGATGGATGGATGAATAGATGTGTGGATCAGTTGATGAATGGATGGATGGATGGATGAGTGGATGGGTGGATGGGCAGATGGATGGATGGGTGGATGGGTGGATGGATGGATGGATGGATGGATGGATGGATGGATGAATAGATGGATGGATCAATTGATGGATGGATGGATGGATGGATGGATGGATGGATGGATGAGTGGGTGGGTAGGTGGATGGATGGATGGATGAATAAATGTATGCACTGTCTTGTTCATCCACTCATCTGAGGTCAGAGCAGGGGGCTGGGAGAAACCCTGAGCTGCCATATGCTAGCGTCACCGTGCCCCAAGTCCTGAGCCTGCACCCTGAACCTGGGAACTGGTCCTCGCTCTCTTCCTTGCAGCTGGGGAAGAGGATTGACACCATTGTGATGATATTTGACTGCGAGGGCCTGGGACTGAAGCACTTCTGGAAACCTCTGGTGGATGTGTACCAGGAGGTGAGGCGGAGAACCCCCCCCCCCCCAGGGCCCCCTGCGTGGTGTAATGACCAGCTCGGCTTTCTGTGACCTGGCTGCTCACTCACAGCCGGGACTTGGTAAAATATGGTAGCCTTCCGGAGGGGGGGCATCACGTGACTCAGGACCCAGAGACATGCTTCCTAGGAGGCCCCACCGAACAGGCCTCGGGGACAACACTGTACTGAGACCACAGGGGCCAGTTTCCTCCAAGGCCCACCCCGCCCCGTCACCCCCAGCTCTGTGAATTGAGCGCGTAATTGGGGTTAACGATTGTCTGCATTTTGGAGGGATGCCCGGATACTACGGCGAGGTAAGATGTAAAGTGTTTGTATACACTGTGCTCGCCAACACCAAACCGTTAGTGAGGCGTAGTCGTGAGAATTACGATACTATCGTTACTGTCACCTTACTCTACGTGATTGTTATGACATGGCTGCCGTAGTCCGAGGCGAGACGTTGCCCTCCCGGGGCTAGCAGAGGGGATGGGAAGCAGGGGAGACCCTCCGCAGCTCTCTGGATTGCAAAGGCGATGGGGGTCGGGGAAGATGAGGGGCGGGGCTCTGAGGGGGGGCTCTCTCTTGGTCCCACAGTTCTTTAGCCTCCTTGAAGAGAATTATCCGGAGACGCTGAAGAGCCTGTTCATTTTGAAAGGTGTGTGGCCAGCGACCCCTCTTTTTCCTCATCTGCACCCACGGGGATGAGAACAGGGTCTCCTTCCCTGGGCTGCAGGGAGGCAGGTTGATGGCTGGGCTGCATGCAATTCACTTAGAGTGCCAGGCACAGAGGAATTTTTCAGGAATCTGCACCCCCTTCGCCCCCCTCAGCTCTCCTGCCTCATTGATCTCTCCCTTCTTAAACTGCCTCTGGCCTTTCTTGTCTGCTGCCTTCTGGGGCCACCAGCTGTCTTGTGTGTGTTCATCCTGTTTTTCTGGCTGGGTTCTCCACTTCTTGGAGCCTGGGGCCATGTGGATGCCCCGTGGGTATTTGGGCGGTTGTCATCAGAGTGGGTGGAGGGAAGGATGGATGGATGCTTGATGGCTGGCTGGTTGATTGGTTAGTTGCTTGGTTGTTTAGTTGGTTGGTTAGAGGTTAATGGGTGGTGTAATTGGCTTGTTGGTGTGCTGAGTAGCTGGTGTGCTAATTGGTTGTTCGACCAATCAGATAGGTTGGCTGATTGGTCGGCGGGCGATGGGTGGGCTAGTTCAACAGTGAGTTTATTGGAACCATTTGTTGGCTGGTTGATTGGTTGGTTGGTTGGTTGATAGACTGGATGATTGATCGAAGGGTTGGTTAGCTGTTGCTTGTTGGTTGGTTCGTTGGTTGACCAGTTGGCTGGATGGTTTGCCAGGTGCAGGGCATTGACGTTTGCCAAGGTGATCCACGATTCCTCCGGATTGTTGGCTATGACTGTTCTGGAGACGGTGGGCCAGTGGAGCTCTTTTCTTCCCCTTGTCGTTGCTTGTTGTCTCTCCAGCCACCAAACTGTTCCCCGTGGGCTACAACCTCATGAAGCCCTTCCTAAGTGAGGACACGCGCAGAAAAATCGTCGTGCTGGGGAGTAAGTAGCTCTGGTTGCATCCCCCGAGCTTTGTGCATGAGCCGTGGAGGGAGGTGGGTCCATCACTCCACCCGGAGGCCCACACATCACCTCGAGGCGGAGACTTCTCTTTCTCCAGGGTGAGGTGGGTCTCGCTCTGTAGAGCCTGCCCCCTTGGTTTCCGTTGGTTGCTAGGCAACCTCTGGGCTACGGGCCTCCGTGTCCTTTCAACTCTCACCATCTCAGCACTTCTGAAGGCCATTTGGGTTTAGGAAGACGAGGAAAGAGAGCAGGGAAAGGAGATGTGATTCAGAGAAGGGAGGCTCAACAAGAAGGGACTGGATACGTAACTGATGCACGCATTTGATAAATTACTGGGCAGCCATGAAAAATGATTTGATCAAGCTTTTTAAAAAGCTGATTATAAAGCAGTGTGAATAGTTTAAAAAAAAGATACATTTTTTTTCTTTTCTAAAAATATTTCTTTATTGATTTCAGAGAGGAAGGGAGAAGGAAAGAGAGAGAAAAACATTAGTGATGTGAGAGAATTATTGGTTGGCCGCCTCCTGCATGCCCCCTACTGGGGATTGAGCCTGAAACCCAGGCATGTGCCCCTTGTTGGAATCGAACCCAGGACCCTTCAGTCCGCAGGCTGACGCTCTATCCACTGAGCCAAGCCGGCGAGGGCTATGTCTAGAAGACACATTTCTGTGAGACGGTTAAACAACTCTTAGTCGATGACTGGGAGACACTCAAAAATGTGCCAACCCCTCAGCCCAGGGGAACCATGTTTCCATAGCAACACGACGCTGGAAGACCCTTCCTGCAGCCTGAGGCCTGGGAGGCTGGGGAGCTGGTCCTGGTGGGATTGGGTGTTGGGGGGTAGGTAGGGTCGGGGGGGGGGAGAGACAGATTCCCTTCATGCCCAACAACTTTCCTTCAACGCCCCTGACCCCAGACAACTGGAAAGAAGGTTTGCTGAAATGCATCAGTCCCGAGGAACTGCCTGTCCAGTTTGGGGGGACCATGACGGACCCGGATGGGAACCCCAAATGCTTAACTAAGGTACAGAGAAGCCCTGGGCCAGGGAGGGGAGGGGAGTGGAGCTGGGTCGCCTTCTCATCCACTCATTCATTCATCCCACAAATGTTTACGGGGAGACCCCTGTGAGCGGGGTGTGGCGCTTACCCAGGCCCAGCCCCGCCTTTCAGCAGCGGCCGTGCGGGCAGGCGAGCCAGGAACGAGGACCTTTAGGCGGGAGGGAGGATGAGCTGGAAGAGGAAGTTGGCAGAGGAGGCCCTGACCCGGCCTACAGGGGCAGGGGTGGGGCGGGGGGAGGACAGGATGGGCAGAATATTCCAGGAAACGGGGGAAAGCGTCCCAGGCCTGCACCACGCGATGGCTGGAAGCCCGCCCCGTCCCCGTCGTGCCCGCAGATCAACTACGGCGGGGAGGTCCCCAAGGCCATGTACGTGCGGGACCAGGTGAAGACCCAGTACGAGCACTCGGTGCAGATCAGCCGCGGCTCCTCGCACCAGGTGGAGTACGAGATCCTGTTCCCGGGCTGCGTCCTCAGGTAGGGACCGGCCCCCGGCCCCCCGCCCCCGGCCCCCACCCCCGGCTGGGTGCCAGCCCCCCGGGGACCCCTCGGACGGAGCCGGAACGTGTCCATCGCGCCCCCTGCCCCCCCACCCCCATGTCCAGGTGGCAGTTCTACTCGGACGGGGCGGATATCGGCTTCGGGATCTTCCTGAAGACCAAAATGGGGGAGCGGCAGAAGGCGGGCGAGATGACCGAGGTGCTGCCCAGCCAGCGGTACAACGCCCACATGGTGCCCGAGGACGGCAGCCTCACCTGCTCGGAGGCCGGCGTCTGTGAGCGCGCCCCCCGCCCCTCGCTGCCCCCCAGCTCCGGAGAGCTGACCTCACGGGTCCCAGGGTGTAGAGGAGGGGGGGGGCACAGGCCGCCTGGGTGAGTGCCATTCATTCCCAAAGCTGCTCATTCGGCGAATCCTCACCTAAGGGTATTTTTCCGCTGATTTTTTAAAATTTAAATTTTATTTTTTATTTTATTATTTTTAAATATATATATTTGCCGAAATCGGTTTGGCTCAGTGGTAGAGCGTCGGCGGCCTGCGGACTGAAAGGTCCCCGGTTCGATTCCGGCCAAGGGCATGCACCTGGGCTGCGGGCACATTCCCCGGTAGGGGGTGTGCAAGAGGCGGGTGGTTGATGTTGCTCTCTCGTCCATGTTTCTAGCTCTCTATCTCTCTCCCTTCCTCTCTGTAAAATATCAATTTAAAAAAACATATTTAAAAATATATATTTATTGATTTTTTTACAGAGAGGAAGGGAGAGGGATAGAGAGTTAGAAACGTCGATGAGAGAAAATCATCAATCAGCCGCCTCCTGCACACCTCCTACCGGGGATGTGCCCTCTACCCAGGTACATGCCCTTGACCAGAATCAAACCCAGGACCCCCCCCAGTCCGCAGGCCGACGCTCTATCCACTGAGCCAAACCAGTTTCGGCTATTTTATTTAAAAAAAATATATTTTATTGATTTTTTTTTTTTTTTACAGAGAGGAAGGGAGAGGGATCAAGAATGAAAAACATCGATGAGAGAGAGAAACTTTGACCAGCTGCCTCCCGCACACCCCGTACTGGGGATGTGCCCGCAACCGAGGTTCGTGCCCTTGACCGGAATCCAAAGGCCGGCGCTCTAACCACTGAGCCAAAGCGGTTAGGGCTCCACTGATTTTTTTTTTTTTTTTTTTTTTTTTTTAGAGAAACATGGATGTCAGAGAAACACATCGATTGGTTGATGGGTTGATGGGTTGCCTCCTGCACGGGCCTGGGAGGAGCCTGCAGCCAAGGTGCACACCCTTGACTAGAGCTGAGCCCAGGACCCTTTGGTCTGCAGGCTGACGCGCTATCCACTGAGCCAAACTGGCCAGGGGTTGAAAAAGCTGCTCACTCGGTCCACGCTCGTGTGCACCAAGAGCCGAGGGACCCACGGACCCTACAGGGGGTTGAGAACCCTTGGTGTAAGGGACACCAGGCAAGGGGTGATGGGACGGGTGCCCCTCTCTTAGGAGGGAGCTGGGCCCAGAGCCACGCAGCTGCTTGTGAGGCCAGGAGGCCGCCTCAGCCCCGTGCTAGCTGCGTAACCAGGGGAGAAAGTCTCTGCTCTCGGGACCCGTGGTTTGCTCACCTGCGAAGCAGAGACTGCAGGCCCTGCATGCAGGGGTGCCCATGGGGGGGGGGCAGCGGGCGTGTGCAGGCCTGTCCCAGAATGCCAGGCAGGGGCTGGGGCGGCCCCTGACCCTCCCCGACGGTCCCCCCGCCCCCCATCCCCATGCCGGCCCCCACATGACGCAAGCGTCCAGGTGCGGAGACAATGGGATGCGGTGGCCATTGTTCCCGCTGCCTGTTTGTGCAACCAGAGCCAGGCTGGACGCCGGCCAGCAGGCGGCCGGCCCCTGTGGCCAGGCCCGGCTCAGCCCGGGGGGGCAGTTCCCATGGGGAAGGGAACAGGAGGGGCGGGAACGTGGCTCAGCTTGGCACACACAGGAAGGGGAAACTCAGCCAGTCCCCCCGCCCCACAACCCCCCATGGCGAGGGCCAGGGACACGGGCGTGCAAAGCCAGGCCTCCAACCCCCTCCCTGTCTGTCCCTCTGTCCCCCCCTGACCCCCCCCCAGACGTCCTGCGCTTCGACAACACCTATAGCTTCGTCCACACCAAGAAGATCAGCTTCACGGTGGAGGTGCTGCTCCCTGACAAGGGCATGCAGAAGTACGACGAGGAGCTCACCCCCATCTAGGAGCCGCGTCCCCACCCGGGGACCTCGGACCCTCTGCTTTTTCTCTACGCCGGTCCCGTCCCCTCCTCCCTCCCGCGGATCATTAGTCCCCCTGACTCTGACAGTAGCGAGTAGAGAAGGAGCCACTTTGGGGGGGGGAGGATTCGGATGCCGGGGTCACATCAGGAGAGGTATGAGAGGCACAGCCTTGGAGGAGGGCCAGTGTCGCAGAAGAGAAAGAGAAGGAGTCTCCTACCCTTGGCCCTCGCGCCCCCTTGATGCTCACATTCCTTCCCTAAGAGCCATGAGGCCCGCCGGCCGGCATGGCTCTGTGGTTGGGCGTCCACCTAGGAACCAGGAGGTCGCGGTTCGATTCCGGGTCACGGCACACGGTTAGGTTGTAGACTCGATCCCCAGTGGAGGATGTGAAGGAGGCAGCCGATCAATGATTCTCTCTCTCATCGTTGATGTTTTTATCTCTCTCTCTCTCTCCCTCTCCCTTCCTCTCTGAAATCAATAAAAAATATATTAAATGGAAAAGAACTATGAGCAATTTGGGTTGGAGATGTATCTATTTTTTTATATATTTTTTTACTTCTACTCCCTACATAAGCATAAACACTGAGTGGCCAGGTTATGATGACCTCTGAACACATAGTCATCTGGCCACTCAGTGTCTATCCTATAGAATAAAAGGCTAAGATGCACATGGTCCCCTCGACCAGGAGTTCGACCAGCAGGCAGGCCGGCCAACTGCCCATGTCCCCTCCTCATGGCCAGGCTGGCCGGACCCCACCCATGCACAAATTTATATATATATATATATACCCACCCACTGAGTGGCCAGATTATTATGTTAGTATGTGTTCAGAGATCATAATAAATAATAATCTGGCCGCTCAGTGTATCCTTGTGAAGTTGAGTGGAGACAGGGAGCCGGTGACCAAGGACGGAAGGAGCCTGCCTACCGGGGGTGAGGGTGGGGGCGACGGCAGATTTCAGCACCTTGGACAGGAACAGAGTCCCGGAGGGGCTTGGGCTCTCCTGGAGACGCAGGCAGTCAGCCCCCCAGATGTCTGGTGGAGGCTGCACCCTGGGATAGGCAGGAGATGCTCCCATGAAGACTCTACCTGGTTCAGGGTGCAGAGCTCCCCCCGCCTTCCCTCCCACCCTCATCTCTTTCCCTTGGAACTCACAGCTGGTGTTTTAAACAAGGGAGCTTCCCTAGAAGCAAAGGAAGTGGCTGACCCTAGCAGCTGTCTGGCGATGATGGCGATGATGGTGATGGTGATGGTGGTGGTGATGATGGTGATGATGGTGGTGGTGATGGTGGTGATGGTGGTGATGATGGTGATGATGGTGGTGGTGGTGGTGATGGTGGTGATGGTGGTGATGGTGGTGGTGATGGTGGTGATGGTGGTGATGGTGGTGGTGGTGATGATGATGGTGGTGGTGGTGATGGTGATGATGGTGGTGGTGGTGGTGATGGTGGTGATGGTGGTGATGGTGGTGGTGGTGATGATGATGGTGGTGGTGGTGATGGTGGTGATGATGGTGGCAGTGATGATAATGATGATGGTAGTGATGGTGATGGTGATGATGGTGGTGGTGGTGATGATGATGATGTCAGAGCTACCATTCAGCGAGTGCTCTCTGTGTACCACACAGAGTGCCAAGCGCTTTGTGAGTTTAGCTCAGCCGTGGGCAAACTACGGCCCGTTCAGCTGTTCTATCCGGCCCTTGGAGCCGAAAGAGCGGAGGAGGGTTCTCTGGCTCTCCCCTCCACTCCGTCACCAGCAGCCCAAGATGAGAGTGCCAGCGTGGTCAGGTTGCTTTTGTTCCAGCCCTTCGGTCCAGTTGAAGAACCCACGGTGGCCCTCAAGTCAAAAAGTTTGCCCACCCCTGGGTTAGCTCATTTCCCTCTCCTGCCTCCCCCGGGGCTGCTCACCGTGGCCACCTGACGGGCAAGGGAACAGAGGCTCCGGGAGGAGAAGTCAGGCCCCCGGCGTCACACCGCTGTCCTGGAGCGGGTCCCGAACCCAAGGTGTTTTTTTGTTGTTTGCTTTTTCTTTACTCCAGAGACATGGCCCTGAGTCGCCCCCTAACACCGCTTCTCCGAGGGCCTGCTTGTGCAAAGGAGGAGAGAAGGAGTGACCGGTCTGTCCTAGACCTTCCGTTATTTAATAACAGAAGAGGCCTGGGTGTCTCCGTCTCCGGTCCACGTCTGTGGGTGGAGGAGGTGTTATGCCCATGGGGCAGCCGGAGCCAGGGGGCAGGGGGGGGGGGACCCACAATGCCTAAGCCACTCGTCCAAGGAAACCCACAGGAGGCCAGGCAAGGCTGGTGTTGCAAAACCCAGCGTCCTGCCCGCCCTGGCACGACCTCTGGGGAGCACAGCCCCTGGCACCCACCTGAGCTCTGGGCTGCGCGCCAGGGACACAGACTCGCTGGCTTGGGCCCCAGGTCCTGGCACAGCGACCGCCAGGGGCGCAGATCACCCGGACGTGGGCAGGTGGGTAACCAAAGGGCATGGCTGGTGCCGCCTGAGGCTCCTTGGGAAGAGCCGAGTCAGGCCAGGCTTAGGCGTGTGCCCTGACCGGGAATCGCACCGTGACCTCCTGGTTCCTAGGTCGATGCTCTGCCACCGAGCCACGCCGGCCGGGCGGACGTAACGCCCACCGGTAGGATGGCATTGTCGTGGGCGCGTACGCAGGTTGCACAAACACGATGCGGATCAGGGTGCGAGGCGCCTGGTCAGGGCTCCACTCATGTGCTCCGTGGGCGTCGTTGCGTAACTCCGGTGACGACGGAGGGCTCTGACCGGGAGAGGGCGCCGGAGGCTGGGCCCAGCGGGCAGTGGGTGCGGAGAGGGCATTCCTGGCAGGCGGCACGGCCTGAGCGAAGGAAGGCACGGAGGCCAGGGGTGCAGGGCAGACCCCAGGAACCGCGAAGGGTCAGCGGGGGCGGGAACGGAGGCGCCGGGAGGCGTCGTGGTGAGAGCTGAGCCTGCTGGGGCCTGGAGGGAGGCTCAGGTGCCAGCCGCCGTGCTCAGCCTGGATCCCGGGGCATCAGGACGGAGGCGGCGCTCGGGGAGGCTCCGGCACAGCTTGGTCAGACCAGGAGACTGTGCCTTCCTGCCCTGGGCATTCCGGGGAGGAGCCCCCAGGAGTTTAGTTCGCACAAACCAGACCAGGGGGGGCCGCCCTCGGGTGCACAGCTGATGGCCACCCGATTGCTTCCCTGAACGCATTCTCGGGAGTGCAGTCCCTGGGCCAGACAGACCGTCGGCTTGCTTTGTGTCTGGGTTATCCGCCGACGGCGCGACGCAATCGTCCACCCGGAAGGGATGTCTCTTGCCACATTAAGAACAGCCAATGTTGCCCGGACGGCGTGGCACAGGGGTTGAGCGTCGACCTAGGAACCAGGAGGTCAGGGTTCGATTCCCGGTCAGGGCACAGGCCCGGGTTGTGGGCTGGATCCCCAGTGCGGGGTGTGCAGGAGGCAGCATCCGTGATTCTCTCTCATCACTGAAGTTCCTCTCTCTCTCTCTCTCTCTCTCTCTCTCTCTCTCTCTCTCTCTCTCCCTGTCCCGTCCTCTCTGAAATCAATACAAACAAATTTAAAGGGGAATGAAAAGGGACACCAATGTTTGCGGAGCTCGCCCTGCCCTGGCTGAACGCCCTCGGGAGCCATCTCTCCCGTAATCCCCGCGGCAGCTCCGGGAGGTCACCACGCAGAGGTGCGTGAGAGGAGACCAAAGCTCAGGGAGGTTGGGTGACTTGTCTTCGGTCACACAGCCTGTGCCACAGCAGGCTCTGCCGACGCCGCCGAGAGCTGTGGGCTGGCAGGCAGGAGTCGGGGAACCAGTACCGGGCGGGGGGGGGACGGTGAGGCGAGGCCGTGGGGAGGCCAGGGGCAATGGGACGTTGTGTGTGAGTGTGGGCCGGGGACTCCAACTCCGGGAACAAGGACCTCACCGGGTCGTGGTTGCCAGGAGTAAAGGAGCCACACGCGTCCCAGGAAGCACTTCCCATAGGAGTTATGACCCAGCAGACATGGGCACCGTGGGAGATGCTGCCTCCTGGTGGGGATGCTGAGCATTGCCTGAAAGTGGCCACGGAGGGACCTGACTCCCAGCATGCTCTAGGGCAGTGTTTCCCAAAGCGTGGTACCGCACCCCCAGGGGTACGGGAAGAGTTTTGTAGGGGTACGCACGCGTTGCACCTGAGTTTGGGGGGGACATACACTGCACCGTGCTTAGTTGCGCCCAATTCTACGTTCTCATGAGTCAAGACAGTCTTGTGAGGCGTGAGATGGTCCGGTGTGCAAATAAATGCTATCTATAATATAACTTTTATTGATATTTTATTATGAATAATTTTATTTTTCGCTTATTATTATTTTGTGTATGTACCAAAAAATAAATATATTTTGTTTGTTATTAAAATACATCCATTCTTTTTTTGACGAGGGGATACTCAGCGTTACGAAAATTATAGAAGGGGTGCACCTATGTCAGAAGTTTGGGAAACACTGCTCTAGGGCAAAGACCCGGGGCTGGGGGAAGACGCCCCCCCCCACCCCAGCGGGCTCTGCTGCAGCCTCCAGGCCGTGCAGGAAGCCTGCGCTGAGCTGACGGACCAGGAGGAGGCTTCCGAGCCAGCCCTAGGGGTCAGAGGCCTCCTTGAGGGGGTAAACTGAGGAAGGAGTGAGCTGCAGTCAGGAGAGAGGGTGCAGCTGTAGGAAGGGGGTGGGGGACGGCTGGAAGGGAGTGTCCCAATCGGAGGGAACAGGGGATGAGAAAGCCCAATCAAGAGAACCTCCACTCCAGCCGGCCTCCGTGGCTCAGTGGTTGAGCATCGACCCAAGAACCTGGAGGTCAGGGATCGATTCCCGGACGGGGCACATGCCTGGGTTCTGAGCTTGATCCCTAGTGTGCGCGTGTGTGCGTGTGTGGGGGGGGGGGGGTGAGGAAGGGAGAAAGGGGGACAAGAGGCAGCTAATCATTGGTTCTCACCATTGGCGTTTTTCTCTCTCTTTCCCCTTCTGAAATCAATACAAATATATATATATATATATATATATATATATATATATATATATATATATATATTTTTTTTTTTTAAAGAGAAAGGCCCGCCGAAACCGGTTTAGCTCAGTGGATAGAGCGTCGGTCTGCGGACTGAAAGGTCCCGGGTTCAATTCCGGTCAAGGGCATGTACCTTGGTTGCGGGCACATCCCCGGTGGCGGGTGTGCAAGAGGCGGCTGGTCGATGTTTCTCTCTCATCGACATCTCTAGCTCTCTATCTCTCTCCCTTCCTCTCTATAAAATATCAATAAAATATTTTTTTTAAAAAAGAGAAAGGCCCCCAGCTCCACGAGACTGAAGAGGATGGAGTAGCTGAGGTGAGCCCTGGGGGCGAGGCTGTCCAGACCACGAGGCAGGGCCCCTGAGAGCCACCCCCGGGGCCAGGGCCGGCTCCGGACATTCTCAGGAGGCGCTGGCCAGATAAGGAAGTTTGGAGGGAGGCAAGCCGGAGGCCCCTGCCCCCACGCGGGCCTGGGGGGTGGGGGAGCGAGAGGAGACAGACGTGGGGGTAGAGACTTGGGGACAGACGCCCCTGGAGTGAGAGGGAGCAGCCAGGGGGGAGAGACCGGGGCCTGGGTCCAAGCATCACGCCCAGGCACCTGCAGGGGGCGCTGGTGGGCGGGGAGGGACCAGGAAGGCCCGGCGCTTGCCACAGGATGTGATCCTGGCCACGAGCAGTCAGCCTCGGCCCCCGAGGGCCCCCAGCCCTGCTCTCCGCCAACCAGCACGTCCCGGCCCATCCCTAGCAGCGAAGAGGAAGAGGACACTTCTCCAGGATTTATTAGACCAGGGCTGTCCTGTCTCCCGGCCAGGCCCCAGGATGGGGATGGGGTTGGGGATGGGGGGGATGGGCTGGCCAGAGGCTCAGGCCTCAGGGTCCCCCACCCCGGCACGCCCCCCCGTGTCTCCCCCAGTGCCTGCTGCCCCTCTGTCCAGCCACGCGGCCACGTGCGGGCTGGGCTGAGCCGAGCCGCCAGGTGTCCCGGGTCCCCTGCTTGCCAAGCGATCGTGGCCACGTTGCTCGCCCGCTGCGGGCTCCGTCCCCTCCTCCTCGAGGGAGGCTGCTCCTGTCCCCCCAGAAAGGCCAGGCTGGGCCCCCCGGGTCCCCCGGCCGGCCGCTCGGTACCACGAGGTCCGGGGTCCCAGGGCTTCTCGCCCCCGAGTGGCTGCGGCCGCTGCTCCCTTTTCTGTCGATGTTTCCATCCGGTTCACACCCACTCAGCTGCCCGGGCCTCGGACCCCGGGAAGCCGTGCTCCGAGCCCCCTGGCAGCGGGGGGAGGAGGAGGAGGAGGAGGAGGTTGGAAAGCAAGCAGGAGGCCAGCCCCCGGGCCGGGCCAGGCTGCGGTCAGGAGGAGCTGGGCTTCTCCGCGGAGGGGTAGAGCTTGCGCAGGCTGGAGTCCAGGAGGAAATCCACGGACCTGCGGGGCGGGGGAGGCGGGTGAGCAAGTGGCCGATGGCGGCCTGGGAGGCAGGAGGTCGGGGCCAGGGGAAGGGGCTCTCTGGATGCCGGGCACACGTGCCATCTCTATCCGGTCAGATTGCAGTGGTCAGCTCTCTGGCCCCCTTGAGGGTGGCTCATCCACAAACTACCACAGCCCGGGTGAGTCTGTGTTGACGCGTCAGAAGAAGTTTAAGTTTAAAAAATGTGGCTCTCAGCTGAAACCGGTCTGGCTCAGTGGATAGAGCGTCGGTCTGCGGACTGAAAGGTCCCAGGTTCGATTCCGGTCAGGGGCATGTACCTTGGTTGCGGGCACATCCCCGGTAGGGGGTGTGCAAGAGGCAGCTGGTCGATGTTTCTCTCTCATCGACGTTTCTAGCTCTCTATCCCTCTCCCTTCCTCTCTGTAAAAAATCAATAAAATATATATATTTTTAAATTTTGGCTCTCAAAAGAAATTTCAATCGTTGTCCTGTTGATATTTGGCTCTGTGGACTGATGAGTTTGCCGACCACCAAGAACAACTGAGGCGCGGAGACGGTGAAAGACTCCCTCGTGGCCTCAGGGCCAGCTCGGTGCCATTGGGGAGACTCCTCCAGGCCCACAGGTCCGGCCCCATCTCTGGTGCCAAGTGCGGGCACATGACCCAAGCCTGGCCAATCAGACGAGGGCAACGGGCTCAGGGGCGGATACCCCGTGTACAATGGACCAATGGCAGCCTTCCTTGGGATTTTTTTTTCTTTCTGTCCTGTGGGGCTTGCTTAGCTGGTGGGATGGGAGCTGGGAGCTGTGGCCATCTCTGCTCCCATGTAGGGAAAAGTGAGTGAAGCCAGCATTGGGGGGCGGGGGGGGGGTGGAGAAAAGGGCAGCAAGGTGGGGGAGACCCAGACCCCCCTAATGGCGTCCTTTGGGTGCCTAGATCCAGCCTTGCCTGAAAGCAGGTTAATGAGTTTTCAGTTTCACAAACACAATTCCTGCTTGGGTCCCTGACACCCTCCAGGGTGGCACCTGCTCCCGCCTGCCTTCTGGTTGTTTTGTAACACTACGTGTTTTTGTTTTGTTGTGTTTTTTTTTTCCTCTGGGAATTTATGTGTCCCCCTTCCCCCCCCCCCCGGCTCCCGGGGCCCCTCCCCGAGGCCGGCGCCGCGCCCACCTGTCGATGGGGTGGATGATGACCGGGATGACCAGCAGCCCCAGGGCCGTGGTGGTCCACCTGCGGGCCGCCAGGGGCCAGCGGGTGGCGGCGCCCAGGACGTAGAGAGAGGCGGCGCACACGCGGTTGATGGTGAAGCCCGGGATGGCCACGGAGGCCAGGGCCTGCCACACGAAGGTGTCCACCACGGCCACCGTCACCCTGGTGCTGCGGCCGGCTTCGGGGCCCGGCACCTGGGGGGGCGCGAGAGGAACCGGATTCAGGGGCTTGGCGGCGGCAGGCGGCAGAGCCGGGGAGCCCTGGGGCCTGAGGCCGAACCGGGGAGGGGGAAGTGGGGGGAGGGGGAGTGCAGGGGGGAAGGGGCGCGGAGGGGGAGAGGGGAGGGGGGGAGCTGGGACATTGGTTCTGGACGATCTATACCATATACCGGGCATTGAGTATTGGTTCTGGACGACCTATACCATATACCGGGCATTGAGTATTGGTTCTGGACGATCTATACCATATACCGGGCATTGAGTATTGGTTCTGGACGATCTATACCATATACCGGGCATTGAGTATTGGTTCTGGACGATCTATACCATATACCGGGCATTGAGTATTGGTTCTGGACGATCTATACCATATACTGGGCACTGAGTATTGGTTCTGGACGATCTATACCATATACTGGGCATTGAGTATTGGTTCTGGACGACCTATACCATATACTGGGCATTGAGTATTGGTTCTGGACGATCTATACCATATACTGGGCACTGAGTATTGGTTCTGGACGATCTATACCATATACCGGGCATTGAGTATTGGTTCTGGACAATCTATACCATATACCACATTTGGTGCCGGGGGTAGACCGGGGCGGGGGAGGGGGGTACGCTCTCCCACACCCAGGACTGGGTAGGGCCTGCCCGCATGCCTTTCCACAGTGAGGGCACCCCACGCGAGGCTGTGGCCTGGCCCTCCGGGGGGTGGCCCGGCGGTGGGGTGGGGTGGGGGTGGGGGTGGGGGTGGAGGGGGTGCTGTCGAGGGGCGGGCCGGCGCTCACCTCCCCGGCCTTCTTGCCCTTGTCAATGGCGTCAGCCAGCACGTAGGAGCTGGACACCCCGTAGCTCAGCCACACCACGGCGGCGGGCACCATGGAGCGGAAGGCCTCCCCCACCTCATTGGCGTAGCCTGCAGGGACAGACAGACGGACAGACAGGAGGGGACGGTTCATTCCGGGGAGCAGCAGCCGTGGCTCCACCAGGGGGCGCTCCGGCCCCGCCGGCACCACGGGCGCTGCAGGAGGAGGAGGAGGAGGAGCAGCAGGAGGATGGATGACCTTGGACAGGGGCGCGGGCCTCTCTGAGCCGAGGAGACGGGCCACCCCGGGCGCCCGCCTCCTGCACGCGAGGGCCGCCGTGGGAGAGCTGGGTGCTCCGGCTTCCTTCCCAGTCTGGATGCTGAGAGCTTCTGCACAAATGGGGGGCTGGAGGAAGTGGTTGGGGGACAGGCAGCCACAGCCGGACCCAGGGCGCTCCCCCGGTGCCAGGCCTTCCTATGTCACAACCACCGCCCGTGTCACAACCACCGCGCCGCGTGCGCCCCTTTTTGCGCAGGAGGAAGCCGAGCTCGGCCAGAGCCAGGAGCAGCGGGGAGAGGGGTCCGGGACCTGGGGCTCCAGGCATGTGCTCACCTCACCCCCTGTCTCCAAGGAGGACCAGCAGAGACCCCCCTCACCCCCCTACTCCCCTTCCAACCCCAAAAGGCAGGGCCGGGCCACCGGAGCCATGTGGCCGTGGGCAGGTACCTCGCCCTCGCCGAGCCCAGGGGTGCAGAGTGAGAACTGAGATCCCCCCGCCTGCCCGCCCCGGGACCCCCCAGAACTGGCCCACGAACCGAACCGGCCAACCGTGAGCCCTGATCTCCCCCCCCTGCACCCCCAACCCCCCCCCACCCACCCCCGCGCCCCGGGGACCCCTGCCCGCGCTCACCCAGGTACCGCACCCACGTGTCCCGGAAAAGGTCGCGCTCAGCTCCCTGCGGGGGCACCTCGGACATGGCCCTGCCCCGGCGGCCGGCCCGGTCCCCCCGGCCCAGTCAGCTGCCCCGGGCCCTCCGGTGCGGTCCGGTCCGGTCCGGTGCGGTCCGAGGTGGCGGGCGGACTGACTGTCCCGCTGCCGGGAGGAGGACAGGTGCCGCCGCCGCGGGCGCCCGGCGCAGGGAGCGTCTGCAAATTCCCCCGCGCCCAGCCCCTCTCCCCGGCTGGGGGCGGGCGGGGGACGGCTCTCCGTCCCGCTCTCTCCGGGGGTTCGAGGCCTGGCAGGAGCCGCTCCCGGGACCGGCTCGTCCTTTGGGAGCCGAGGAGGCCAGCGCTCCAGGGAAGATCCCGTCCTTCCCGGCTCCACGTCACCGCAGGGTGACCTCAAGCTTCTGTGTTACTTGGCAGAGGCGAGTCCCGCCTTTTTTTTTTTACAATGTGTCCCTTTGGGACGCGGGACACATTGTAAAAAAAAAAAAATCGGGACCTTCCCGCCAAAAGCAGGACGCCCGGTCACCTTATACTTGGAGCCTCACTGGATTCATTTTCCTTTCTTTCCTTCTTTCCTTCTTTCTTTCTTTCTTTCTTTCTTTCTTTCTTTCTTTCTTTCTTCCTTTCTTCCTTCCTTCCTTCCTTCTTTCTTTCTCTTTCTTTCTTTCTTTTTTTTGGGGGGGGCATATTTGAGTTCTTTTTTAAAAAATTTTTTTAAGTAAATCTTTATTGTTCATATTATTACAAATGTTCCTCATTTCCCCCCCTCCATTGCTCCCCTTCACCAGGTTCCCATCCCACCCTCTGCCCTTTCCCCACCCCCCATTGTCCTCATCCATAGGTGCAGTTTCTGTTCAGTCTCTTCCCGCCCCCGCCCCCCACTCCCCATTTCCCCGAGAATCTTCAGTGCGCTCCCCTTCCACACCTCTGATTCTATCACATTCACCAGTTGATATTGATCATCGTGACTTTTACTTCCCTTGGTTTTTAGATTCACTTGTTGATAGTCACGTATTTGTGGCTCATCATTTTTATCTTTCTTTTCTTCCTCTTCCTAAAGAACCCCTTTCAGCAATTTATATAATTCTGGCTCGGCGGTGATGAATTCCTGTAGTTTAAATTTATTTGTGAAGCTCTTTATCTGGCCTTTGATTCTGAGTGGATTCTTTCTTAATCGGGGTAACCCCCCCCCCCCCCCCCCCCGAGTTCCCTCCTGGGACGACAAGTCCTCTTGGGCTGTGTTTACTATGAGCCAAACTTGGCCAGAGACTAACAGCTAAAGGCTTGCCTGGGGAAAAGACCCTGCAGAGACAGATTGCTTCCTTAAACCCTCCCCTCAACCGGGGACACCCCCCCACCTTTACAGAGGAGGAAAGGGGGCTCAGAGAAGATGGGGCACTTTCCGGGGTCCTACAGCTGCTACGCGCTATGGAGCCGGGACTGGCTTCAGGTCCTGGGCTCTTAGGACCTCTCAGTCTGGGAGCCGGGGAGAGTGGGTGGGGGGCACCCCCGAGAGATGGATGCTTGGGCTCCGAAGGCCCTTCCCCGACCGGTTGCCATGATCCCCTGTCAGCACTGACATCTACACTGGATCAGTATGCAAACTAGACAGAACCCCTGGGGGACAGGACCCCGAATGAATGAATGAATGAATGAATGAATCAAGAGGCCAGGGAACCAGGATTGTGGTGCAGGACTTCAGGGAAATAGCATAATAGAATGAAGGGGCTGGAGGAGGGAACTAGTGATGACTGAGGAGGGAACTCTTCCCCTGCGGACCCTCTGTTCACCCACGGGAGCAAGGAGTGCAGCTTCGTGAACCTTTTGGCAGGGCTGGGGGAGGGAGCAGAGCAAGCAAAGACACAGCCATTAAAGACAGGCAGGCCTATTCACCTGGTAGCCACTGCTGTGTAAAAAAAAAAAAAAAAAGGCTAATATTTGCTGTGTGCTGACGTGTGTCGGGCTCTCTTCCAAGCGCTTTCTTTGCACACAGTTATTTCTCTGCTAAGCACAGGGGTGTGTGGTGCCCGGGAGGCGTTCTTTGAAGCCTTAGCTTTTATCATCACTAAGCAACACCGGGGACAATGAAGACCACTGGCTCCACTATTCCCTTTTCTGCCCCGGCCGTCGCTGTCTCTGTCTCTCTCTGCGGGGTCGTGCCCGGCAGCCTGGCCAGCGGTGACCTCTCCGGGAGGGGAGCCGGGCTGGGCGCTCCAAGGGACGGACACCCGGGCCCCTGACCGCCCCGGCCTCTGCGTCCCCATCACTGGCAGCGAGGGCGCAGAATTAGGAGACGGTCCCTAGCGCCACGTGACCGCGCCTCCCTCCCTCCCTCCCGGGCCCACCGGGCACCGGGGCGCTCGCCAGACCCACGTGTGTGTGTGTGTGTGTGTGTGTCGGCGCGCAAAGGACCGCCTGGCTCAGACTTAGAAACCAGAGCGGGGCGGGGCTTCCGCCCGGACCGTGAAGTCGCCAGAGCACCCGGAAGCGCCCTTAGCAAAGATGGCGGAAGACAGCGCCCCCGGACCGGCCAATCAGGAGGCGAGTTGGCCTCGGGGCGCCAGAAAGCGCACGGCCGGAGAAGAGCCGGGGGCGGCTTCTGCGCATGCGCCCGCACCAAGGGCGGGGCGACGTCGCAGCCGCGGAGCTCGCTCGGGGCTGGTTCTCTCTGGGTGGCGTGTGAGCGCGCAGCCCGGAAGGAGGCGGTTAGGCATGGGCTCCCACGCGGTGTGCATTGAACGTTGCTTTATTCATTGGTTAATTTCCCTCACAGAGCGTTGTAAACCAAGGTCGGGACCCATGCGGACCCAGGGGGGGACACCCTCGCTCCCCAGCTCCCCGTCCACCTGCTCCCTCCCCAGGCCGCGCTGCCTTCTCCGTGCAGGGTGCCTCCCGGGGCAGCTCAGGGCCCGGTTGCGCGTTTGCAGGACAAGGGGTTGGGATAAGTGCTATGGCTGCTCCAAGAAGGGCCCTTGCCCTCCGGCTCCTGGTCCCTGAGCGGGCCCCATGGCCACCCCTGCTGCCCGCCGCGGGCGGGGGGGGGCCGGGGCCTGCGAGGCTGTTTGTGGTGGGGCGGCCCCCAGCCCCTGGCCCTCCCATGGCCATCCCCTGCCTTTGGCCGCCTGCCCCGGGCACCCACCCACCCACCATAGGCCTCTCCCGGGGATGGGAGGGTGGGCGGGCACCGTGGAAGAGCTCAGGCTGACAGATGCCCCCCCTGAGTTGTCCTGCCTGGACCCCACCTGCCATTTCTGTGTGGGGTGCTCACCAGAAGCATGAAACCTCCGTGGGAGGCTGGAAACCCCAGGGCCCTGACTCACCCCGAGCCTCCCTTCCCTTCCGTCCCCAGAGCTGGGATCCCCGGAGGCGATTCCCTGGGCTTTGTTTGCCCCGGAGGACAGCGGCGGGGTCCCCCAAGCTCGCTGTCCCGGGAAGCTCTGAATCAATGACAATCATTAGTAATTAAATCAGCAGCCGTAGAGACCCCGGAGTTGCTGAAGTCCTCGGGGGGGGGGGGGGGCGAGCCCTGCCTGTGTACCCCTGAGTGGGAAGCTCTGTGCAGACTGTGGGCCACCTCCTGAGACGGGAGGAGTTGGGGTTGGGGGGAGCCCCAAGACCCCAGCCTCAGGGATAGAGCGTTTGGAAGCGCCTCTGACTCACTCCGGCAACTCCTTGCGGCTGCTGCTCATTAGGATCTAGGCTTATGGATTCTTCATTTGGTTGCAAGTTCCTCACCCCAAGTTCCTCGGGCCGGCCTCGCTGGAAATGTCACGTTTTCAGTGTCCCCACCCCCGTCCCCTTTTCCGATTTCTTCCCTGCTGCCACCCCTCCCTTCCTGCCACAGGTGGGTGCTGTCGGCACAGTTTCCAGATCCCATCACAGCGCCCGGCCCCTGGGGGGACTCCTTAGTCACTTGAGAGGCCAGGAGATCCCCCCCATCTCCCCCGCCCCCCACTTCCTGCTCTGCTCCCTCTCCCTAATCCTGAAATGAAAACTCCCCAGATCCAAGCTGAGGCCCCTCTCCCAGCCCCAGGTCCTGGGGGCCTGGGGGCGCTTGGGAACGTGGCTGCGGCAGGGGACGGAGACAGACAGGGAGACTCCGAGGGGGCCAGGCCTGCCGTGGGGTGGGGGGTGGGGCGTTACTTCGGGGTGTCCTTCCCCAGCTGTTGGATCTTCTCCTCGGAAGCCTTGTCCGGAAGCAGCACCTCCACGGTGAAGCTGACCTTCTTGGCGTGAATGAAGCTGTACGTGTTGTCAAACCGGAGGACATCTGAGGGGAGGAGGCAGAAAACAGGGAATTCAGGCCACAATGGGTTCTTTTTTTCTCTCTCTTTTTAAAATATGTTTTATTGATTTTTCACAGAGAGGAAGGGAGAGGGATAGAGAGCTAGAAACATCGATGAGAGAGAAACATCAACCAGTTGCCTCCTGCACGCCCCCTACCGGGGACGTGCCCGCAACCAAGGTACATGCCCTTGACCGGAATCGAACCTGGGACCTTTCCATCCGCAGGCCGACGCTCTATCCACTGAGCCAAACCGGTCCCGGCCACCGTGGGTTCTTACACTGGACCAGAGGGCCGGAACAAAAGCCACCTGACCATGCTGGCACTCTCCTCTTGGGCTGCTGCTGAAGGAGCGGAGGGGAGAGCAAGAGAACCCTCCTCCGCTCTTTCAGCTTCACGGGCCGGATAGAACAGCCAAACGGGCCGGATCCGGCCCTCGGGCCATAGTTTGCCCACGGCTGGGGTAGGCACTGAGGATGGTGGTGGCATAAGCAGTGGCCCTTTGCCTCCCGCGAAGGCGTCTGCCTGATGGACAAGGTGTTCCCTAGAACGTGCCAAGTGCCTGGTGAGTGAGAGAGCACCGCTCCGTAAAAGTGTGGGCAGCCAGAACCGGTTTGGCTACTTGGATAGAGCATCGGCCTACGGACTCAAGGGTCCCGGGTTCGATTCCAGTCAAGGGCATGCACCTTGGTGGCGGGCACATCCCCAGTAGGGGGTGTGCAAGAGGCAGCTGATCGATGTTTCTAACTCTCTGTCCCTCTTCCTTCCTCTCTGTAAAAAATAAATCAATTATATATATATATATATATATATATATATATATATATATAATTGATTTATTTATATATAATTGATTTATATATATAATTGATTTATCTATCTATATATATATAGATAGCCGAAGCCAGTTTGGCTCAGTGGTAGAACATCGGTCTGCGGACTGAAAGGTCCCGGGTTCGATTCTGGTCGGGGGCATGTACCTTGGTTGCGGGCACATCCCCGGTAGGGGGTGTGCAGGAGGCAGCTGGTCAGTGTTTCTCTCTCATCGACGTTTCTAGCTCTCTATCTCTCTCCCTTCCTCTCTGTAAAATATCAATAAAATATATTTAAAATATGAATATATTATATTTAAAACTATTTTAAAAAGCGAGGAAGCAGCATGCATAGCAGCAGTCATCGTTACGACAGTCGGGGACGGCAGGGATTGCTCGTCCTGTGAGTCAGCTCGGGGCTGGTGACCTGTAGGTGCTATTTCACTGTTTCCCAACGTAACCGTGAGCTCAGCACCAGTCCCGTCTTGCACCCCACGAAGCAGGAGGTCACCGTGTCACCCGGCGGGGAAGTGACAGAACCGGAATTTCCCTCTGGCCCGAATGGCTGCCCGACGTGGGCCCCGGGGGGCCCGGTCCTGGCCCGTCTCTGGCAGAAGGCGCACGGCGCAGGCGTTCGGAAACAGGGGTGCGTGCTCCCCTCCCCCCCCCGGAATATACACGGGCGGAGGTGTGCATGGCACCCCCGTTTTGGGAGGCGGAACGCTTGGGAAAGCTCCAGGGTCCTAAGGGGAACGGCTCCAAAGGCTTCTATTGCAGTCCGTGTGGTGAGATACTGTCCTGATGGCGAAAGGAAGATGTTAGCCCCCCTAAGAAGTGGGGGGGGGGGGGGGGAGGCCCACAGTGTATCGTTTGGCCAAAAAAAGTAATAAAAATTAAAAAATAAAAATAGCCCTAACCAGTTTGGCTCCGGGGATAGAGAGCCTCGGCCTGCGGACTCAAGGGTCCCAGGTTCGACTCCGGTCAAGGGCATGTGCCTTGGTTGTGGGCACACCCCCAGTAGGGGGCGTGCAAGAGGCAACTGATGGATATTTCTCTCTATCCCTCTCTCTTTCTCTATGTAAAAAAAATCAATAAAATAACCTTTTAAAAATAAATAAATAAAAATTAAAAATGTAGCAGAACGGGACGAATCGTTGGTGACGTTTGGGTTCCTACAGACAGGACAGTAACCTCGGGCTTTGCTTCCCTGGCTGCCCGCACGCCCAGTGCTCCTGGGTGATGCCACTCGGGTGCCTGTTCCGAAAGGGAGGCTTTGGCGTGGGGCCATCCCATCCCGAACACGCCTGCTCTTGTGGGAAAGGAATGTTCCTCAGACCCCGTGACAGGTGTCACAATGGCAGAAATTCCTCCTGACACACGCTGGATGACAGGCGTGAGTGGATACGTGTGTGTGCATGTCCTGTGCATGACGGCGACCTGCGATGCTTCTAAAGGGACAGGACTCGGGGAGATGAGAGATCAACCGGAGGATGTGTGTGTGCGTGCATGTAAGCATAAGCAATGGACAGAACACATGGGGGGGTGAGGGCATGAATGGGAGCGGGCGGAGGGCAGTGGTGACATATGTACACAGATAATACCTTCATTAAAAAAAAGGGGGGGAAACTATCCCTCTCCCTTCCTCTCTGTAAAAAAAATTTCAATAAAATATATTTAAAAAGGGGGGGAATAAATAAAATAAAGATTATAATTAGTTTAATATAAAAAATAAAAATAGCCGAAACCGGTTTGGCTCGGTGGATAGAGCGTTGGCCCGGACTGGGAGGGTTCCGGGTTCGATTCCGGTCAAGGGCATGTGCCTTGGTTGCAGGCACATCCCCGGCGGGGGGTGTGCAGGAGGCAGCTGATCGATGATTCTCTCTCATTGATGTTTCTAACTCTCTGTCCCTCTCTCTTCCCCTCTGTAAAAAAAAAAAAAAATCAATAAAATATATATTTTTTAAAATAAAATAAAAATAAATAAAACTTAAATAAAAAATACAGGGCCAGGACTCTTCGATAGGAGAACAGATAAGGCGTGTCAGGAGTGGTTTCCCCCGGGGAGAGGAAACGGGGCAGGCTGCTTTTAACCCAGCCCCCTTTTTGGGGGGAAAGTCTGTTCCGTCTCGGTCACACACCCCTTGGAGAGAACAGAGAATGAAGACAAAACAGCCAGCCCTGCCCCTTCCCTATCCCGGCGGCCTCTCACTTTCCAGCGCAAACAACCAACCAACAGACAAATGCAGTTCACCCCCATACCTACCCCGGCCCCCTCCCTGCCCCTAGGTGGGATGCGTCGTTCAGACCGAGGGCAGAGACGCCACCCTCCATCTCCGAGGTGTGAAGATTAGGCACGGGTTCTCTCGGCCAGGGGCCTCTCGGGACCCACAACCCCCTGGGGAGAGGGCGCTTCCTCCCTGCCCCGGATGACAGCCTTGGCCAGCAGGCTCCGTGGTACCCGGGGAGGCTTCCTGCACGGTCACCATGGAGACGGCTCTGCCTCGGAGATGCTCTGCCTCAGAAGCAGGGACGGGCAGGGGCTGTCCTGCAGCCCAGGCCCGAGGGAAGCAGAGTTCCCGAATTGCCTGGTTCATCTGCACACTGATTTTTTTCTTCTTCTATATTTTATTTTATTTTTTTTACAGCGAGGAAGAGAGAGGGACAGAGAGCTAGAGACATGGATGAGAAACATCGACCAGCTGCCTCCTGCACACCTCCTACTGGGGATGAGCCCGCAACCAAGGTACATGCCCTTGCCCGGAATGGAACCCGGGACCTTTCAGTCCCCAGGCCGGCGCTCTATCCACTGAGCCACACCGGTTTCGGCTGGACACTGGCCTCAGAGGTCCTCCAGGCGAGGGCGCCTTAACTTTGGCTGGGGGACTGACCCCCTTGAGAACCTGAAGCTTCCATCGGGAGGTGAAAAGATTTCACCCCATCTCACATCGTCTGGGGCCCATCACGGACGCTCTGGGCAGAGGTTCCCCCCGGGAAAGGTGCCAATCTGGAGAGACTGGCTGTGATCATGCCCTCTCCTTTATGTACTGAGAAATCGATTCGGGGTACCCCCCCCACACACACACACAAATGTGTACCCACTTACGCACCGACAGCTCAGGGGCTCTGTACAGATTTAACCCATCAGAATGAATCATCATTCCTAGTGTGTGTCTACATGTTGGGGGGACACCCTGTCTTTTAAATTAGCTTCCTTGACGAAACCAATAAGAGAGCCGCTAGGTGGAGACCCTGGTGGCGCCGCTACGGAGATGGAGCCCAGGGCTCCCCCTTTTCCCCCAGGCCCCGCCCTGACGCCCCAACGGTGGCCGAGGCGTGTGGAGGGCCCTCGGTGTGCCAGGCCTCACGCCAAGGGCCGCCGCGACCAAGTCATCCCACGTCACCATCGCGGGCCCCTCTGAGGTAGGGAGCCGGATCCCCGCCGTGGCCATCGGGACACGGAAGCCCGGGAAGGTTGGTGAGTCACTTGCGGGAGGACTAGTTAGCTGTCAGGTTTAACCCACTGGGATTCCACGCCTAAAACCCCTGAGCTCTGACACATGGTATCAGGAAACCAGTTCTACCGTAGGCACGTTGATACACACCGAGTGGCTAAGGTGATGATGATCTCTGAAGGCATAATAATCTGGCCACTCAGTGTTTATGTATATATAAGAGCCCCGGTGCATGAATTTGTGCGTGGGTGGGGCCCGGTCAGCCTGGCCAGGGGGAGGGGCCATGGGCGGTTGGCCGGCCTGCCAGGAGTTGGTCAAACTCCTGGTCGAGGGGACAATTTGCATATTAGCCTTTTATTCTATAGGATACGCACTGAGTGGCCAGATTAGTATGCGTTCAGAGATCATCATCATCTGGCCACTGGGTGTAGTTTCTACAGCATGTTTCTGGTCACACACACAAAAACAGTCACCAACATTCTAAATTAAATACCCCAGCCACTTCTAACATTAATAAATTAACATTAAATAAACATTGAAACAAATGTGAGCTATACACACATTTAAGAAAGATTAACAGCCGAAACCGGTTTGGCTCAGTGGATAGAGCGTCGGTCTGCGGACTGAAGGGTCCCGGGTTCGATTCCAGTCAAGGGCACGTACCTTGGTTGCAGGCACATCCCTGGTAGGGGGCGTGCTAGAGGCAGCTGGTCGATGTTTCTCTCTCTCATCGATGTTTCTAGCTCTCTATCCCTCTCCCTTTCTCTGTAAAAAAATCAATAAAAAAATATATACATATATTTAAAAACGAGATAAATTTCTAAACGTAGAATTGCCGGGTCCAAGGGGACGTTAACCTGTACCGCCGAGCTGAGCGAGGTGCAATGCCTTTTCCAACGCCCACCTGCCATCCTTACGCGCCCCCCCCCCCCCCGGCGTCTCCAACTTCGGAGACGAGCGAGGCTCCGTGAGGTCGAGGCTGGGCCTTCCCGGACCCTGCTCACCCCGCGGCCCCCGCCCCCCCTCCCCCCCCCGCCAGCCCTGCCTGCCTCTCTGACGTGTGGGGTCGTCTGACCCCAGTCACAATCCCGGTCAGTCCTGGCCCAGACCGGAAGCAGTCCCCTGCCATCACCCGGGCCTGTGACTCACTGGTGGGCCCGGGCGAGAGCCCCACCCTGCTGCCAACCAGCCTCGAACCCGCTACCGCCGAGCGGGCAGGCCGCCTGCCCAAGTGCTCAGTCTCCCGGCCCGCGCAGGGGAGGGGGCGCGGAGGGGAGTCCCGCCTGCAGTCCCCACGGCCCTGAGAGCCCCCCCCTGCCCCCCATGTCTGGAGAGACAGAGGGGCCGCCCAGGGGGGCGCCCGGGGCAGGAACTTCCTGCCGGGACGGACGGACGGAAGGACGGACGGGGCACTCACAGATGCCGGCGGTGCTGCAGGTGAGGCTGCCGTCCTCGGGCACCAGGTGGGCGTTGTAGCGCTGGCTGGGCAGCACCTCCGTCATCTCGCCCGCCTTCTGCCGCTCCCCCGCCTTGGTCTTCAGGAAGATGCCGAAGCCGATGTCCGAGCCTTCGGACGAGAACTGCCACCTGCACGGGGGGGGGGGGGACACACACACACACACACACAGCCGCCCTTTCAGGACGCCGTCGGGGGAGAGGGGTCCCCCCCCCCCCCCCAGAAGGAGCCGGGACCTGCCTACCGGAGGACGCAGCCCGGGAAGAGGATCTCGTACTCCACTTGGTGGGAGGAGGCGCGGGAGATCTGCACCGTGTGCTCGTACTGGGTCTTCAGCTGGTCCCGCACGTAGTAGGTCTTGGGGATGTCGCCCCCCCAGTTGATCTGGAGGCGGAGCGTGCCGTGAGCCGGGGAGGCTGGGGGGGGGGGGGGGGCATTGGGGCCCGGCCTCCCCATCACCGGTCACCTCCAGCCCTCCGGGGTGGGGGGAAGAGGGGGGTCCATACCTTGGATTTGCACTTGGGGTTCCCATCGGGATCGGTCATGGTGCCCCCATACTCCGCCGGCACCTGGTCGGCGCTGATATATTTCAGCAAAACTTCCTTCCAGTTTGCTGGCAGGGGAGGGAGGGAGGGAGGGAGGGAGGGAGGGAGAGAGAAGGGTCACCACAGTCTGCTCTGCACCAAAGAGGCGGGAAAGTCGAAGCTGGCGTGGCTCCGCGGATAGAGCGTCGGCCTGCGGACCGAAGGGTCCCAGGTTCGATTCCGGTCAGGGGCATGTGCCTTGGCTGCGGGCACATCCCCGGTGGGGGTTGTGCAGGAGGCAGCTGACCGATGTTTCTAACTCTCTATCCCTCTCTCTTCCTCTCTGTAAAAAAAAAAAATCAATAAAATATATTTTTTTTAAAAAGAGAGAGGCCGGGAAAAGTCAACAACCATCTGCCTCCTCCCCGATCCCCCCCAAAACACAGGCATTCGGAGCACCCACAGCTCATGCCCCTGGTCAGGGCAGCCCTGGCCCCGAGGATTGCCCTGCCCTGCCCTTCCCTGGAGTCAGGGACCTGGGTCCCCATGGCCCCCCAGGTCCTGGTGGGAGGGAGGTGACCGGGAGAGGTGGCTCTCCCGGGGGGGGGGGGGTGCACACAGCGGCATGCAGCCGGGAGAGGACAGAGCAGGGAGGGAAGGGCACGCCCTGCGGAGGGAATGGCATGTGCGGGAACACCAGGCACCTCCCCGCCCCCCCACCACCACCTTCCGCGGCACAGCGCACTCGGCTGTGACAATGCACGCACGCAGCACCCGAGGGCGACCCCGAACGTGGGCTCTCTGGCTCAACCCCAGCCAGGAGGATTTTTTTTTTAAGACCATTTATCTGCCAATCATTTGGCTCTTTTTTTTTTTTTTTTTGTAACCGAGCTCTTTGCTGACTAGGAGAGTTTGACCCCTGTGCAGTGGTTGGCAAACTGCGGCTCTCGGGCCACACACGGCTCTTTGGCCCCTTGAGTTTTTAGCAAAGGCCAGCTTAAGGAGGGCCCTCAGTGAGTTAATAACAGTGTAAACAGTGTACCTACCCATGTAGTTTAAGTTTAAGAAAATTGTGGCCCTCCAAAGAAATGTCAGTCGTGGTCCTGTGGATGTTTGGCTCTGCGGACTCATGAGTCTGCCAACCACTGGCCCTCGGCAGCCGTGGGCAGACTGCGGCCCGTTCGGCTGTTCTATCCGGCCCGGCAGCGGAGCCGAAAGAGCGGGCCGGACCCTTTCATGTGATGATGTTTACTTTGAATTTGTATTAGCTCACACAAACACTCCATCCGTGCTTTTGTTCCGGCCCTCCGGTCCAGTTTAAGAACCCACGGTGGCCCTCGAGTCAAAAAGTTTGCCCAGCCGAAACCGGTTTGGCTCAGCGGTAGAGCATAGGCCTGCGGACTGAAAAGTCCCGGGTTCGATTCCGGTCAGGGGCATGGACCTTGGTGGCGGGCACATCCCCGGTGCGGGGTGTGCAGGAGGCAGCTGGTCGACGTTTCTCTCTCATTGACGTTTCCAGCTCTCTCTCTCTCTCTCCCCCCCCTTCTCTCTAAAATATCAATAAAATATATTAAAATTTTAAAAAAAGTTAGCCCACACCTGCCTAGAGCAACCGCCGCTGCGGGTCACGGCCCCGCCGCCCCAAAGTCCGCAACTTGAGTGCCCGCCAAGGACAATATTTTGACAGTGGCAACCTTTCTCCGCTGACGCCGGGAGCCACAGAGTGGCGGCCGCTCCAGGTCACACGGGGTGCGGCCCCGTGGACTCCGGACACCCGCCGAGGCCACCGGGGGATGGCAGGTGCCCGCGTCCGCGCGACTCCTGTGGCCCCGGGGCGATGGCCCCTGTGCTGGTGACTCCGGCAGCCGACCCAGTGCCTGGCTGTCCTCCCTCCCTCGGCCAAGAGCTGGGCCCGGGCCCGCGGCGGGCTCGGCGGAGAGGGTGATCGGTGTGGGTGGGAGACCAGACGGCACCTCCTCCACCGCCGCCGGGCTGCCAGGAAACCTAACTGTCTCATGCTCACGGGGGGGGGGGGGGGGGGGGGGGGGGGGAATCAGGGAGGGGGAGCAGCAGCCCAGAAGCCAAAACCACCGGGGCCTCAGGGGGATGTTGCAGGTCTTCCCCCAGCTCGGGGCAGGGGAGGGGTCGGGCGGGGGAACTCTCCCATCCTGCGGGTAGTGGCGCCCCAAGGCAGAGCCCAGACCGGAACCGAGAAACTGCGGCCTCACCGCGCCCGGCACACACTTGGACGTTCTCCACCGGCCACGTGGCGCCTAAAGGTGGACATTAAGAAACCGCCCGGATCCCCGGGGCCCACGCCCACGCCCGGAGGTGGCCCCAAGTGTCCCAGGATCCACCGAGCCCCGGCTGCCCTTCCAGCCCCTTCCCTTCCCCGCCTGCCACGCACCCCACTTCCTGCTCCAGCGAAACGGGCTCCCGGCTGGGCCCTGCTGCTGGGGTCCCCCTGCGCCCCGAGAGCCCCCTGGCCTGTGCGCCCTGCCTCCTTAGGAGCCCAGCCCTGCCCACCTGTCGCTCTGTCCACCTCGATGGCGCCTCAGTCTCCCCGCTGGGCCCCTCTCCCTCTGCCCGCCCTCAGGGCACCCAGCGCTCGCCGCTGCTCTCCCGGGGGCAGCCTTCTGTCGTCAAGGTCCTCGCTGCTGGGCTGTCTGCATTGGGCGCCCCCACCTCAGCGTCAGGCTCAAGTATCCCCACTGTGTGTATAGTGCTCTCTCTCTCTCAAATATATTTTATTGACTTTTTACAAAGAGGAAGAGAGAGGGATAGTTAGAAACATTGATGAGAGAGAATCATCAATCAGCTGCCTCCTGCACACCCCCCACTGGGGATGTGCCCACAACCAAGGATGTGCCCTTGACCGGAATCGAACCTGGGACCCTTCAGTCCATAGGCCGACGCTCTATCCATTGAGCCAAACTGGTTTTGGCTCTTTTTAAAAAAAAACATGTTATTTTTATTGATGTCAGAGAGGAAGGGAGAGAGAGAGAGAGAGAGAGAGAGAGAGAGAGAGAGAGAGAGAGAGAAACATCCATGAGGAGAAAGAATCACGGATCGGCTGCCTCCCGCACGCCCCACCCCGGGGATCGAGCCGCAACCCGGGCCTGTGCCCTTGACCGGGATTCGCACCGTGGCCTCCTGGTTCACAGGTGGACGCTCGCCCACAGAGCCACCAGCTCAGGTGGACGCTCAGCCTCCAGCTCATCTCCCCCCCCCCCGTCTTCCTCCACTGACCTCATTGCGTCAGAGCGGCCGCGCCGGGCAGGCAGACAGCTCCTGCCAGACCCGAGGACGTCACTCTCGGTTCCCCTTCCTCCTTCCTCGTCCCACGGTCTGGGCTCCGCTGCGTGACTTCCCGGAGAAGTCCCCGCCCGCCCTCCGCTCCTCTCCCCGCCGCCCCCGCCCCCGGCCCGGCTGGCAACACCTGCCGCCCGTGGCCGTGGCCACCGTGGCCAGCGGGTGTGTGTCTGCCCTCCACCGGCTCCCCGGGGCCAGGGGTCTCCAGGGCTCCCCTGCTCAGAACTCCCCTCGGGCCGAAACCGGTCTGGCTCAGTGGACAGAGCGTCGGTCTGTGGACTGAAGGGTCCCGGGTTCGATTCCGGTCAAGGGCATGTACCTTGGTTGCGGGCACATCCCCAGTGGGGGGGTGTGCAAGAGGCAGCTGGTCCATGTTTCTCTCTCATCGATGTTTCTGGCTCTCTATCTCTCTCTCTCTTCCTCTCTGTAAAATATCAATAAAAATATATTTTTTTTAAAAAAAGAGCTCCCCTCCGGCTCGCTCCGGGGCCTGCAGCGTCCGGCCCAGGCCCTCAGCTCTGGCTCCCGGCTCCCGGCTCCCTGGTCAGCCTCATCCCCTGCCCCGCACTCTACGGCTGCCGGTGCTGCCGGTGCCACGGGGCGGGCGCGAGGCCTTCGCCCACTGCTGTTCCCGCTGCCGGAAGCGCCCTGCCTTGCTTCACCCGGCTCCTCTTACCCCATGGCACTCGCTCTCTCGCTCGCTCGTACTCTCGCTCTCGGCCGAGGGAGGCCTCACCTCCTCCCCAGATCCAGTGGGCTCGGTGGCTCCCTGCCCCCACAGGCCTGGGGCGCCCCAAGGGACCGGGGCCAATTCACCCTCGTAGGCTTGGCACCTGGTCCGGGGCCTGGCAGCTGGTAAGGGCTCTGAGCCAGCGGCGCCCCCGGCTACGGGCACCCTCTGCTCCCGTGGCCCGTGGCTCCTTCTCTGGGCCACCGCGAGCGCCTCCTCCAGCCTGTGTCATCCATCGCCTCCTCTCACGGGTCTCCTCTCCCCGGCTGCTCGGTGAGCGCCTGGCGGCCAAGCTCCCGGCGCGGCACTCGCCTTTGAGCCTACGCTGCTGAATCTACCACCTTCTCCCGGGCCCGCGGTCGGCAGACTGCGGCTCTCGGGCCACGGGCGGCTCTTTGGCCCCTGGAGCGTGGCTCTTCCACAAAATGCCACGGCCCCGGGCGGGTCAATGTTAGAAGAAGTTGAAGTTTAAAGAATTTGCCTCTCTAAAAGAAATGTCAATCATTGTACCGTTTGATCTTTGGCTCTGCGGACGAATGAGTTTGCCGACCACTGGCCTAGATTGTCTGAGAGGAAGGCTCCTATGGAAGCAGAGGTGAAGCCCTAGCCGGTTTGGCCCAGTGGATAGAGTGTCTGCCCACGGACTCAAGGGTCCCGGGTTCGATTCCAGTCAAGGGCATGTCCCTCAGCTCTGGTTGGGGCCTGTGCTGCAGGCAGCCCATCGATGTTTCTCTCTTTCTCTCTCCCACCTCCGTTCTCCTTTCTCTAAAAGTCAATGGAAAAATATCCTCGGGTGAGGATGAACAATAACTTAAAAGAGCCGAGACCGGTTTGGCTCAGTGGATAGATCGTTGGCCTGCAGACTGAAAGGTCCCGGGTTTGATTCTGGTCAAGGGCATGTGCCTTGGTTGCGGGCACATCCCCAGTGGGGGGTGTGCAGGAAGCAGCTGATGGATGTTTCTCTCTCATCAATGTTTCTAACTCTCTGTCCCTTTCTCTTCCTCTCTGTGGAAAATAAATATATATATATAATTTAAAAATACACTTAAAAGAGAGAAAACGGATATGAAGACCCTAGCCCAGCCCAAGCCTGCTCCCGGGAGCAGCAGCGGGACCGTCCGCCCCGGTGGCTGTGACCCTCCCTCTAGACTCTAGGGGTGAGCAAACTTTTTGACTCGAGGGCCACCATGGGCTCTTACACTGGACCGGAGGGCCGGAACAAAAGCAGCCTGACCATGCTGGCACTCTCCTCTTGGGCTGCTGGTGAAGGAGCGGAGGGGAGAGCCAGAGAACCCTCCGCTCTTTCGGCTCCGCGGGCCGGATAGAACAGCCGCACGGGCCGGATCCGGCCCGAGGGCCGTAGTTTGCCCACGGCCGCCCTAGAGCCACTTGCGGAGCCCAGAGAGCCGGGCACTCACCTCCCAGGACCATGATCTTCTTGCGCGTCTCCTCGCTCAGGAAAGGCTTGACCAGGTTGAAGGCCACGGGGAACAGCTTGGGGGCTGGAACCGAGGCCGGCAGGGGCGTGAGGCTGGAGGCAGTGCCCGCTCCGTCCCCGACGTCAGCTGCACGCGCCCTCGCGCCCTGGGGCCCACGGGGCCGCCCGGGGCGTGGGGCTCAGCGCGGGCACCTCTTCCGTCGCCAGCTCCGCCCCCTGCCCGGCGCCCGCCCGCCCGGGACTTCCTCCCTCGGAGCCTCGGGGGTCCCCGCTTACCTTTGATGACAAAGAGGCGCTTCAGGGTCTCGGGATAATTGTCCTCCACCATGCACAGGAACTGGGGGGACAAAGCGGGCGCGTCTGTGGGCGCAGACCTACGGGCCAGCGTGAGGGGCCCCCATGGCCTCGCCCACCCACAGGGCATCCCAGCAGAGGGGCCCACTCCGCCCCTCTCCCCCCCGGCCCTGCCCCTCACCTCTCCGTAGGTCTCCACGGCCGGCTTCCAGAGGTGCTTGAGGCCCAGGCCCTCGCAGTCGTAGATCATGGTGATGCTGTCTATCCTCTTCCCGAGCTGCAGGCACAGCGGGCAGATGTCACCGCAGGCCCCCGACCCCGGAGCCCCCACCCCATCCCCGGCTCAGGGCCCAGGCTGACGGCATCGCGGGCGCACACGGCAGCCGGGTATAGGGATGCGGGCAGGGCCCTGCCCAGCTGCTCCCCGCCCACTCCCTCTGCAGCCCCATCCCCTGCCGTCCCCCCCGCTGTGCCTGGGTGTGCAAGGCCTGCACTCAGCGCCCTCCGGCCGGCCTGGACCGGTCCTGCCTGGTGTCCTCCGGCTGCTCCTAGCCACAGCGCTGGGCGGAGGGGGCCTGGCCTCTTCCCAGACCAAGTGGGCTTGGTGTCTCCCTTCCCCAAAGGCCTTAGAGCTCTTGCCCGGCCCCCGTGGCTCGGCGGTGGAGCGTCCACCTGTGAACCAGGAGGTCCCGGTTCGATTCCCGGTCGGGGGCACAGGCCCAGGTGGCGGCTCCATCCCCAGCAGGGGGCGTGCAGGAGGCGGCCGACCCACGGTTCTCTCTCACCATGGATGGTTCTCTCTCTCCCTCTCCCTACCTCTCTGCAATCAATAAAAAAATAGATTAAAAAACAAAACAGCCGAAACCGGTGTGGCTCAGTGGGTAGAGCGTCGGCCTGAGGACTGAAAGGTTACGGGTTCGATTCCGGTCAAGGGCATGTACCTTGGTTGCGGGCACATCCCCAGAGGGGGGTGTGCAGGAGGCAGCTGGTCGATGTTTCTCTCTCATCAATGTTTTTAAACTCTCTATCCCTCTCCCTTCCTCTCTAAAAATAATCAATAAAATGTATTTTTTTAAAATATTTTTAAGCCAAGACCGGTTTGGCTCAGTGGATAGAGCGTCGTCGGTCTGCGGACTGAAGGGTCCTGGGTTCGATTTCGGTCAGGGGCATGGACATTGGTTGTGGGCACATCCCCTGTGGGGGTGTGCTAGAGGCAGCTGGTCGATGTTTCTCTCTCATCGATGTTTCTAGCTCTCTATCCCTCTCCCTTCCTCTCTATAAAAAAAAATCAATAGAATATATTAAAAAATATATTTTAAGTCCTTCCCGGGGAAAATAAAAAAAAAATTGGGGAACATAGGTCAGTCCCCAAGAGTTGGCAGTGTCCCTGGCCCCCGCCATCCCGTGGCCAGGCCTCCGCCCCGAAGCCGTGGCTAAGCCCCCGTGGCGGGTCCCTGCCGCCGCCGCCGCCGCGTGGCCGCCCGCCCGTCCCGCCGCCGGCTGCCCGCTCGCCTTGGCCGTCTGGCTGTGGCACTCCTGCACCAGCCGCTCGCAGTCCCGCATCTTGGTCTTGAGCAGGTCCTGCTTGGTGGCCGAGAGGAGCAGCCCCCGGGCGTCCAGGGGCCCGACGATGTCGTACCAGATGGGAGAGCCCTCCTTGTCGTAGCCGCACATGCCCCCGGACAGGTACAGCCGGACCACCTGGCGGGCACGGCGGGGGGGGGGGGGCGCCGGTCAGCAGGCGGGGGACGGGGTGAGGGGGGACAGGCACCTTCCCCGCACCCCTCGGCCCCCCTCTGGGTCCCCCAGGCTCCCCCTCCACAGCCTGCCATCCTGGGGACCAGGGGGGCCCGAGTGGCACGGTCAGAGCTTCCTTCTGGGGTCCCCGGCCCACGGACCCAGGACGCAGGCGGAGGGTCCCGGGGCCTCGCCCAGGGGGGGGTGGGGCGGGGGCCTCTGTCCTCACCTCTGGGGGCTGCCAGGTCAGCACGTTGTCGATGTCCTTCTGCTTCCGGAACTCCACGTGCTGCCAACACACAGTCAGGGCTTTATTATTTTTATTTTATTTAAAAAAATATATTTTATTGATTTTTTTTTTAAAGAGAGGAAGGGAGAGGGAGAGGGAGTCAGAAACATCGATGAGAGAGAAACATCGACCAGCTGCCTCCTGCACACCTCCCGCTGCGGATGTGCCTGCAACCAAGGTACATGCCCTTGACCGGAATCGAACCTGGGACCCTTGAGTCCGCAGGCCGACGCTCTATCCACTGAGCCAAACCGGTTAGGGCACCATCAGGGCTTTAAAAAAAAGGGAGCCCAGCCCGGCGTGGCTCAGCGGCGGCACGTCGGCCCAGCAAGCGAGAGGCCACCAGTTCGATTCCTGGTCCGGGCACAGGCCCGGGTTGCGGGCTGATCCCCAGGATGGGGCGTGCAGGAGGCAGCCGATCCATGGTTCTCTCTCATCATTCATTGATCTCTCTCTCCCCCTCTCCCTTCCTCTCTGAAATCAATAACAATATTTTTCTTTTTCTTTTTTTTTTTAAGGGAAAGCAGGACAGGGAGACCCCTTAGTAGACATGTAGGCGCGGGTGGCAGCACGAAGGGGTGCGTCCTGAGAAAGCGGCAGGGGGTCTCGGCAGAACCCGCCGAGGAAGGCTCCGCATGTCCAGGGAAGGAAACGCACTTTCCCCGGAGGGATCGGGCTGACCCTCGGCGCTGTCACGCCACGCCACGGGCCGCGACGGAGGCAGGCCGGGCGGGCGAAAGGCGTTCAAGCCCAGCGGGACCTGGGGGTCGGGGTGGGGCCTCACCTTCCGCAGCATGGCCTCGGACTTCTGCAGGTCGAAGCTTCTTGCTGGAACAGGGAAACGTGGTCAGGGTCAGGCCAGCAGGCTGGGGGTCGGGGTGAGGGGTGAGGGGGGGACACGGAGCCCTTCCCTGTCCCCATTCCAGGGCCGCCAGCAGCCCCCCTCCGTCCGCACCCCAGCTGGCTCTCAGAGCACCCGCAGGAGCAAGCTCACGGGTGAGGACCTTCCCTGGCGGCGGCGTAGAGGAGCCACCGACCCCGGAGAGCAGGCCAAGGTTCGGGCCCGTGGGAGCAGCCGTGCAACGTCGTCGTCGGGGTCAGAGGCGCCGAGCCCCGGGGTGCAGTCGGGTGAGGGGGCTTATCTCCTCGCGGGGAGAGTGGACCCTGGACTCCCTTATCAGGCGGCCTTCCCCCGACACCCTGCTAATCTCTCCCGCAGCCCGACGCCCAGCCCTGAGAACCTGGCGCACACACACACACACACACACACACACACTCACACACACAGTTCGAAGGTGAACCGGCCGGCCGGCGTGGCTCCGAGGCTGAGGGTTGACCTGTGAACCGGGGGGTCACGGTTCACGGTTCGATTGCCGGTCGGGGCACCTGCCCGGGTTGCGGGCTCGATCCCCAGTGTGGGGCGTGCAGGAGGCGGCTGACCCGTGGTTCTCTCATCGTGGATGTTGCATCTCTCTCTCTCTCTCTCTCTCTCTCTCTCCTGACTTCCTCTCTGAAACCAATAAAATATATATATATATATATATATATATATATATATATATATATATAATGGTTTTTAGACTTTCTTTTTTTAAAAATATATTTTTATTGATATTTTACAGAGAGGAAGAGAGAGAGCCAGAAACGTCGATGAGAGAGAAACATCGACCAGCTGCCTCTTGCACACCCCCTCCCGGGGATGTGCCCGCAACCAATGTACATGCCCTTGACCGGAATCGAACCCAGGACCCTTCAGTCTGCAGACCGACGCTCTATCCACTGAGCCACACCGGTTTCGGCAAAGATACATATTTTTTGAGGAAAGATGAGCATTGCTGCCCCATCCTCGGGTAGAGCCGGCACATCCCCGGTAGGGGTTGTGCAAGAGGCAGCTGCTCGATGTTTCTCTCACATTGACGTTTCTAGCTCTCTCTCTCCCTTCCTCTCTGTAAAATATCAATAAAATATATATTTAAAAAAAAAAAAAACTTCAGTGATGAGAAAGAATCATGGACAGGCTGCCTCCTGCACGCCCCACCCTGGGGACCGAGCCCGCAACCCGGGCCTGTGCCCTGACGGGGAATCGAACCTGTGACCTCCTGGTTCCTAGGTTGACGCTCCACCACCGAGCCACACCGGCCGGGCTGCTCTCTGGCCCTTTAAGCTTCTCCCAGGGGTGCCCAAGCATGCTCCCTGGCTGTTCCCGAGACATCCAGGGCACTCGGGGTGCCCCGAGAGGCCTGGCCCTCGCCCCGCCTTCCACCGGCACCAGACACATGTGTGCAGAACCTCATGGCCCGCGGGGCGCCAGCGTGGCAGCAGGGGGCGGCTCTGAGAGGAGCAGCGCCCAGGGCTGCGCGTTGGCCTCTCCCCACCCCTGCCTGACCTTGACCAAGAGACTGCGCTTCCCCGGGGCGGGATCATTGAACGAGCGAGCTAGACACAACACGTGGAAGACGCGAGGCGGCCTGCTATCGGGATGGGGAGCAGGTGGAAGCGGGGATCCTCCGGAGGGGGGGGGGACACCCCCCACTGCGCGAAGAAGAGACCTTATCTCCCCAGCGGGCAGGAGTGGCGGCGGACTGTGAGCCCCCTTATCTCAGGGAGCCCTTATCTGCCGGGCCCAATTCCAGGGGCTTCGAGGGCCCTCCCTCCAGTCCGCTCGCTGCCCCTTGCCTCCGGGCCCGGTCCCCCCCCCCCCCGACACCTGCTGAGTCAGGCCCCTCGGGGGCACCTGCTGCCCTGGCCGGGGGCAGCGCAGAGTGTGAGACGTGGGCCCTGGCCGGCCCATGTGGCTCCGTGGATAGAGCGTCAGCCGGAGGACGGCAGGGTCCCCGGGTTCGATTCCCGTCAAGGGCACGTCGTACGTAACCCGGTGGCAGGGATCGATTCCCTGGCCCTGCTGGTCGGGGTGCGTGTGGGAGGCAACCCATCGATGCGTCTCTCCCACAGGGATGTTTCTCTCTCTGTGTGTGCCTCTCCGTCTCCCTTCCACTCTCTCCAAAAAAAAAAAAAAAAAAAAAAAAATCAATGGAAAAGTATCCTCGGGTGAGGATCAACTAAAAAAACAAACGAACAAACAAATAAACACGTTTTAAAAAGGTAATAAAAAACATGCCGAAACCGGTGTGGCTCAGTGGATAGAGCGTCGGCCTGCGGGCTGAAAGGTCCCGGGGTTAGAAGAAGCTGTTCCACAGGCACGTACCTCGCAGAGGCTTCCTTTAGGACCAGAGGGGATAAGGGGAAGGTTTCTAAAGGAGAGAGAGCACGAGAGGCCACAGAAACCCTGATTGAAATTCACGGCGGAGTCTGCCCGCCAGAGCTCCAGCCCGGGAACGGGAGGCTCCCATGGACGCCAGGAGGCGCCTCCTCTGCCCGCAGAGGCGCGGGGTGACGTGGGGGGCGGCCGCAGCTTCCCGGGGAGAGAGGACACTGGTCTCGGCCCTGGTCCTGCCTCACGTGGGCGGTGGGCCTCCAGGCGAGTGTCCTCCCGCTCTGAGCCTCATTTCGGGGGACCACGCTCTGCCCTAGTCCCCCAGAGAGAGGGGCACCCAGGCCTGAGGGGCTGGAGGTGCCCGGGGACCAGCGGCAGGAGCCCAGGCTGACCAAAGAGAGCGCCCTGGCTGGTGTGGCTCAGCGGATAGAGCCTCAGCCTGCGGACGGAAGGGCCCCGGGTTCCATCCCAGTCAGGGGCGCGTGCCTGGGTTGTGGACTCCATCCCCAGTGTGTGTGTGTGTGTGTGTGTGTGTGTTGGGGGGGGGGCATGCAAGAGGCAGCCAATCAATGATTTTCTCTCATCATGGATGTTTTTAATCTCCCGATCCCTTCCTCTCTCTGAAATCATAGAAGTATATATATATATATACTTAAATATATTTATTTAAGTATATATATATACTTATACTATAAATATATTTAATATATTTTATTGATTTTTTACAGAGAGATAGAGAGAGGGATATATAGAGAGAAACATCGATCAGCTGCCTCCTGCCCACCCCCCACTGGGGATGTGCCCGCAACTGAGGTACATGCCCTTGACTGGAATCGAACCCGGGACCCCTCAGTCTGCAGGCCAACGCTCTATCCACTGAGCCAAACTGGTTTCGACTATCAAAGTATATTAGAGAGAGAGAGAGAGAGAGAGAGAGAGAGAGAGAGAGCCGCCGTGCCGTCCACAGCTCTCTGACACCGCACCTCCCCACCGAGCAGCGGTTGGGTGGCTGGTTTGCGGCTCTGACCGCTGGCCCTTTAAGGCCGGGCTGGTTTCTCGCGCTCTCCACCCTCCCACCTGCAGCCACAGCCCTTCAGTGAGCTGGCTGCTGGGCCAAACGCCCTCCTGTGGTGTGTGTGCGTGTGTGTGTGCGTGTGCGTGTGTGTGTGTGTGTGTGTGTGTGCATGTGCGTGTGTGTGTGTGTGTGTGTGTGTGGGTGTGGGTGGGGGTGGGTGTGCGTGCACGTGTGAACTCTGCAGACACCCGCTGAGCGGTTCGGGGTGCGTGGGGCACTCTGATTGCCCTGTATCTGTAGATAAAACAATCAGCCGTGATTTGTACTTTAATTTTTGAACTATGGCCCCACATCACAGCCTAATCTCTGCTAATCTGAAAAAGTGGAATTTATTCTCTGTTATTTTTATGTCTAGTAATAAAGTTTCTATAAAGAAGGAAAGGAAGAGGGGGAAAAAAAGTGAGCCAAGCCGGTGTGGCTCAGGGGCTGAGCATTGACCTCTGAACCCGGAGGTCCCGGTTCGATTCCTGGTCAGGGCACAGGCCCGGGTTTTTCTCTCTCTCTCTCTCTCTCTCTCTCTCTCTCTCTCTCTCTCTCCCTTTCCCTTCCTCTCTGACATCAGTAAAAATATATTTTTTAAAATGGGGGGGCGGGGGGTGGGGAGGAAGTGTCACAAGAGCCAGAGAGAAAGGCAGGTGACTCACCAAAACCGGTTTGGCTCAGTGGATAGAGCGTCGGCCTGCAGACTGAAGGGTCCCGGGTTCGATTCTGGTCAAGGGCATGTACCTCGGTTGCGGGCACATCCCCAGTGGGGGGCGTGCAGGAGGCAGCTGATTGATGTTTCTAACTCCCTATCCCTCTCCCTTCCTCTCTGTAAAAAAAATCAATAAAATATGTGTGTGTTTTTTTTAAAAAAAGGCCGAAACCGGTTTGGCTCAGTGGACAGAGTGTCAGTGTGCGGACTGGAAGGTTCCGGGTTCGATTCCGGTCAAGGGCATGTACGTTGGTTGCAGGCACATCCCCAGTGAGGAGTGTGCAGGAGGCGGCTGTTCGATGTTTCTCTCTCATCTATGTGTCTAGCTCTCTGTCCCTCTCTCCCTTCCTCTCTGTAAAATATCAATACAATATATATTTTTTAAAGAGCCATTAAAATAAAAATCGGGGGGAAAAGAAAGAAAGGCAGGGGACTGGACTCTGCGAAGAGGGGAGGGAGGGCCGGGAACAGAGAGACGCCAGGCGTCAGGGTGGGGGTTGAGTTTGACCCCGAAGCGAACAGGAACGTGGACGTGGCATCCCCTGCCCAGAGCCCTGCCAGGTCACCCAGAGCCCTGCCAGGTCACCTGTCACCGCGGGCACGGCGCCCCGTCTCGCCCTGCTGTCCCCCCAGGGGGGGGGGCGGGGTGAGGTGAGCGAGGGCAGATGCTCACCCCGGCCCAGGGGCCACACAGCCGGGCTGGAGCTGGAGTAGAACGGGCACCTCGGGGCTTGTCCGCGGTCCCCACCTTCCCGCTGCCCGAGCAGCCTGCCTCCCGACCAGCCACCGCGGGGCCCGGCCGGACCCTGGTTCTAAACCCGCCTCTGCCTCCCCCGTCCCACGTGCCTGGGGCCTTTCCCAGCCGTTTCCTCCTCGGCCTGTTTCCCCGGCCCGTCCGTGGGCAGCGTGGGTGGGGAGAGCGCTGGGCTGGGGCTCAGCCCCCCGGGGCTCCGGTCCCCACTCTCGGCCCGCATGCAGCTCCGGCGCCGTGAGCACCTTCCAGAGGGGTGCTGCTATGGAAGGATCCGTGCCCCCCGCCCCCCGCACCCCCGAAGCCCCTCTGCCCTCACCTCGCAGCCAGCGCAGCAGGAAGTGGTCGTCGGGGTCCGGCAGGGTGGGCAGCACGTCCCGGACATTCTCCCGGAACTGCGGGGAGAGGCAGCGGGGTGAGCGACAGGTCCCACCGGCTGCCCTCTGCCCAGGACTCTCCTGGGGGGGCTTGGCTGGCCTCCCCACTCCCCCCCCACCCCCCCCTTTTCCACCAGCCAACTCTGCGGACGCTGGCTGGGCATTGGGGCGGCGAGGGGCGCTCTGTCTGTCATGGGAGGGGGAGCCGGGCGGCGGGAGGGGGTGGGGAGGGGGTGAGACACCGCCTGGCTGGGTGCCCGCCACCCTCCACGGCGGTGGCGGCGGCGGCGGCGGCGGCGGCGGCGGCGGCATCTTCTCAGCTAACGGGGAGACGTCTTATCACTCAGAGCCCCTGGAGGCATCGCCGTCCCCATTTCACAGAGGAGGAGGGGGTCAGCGCTCAGCGAGGCTCAGAAACATGCCCGAGGTTAGACAGCAGAGCTGGACGCAAACCCGGGTCTGCCGGAGGCCAGAGCATGCCATCCCCACTCCTCGTGAGCCCCCCCAAACCCCACTCAGCAATGGAGGGAGAACAACGCTCTGGGCAGAGGAGCGGGAAGGGGAGTTTGATTCTGACCGGGGCCAGGAACAGGGGGGCAGGGGGCGTCTCATATGGCTTCTTTTTTAAAAAATTTTTTTAATGGCATTGGAGCCCGGCTGGTGTGGCTCAGTGGTTGAGCGCCGGCCTGTGAACCGGGAGGTCCAGGTTTGAGTCCCGGTCAGGGAGCATGCCCGGGTTTCGGGCTTGGTTCCCCAGGGGGGTCGGGGGTGGGGACGGGGGGGATGGGGAGAGAGGCATGCAAGAGGCAGCCGATCAGTGGTTGCCTCTCAAACATCCATGCTTCTGTCTCTCTCTCTCTCTCTCCCTTCCTCTCTGAAATCAACTTTAAAAAAATATTTTTTTAGCCGAAACCGGTCTGGCTCAGTGGATGGAGCGTCGGGCTGCGGGCTGAAAGGTCCCGGGTTTGATTCCGGTCAAGGGCACGGACCTTGGTTGCAGGCACATCCCCGGTAGGGGGTGTGCGGGAGGCAGCTGGTCGGTGATTCTCTCTCATCGGTGTTTCTAACTCTCTATCCCCCCTCTCTCTTCCTCTCTGTAAGAAATCAATAAAAAAAAATATTTTTTAAAAAAATATATTTTTTAAATGGCATTTGTCTTGAAGGACAGCAAAGGCCGTGGGAGGAGGGAGGAGGGCTCTCCAGAGGGAGGGAGCAGTCCCGTGGGACGCCGTGGACCGGGGACCGTGGACAGTGACCCCAAGGGCCGGCCACGCCCCCTCCCAGCGGTTCACCACCTGCTGCCCGGCCCTCCCCCGCCCCCGGCTCCCTGTCACTGACCCGGGGCGGCCGCCGAGGGGCCAATGAGGACCGGCCACCTCTGCCCCTGGCCAGGGCAGCCCGGGGCTCAGGCCACCCACCCCCCAGCTGCTGCCAGACGCCCGAGTGCCCTGCTCGGCCAGGCCCCGGGCAGGAAGCCACCACTGACCAGGGACCCTCCCCGGCTCCCGGTCCCAGCGGCTTCCCCTGCCGGCCCCTGTACCACCCAGAACCTTCCTGTCCCGCCTCCCGGGCCCGCCGCGGCCTCAGCTGCCCTCGAGGGCCGCGCCCCGCCACGGAGCCTGCAGACCTCGGGACCGGACCCCAGCGGCCCTCCTGGCTCCGAGCACAGCCACCCACACCCTCGCCCAGCGGTCGGCAAACCCATCGGGCAACAGAGCCAAATATCAGCAGGACGACGACGATGATCGAAATGTCTTTGGAGGGCCAGGTTTGCTGACCATGGCCCCAGCCGGTGTGGCTCAGTGGATAGAGCGCCAGCCTGTGGCCTGAAGGGTCCCGGGTTCGATTCCGGTCAAGGGCACGTGCCCAGGGGTTGCAGGCTACATCCCCAGTGGGGGGGGGGGGGCGTGCAGGAGGCAGCCTATCCGTGACTCTCTTGCATCACTGATGTTTCTGTGTCTCTTTCTTTTTTTAATATATATATATTTTATTGATATTTTACAGAGAGGAAGGGAGAGAGATGGAGAGCTAGAAACGCCGATGAGAGAGAAACACCGACCAGCTGCCTCTTGCACAACCCCTACCGGGGATGTGCCCACCGCCAAGGTGCATGCCCTTGGCCGGCATCGAACCCAGGACCCTTCAGTCCGCAGACCGACGCTCTACCACTGAGCCAAACCGGTTTCGGCTCTGTGTCTCTTTCCCTCTCCCTTCCTGACATCACTAAAAACATATTTAAAAAAAAAAAGAAAAGAAAAGAAAAAAGAGCAGCGAACCTCCCCTCTTCCCTCGGGCGACAGGGTCGTGGAGATTCGGGGGGTGAGGAGGGGAGGGGGTACCCCCTGCCCAGGTGCCAGGGCAAAGCCGGGCTGACCTCCTCGCCACGGGGAGAGAGAGCCTCAGACCGCGTCCGTCCCGGTGAGCGAGGGGCGGGCTGGCCTCCGCCCCCACAAACCCCAACCCCTGAGTCACTGCGGGGATCCCAGACCAACCGGCACGGCGTCTGGACCAGCCTCCTCCCGGCTCGTCCGGAGACCCAGGACAGACTGGCCGGCCCCAGGTCCCCGGGGGACGCGGACCCCGGGCCAGGGGCCACCCCAGGAGCTGTCCAGGGCCCGTCCCATCGGGGCCCCGGCCCGGCCGCAGGAAATCCTCCCGGAAACGCCAGGGAACCCGGGGCCCGGCTCCCGGGCCCGCCCGGCTGCCAGCCGCGGGATGAATGTCGCCTTTGTGCCCCGCGCCGCCTCCCGCGGCTCCCGAGCCCCGTGGCGTGCCCCCAGGTGGCACCTCGGAGGGGCTGGCTCCCGGCTGGGACGGGCCGGGGGCGCAAACTTCCCGAGCCCCTCGGCGGGCGGGCGGGCGCAGGGGGTGGGGGTGCCCGCCGGCCCCAGGTGTCTGTGGCTGCCGCTCCCGCCGCCGCCTGCCCGCCTAGGACCCAGGATGGTCGCTCGCCCCGCGCCCAGACCTCCCTGGGAGGGGGACGGAGGGATGGGGCCACCCCAGGGGCCGGGAGCCGGCCAGGATGGGGCTCACCTTGGCCAGAGCCTCCTCCTGCTTGGGGCTCAGGTCGCCGACTCTTCCGCTCATCTTGGCTCCGGCTCGGGCTCGGGCTCGGGCTCGGCTCGGGCAGGCGGCGGCGGCGGAGGCGGCTGCAGGATGGAGCTCGGGGCTCGGGCTGGCTCTGCTGTGGGAGTCACCAACGACCCAGCCTTTAGCCGGGGCCGCTGGCCGGCCGCCAAGCCCCGCCTCTTAAAGGATCCCTCGGGGCGGAGCAGAGGAGGATGCTCCGGCTCCCCTTCGCCCTCCCGAGGCCAGCGGGCAGGGGGGAGGGGAGGGGAGGGGAGGGGAGAGGCGGGCGGGAGGCCAGGGGGAGCGGGCCCGGCCCAGCCCAGGCCAGAGGGCATTGGAGGAGCAGGAAGTCTGGATTCCAGTCCCCGGTTTATATCTTCAGCTCCCCCAGCGGCGTGGCCCGGGGCGAGACACCTGAGCTCCCGGGGCCTCGGTTTCCCCACCTACGTTCCGTCGGATGGGCTCTCGGAAGATCAGACCTCTACGGCTCGGGACTTCTCTCCCCAGAGCAGAGAGCTTGCCCGGGGCGCCACTAGGGGAGGGGGCGGAGGGATCCGGGCCCCTCAGCCTAGCCCCCCCACAGTCACCCTGACTCTGGGATCGGTGGCATTCACAGGCTGCCTCTCTGGGGCCCTCGCCCCTCTGTCCTGCCCTGGGTCTTGGACTCGGACAAGTGACAACCCAGTGTACCGTGTTTCCCCGAAAATAAGACCTACTGACAGGTTACCTTCTGCATGGAATATAAAGCATCCCCCCACACCCCAAAAATAAGGCCCCCAGGCTCCGTCTCAGAATGAACATTAATTTACCGTCAACCGGTCGCCAGGGCCGCCCCGACGGGCGTCTGGCAACCAGTGATGTGACGCCGAGTCCCGGCGTCACCACTGTGTGTTTGAATGGAGAGAAATCAGCCTGGAAACTCTGTGACACCTAAACTGCAAGACGTCGTGACTGGGGCGGAGAATCCATGGGAGAAAATCACTGGCAGTTGCGTTGCAAACGCACCGCGAGCAGGCCGCCTGGACAAGAAGTACCCATTGAAAGGCAGCGCTATTGCTAAACGTGAGAGATCTGGTGCACTGATTCTGGAAGAAACGGAGTCACGAGAAATTCCCCAGGAGATTCAGGAACTGGATTATGATGGCGACGTTCCACAAGATGATGACATGGTTGTCACTGAATAAGTGAGTACATTCTTGATCCCGCAGGATTCACAGTGTGTCTGGTGTGTGTTGACAACTACCGTACCACCGTCCCGTACACAGGTCATACATTTCCTTTATTTTCATTTCACAATAAATGTGTACCGTATTCTTCTTCATGGAAAAATAAGACATCCCCTGAAAATAAGACCTAGCGCATCTTTGGGAGCAAAAATGAATGCAAGACACTGCCTTATGTTTGGGAAAACAGGGTAGATCCTCCACGTCGCCGCTGAGCCGAGGCAGCCGGCCACGGCACCTGTCCTGGGGATCCGAGCTCCTCCATCCGCTCCGGGGAGGCGGACAGTCCGGACTCGCATCGGCAGGAGGGGGTGAGGGAGCCAAGGGCAGGGCTCGCACAGGCTCCCCCCCACCCCGCCCTGGGACCACTCCCCATGCAGTCCGCACGGCTTCCCCCTGCCACCCGCCCGCTGGCCTGGCTCCCACCTCCGGCAGGGGTGGGGTGGGGTGGAGGGGTGGGGAGGGTGCAGGGTGGACACGAAGGAAGGAAGTCGTGGGCCGCCGGGCCAGCCATGGTGGCTCAGTGGTTGAGCGTTGAACCTATGGCCCAGGGTCCGTGGTTGGCAAACCGAGGCTCGAGAGCCACGTGAGGCTCTCTGGCCCCTTGAGTGCGGCTCTTCCACAAAATACCACGGCCTTTTGGGCGGGACTGTGTTGAAAGAAGTGGCGCTAGAAGAAGTTGAAGTTTAAAAAAATGTGGCTCTCTTGCCAGGACTGGTTGGATAGAGCGTCGGCCTGCGGACTGAAAGGTCCCGGGTTCGATTCTGGTCAAGGGCATGTACCTTGGTTGCGGGCACATCCCCAGTAGGGGGCGTGCAGGAGGCAGCTGGTCGATGATTCTCTCTCATCGATGTTTCTAACTCTCTATCTCTCTCGCTTCCTCTCTGTAAAAAATCAATTTTATATATATATATATATATATATATATATATATATATATATATATATATATAAAATGTGGCTCTCCAAAGAAACATCAATCGTCGTCCTGTTGACATTTGGCTCTGTGGACAAAGGAGTTTGCCGACCCCGGGCCCAGGAGGTCAGGGCTGGATGCCCGGTGGGGGCACAGGCCCGGGTCTCGGGCTTGCTCTCAGCTCGGGGCGTGCGGGAGGCGGCCGATCTGCGATCCTCTCACCATGGGTGTTTCTGTTTCTCTCCCCCTCTCCCTTCCTCTGAGATCCTTTTAAAATAAATAAAAAACCGAGTAAGTCGTGGCCCAGTGACTCGAAGCTTGCTTGCTATCTGCTTATCTGCTTCCTCCCCCCTCCCCTCCTCACACCCAGGGGTCGGTCGGAGCTGGGGCTCCTGTGTGCAGCCACAGGTCTGGCTGTGCTGCCCTATTCCCCAATCACAGTCCCTTTCCCCTAGATATAGGGGTAGGCAAACTTTTTGACTCGAGGGCCATATGGATTCTTAAACTGGACCAGAGGGCCGGAACAAAAGCAACCTGACCATGCTGGCACTCTCCTCTTGGGCTGCTGGTGAAGGAGCGGAGGGGAGAGCAAGAGAACCCTCTGCTCTTTGGGCTCCGCGGGCTGGAGAGAACAGCCGAACGGGCCGGATCCGGCCTGAGGGCCATAGTTTGCCCACGGCTGCAAGGGCTGGTTTCCTCCTCTCAGAGCCCCACAGCCCTCCCCGCTCCGACCTACCTACCTACCTACCTACCCACGGCCACATGCCTGGGGCCATGCTTGCCTCCCACAGTGTACCGGGCCGCAGGCGCTGTTCTGAGGATGTGAAACGCACCACATCCCACCCTGTCCTTCCCAGATAAGACACACCAGCACCCTCACCTACAACGTGAGAGCCCAGGTACGTCCCACGGAGAGGTGGCGGGTGACCCACTGGGAAGTGGCCCAAAGGAGGGACCATTGGCATTGGAAGAATCCCCCCGGAAGCTTCCGGGAAGGCTCGGCCCTGGAACCCGGACTGAAAATGTGGGACGGGAGGAAAATAGAACGTTCCATTCATTCCGCGGGGACACGGAGGCGTGGGCCACGTGGTGGTGGTGGTGGCTGGTGGGACACGTGACCAGACGAGAGGGGCGGGGAGAGGAGGAGGCGGGGACCGGCAGGACCTCGATGTGGCCCCGATTATATACATACACGGCCTTTACCCGGCTAGACCACCAGCCCCGGGGCATCGGGCCCTGATCTGCTCACCTCGGAACCCCACGAGCCTGCTATCACCCCCCTCTGGGGGGGCAGAGTATCTAGCACACGTCTAGGCTGTTCAGTACATGTATGCTGGCCCGGCTGGTTGGGCATCGGCAGGTCACGGGTCAATTCCCGGTCAAGGGCACATGCCCCGGTGGCAGGCTCGATCCCCACAGTGGATCGATGGTTCTCTCTCACCGTGGATGTTTCTATTTCTCTCTCCCCCTCTCACTTCCTCTCTGAAATCAATTTAAAAAGAAAAATTATAGCCCTGACTGGTTTGGCTCAGTGGACGGAGCGTCGGCCTGCGGACTGAAGGGTCCCAGGTTCGATTCCGGTCAGGGGCATGTGCCTTGGTTGCGGGCACATCCCCAGTGGGGGGTGTGCAGGAGGCAGCTGATCGATGTTTCTTTTCTTTCTTTCTTTTTTAAAAATAATATATTTCTTTATTGATTTCTGAGAGGAAGGGAGAGGGAGAGAGAGAGACAGAAACATCAAGGATGAGAGAGAATCACCGGTAGGCTGCCTTCTGCACGCCCCCTACTGGGGATCCAGCCCGCAAACTGGGCATGTGCCCTTGGCTGGAATCGAACGTGGGACCCTCCCCTCCACCCCCAATCAACAGACTGATGCTCTATCCACTGAGCCAAACCAGCCAGCCAGTGCTCTCGTCGATATGTCTAACTCTCTATTCCTCTCTGTAAAAAACAAAAACGCAATGAAATATTTTTTTTAATTTTTATATATAAAAAGATAAAGGAATCGTCAGCTTCTGGCTGAGGGCAGGGCCTGGCTGCCGTCCTCGCTGGCTCTGCGGCCGGACCTGGACCTGAGACCCTTCCAGCCGCAAGGCCTTCTCGGGTCCGGATTTTCGTTGAAGCCCCCGGAGGCCTAGGAACCGCGGAGGAAGCCCCGGGGGTTCCTGAGGGGCCGGAGGGCGAGGGGCGTGCAGCGTCCGGAGCCCGGGTCCCAGGTTTCTGGGCCGTAGGTTGCCAGGTGCCCGGGGGCCCGGGGGTGGACTCACCTGGGAGCTGCCCGCACGGGCTTCCCCGGGGGAAGAACCCAGAGGGAACACGGTCCCCCGGCAGGAACCGGCTCCTGTGCCCCCCAACCTCCCCTCTTCACGCCCCCCAACCCCCTCCCGGGGTCCGGAGTTCCCCCCCGGGGATAGAGCTCCAAGTTACCCTTCCTCCGCCTCCCCCTCTCCTTCCTCCCCTGAAATCTATCCACCGCCCGGCCCCTGGGGAGCGGCCAGGTAATCTGATCAGATAAATCCTGCAATAATCACCTGGTAAACTCCTCCGGGCTGGTTCCTGAGAGAGAGGAGAGAGGAGAGAGAGAGAGAGAGAGGCACCTACCCCCTACACTGCGGTAAACAAGTTCTTACCGTTTGCCACGGCACAGACGGAGAGCCTTGTGTTATAATGAAATAAGCCAGGCAGAGGAAGATAAATGCCGCACGATCCCACTCCTTTGTGGACTATAATGAGCAACATCATAAACTGACGGGCAGGGGCAGACCCCCCGAGGCAGAGAAACGTCCGTCAGACCGCCAGACCTCAGTGGGGAGGTTGGGGAAGGTGGGGGTCAGGGGGGGAGATCAACCAAAGGACTCGTGTGCAGGCCTGTGAGCCTAGCCAGTGGACGCGGACATGGGGGGGGTGGGGTGGGGGCGTGAATGGGAGGTGGGGGGGGGGGGTAACGGGGCAATAAGGACGCATACGTAACACCTTAATCAGTAAAGAAATTAAAGCCAAAACAGGTGTGGCTCAGTGGATAGAGCGTTGACCTGCGGACTGAAAGGTCCCGGGTTCGATTCCGGTCAAGGGCATGTGCCTTGGTTGCGGGCACATCCCCAGTGTGTGTGTGTGTGTATGTGTGTGTGTGTGTGTGTGCAGGAGGCAGCTGGTCGATGTTTCTCTCTCATGGGTGTTTCTAGTTTTCTATCCCTCTCAATTCCTCTCTGTAAAAAAAATCAATAAAATATATATATTTTAAAAAAAGACCTACCCCCATCCCTTCCCAGGATCCCTTGTGGCCTCGACTGCCACTCACTTCCCTTCACCCACGTTCCTGTCAGGGAGAGATCCGGGAACCTCTCCCCGACCCACCCCGCCCAGCGTGACCCCTGCCGCCCAGGGGCCCGTGTCTCCTGACCTTGACCCCGGCCCTGCGGGTGACAGCCGTGTCTGCCCAGCGACCGCCTGGCCCAACAGGGACCCCGAGAACTCAGCCTCCGGGGGTCCCGCCGGCTGGCCCTCGATGAGACCCAGGCCCCGCCGCCGCCGCCTGGCAGTTCTGGGGTGTCCGGGCCGTTCCCGGGGTACCTGGCCGGGCTCGGGGGTGTGGGCAGCCGAAAGCAGGCTGCGGGAGCCCCGAGACCCCGGGGGGAACAGAGGCTGGGGGGGTCCCAGGCCTGGGAGCAGGCGCCCTGGGGCTGGGATCCCCCCGGGGAGCGGCTCCGGGCACAGAGCGCAGCCCCGGGCGGGGGGGTGGGGTCCGGAGCCCCGGGGCTCGGCCGAGGTCCTGAGCGGATGCACTCCTGGGGGGACGGGCACGTGGGGCCTCCTCGGGGCTCTTTGCCCTTGCCCCCGAGGCCCTCTCCCCTCCAACAAGGGCGTTGACCCGGAGACCAAAGGCTGTCAGAAAGGGGGGGGGGGACCCTCCGATTCCGCAGCGTCAGCGGGAAAGGCTGGCTCGGGGACTGGCCGGTGGCAGGGAGCGCGCTGCTGAAACCCCTCTGCAAATATTTGCGGAACACTCGACCGGCCGCCACGAGACCCGGGCGGCCCTGCCTGACCTGAGCCTCCTTGCCTCCCCCCGCCCGGCCTCCCCCGCCCCTCCCCTCCCTGCCCCGCCCCTGCCCCTGCCCGGGCCCTGGCCTGCCGTGGGGGGCTGCAGGGGCCTCAGGCCTTCCCCCGCAGCATGGGGGAGGGAGGAAGAGGGGAGGGAGGAAGAGGGGAGAGAGGAAGAGGGGAGGGAGGAAGAGGGGAGGGAGGAAGAGGGGAGGGAGGAAGAGGGGAGAGAGGAAGAGGGGAGGGAGGAAGAGGGGAGGGAGGAAGAGGGGAGGGAGGAAGAGGGGAGGGAGGAAGAGGGGAGGGAGGAAGAGGGGAGGGAGGAAGAGGGGAGGGAGGAAGAGGCCGGAGCGGCGGGACTGCAGGGCAGGGCCTGGGCGGCAGCACGAGGAAGTGATGGGCTGCCTCCTGTCCCTGCACCCCACTCCCCACCCCTCACCCCCTCCGGGTGGCCGGGCCCAGGCTCCTGACCAGACCTGGGAGACGGAGCGGCCTTCGTTCCGCTCCTGCTTGTGCTGTCCCACAGCGGTCAAGGTGCCGGGCGCGCGAGGCCGCCGAGGGTGAAGCCGATAGGAGTTCCTGGTTAAAACCAGGGACTGGCCAGACGGCTCCTGAACCCCCTCACCCCCCGCCCCCCAGTCTGCCCCCCAGTACCATGCAGACGGGAGGGGCATGGCTGAGCCGGAGTGAGCCGGATGACCGGGGGCAGGAGGCCCTTTCAATCACTAAGTCGCCTGTCTGTCCATCCGTCCGTCCAATCGGGGCACCTGCGCGCTGGGCTGACCCCCGAGTGGAAGAGCCACCTCCTGTCACCCCGGCCGAGGGACCTCAGCTGGTTAGCGCTCAGTCCCCCCATAGGCCAAGGTCGCGGGTTCGACCCCCACCCCCAGCCGGGGCGAGTACAGGAAGCAACGAATGAATGCACGCATCAGTACGTGGAACGAGGCATCGAGGTTTTTCCTCTCTCCCCCACCCCTCTCTCTCTCTCTCACTAATCTATAAATGAAAAAAATTTTTTTAATATATATTTTTTATTGATTTTTTGACAGAGAGGAAGGGAGAGGGGCGGAGAGTCAGACATATCGACCAGCTGCCTCCTGCACACCGCCCACCGGGGATGTGCCCGAAACCAAGATATATGCTCCCCCGACTGGAACCGAACCCGGGACCCTTCAGTCCGCAGGCCGATGCCCTATCCACTGAGCCACACCGGTCAGGGCAGAAAAAAAAATTTTTTTTTAAATATAGAAATAAAATAAAACTGCCCCCGAGGAACTTGGGGTATTGGGGGTGGGGAGCATGCCCAGATTGAGATTGGGCTGTGGGTGCCCGACAAAGAATCAAGAGGCGTCTAGAAGGATCTTTGGCCCTGACCGGTGTGGCTCAATGGATAGAGCATTGGCCTGCGGACTGAAGGGTCCTGGGTCTGATTCCTGCCAAGGGCATGGACCTTGGTTGCGGGCACATCCCCGGTGGGGGGTGTGCAGGAGGCAGCTGGTCGCTGTTTCTCTCTCATCGATGTTTCTAGCTCTCTGTCCCTCTCCCTTCCTCTCTGTAAGAAATCAATAATTTTGTTTGTTTGTGTTTAAAGAAGGATCTTTGAGCAAAGGGAGAGGCTACACCGAGATCCCCGGGCTGGGGACGCGCCGGGCCAGGCAGGGGCGGGCGGGGAGCAGGGAGGGTGTCAGGCCTCCCTGCCGGGGCCTCCTACTGAGCGCGGCTGGGCGTTTGGGGAGAGATGTGATCCCCGCCCCCTCCCGAGGCCCCGTGAGAACCCCCATGAGTGCAGCGGCGGCGGGAAGTGCGGCCGCACCTGTGCGGGTGGTGACCGCCCTCGGTGTTGTTTCTGGAGACACAACAGAACCCGAGACGCCGAGCCCCCCCCCCCCCCCCGGACCCCTCTCGCCCCCCCCCCCGTCCGCAGTCCACCTGGCTCTGCGGGGACACAGATCCTCTCCCCGCCCCGCTTCCCACGCCCCCCCTCATTAAGTCCCTTCCCTTCCCAGGTATCCCCCCTAATCCCTAAGCCCGTTCTCACCCGTCTCCGGTTGTCTGCTGGGCTCCAATCCCTTTAGGACGAGGGGCCCAGCTCCCCGTGAGCACAGAGGCGGGGGGCGGGGGGTGCAGGGAGCTGGGGCTCCCCCGGGGACCCGGGGGGCTGGGCGGACGACGCAGTCGTGGGGTGCAGAAGGCAGCACGGAAGGGCCTCTCGAGCCACATGTGGCTCTCTGGCCCCCTGAGTGCGGCTCCTCCACGAAATACCGCGGCCTTTGGGAGAGTCTACGTGGAAAAAGTGGCGTTGGAGGAAGATGAAGTTTAAAAACATGTGGCTCTCGCCAAAACCGGTGTGGCTCATGGATGGAGCGTCGGCCTGCGGACTGAAGAGACCCGGGTTCGATTCCGGCCAAGGGCATGTACCTTGGTGGCGGGCACATCCCCAGTGGGGGGTGTGCAGGGGGCAGCTGATCGATGGTTCTCTTTCATCCGTGTTTCTAACTCTCTATCCCTCTCTCTTCCTCTCTGCAAAAAATTTTTTTAAAAATTTAAAAATGTGGCTCTCCAAAGAAATGTCAGTTTTGTTGTGCTGTTGATGTGTGGCTCTGTGGCCAGATGCGTTTGCCACGGGGAATACAGTGCACAGCGCTGTGATGGCGGTGTACAGCGGGAGGCGGGCACTGTAACGGAATATCAGTGCGGGAGGCCCTAACCACTCCGCCGGACACCTGACACCGACGCAAAGCAATACTGACTGCAAACTGTCATAGAAACAAAATTAAAAAAAAAAATACAAAAGAACTCCCCCCCTTGCCAAAACCGGTGTGGCTCAGTGGATAGAGCGTCGGCCTGCGGACTGAAGGGTCCCGGTTCGATTCCGGTCCAGGGCATGTACCTTGGTGGTGGGCACATCCCCAGTAGGAGGCGTGTGGAAGGCAGCTGATTGATGATTCTCTCTCATCGATGTTCCTAACTCCCTATCCCCCTCTCTTCCTCTCTGTAAAAAAAATAAAAATAAAAAAATCAATAAAATATATTTTAAAAAATAAAAATAAAAGATCTTCCCCCAGAGGGTTAGGGAGGGGAGAGGAGAGGCGAGGGAGGGGCTGGAGGCCTGCCCAGCTCTGACACCAGCTGGCTCAAGCCCTCCCTCAGGAAGAGTGGCGTCCTTGCTACCCCAACTCCCTGCATTCAAGACAGAATCCAGATTTATTTTTAAAAATATATATTTTATTGATTTTTCACAGAGAGGAAGAGAGAGGGATAGAGAGTTAGAAACATCGATGAGAGAGAATCATCGGTCAGCTGCCTCTTGCACGCCCCCTACTGGTGATGTGCCCGCAACCAAGGTACATGCCCTTGACCAGAATCGAACCTGGGACCTTTCAGTCCGCAGGCCGACGCTCTACCACTGAGCCAAACCGGTTTCAGCCAGATTTATTATATATATATATATATATATATATATATATATATATATATATATATTTCTTAAATTGATTTCACAGAGAGGAAGGGAGAGGGGAAAGAAAGATAGAAGCGTCCACGATGAGAGAGAATCATGGATCAGCTGCCTCCTGCACACACACACACACACACACACACACCGCCCCCTGAGGGTCAAGTCCAGAAACCCGGGCATGCGCCCTGACAGGGAATCAAACCCTTTCCTCCGGTTCACAGCTGGATGGATGATCAACCACCGAGCCACGCCGGCCGGGCTAAGGTTTTCTGAAGACCATTTGTTATAGGTCCAGGGCTCATGGTCCGGGAGCTCATGGTCCGGGAGCCCCCGAGGCCCTGTAAGAGATCCCCCTGGCCGGGAACACTGCTATGAGCTGGGCCCGGCCCCCCTCACGTCGCTGTAAACACAAACAGCAGAGACCAACCCAGGCCCCAATGTGGCCCGGTCCCCGTCCCCGTGGACTAGCCTGCCACCTGGTGGCCACTTAAGCGCACGGGCCCCTGGCATCTCAGGAGGCCAGGGTTCAAGTTCACGGCCGCAGGCACCTGCTCTGGATTTCCCTGCCCTCATCCCCCCCCCCCTGCCAGCACCACTGTCCGTGGGCTCTCCGAACGCCTCGTCTGTGGAGCACAGCCGGGTACCACGTGGAAGAGCCCGTCTCGTGCCCAGGAAATCCACGGCCCCCTCACACCCCCGGTTCCTGCCATTGAGCCTAAACCAGCCGTGGGCAAACTACGGCCCCCGCGTGGGCCGATTCTGGCCCGTTTGGCTGTTCCATCCGGCCCGCGGAGCCGAAAGAGCGGAGGAGGGTTCTCTTGCTCTCCCCTCCGCTCCGTCACCAGCAGCCCAAGAGGAGAGTGCCAGCATGGTCAGGTTGCTTTTGTTCCGGCCCTCCGGTCCAGTGTAAGAACCCACGGTGGGGCCCTCGAGTCAAAAAGTGTGCCCACCCCTGGCCTAAACCGTTCCATCCATCGCCCCTACCCTGTTCCCATTTGGGGTAGCACACCCAACACCTCGCCCTTCCGGTAACAGCTTCATTCCTTTCTAGGCCCTCCTTGGGGAGAGAGCGGGGCAGAGGGGACCTCCAGAGCCTGGCCCCCAAGTCCCCAGCCGCTCGGAGTCACCGCATGTCTCCGCAACCGAGGTGCATGCCCTTGACCGGAATCGAACCCGGGACCTTTCTGTCTGCAGGCCGACGCTCTATCCACTGAGCCACACCGGTTTACGGCTTAGCTTGGCTTCTTGACAATCCAACAGGCCCGTGAGCTCCTCTTTTCTGACCACGGGCTCCTGCCACCTCGACCTTGTCTCCCAGGCCACCTGCGCCAGATTTCCCCGTGGCCGCCAGGGGGCGCCCGAGCCGCCGAAAGGCCACCCCTCTCCCAGGCCCCGCCCCGTCTGACCTCGGCCACGCCCCCTCCGACGCCACGCCCGGCCTCGGCCACGCCCCTCCGACGCTCGCCCAGCCCGGCCTCGGCCCCGCCCCCGACCGGCCTCAACCACGCCTCCTCCAGACGCTCGCTCCGCCCCGGCCGGCCTCGGTCCCGCCCCCTTCCGACGCTCCGCCCTGTCCGGCCCCGGCCACGCCCCTTCCAGACGCTCGGCCTGTCTCGGTTCCGCCCCCTTCCGACGCCCCGCCCCGTCCGGCCTCAGCCACGCCCCCAGACGCTCGCCCCGCCCCGGCCGGCCCAGGCCTCGCTCGCTCCGCTGCCCGGCGACCAGGGCCCGGCGCCCGGTCTCCGCCGTCCGCTGGGTCCGCCATGGGCCCCGCCGCCCGCCCGGCGCTGAGGCCGCCGCCGCCGCCGCCCCCGCCGCCTCCTCCTCCGCCGCCGCCGTCGCCGCTGCTGCTGCTGCTGCCGCTGCTGCCGCTGTGGCTGGGCCTGGCCGGGCCCGGCGCGGCGGCCGACGGCGGCGACCCCGCGGCCCGGGCCGGGCGGGGCGGCGCGCGCGCCGTGCGGGTGGACGTGCGGCTGCCGCGGCAGGACGACGCGCTGGTCCTGGAGGGCGTCCGCATCGGCCCCGAGGCCGAGCCCGCGCCCCCGCTGCGCGGCCGGCTGCTGCTGGTGAGCCCGGCCCGGCCTCCTCTCCGGGGACGCGGGCCCGCCCAGGCCCCGCCTGCACCCCGGACAGCTGGGTGCCCCCTCCCCGGCCCCCCAGATCCCCCGGCACCCCGGCTTCCAAACCCTGAGACCCAGACCCCTGGTCCCCAAACCCCGGCTGGCATCCTCCTGTGTGTGTGTGTGTCTGCACCTCCTCCTAACTGCTCTCCTCCCTCTGCCCGCGGTGCCCCCCAGATGGACACCGTGGATGCCCAGGAGGAGGTGCCGGGGGCAGGCTGGATCGCAGTGGCCTACGTGGGCAAGGAGCAGGCGGCCCCGCTCCCCCCGGAGAGCCAGAGCGGCGGCAGCGGCCCGAGGGCCTACCCCAAGGCGCTGGTGCAGCAGGTGCCGGGGTGGGGGTGGGTGGGGGGGGAGGATGTGGGAAGGGGGGGGCTTCGAGGCTCTTGCTTAGAGCCAGGCCGCCAAGTGGGACCCGGAGGAGCTCCCAGGAAACCCCCAGGCCTGGGTGGGGCCGGGGACCCCGGTTTGGAAAACGGAGTCAGTGTGGTGTAGAAACAGGTGTGTGTGTGTTTTTGGTGTGTGTGTGTGAGGGGCGGGGGGAGAGTCAGAGAGAGTCAGGACGCCCCCAGGCTCTGAGAATATCCAATGGGGAGTCCCGGAGGCGGGTGGAGGAGGGCAGGCCTGCCCTGCCGGGACCGGGGAGGGCACGGCACGGTCTGGGTCCCACAGAGCATCTGGGGGAACCGCAGGAAGCATAAGGCTTTCTGCACTTGACCTCAAGGAGCAGCCGAATAGCTGGTCCGTCCAGCGGAAAGGGTGCCTCCCCCGGGGCGAGGGGCGTGGGCCGGGCGTCTCTGGGTGTCTCTGGGGCGTGGGCCGGGCACCTCTGGGGCGAGGGCCAGCCCATCTCTGTCCTGCAGATGCGGAGGGCGCTCCTCCTGGGGGCCTCTGCCCTGCTCCTCCTCATCCTGAACCACAATGTGGTCCGAGAGGTAAGGCTTTGGGGCGCTCGGGCCGGGGGTGGGGTGCGGTGGGGTGGGGCTGGGGGACCAAGGCCACCGACCCCCCTGTGCCCCTCCCCGCAGCTGGACATATCGCAGCTGCTGCTCAGGCCGGTCGTGGTCCTGCATTACTCCGCCAACGTCACCCGGCTGCTGGAGGCCCTGCTGCAGTGAGTGGGGTTTGCGCTCCAAACCGGGGGGCTGGGGGTTGAGGTTCCCGGCTTGGCCCGGGCTCGGGGTCGGGGGGAGTGTGGGGGGAGTTGGGGGGGCTCTTGGGAACAGGGCCTGTCCCGTGATCCTTACGGCTGAGCTGGGAGACACGGGCGAGGAGACCCGCCGGAGGGCCTGCAGCGAGGCCGCCGCTCTGCGGGTGGGGGGCACCGGCCCTCGCCAGGAGGAGGAGGCCGGGGATCTGGTTGGCGGGCTCCCCCCTGGGCTCCTGGGCTCCCCGGCCTGGCTGGTGTGAGAATGGGGGGAACCCATAGCTGGGGCAGGCCCGGGGCCCGGAGCAGGGGGGCTGCAGAATGATAACGGGGGACGATGGGGAGGCGGGGGGCTCCCCTCCCCTCAGCCCTCTGTCTAGCTCAGGGGTGGGCAAACTTTTTGACTCAGGGGCCACAGTGGGTTCTTACACCGGACCGGAGGGCCGGGACAAAAGCAACCTGACCATGCTGGCACTCTCCTCTTGGGCTGCTGGTGAAGGAGCGGAGGGGAGAGCGAGAGAACCCTCCTCCGCTCTTTCGGCTCCGCGGGCCGGACAGAACAGCCGCACGGGCCGGATCCGGCCCGCGGGCCGTAGTTTGCCCACGGCTGGCCTAGCTCCTCGGCGGCTTCCCCCCCCCCCCCCACAGGAGGACCCAGGCCACAGCGGAGATCACGAGTGGGGCGTCCCTGTCGGCCAACATCGAGTGGAAGCTGACCCTGTGGACCACCTGCGGCCTCTCCAAGGACGGCTCCGGCGGCTGGCAGGACCTGGTGTGCCTGGGAGGGAGCCGGGCCCAGGAGCAGGTGCGAGCTGGGGAGGGAGGGGAGGGGAGGGGAGGGGCGGGAAGGGGCAGGACCGCACACAGCTGTGTCTCCCGGAGGCCGGGCCAGCCTAGCTCAGCGTGGCAGGGGCACAGCCGCAGGGCAGCGCCAGCCCGACTCCGGGGCCGCGCCCGGGGAGGAGAGAGGCCAGAGCCGGCACTGCGGGGTGAGCGCTGAGCTGCTGTGGGCACAGTGAGGGCACCGAGCTTCGCCGAGGCGTGGGGGGAGCTCCTTGGAGCAGGTGCCACCACCCACCAGGAATGAGGGGGTGACGGGGACACAGAAACCGGGGGAGGGGCAGGGGAGCAGGACAGCAGAGGACTGGGGCGCACAGGGGGGTGCACAGCGGCCCCCAGCACCCCTGCCCTGAGCACAAGCGACGCCTCACGATGCTGGCAGCACCAGTCTGCCCAGAGCGCGGCCTCTTGTAACCGCAGACAGTTCCTCGGCCCCGCTGCCCCCGAGGCCGGTCGGACCTCAGCATCGGCCGGGGAAGGACAGGGTGGCAGGGCGCTCCTGGGAAGGCAGAGCTTTTTTTTTTTTTTTTAAATATATTTTATTGATATTTTACAGAGAGGAAGGGAGAGAGATAGCTAGAAACGTCGATGAGAGAGAAACATCGACCAGCTGCCTCCTGCACACCCCCTACCGGGGATGTGCCCGCAACCAAGGTACATGCCCTTGACCGGAATCGAACCCGGGACCTTTCAGTCCACAGACCGACGCTCTACCGCTGAGCCAAACCGGTTTCAGCAGGGCAGAGCTTTTAAGCGACCGTGTGTATTATTAGCCCTCACCCACCCACAGGCCGAGAGCCGTGCCCGTGGGGGCGAGGTGTGCCCCTGGGGAGCGGGCGGGGCCGGGGTGCGATGTCGCCTCAGTCCCTGAGCCGCTGCCACGCGGCATACGGGGGGAGCTCCGGGCGTGAAGCCCCACCAGGGACTCTGCGCCCCCCCCCCCCCCCCCCGCCCCCAGGAGCCGCCCAGAGACTCGGTGAGCCGCGCCGTGGGGTTTCCGCCCTCCCAGGGGCAGCAGCACGGAAGCGCAGGTGCAGGGTGGGGGTGCGGAGAGCTGAGCAGGCGAGAGGAGGCGAGGGGGAGCACGGGCCCTGCCTGGTGCGAGGGGCGTCCAACAGTAGCCAGGGAAGGGGCCGGAGGGAAGGGGCTCCCCGGAGGGGGGGGGCGTGGTGTATGAGGCACAAGAGGAGGAAAGGAGCGGGGGACCCTCCAGGGGGAGGGGCTGGGGAGCTGGGGGCCTGAGGCAGGCGGAGGGGTGTGCGTTTCTCATGGGGGAAGGGTATCCGGGAGGAGAGGGGCCGCAGCACCGGGTCAGCGGCTCAGGAGGGGCGGGGGCCGGGGACAGGAGGGGCCCTCGGGTAGGACAGAGCCGTCAGCCGGGCCGGCAGACCCCGGGACGGAGAGGGAGCGGGAGCCGGTGCCGAGGGACCCCCCGGCCCGTCCGTCCTCGGGGTGGGTCTGCTGCGGGGAGGGCAGGGCCCGTGTCGCTGACCGCTGCTCCCTCCCCAGAAGCCGCTGCAGCAGCTGTGGAACGCCATCCTGCTGGTGGCCATGCTCCTGTGCACCGGCCTCGTGGTGCAGGCGCAGCGGCAGGCGGCCCGGCTCGGCCAGCAGGAGCCCGGAGGCCAGGTGGGAGCCAGCCCGGGGCGGCCGGGGCCCCAGCCCCCAGGCCTCGGCCCTGCCCAACGGCCCGCCTCCTCCTCCCCCCCCAGGTGGACCTGCTCAAGCGCCGCGTGGTGCGCAGGCTCGCCTCCCTCAAGACGCGGCGCTGCAGGCTGGGCAGGGCGGCCCAGGGCCCCCCGGAGCCGGGCGCCGAGACCTGCGCCGTGTGTCTGGACTACTTCTGTAACAAGCAGGTGAGCCAGCCATCGGCTGACCTGGGACTCCCCCTCGTACCCGAGTCCTCGGAACCACCCCCACCGGCACGGCCGAAAGCGGGATGGGGGTGGCGGGCCGCTGGGGTTTCGGACCCAGGGCCAGGCCGCCCCCGGAGGCCTGCAGCTGTGGCCTGAGCCCCCCCCTCCTCCCCCCAGTGGCTCCGGGTGCTGCCCTGCAAGCACGAGTTCCACCGGGACTGCGTGGACCCCTGGCTGATGCTGCAGCAGACCTGCCCGCTATGCAAGTTCAACGTCCTGGGTGAGCCCCCGGGCGGGTGAGCCCCCGGGCGGGCGGGCGGCGGGGCCCCGGCCGGCTCCACCCGGTCCCACCTGACGCCGCCCCCCCTGCTCTCTCCCTCCTCCCTGCAGGGAACCGCTACCCGGAGGACTAGCTGCCCCAGCTGGCGCTCCGCACGCACGGGGAGACGGGACCCACCCCACCCCTCGGCCTGGGCGCTGGGAACTGGACAGGAAACCCTGAGGGAGGGAGGAAAGGGGGGGGAAGGCACCCCCCAGGCGGACGGAGCGGGGCCCAGACCGCTGGGAAGTGAGGAAGAGGCCCCTCGGGGGCTGTGTGTGCCGTCCTGGGTGTCTGCCTTCTCTGCGGGCGGCCCCCGGACCCGGGGCAGGGGCCTGGGGAGAGGTGGGGGCCGGGGAGCTCTCTGCCCGCCCGTCAGGACACCCGGGGCCACAGCTGCAGTGGCCACTTTTGTGCTTATTTATTGGGGGGTGGGTCGGGGAGGCGCTGTCTGGCCTCGGGGGCACCTGGCCAGGCCGTCTTTGAGGACACGCCTGGGTCGGGGCTGGGTCTTTGAGGACACGCCTCGGTCGGGGCTGGGACGTGAAGCCCAGAGCCGAGGGCCCAGGCTGGCGGCCGGCCGGCCCCCTCCGCCCGGGAGGCCCAAAGCTCCGGATAAATGTGGTGCATCTTCCAGAGGCATCGTTTTTTTTTAAAGACTTGGGGTGGGGGAGGTGGTTTAATATTAAAATAAACACGGATATATTTTAACGTAAGAAAAAAAAACGTGTGTGGGTGTTTTAAGATTTAAAAAACAAGCTTGTGCTCTCTCTCCTGCCTGAGGGCGGTGGGCGGGGAGACAGCCCGGGGCACGCCTGCCGGCCTGGGGACGGGCGGTGAATGGCTTTGCCTCTGCAATGAGGGGCCCCGGGAGGGACATGAGTGGCTTCCCGGCCCCGTGGGGAGGGCTTTGCCGCGGACGTGGAGACGGAGGGGCCCCGACAGACCCTGCCGTGCCAGTTCAGCTACACGCGGCCCCGGGGCACCCTTCTCTGTAAGCTGGGTGCCCCCCCCCCTGCAGCCTCCTCACCAGGGGAAGATGTCAGGAAGCTGGGGGTGCGCACCCCAAGTCCTCGGCAAGGCCTCGCTCGGGGCCTGTCCTCACAGCGTGGCTCGGGCAGGCCGGAGGCCCCCCGAGGACACCGGCCGGCAGTGGGCTGGCCCGGCCAGTGGCACAGCGCCAGGCGGGCCGCGGGGTCAGGCCGGGGAGGGCCAGGGCTGGCGGGGCGCCCATCTGGCCGGGCCGGGGCCCTGCCCTGCTCGCGGGCCTCCTGGGGATCCAATCGCCCGGATCCAGAGGAACCTTTGTGGCTTACGTTTCCTGGAGGGACTGCTCAGAGAAAGGAGTCTCCAATGACCTCAGGGCCGGGCGGGGGGCCCCAGGGGAGGTGCCATTGCCCCCTGCCGAGGCCAGAGCAGGGACCCCGGCCTCAGAGTCCTTTCGTGGGGCCCACCTCCAGCTGCTCTCCCCCCTGCACACCCTCCACGGCCCCCACTCTGCTGGGGTGTCACCGAGTCCCCTTCGGCCTTTGCAATGGGGATCAAACAGCTGCCTGTCACCTGGCCCAGGCGTTAGGAGCTCCGTTCTGCCCCGGTGTGCCCTCTTCCCCGCCCCCCTGCCACCAGGAGCCCCATTCACGGAGGCCCACGGAGCGCCACACGATGGTCTGTGTCTGGGCCCTCGGTTGTCCCTGCCCAGGACGGGGAGGGAGGACCGGCCGGGCCCCGGGCTCAGGCGGCGCTGGGAGGCCGGTCGCTGCGGGTGACGGCCAGGCTTTATTACGTCGGGGGCGGGGTTGCCAGCTACCGGCCCCCCAGCCCCGCCCGCGGCAGGCTACACGGGCGGCTCGCGGAGCTGGTGGGCAGAGCCGGCCGGCCCCCGGCTCGGCGACAGTCTCCTCCTGAGCCGGGCCAGCACCTGGATGGGGTTCTGGGCACAGGTGGTGGAGTAGGTCACGTCCTGCAGGGGGGACTTGCTGGAGCGGCCGCCGGACTGCGGGGACGGCGAGGCCCGGCGCTGGCCCGGCAGGATCTTGCCCGCTGCGCTGGCCGCCCTGCTGCCAGGGGAGTGCCACCTGCCCAGAGGCCTGAGGGGGACCAGACGGCACGGGCCCCCGTGAGCAGGAGGGGGACACCAGCCCGCCCGCCCGCCTGCCAGCCCCTCCTCTGGCCAAGCCTCGCTCGCTCGCTCGCTCGCTCACCGTGGGGACGCTCTCTGGGCCGGGCTGGGGGCCGCTGCTCCCGGGGCCCCCTGGCTGGGCCGGGCCCAGACCTGGTCCTGCGGGATCAGCTGCAAAGAGAGCCGAGCTCAGGGCGACCCTGGCCCCGTCCCGGCCAGAGGGTGAGGGGGGGGGCCGGCCTGGGCCCACGGCCCTTTCTCTGAGGGGCGGGGCGTGGGGAGCCTCCAGGTTTGCTTCCCGAGGAGGCTCCTGCGTGCACTTGGAATCCTAGGTAATGAAACCGTGACATGGCCGATACCGGTTTGGCTCAGTGGTAGAGCGTCGGTCTGCGGACTAAAAGGTCCCGGGTTCGATTCCGGTCAAGGGCATGTACATTGGTTGCGGGCACATCCCCGATAGGGGGTGTGCAAGAGGCGGCTGGTTGATGTTTCTCTCTCATCGACATTTCTAGCTCTCTATCTCTCTCCCTTTCTCTCTGTAAAATATCAATAAAATAAATATTTTTTTAAAAAAAACACCGTGACATGCAAATCGACCAGATGGCGGAAACGCTGGTCCCTGTGACGTGCACTGACCACCTGGGGGCAGATGCTCAACGCAGGAGCTGCCCTGCCCCCTGGTGGTCAGTGCATTCAAGCGCAGCAGCGGTGGCAGGAGAGGAGGGAGGGGTCCTGGGCTGTGAGAGGGTGCAGCTCAGGCCGAGGGTCCCCTTCCCTCCCTCCCCCCCGCCCCCCAGTGCACGAATCTCATGCACCAGGCCTCCGTCGAGAGTACGCAGGGCCGGAGGGGAGGGCGTGGAGCCAGGAGGCACTGTGACATCCCCATCTTAACGCACGCGGGATGCTCCTGGCAGTGGCCGAAAGCCGCCTGCGGTGGGGGGCCCTCAACAGGCTCCCGGGATCCCCCCCCCGCCCCCCGCTCTCGGGTGAGGGCCCGGCCACCCACCTTGAGGCCCCCCTGCTGGGCCACCTCCCGGATCTTGGACAGCATGGCCTGGAGCCGCCCGTTCTCCCCCTGCAGCACCCGGATGCGGATGTCGTTGGCCTGCACCTGCCTCTCCATGTCGTCCACGACGTTGCCGGAGCCTGCGTGGGGGGGACAGGCTGCCGAGGCCCTCGCCCGCCGGGCCGGGGCTGCCGCTGGGCACGCCCGGCAGGCACAGGGGGGCCGGGAGGGTCGTGCACGGGCCTCCCTCCCCGCCCCCCGCCCCTGCACCCGCTAGGAGACTACACTATAGAATCAGAGCTGGGTGAAGACCTAGCAAACAGGAGAGCCTGTTTCTGGAAGGCCAGAGAGACAATGCGTTGCCCTCGGGGCTGACATGACCGGGGAGCCCTGCCTCCTTGGCTGTGGGTTTGCGGTGGCTGCTCCCCGCCTGGCGGGGCAGCGGAGAGGGCCCCTGCGCCCCGCGTGCAGCGACAGGTCCGTGCTCGGGGTGACGACTCCCCGTGGCCAGTGAGGCTGCCCGGACCCCCGCCCCCGGGGGGGCGCTGTGAACGGATCCGCCCGGTGGCTCAGAGGGAGGGCTGCGGGTGGAACCCAGGTCCTCTGCTGAAACGGGTCCCTAGCACTCCCTGGGCCATGGGGTCCGGGACCCTGGACAGCGGGGTGCGGCCCTGGAGCAGGCCGCGTGGGGTGGTCTGGGAGACGCTCGGACAGGAGTGGGGACAGCGAGGAGGGCTGGCGGTGACACGTGGTGCGGCCGTGTGAACCCGGGCAGTGACCTCACCTCTGGCTTCCTGTCCCGTCCACACCAGCCGGGGAGCTGCAGACCCCCCGGGTCCTGCCGCCTTGGCCCCCCCCACCCCCCACCCCACCCCCCTGTGCCCCGTGCCCCGCCCGCGGGCCTTACTCTGGACCTGGGTCTCGGCGGGCCCGTGCAGGTCCGGGAAGGCCACCAGCAGCCGCTCCCGCTCCCGCAGCGCCTCCAGCTCGCGCTCCAGCCCCGAGATGGTCAGCCGCAGGTCGTCCGCCGCCTGCTCCAGGCCTTGCTTCTCCCCCTGCAGGCTCTGCAGCAGCTCCTGGGGCAGAGGGCGGCTCGGGCCTGGCTCCCCGGGGCGGGGCAGCGGGGGGGGGGACACCCACCCCTTCTACCCCCTGGGCGTGGGGCAGGCCTGCGGGCACCCAGCCCCCGGGGGGTCCTCCCCCGCCCCCCGCCTGCCCGCCCGCGCCCACCTGCTGGGCCTGGAGCTGGCACTGCCCCTGCTCCCGCTCGCTCTGCACGCCCTGCAGCTGCTCCTCCAAGTCGCCCCGCTGGGCCTCGGCCTCGGCCAGGCTGCCCTGCAGCTCCTCGCGCTCCTGGTCCAGGCTGTCCAGCTGCTGCAGCAGGGCCCGCTGCTTGGCCTGCAGGGACTGGGCCAGGCGGGCGGCAGGGACTGAGCCGGGCGGGCGGCAGGGACTGAGCCGGGCGGGCGGGGGGGAGGCCGTGAGGCCACAAGGACGAGGGAGACGGCGGGGTCTGTGACCTCTGCCCCCAGCCCTCCCTTTGAACCGAGTCAGTCTGTGTGTGTGGGCATGCGTGTGTGTGTGTGTGTGTGTGTGTGTGTGTGTGTGTGTGTGAGTGGGAGGGCGGCTGTGCACACATGTGAGAGGCAAGGGGTTAGAGCAGGGGTGGGCAAACTTTTTGACCCGAGGGCCACCATGGGTTCTTAAACCGGACCGGAGGGCCGGAACCAAAGCAGCCTGACCGTGCCGGCACTCTCCTCTTGGGCTGCTGGTGAAGGGGCGGAGGGGAGAGCAAGAGAACCCTCCTCCGCTCTTTCGGCTCCGAGGGGGGGGGGGGGGCGCCTCCCAGAAGCCACCCTGGATTGGCCCAGCCGTGCCTGTCCGCCCCTGGATGCCCGCCGCGCCCTCCCCGCCCCTCTTAGCCCCCTGGCAGGGGCGCCGTGGTGGCACCACTGCTTGTCAGCCCAAAACCTGGGTATGTGTGTGTGTAGGGGCGGGGGGGGAGGGGGGACAGGCACCTTACACAGACCTTCCCCCCCCCACCCCCCCGACAGTGGAGCGCTCTCCCTGAAGGCCCGTCCTCACCTCCTGGTGGCGGACCATGCTGTCCACGCGGGCCTTCTCCTTGTCCAGCTCGGTGCCGGCCCAGCGGATCTGCTGGCCCGCCCCGTCCAGCCGCCCGGCCAGCAGCTCCACCTGCTCCTCCAGCCGCTGCACCTGCCGCTCGGCCTCGGCCCGGCGCGCCGCCTCCCCCTGCAGCTGCTGCGCCCTCGCCTCTGTGGACGGAGCGGCGAGGAAAGGGCGGGGCGTCGGGGGGGGGGAGGGTGGAGGAAGTCCCCGGGGGAGGGGGTGCCCCCTGGGTGCGGGTCCCGGGCCAGGACCGGGGGTGAAGGCGTCACCGCGCATCCCCGGGGCCGTGCCACCGGCCACAGCGCGGTGCTCGAACCCCACCCGAGGGGGGCTCTGGAGACAGAAGGGCACCCCAGTTCGGGTCACTGGCCAGCCGTGTGGTCGCCCAGGCCCGTGCTGTTCCCTTTGCCTTCGCCCCAGGAGCCCAGGGGACGGAGATGGGGCACGGGGCACATCCTCACCCACGGCCTGCGTGGTCTCCTGCTGCTGCTTCAGCTCCCCCTCCAGGGTGGCCACCTTCCTCCTGAGCTCGCCCGTTTCTGTGCAGCCGGAGAGAGCCCCCTCAGCGGTCCCCCCAGGAGGCCCGGCCGGCGGCCTGCGTGCCCGGAGCCCCCTAGAGGTGGGCGGTGGCCATGGCCCCGCGGAGACACCTCCCGGGCCGGAGGGTGAGCTCCGGGAGGTCGGGGAAGCCGGGGCCCCAGGCACCCTGCTCCCTGCTGGCTGCCTGCCGCGCCTCCCCCCTCCCGGGGCCCATGTCCCCCACGGAGGCCACGCGAGGCTCGGAGAGGCCAGGGCCTTGCCCAGCAGGTCCTTCCGGCCTCATGTCAGCGGGCACCGGCCGACTTCCAGTGCCAGTGGCCGCATCGTCCTTTTGCCAGAGCCGGAGGCACCCCTGCTGGCGGGGGGGTGCCAGGGGCACAAACCCCCCAGGAGTCCCCTTGGGCGGCCGGGAACCGCTGGGTGAATGCCCCCCCCCCCCCGTGTCCTCACCCTCCGGATGGGGACAGCTCTGGGCGCATGCTCTGCCCCGGCCCCCGGGGGTCCCAGTGGGCCGACCCGTCCAGTTGCCTGGGTGGCACTGGCCCCGTGACCGTTACCGTTTTGGCCGCCTTCCTGCCCTGCCCTGTGGCTCACACCCCCCCCCCCCCAAATGCTTGTCCAGCCGCCCCGGGGCAGGGTCTGGGGCGGGGAGGGCCGCAGGAAGGCTGCACAGAGCCCGCGGTGGGGGGGTGGGGGGGTCCCCGGCCTGCGGGGCACGGACCTGCCAGCAGCTGCTGCCGGTCGCGCTCCCACTGCGCCTGCCGCTGCTGCGCCTCGTCCGCCTGCCGCCGCCGCTGGCCCTGCTCCTGGCGCAGCGCCTGCTCCAGCTGGCCCAGCTGCGCCCGCAGGCCGCCCTTCTGCCCCTCCGCCTCCTCCAGCTGCGCCCGCAGGGGCCCCACCAGCTGCGTGAGGGCGCCCACGTGCTTGCCCAGGCGGGCCAGGTCCCGGCTCTGCTCGGCCGCCCAGTGGCCCACGGTGGCGGCCGGCAGCGGCCTGACGCCGCCGGCCTGCACCAGCTGCTGGAAGTGGCCGAGGGACGAGGGCAGGTTCTGGCTCTGGCACAGGCCGATGAGCGCCCTGCCCACCTCCCGCAGGCTGCCCTGCACGCTGGCGCACGCGTCGCAGGGCACGAGGGCCGTCTCCACCGTCTGCGACTGCACGCTGCGGGTGCCCTCGGCCGCCGCCGGCCGGGCCGGCGAGTGCAGGGACACGCGCACCGAGAGGCTGCCGGGCTCCTGGCAGGCGGCGGGCAGGCCCGGGATTGGGGAGGGCGGCTTGATGAACTTGGCCGTCACAAACTCGGGGGGGCTCCGGGCCGGCTCGCCCTTGGCCGTGGGCTTGGAGGGGGGGGCCTCCCCCGGGAGGTGGGGGTCTCCACAGGCCCTTTTCTGGGTTCAGGAAAAAAAGAGAGGGGAAGCGGGTAAGGCGGGGGCCGGGGGGTCGGGGGGCGACAGGCCTGGGTGGGGACCGGTTTCCGGGGGGGGGGGATCCTCAGCGACAGCGTCACCCCAGGCTCAAGCCCGCAGCGGTTGCTGGACGAACACCGACGTGAACAAAAGAGAACCTTTCCATATAATACCTAATTAAAAAATAATTAAAAAATGGATGTGAGCCAAAACCGGTGTGGCTCAGTGGATAGAACGACGGCCTGAAGACTGAAGGGTCCCAGGTTCGATTCCGGTCTAGGGCATGTACATTGGTTGTGGCACATCCCCGGTAGGGGGCGTGCAGGAGGCAGCTGGTCAATGTTTCTCACCGACATTTCTAGCTCTCTATCTCTCTCCCTTCCTCTCTGTAAAATATCAATAAAATATATTTTTTTTAAAATGGTGGGGAAAAAACCAAAAATAATAAAATAAAAAATAGAGAACCTTTCTCTGTCCTTCGGCTGCCGGAGTCCCTAAGCCAGGCCTCCTCTCTGCTGCCCCCCAACCCCCAACCCCCGACTCGAGGCAGTTCCCTCCGCGACACTGGCAGAGTGACAGTGACAGTGACTGGCAGAGTGACAGGGACCGGCTCGGGCCGGGTGCTGGGTGCTGGGCTCTTTCCCAGGGGCCGGTGTGAGGGTGACCGCAGTTGGGGACGGGGGGTGGTGTGGTGGGGACGGGGGTACCCACCTGGGAGAGCATCTGCTGGTAGAGCGCGCCCAGCTTCAGCAGGCTGTTCCAGAAGCGCCGCACCGTGAGCCCCACGGACATGCAGGGCCCCACCGCCCGGGCCGGGGGCACGGTCTGCTCCGAGCTGAGGGTCTCCAAGTAGCTGGCACAGCTCTGCAGCAGCAGCAGGAGCCTGCGGGCGGGGGCAGCGGGGTCGGCGCCGGGGAACGGCTCAGAGCCCGCTCTGCCAGGCCAGCTGCAAGCCCAAGCCGAGGGCCACCTCCTCCGGGAAGCCCTCCCTGCTGAGCTCGGGCCTCCCTGGTGCAGCGCTCTGCCCTCCCGGGCGCTGCCCCAGCCCGCTGCTCTGGGAGGGCGCTCTGGGGGCCGGGCCGGGCCTCAGGGGCACCCTGCGTGCCCAGGGTGCCGGGCAAGGGGCTGCCTCGCAACACAGGGCGCAGGGTTCGAGCCTTCGCCTTACAGGGGCCAGAGCCAAGTCCTGAGCGGGAGCGGCTTGCCCACAGCCGCCGGGTGAGCCTGCGGGGCCGGGTGCCCTGCCATTTCCTGATCCTATTTGGGGGACTTGGTGATTTGGGGGGGGGGCGCGGAAGGAAGGGTGCTCTGTGCACACAGCCAGCCCCCCACCGGCTCCAAATGGGCGCCAGGGGCCTCTCCAGGCCTCAGAGCGAGTGGGTGCCCCGGCTTCCTGGTCCCAGGCCGGCATCCCCCCTGCTGCCGGAGTCCCTGCGTGACGGGCCCCATGACTTCATCGGCAAGGTTGGAGGGCAGGGGGGCGGGAAGGGGAAGCGAAGGGCCATGCTAATGTTAGTAACAGCGCAGTGTCGGGGGCGTGGGGGTGGGGATGGGGGTGCATGTGGAGGACCCACTGGCCTCTTCCCGGCGGCAGGGCCAGGGTTTGCAAAGCACATCCCATGTCCGGCCCCACGACAGAGCCCACAGATGCCGGGACAGAAACTCTGAATGGCAGTTGTGGGGTCCCCGACGCACGGAGACCCCGAGGAGGCAGCTGGATGCAGCCAGAGAGGCCGTGGTCAGAGCTGGGGAGCCACGGGCGGGCGGGCGGGCGGGCGGGGGAGGACAGCACAGCACACGGCACAGGGGGATCACCAGGAGGCCCTGCTCGGACCCGGCCCCCAGCGGTGCTCAGAGGTGACGGCCGCTACCAACGTCGCTCCCAGAGGTGGGGGGGAGGGGGGGCGGTCCCGTGGCTGCTGCGGGCTCACGGGGCGGGTCTCAGCACCCCGAGGACAGCAGGCTGGTCAGGGGGCCCTCACCTGTCGATGACCAGCTCCAAGAGCACGGCGTGAGACAGCTGGGTGAACTCGGGGTCCCCTGGCACGTGGTCATAGTGCTCGAGCAGGGCCACCATGTCCAGGTCGCAGGCCACGTGGTCGGGGAACTTCCAGGAGGGGAAGCGCACGGGGCCGGCCCGGGAGAAGACGTCCACGATGGTGCCCTGCAGGTCGGTGAGGTCCTGGCGCAGGCTGTCCATGCAGGCCTGGCTGCCCAGCAGGTGGGCCATGCTCCGGGCTCCTGGGGGTGGGCAGACGGCGGCCCCGTCAGCCGGAGCCCTGTGGCCGCGGCTACAGGAACCTGCCTCGGGCCCAGGCCCCGGGGGGGGGGGCGCCCTGTTCACCAGCCCCCGGCCACCTGGCCCTCGGAGGCCTGTGCAGGTGTCTGCACGTAAAGACGCCAATAAAAGCTCCCCATGGGCCAAGACCGGTGTGGCTCAGTGGATAGAGCATCGGCCTGCGGACTGAAGGGTCCCGGGTTCGATTCCGGGCATGTACCTTGGTTGCAGGCACATCCCCAGTGGGGGGTGTGCAGGAGGCAGCTGATTGATGTTTCTCTCTCATCGATGTTTCTAATTCTCTATCTCTCTCCCTTTTTCTCTGTAAATAATCAATAAAATATATTCTTTTAAAAAGCTCCCCGTGGACAGTAGTTAGGACGATGGTGATCACGTTGGTAGCGCGGGCCATTGTGCTCTGGGCAGTTGCCTGCCTGCCCCATCTCCCCTCTGCCCCTGCGGCCCCCACACAACGCTTCCTGTCCATCTGCAGAACCTGGGACTGGGATTTGGGTGAACTGTGTTCATGGCCAAGACTCAGAAGGCAGGCAAGCGACAGACCCTGTCCTCGCCCCTCCCGGGGCTCCTCGCTGTCAGAGCCAGCGCCCTGCTCCCTGCTGGCAGCCCCGTGGGTGCTGAGCCCTGACCCTTGCTGGGTGGGGGCTGGGGGTCCGGGGAAGGCTCGTCTTTTGTGGATTTCCCAGCAGCGTTAAGTCCAGAACTGGCTGCGAAACCTGTTTTGCTCAGACTGACCAGGTGTGCGGGTGAATAATGCGGGGTTTGTCAATAGATGGAGTTGCACATATGTTGATATAAATGCGATTTGATGTGTACGCTGTTTTGTTGTGTTGACAACAAGCTTCAAAACTTCGAATGTCAAATTTTCTGAAGGTGTTAGCATCGTAGATGTTTTTAGGGTTAACAATGTCGAATTTTGTGCCAAAAAAAAAAAAGCATTTGCAGAAAGTTTTAATTCATTAGTTTATTTTGAAGAAAAGCGCTGCTTGAAAGTGATGGTTTACTTCGGGAGGCTTATGGTGAACATGCTCCATCTCAAGACACTTGGGAACGCTGGTTTAAACGCTTTAAAAGGGATGATTTCGATGTGAAAGACAAAGAACGTCCAGGTCAACGGAAAAAGTTTGAAGACCAACAATGGCAAGCATTATTGGATGAAGATGGGTCTCAAACTCAAAAACAACTCGAAGAAAGATTAAACGTTGCTCACAAACAATTTCCGATCATTTACAAGCAATGGGAAAGATTTTGAAGGAAGGAAAATGGGTGCCACATCAACTGAAGGAAAGACAAATGGAAAACTGAAAAGTCATCAGTAAAATGTTGCTTCAATGGCATGAAAGAAAGTCTTTTTTTTAATTGAATTGTGACAGGCGATTAAAAGTGGATTTATTCTGAGAATCCCAAACGCACAAAATCTCGGGTTGATCCAGGTCAACCATCAACATTGACTGCAAGGCCAAATTGCTTTGGAAAGAAGACAATGCTCTGCATTTGGTGGGATCAGGAAGGTGTGGTGTATTATGAGCTTCTAAACCAGGTGAAACCATTAATACTGGTGGCTACCGACAACAAATAATTGATTTGAACCACCTTTGATTGTAAAATGGGCCAGAAGACACGGCCAAGTAATTTTGCTTCATGAGGACGCACCGTCACACATTTCAAAAACCAGTTAAAGACGCGTTCAAGGATCTTGCCTGGGAAGTATTAGCCCACCCGCCGTGTTCACCAGCCCTCGCTCCTTCAGACGACCACGTGTCCCGATGGACGGCACACGCACTGTCTGAGCAGCACTTCAACACGCACAGAGAAGTGGACAATGGGGACCTCTGAATGGTCTGCCTCAAAACGAGAAAAGTTCTATAGGGACGGTATCCGCCAATGACCTGAAAGAGGGGGGAAATGTGTCCCTCGCTGAGCGGTGTTTTTGGGGGGCAGTCTCTCCACCTGGGAGCACGGGGACTGGCCTGTGAGTTCCCCGGGATGTGACTGAGCCACCGGTGCTGGGAGGCGCAGAGGCACCCGGGGGGGGGGCTGTGCGAGGGCTGGGCCTCCAGCCCCACAGCGGAGCAGGCCCTGTTCTCACCTGGGCGCGGGTGCCTGCCCGGGACGCGGGGCGTCTGCACAGGTGCCTGCCCCCGCTCAGACCAGCCTGTCCGCTCTGGGGTTCGGGCTCAGGGGCTCCTCCGGTGCTGATTTCCTGTCTCCCGCGCAGGCCTGGCCGCACGCAGCTCTTCGGTCCTGGGGATGAATGAAGGCCGGAGTGGGTGGGTGAGTGGGCGCTCGGAGAGAGCTTCCTGGGGGGCCCGGCTGGAGGGATAAGGTGGGGAAAGGGCAGGTGGGTTGCCTGGCGTGGGCCTGAGCACAGACAGCACGGGGCCATCTCTGACCTCAGGACCTACTGTGTGCACAGGCGACAACACGCGGGCTCTGGGAAGCGAGGGGTTAGCGGGGGCCACGCAGGGAGCGGGGGCTCTGGAGCCAGCATCTCGTGCCGGGCTGCTTCTGGAGCAGCCCTGGGCGGAGGAAAGAGGATGCAAGCCACAGAGGGGATTTTCCGTTTCCTACTGGCCCCGCGGGAACAGGTGAATTACACTTAACAATGTATTTAACCCAATGTGCCCAAAATAGTATCGCTCAAGCATGAAATATAAATTTAAGGGGTTTTCTGTGAGTGTGTGTGTGTGTGTGTGTGTGTGTGTGTGGTTTGTTTTTTAAAAATTTTTTAAATCAATACTTTTCCCCCCCGATATTTAAAAATATATATTTTATTGATTTTTTTACCGAGAGGAAGGTAGAGGGACAGAGAGTTAGAAACGTGGATGAGAAAGAAACACCAATCAGCTGCCTCCTGCACACCCCCTACCGGGGATGTGCCAGCAACTAAGGTACATGCCCTTGACCGGAATCGAACCTGGGACCCTTCAGTCCGCAGGCCGACGCTCTATCCACTGAGCCACACTAGTTTCGGCTGTCTTTTGTATGTTTGTTTGTTTTTGCATCAAGTCTCAAAATCCAATATCCACTAGACACTTAAAAGTACATATCCAGCCGAAACCGGTTTGGCTCGGTGGTAGAGCGTCGGTCTTCGGACTGAAAGGTCCCGGATTCGATTCCGGTCAAGGGCATGTACATTGGTTGCGGGCACATCCCCGGTAGGGGGTGTGCAAGAGGCAGCATCGATGTTTCTAGCTCTCTATCTCTCTCTCTTCCTCTCTGTGAAATATCAATAAAAATATATATTTTTTAAAAAAAGTACATATCCAATTGGACCAGCCACTGTTTTCAAATGCACCCCCACATGGGCTGGCGGCTGCCGTCTCGGACAGGGTAGGAGTGGAGGGCCAGACCCTGTGCTTATTCAGCCCGCAATACTAAGTGCCTACTGTGTGCTGGGCACGGGGTACTGGGAGGAACCACGACCTGTGCCGAGAGGGTGTCTGCAGGGGGTGCGTCAGCGGTGACAGTCCCACCCGCAGGGCACAGAGTATCCGCCCCCAACACTCGAGCATACACACACACACACACACACAGGCCCACGGTCCTCACACGTATGTTGCTTCAGTGGTTGCCTCTCGGGAGATACTGCTGCTCGTGAGATGTTACGTCCCCAAAGAACGAGCCTGAAACCAAGAGAGAAAAACAGACCCACGTCCTGGTTCTCCTTCCCGAAAAGGGCGGGCAGAGAGCGAAGCCCTGGGATTCAGGAGCCTGCCCAGGTCCCGACTCGGGTGAGATTCCCGGCTCTGATAGCAGCGCAAATGTCAGTGGACAAGGAAGGGCAGCTCCGTGTACCCGGGTCGACTGCGGGGGACGTGGCAGATGTGCGGATAGGAGCGCGGTTTGGAAACCACGTAGGCATGTGTCAGGGGAAGGCTTTCGAATTTCTGAAGCTGCCCACCGAGATGCGAGGTCACGGCCGTAAACATGCACTTTCGAAACCCTCAAACCATGGCTGTGGCGGCTGCTGGTCTCTGACTCAGGACTGCTAATTGTGAATTGTCTGGGGACGGCGCAGACGTGGAGTGGAGACGACCAAGGAATAAAAGTTAACTGCTCGAGAAGAGGGCTGAGAGTGGCCGGGGCTGGGGTTCCCCCTCCACCCCCCAAGTTGCTAGAAGAAATAAAGGACGTGCCGGAACCGGTGTGGCTCAGTGGATAGAGCGTCGGTCTGTGGACTGAAGGGTCCCGGGTTCAATTCCGGTCAAGGGCAAGTACCCTGGCTGCGGGCGCATCCCCGGTAGGGGGTGTGCAAGAGGCAGCTGGTCGATGTTTCTCTCTCTTCGACGTTTCTAGCTATCTCTCTTCCTTCCTCTCTGTAAAGTATCAATAAAAATATTTTTAAAAAAGAAAAGAAATAAAGGAGTGACACTTGTGATGTCTGGCACAGGGTCTGGCTCGCGGTCGTGGACAAGAAATCCCCGCTATCATTAGTCTACCTGCGTGACACTGGCGTGAACTGCTTATGGGGGTGGGGGGTGTCAGGGAAGACGCGAGAAGGCAGCACCCCTTCCTGTCACGGCCCCATTTCACAGACGAGGAAGCCAACGTCCAGGCAAGCGCTCGGAGCCCGCCCGCATGCAGGGATTGGGCAGGAGAGGAGGGACGACAGAGAGGGGAGGATCGTAGGGGCGCAGGGGTGGAAGCAAAAATATGGGGTTCCCCCGGGGATCTGGGAGGCACCTGTGGGAGTGAGGGACCCCAAAAGAAGCGGGGGTGCCCCATGGTGAGGGGCGGGGACAACGGGGACATCTGTAATATTTTCCACAATCAAGATAAATTTAAAAAATAAAGGAAGCCGAAGCCGGTTTGGCTCAGTGGACAGAGCGTCGGCCTGCGGACTGAAAGGTCCCAGGTTCGATTCCGGCCAGGGGCATGTACCTTGGTTGCAGGCACATCCCCGGTAGGGGGTGTGCAAGAGGCAGCTGGTGGATGTTTCTCTCTCATTGACGTCTCTGGCTCTCTGTCTCTCTCCCTTCCTCTCTGTAAAATATCAATGAAATATATTTTTTAAATAAAATAAAAAAATAAAAAATAAAGGAAGCATCCCCTACTGGAGATGGCCCGTGGGGCTTGCAGGAGGGACGTAGGGGAGGCAGGCCCCCGGGTTAAAGGGCCCAGCGGTCATCAGAGCTTGGGACTCGGGAAGGGGGTGTGGAGGAGGAGGAGGTGGATCTGACACGAAAGAGGGGGCTAAGGGGGTAAGGTGTGTGTGTGGGGGGGGCTTTGAGGAGGCAGATCCGAGAGCAGGGGCTCTCCAAGGTGAGAGGCCGAGGGGAGGGAGCTGGGGACGGGGAAGGCGGGCTTGGAGGGAGCGAGGGGCCGGCTTGGAGTAGAGGAGCCGGGGGGCTACAGCCGTGGGGTGCAGGCGGGGGGCGTCCGGCGGGCGGTGCAGAACTTCTTACCGGCCTCTGGTGTCGCAGCTTCGGCCCCTGCTTTGTCTCGGCTCATGGAACTGCCCCCCCTGCGCGCCCGCAGCTCCAGGGAACCCCAGCAAACCCTGTCCCCGGCGCGCCCCGACCGCTGCCATGGCAACGGCGTCGGGCGCCCGCCCCTCCGGTGGTGGGAGGCGGGGCGGTGCGGGAACCGCGCATGCGCGGAGGAGGCGGGACCGGAAGTGTGCGTCAGCGTCGCCCTCCCGGGTGACGGCTCTCGCTCCTCGGCTGCCGCCATCTTGCGGACTTGTGGTAGCGCCGCCGCCGCGGGGACGCCGCCGTGAGGCCGCGCCGCTCGCCCACCCACACCGAGGCGGACTGGCAGCCCTGAGCGTCGCCGTCATGCCGGCGGGACCCGTGCAGGCGGTGCCTCCGCCGCCTCCCGTGGCCACCGAGCCCAAACAGGTATCGTGCCCCCCCGACCGGGACCCGCTGCCCGAGCCTAGGCCTCGGCGCGCCTCGCTTTTGCTGGAAGTAGCGGCCGCTTAGGAGGCCTTTGGGGGAACTACAACTCCCAGGAGGCAGCGCGCTGGAACCGTGGCTCTCCGGAGTGTGGCCGGCGGGCCCGCAGCTTCAGCGTCCGCTGGGAGGTTATTAGTTAGACCTGCAGAGTCTCTGCAAAGCACAGCCTAGGAAATATCGTCAGTGATGTTGCAATAAGTGGAAATATGGGGAGGGGTATACAAAATATACTTTTGTAAAGTATATATGAGTATCCTAGCCGCTATGTTATACACCGGGAACTAATGCAAATAATATTGAATGCAGGCTGTGATTGAAACATTAAATTTAAAAAAAAAATTAAAATGTAAAAAAAAAAAAAGAAATACACCCCAGCTCCTCTAATAGAAATCTGCATTTTAACAAGATCCCAAGGTGCCGAAACCGGTGTGGCTCAGTGGTAGAGCGTCGGTCTGCGGACTGAAAGGTCCCGGGGTTCGATTCCGGCCAAGGGCATGTACCTTGGTTGCGGGCACATCCCCGGTAGGGGGTGTGTGCAAGAGGCAGCTGGTCCATGTTTCTCTCTCATTGACATTTCTAGCTCTCTATCTCTCTCCCTTCCTCTCTGTAAAATATCAATAAAATATATTAAAACAAAACAAGACCCCCAAGGTGATTCATGAAAGTGTGGGGAAAACACAGCTCCCGGGCATCTCCCGTGGCAATGGGGCCCACCGGCGGCCGGGAATTTGCTCAGTAATTTCTGATTTCCCAGCCTGCCGGGGCTACAGCTTCGGGTGCTGATTCTCCTGCATCTGCTCAGCACTCAGTCTAAGCCGGACACGGAGCCCGGGCCCCACGTTACCGGGATGAAGGAGGCGCAGCTGCGGCCGGGGAGCGCTAGCTCAGCAGCTAGCAAGGGGCCGGGTGCCCGTGAATATTCCACAAGAGTGTGTGTTGCTCCACGCGCCAGTTAAGCTCTCTAGTCCTCGGTTTTGTCATCTGTGAAATGGGGGTAATTACGTTACTTAACTCGAAGGGCTCTCGTAAGGGTGATACAAGATACTGTATGCAAAGTGCTTAGAAAAGTGTATGTCACCTTCTCTGTTGTCACTGAATTTGGAAACTGAGGGAGGAGGAGGAGGAGGAAGAAGAGGAAGAGGAGGACCAGATGCCTGTTTGGCCATTCACGAGGAAAGCGGTTAGGGAATCAATTGATCTGAAGCTCCGGGGTGCAGAGTGGTCCCGGGGGCATCTGTGTGGGTGGGATTGTTAGGAGGTGACAGGAAGCGGAGGAGGTGGCTGTGAGTGTAAGGACGGTGTGAATACCGTGAAGAGAACCTCGTACAGGATTTTGGGGGGTGCCTGACGTTATAGAGCAGGTTTCTCGGGGGCATGGGTCACACAGCCAGATGACCGAGCGCGGGACTTGGCCGTCGCAGCCGTGTTTGACTTTGACAAGGGCACTTGTAATGGATGGGGACCAAGTGCGGGGGGAGGAGGTGGGAACGCAAGGCCGAGGGAACTCGGGATGTTTGGCCGAGGAAGAGGGGTCGGGAGAAGGCAGTAGGAGAAAGGGACATGAGGGCAGGGGAGAAACTTTATTTTTCTGAGACGAGAGACCTGACCCTTCGTTCACTAGAGGAAAACCAGCGAGGAAAGACGATTAGAACTTAACTCGAGTTAACGCTGAGTGTCCAGTGCGGTTTCACAAAACATTTGAGCATTGGCTGGCAGTTAAGGCTGGAGTGGATGCAGAGAGAAAAGGCACTGAATGCAGAAGGGGCCGCCCCAAAGGAGCTCTATTTTAAAAAATTAATTCAGCAAACAGTCATAAGTATCAGGTGCCAGGCACGTCGCCTGCTCTGGAACACGGATCCATGTTCTGGGTTCTGGACCGTGGCTTCTCAGAAAGATCGAGACCGGCCCCTGGACCACCTGGGCGCGTAGTAGAAATGCAGGTCCCTGGTGTCATGGACGCGGTCCAGCTCAGAGGTCGCCAGCCGGCCGGCGGCCCGTGGGGTCCGAAAGGTTGGCGACCGCTGGTCTAGCTGGTGGGGCCAGCAAAGCTGCTGCTGCTTTTACCGATTCCCCAGGAGGGTCCCTTGCAAGCACAGCCCCCCTTCTGGAGCCGAGGGTTCTGGCCCCACGGGCGTCCGCGGGAGAGACTGATGTCCAGGCCCAGACCGGGCACTTAAAGACTTTCTGTTCTTTCCCCAGCCCACAGAAGAGGAGGCCTCTTCCAAGGAGGATTCTACGCCTTCCAAGCCCGTGGTGGGGATCATTTACCCGCCTCCGGAGGTCAGGAATATCGTCGACAAGACTGCCAGCTTTGTGGCCAGGTAACGTAGCCGCTTCTGCTCGCGTGGCTTCCCGTGGCTTCTGAGCGCCCAGAGCTCTGAATCCGCACGGGTTAGCGCTGGGTTTCAGAGAGGGGCTGTCGGTGGGATTCACTGGCATTAATGGTCAATGCACCCTCAAAAGCGCAAGTCACCTGAGCAGTTAGGTCACCTGCCAGTTAGGACACTGCGGCCACAGCCTTGACCCCTCAGAGAGGCGCTCTCGTGTAGGCCCGTTGGCTCATCCAAACCACAGCCTGGCGGGGAGGTAGGCAGTGGCCAGGACTGGCGTCTGACAGCATGGCAGTGGCGGAGCGGGAGTCACACAAGCCCCAGGGTCGCCAGGAACCGAGCTTCCAAAGCAGGCCCGAGGGAAGGTCTGGAAGGCGCCGTGTCGCGGGGTATGTGTGTGTCCGTCTCAGCCACGGGCCTGAGGAAGACAGGGCTGGTCATCCTCACCGTGTGGACCGCAGTCCTCAGAGCCTCCGGTGGCCCCTCTGCAGAAGGGCCGTTGTGAGGCAGGCGTGAGACAGGGAACCTCACGCAGGTGGCGGCTGTTTTCTCGGTGGCATGGGAGCCAGTCTGAGTTCCTGGTCCCTCCCCGTCACACACACACTCACACGTCCTCACACGGGATCCTCTTGATGGCCACGTGACCCCAGAGATCAACACGTCCCCTAGTTTAGGGTCTTTAAGGTATTCCTTCAGCAGCCAGCAGGCCCCCCCAGATTACTTAAAAATGAGATTGCGCAGCGGATCTGGACCGCGCCTTGCATGGAGCAGCAGCTGGGCCGAGCAGACTGCTGCCCTCCGTCAGGGCATGTGCTCCCCCGGGGGCCACGCAGCATCCCCATCGCGATGTCTCCTTCATAGACCTGTTCCTTTCCCACCTCCCAGCGAAATGAACCGGATGGGGGGCTTTCTGTGCGGGAGGTGCCGTGCAGATTGGTCTCAGCACATTCCAGGGGCTTTGGTTCACCTGGGAATTGGGTTAAAACTGTTCTGTGCTGGACTGAACATCGCCAGCCCATGTCAGGTTTAGGACAGCAGGCGGTGGGTCTGTGATAAATGTTTATAACGTCTCATGGCAACACACATGCTTCCCCTTCTCTCCTCAAATTTTAAAAACTAACGGGAAAGGGGTGGTGGAGAAGAATCGACACGATCTCACTCCCAGAGTAGTTCCTGCCAGCTGCTTTCCCCTTTTCCTGTTTCCTTCTGGGCCTCCGCGTCCTTTTTTAGATCCTGTAACACCAGCAGAGGTGCTTCCGCATCCTGCTTTTCCCCTCGTGCTTGGTAGGAGCGTTTTCCCACGTTGCTGCGTGGTCTGGGCCCCGTGGGCCGCTCTGGGGACGCTGCACCGAGTTGAGGCGATGGGCCTTCCGTGGCTTTTCCTCCGAAGTTGTTTCCAGCATTTCAGTTTGTCATGTGAACCTGACAAACCTGGGGAAGTCTCTGAGCGCTTTCTTTCCCGTTTAGTTTCTTTAGAGGAAATAGCGTGGTACATTACTGGCTGAAGGAGGATTTTAAAGATTTCTTAAACATTTTGCCACGTAGCCTTCCAGTAATTTTGTGTCACCCTCTTCTGCTCAGAGTGTAACCAGGTTCCCTTAGAAACAATAAATCTATGCACCCACATCTCTAGATCTGTTGTTGATCGCCTTGTAGGCATTTCTAAAACGCTGCACGTGCTTTTGTTGACGTTGCTCTGAAGGGATGGACTGGATTTCAATCTGGAATACAGCCAACCCGAGACCCTTCGTTTCACACATGCTGATTGATGAAGCAGCGCAGACCGTGGAAATCCCTAACTAACACGGTCTTCCAAAAGCGGTTGTGGGTGTGCTTTTTGTAGGTTAGGGCTTCCCTTCTCCGCATTTTCCTCTCAAGGAACTGCAGTGGAAATCACCCTTAGAAGTCCCGCCAGCTGGGTTGAGTCAGAATCCTGTCCTTTTCTGTTGAAATCTTTCTTTGGAGAGAGAGCACAGTTTTGACATTAGACTAACTGACAGCCACAGAAGAGCTGTCTGCATTGCTGCAATCTGCCGGCCGTTCCCAGATGCGGGGAGGCTGTGGCTTCCAGGCCACGATGGTGGAGACAGTCAGAGCCCCTCTTCCCAGCGGCCCTGTCTGCCCGGCACTAGGGGGTGTGGTGGCCACGCTTTGGCGGAGCGTACGTTCACTCTCCCCCTCGCGTGCAGCTTGCCTGCGGAAGGAGTGGGACGAAAGCTGCTTCCTCGAGCGTGAGGTTCGGGTTGTACTGATTCACTGTCAGACCGGGACCTGCCTCATGGTGTCAGTCACGCTGCAGTGTGAGCCGACGCCGGCTCTGGCTGGAGGCGCGATGGAGGAAGCCCAGTCATCTGATACCCAGGGTCTCTGTGTAAGGACAGCTCTTCCCGCTCTTAGGGAAGTGACAGCTCTCGCGTTTGCAGGCCACTCTGCTTCAGGAAGACTGGCATCTCCAGTCTTCCTGAAGCAGAGTGGTATTAAGTTCGATCTTAATAATCCAAGATAGAGGAGGCGGCATTAGCGACATTCACACACGGGAAATGGAGACAGAGAAGTGTGGTAGCTTGTTGAGTCAGTAATGAACCCAAAACTTGGCCATGTCCTTACCTGTGTCTTTAAGGTTAGTGCACCCTCTGACTGGCACGGCTATTATACACAGGATGGGGCAAAGTAGGTTTACATTTGTGAGTATGCAAAACTTTATTTTTGTATTATTGCTTAGCAATGATTGTATTACCATCCATATGAACCATTATAAACCTACTTTGCCCCACCATGTATGTATGATGCCTTGAAATACTATTAGTGGGACTCTAAAAAATCGGGGTTCCCTAAACATTCCGAGAGAGACCTTTTTTCATGATTTTGAGGTTTATAAAGGCATGCACACTGGGCCATGAGGCGGAGTAGAGACTGCCAGGTGCAGGCCTCCCCCGTCCTCACTGCTGCCCTCCTGAAGGCGCCTCACCCGCCGCCCAGGGTCGCCCGCGGAGAGTGTGCACGGCCTCACCGGCAGGAAGGGAGGCGATTAGCCAAGTCTGATTGTCTGCATTTTCGTGGCTTTTTCAGCCCTTCTCGTTACCCAAAGGGCAAAGTCTCAGTTTGGTGCTCAGAGAACTTCAGCACCTTCCCAGCATTCTGTAATTCACCTTTTAACTAAGAAAACTGGCCTCTAGCACAGCACTCTTGGAGCTAAACTTTAACAGTCTAATGCTTTTTTTTCCTTGTTTAATTTTAAGCCTGCCTTTTATAGTAAAGCCATATTGATTTTTACTTGAAGTAGTAATATATGCCTTCCTTTGTAAGTACATTTTTTTAAAAGTGAGTAAATCTTACTAAAAAAAAAAGGCAATAGTCCAGATGGGCTTTGGAAATAGCGAGACTGACACAGGAGGCAGACGGCACTGGTGCTGATGGCAGGGTCTGAGAGATGGGCCGGTTTGAGTGATGGGCGGGCGGTGTTCTGGGTCTCGGCAGTTGCATTGGTCGTGGTATTGATTCTTTTTTCCCTCCTTCTAGAAACGGACCTGAATTTGAAGCTAGGATTCGACAGAACGAGATCAACAACCCCAAGTTCAACTTTCTGAACCCCAACGACCCTTACCATGCTTACTACCGCCACAAGGTCAGCGAGTTCAAGGAGGGGAAGGCCCAGGAGCCCTCGGCCGCCATCCCCAAGGTCATGCAGCAGCAGCAGCAAGCCACCCAGCAGCAGCTGCCCCAGAAGGTTGGAGCCAACCCCTGCCCTCCCTTCCCCACGCCTGAGAGGGAGGCCGGGATCGGGAGGGAGAGGGAGTAATGAACTCTGCTATCCAAACCACACAGCCCCGCAGGGAGAGACGTGGGTCCCTCCGTCTTACAGAGGCAGACGCAGGCTCAGAGCGAGTCTTGCCGACTGCTGGCATTTCTTTAGCACTGCCCGTGAGCTCTGCGCTCGGTGCTCTAGGGGTCTTGTCTCACTGCATCGCACAGGGCTGCATGAGGAGCCAGCGAAGCGATCATTTTACGGGTGAGAGGTCTGAGGCCCAGGGAAGTGTGATTTACTCAGGGCCGGAGTCCGGACCTAACGTGCATGCTTTCAGCCTCTTCCCTCTGCCTTGTCCAAGGCTTGCGGGCCCTTCCTCACGCCATCATTCGATCTCACTTTCCCAGTCGCGCACCCCATCCCCTAGAACCTGGCCGGCCCTCATACCCTCAGCACCAGGCCCAGGACTGGGCGATTAGGATGGTCAGTGGGACAGGAGGGGCTGGCGCACTTTGCTTCCTTTGTAGGCCCAGACTGGCCCTGTCTTTCTCTGCTCCTTTGCTCTGGCAGAGGTGCCTCGTCTTAACGGGGGAGGGAAAGGCTGACGTAGGCTCTGAGGCCTTGCGTTGCCACTTACACCACTAGGGCCTCGGGCTCCTATCTCAGTTCCTTCCTCTGTGAGAAGGATTCTCGGTACCCGTTCTCCCACCCACGGTTCCTGTGAGGCCAGATGAGGAAACATGTGGAAGTCCTTCCGCCATTGGGTCCTCTGCACACACACAGGGCCTCCTGCATCCTCTCTCGCCCTCGGTTGGGACTTGTGAGCCCTGTTCCTATCAGGTCTGCTCCCCAGTTTTAGCCGTCGATTTCAGGGCAGCAGCAGAGAGAGAGGGGCAGGATCTCACCGGAAGCCTTTCGGGTCGCTGAGGCCACCGCTGCTCTTGTGAGTCAGGACTCACACCGGTGCCAGAGGTGTGCACACCCCGACCGGAAGCTTAGAGCCCCGGAGCCAGTCCCCCCCTGTGCCTCGTGCCCACGCGCCCTCTGCCTCGTAGGTGCAAGCGCAGGTGATCCAGGAGACCATCGTGCCCAAAGAGCCCCCTCCCGAGTTCGAGTTCATCGCGGACCCCCCCTCCATCTCGGCCTTCGACCTGGACGTGGTGAAGCTGACGGCTCAGTTTGTGGCCCGGAACGGGCGCCAGTTCCTGACGCAGCTGATGCAGAAGGAGCAGCGCAACTACCAGTTTGACTTCCTCCGCCCGCAGCACAGCCTCTTCAACTACTTCACCAAGCTGGTGGAGCAGTACACCAAGGTGCCTGCGGGGGCGCCGGCCCCAGCACGCCCTCCGCCCCCGTCTGCAGGGACAGGGCTCCTCTCTGGGCCCCTGGGTGGTGGTGACATTTCATTTCCCTGTGAAACCTTGACTTATATTCGGTTTTCCCTTTTAAATGCAACATTCACTGCTGTTTCCAAAGAAATTTGAAATGCGTGACTGATAACTGTATTAGTGAGTGCCTGCTATGTGACGAGGCCAAGTGGTGTTAGCTAGCTGCTTTTTAAAAAAATTACATATATATATTCTTACTGATTTCAGATCGGCTGCCTCCTGCACGCCCCCTACTGGGGATGGAGCCTACAGCCTAGGCATGTGCCCTAACTGGGAATTGAACCGTGACCACTTGGTTCATAGGTCAATGCTCAACCACTGAGCCATGCCGGCCAGGCATGCTAGCTGCTTTGAAGTGCATTTACATTTTTAGGTGCCTCGCATGGGGCCTGAGAAAGAAGCAAGCCCGTAGTAATTGACTCCTATTGCCTAATTTAATTCTCTTCTGAACCCATGAGGCAATAGTGTCTTCTCCCTTTTTTAAAAGCAGGGGCAGGCTCAGAGCGGAAGTCGCTTGCTCATGGTCTGTCGGCTGATACGTAGCTGCACAGACGGGCCGTGTGCTGGGTGATCCGCCACGGCTTTGCTCTGCTGGTTCTTACAGCAGCCTTTTAAGTCGCTCGTGCCAGCTTCAGTGGTGGCGCCACCGTTCTGTGGAAGGAGACCAAGCTACCGAAGTGAAATAACTTGCCCCAAATCACAGAGCCAAGTGGAGCTGGGATTGGGATCCAGAGTCCCGTGCTCTCCCTTCTGCACCTTCCCACAGCCCAGGGCCCCCCCCCCCCCCCCCCCATCCTGGGTTGTGCCACACTGACTTTAATAACTTTAACAATCTGTGTTTCAGATCTTGATTCCGCCCAAAGGCTTGTTTACAAAGCTCAAGAAGGAGGCCGAGAACCCCCGAGAAGTTTTGGACCAGGTAAACTCATTTTTTAAAAATATATATATTTTAAAAAGTTATTTCAGAGAGGAAGGAAAAGGGAGAGAGCCAGAAACATCAATGATGAGAAAAAAATAATTGGTTGGCTGCCTCCTGCACACCCCCCCACTGGGGATCGAGCCCGCAACCCAGGCATGTGCCCTTGACTGGAACTGAAACTGTGACTCTTCAGTCCACAGGCTGTCACTCTGCCCACTGAGCCCATGGGAAGTCGCTAGGGCTGAACTCATTTTCTATAACCAGTTATGGATGTGGAAGTCACTGATGTGGGTTGTGTTTTGTGTGTGTGTGTGTGTGTGTGTGTGTGTGTGTATGTATGTATGTAATCTCCGGGGCAGTGCCTTGTGTTCTAGGCACAGGAGTGGGGAAGAGAGGCCTTCCGCTCCCAAGCCCGAAGGAGCCTGGGCTCTGTGCCCCGACCCTCTGCTCTCGGCGTCACCAGGCCTCCCTCTTTCCTGCCCTCGCGAGAAGCCAGCTCCCAAGCAGGTGCCTGGGGTAGCCCAGGTTTTCAGAGTTGAGGACAGAAGGCACCTCCTTAGGACACTGCCTTTGTGGCCAGGCCTTATGTTTAGACCAGTGTTGTCCTGTGGGGAGCAGTGGTCATTTCATTTGATATGATTATGCTTTGTGCCCACACATTGCAAGACACCGTGGTGTAAGGGTCTTCAGCTTCACGTCATCAAGCACCCGAATAGGTTCCCAGAATCAGGATGACCTGGATCGAGGCGACTTCGGACATTTGTCATCTCCTGCTTCTGCTGTTCACGAGAGGAGATAGTGAACACTTGGCTAGTTTTTGGAGCAGTGCTGTCCATAGCTCAACAAACTGGCTTGGATGGTCGCACGAAGTCTTGTTTCTCAGGCTCTCTGGCCGCTTCCCTTGAGCACTCGGTTGCCACGCAGACTTCCCCTGAACACAGCTCCTCGCTACCTCCAGCAGAAATCTCCAGGGTTATGACAAATGGCCGGCCTCGGGCCTCGGCAGGCGGTTTCTGTGGCTTTTAGAGTTGTCATCCTGCCCGAACGCTGGGCCTGGCCGAGACCAGACACAAGGGCCACAGTTAGCTCCCGAGTCCCCCTCTGCAGGCACGGCAGCTGGGAGGTGCACTTGTCCCAGGCCCCACGGCGACACCTCCGCCAGGAGCAGACCCTGACTCCCTCCTCCTGTGCCTGGCTCTGCAGGTGTGCTACCGCGTGGAGTGGGCCAAATTCCAGGAGCGCGAGAGGAAGAAGGAGGAGGAGGAGAAGGAGAAGGAGCGGGTGGCCTACGCGCAGATCGACTGGCATGACTTTGTGGTGGTGGAAACGGTGGACTTCCAGCCCAACGAGCAAGGTGGGTCTGGGAGGTGGGTCTGGGGGGAGGGGGGAAGCCAGGCGTCAGAGCCGTCCCGGGAGAGCTTGTGGGGTGCCCCCAGAGAAGAGCGGACTCCTCGGAGGGCGGTGTCCTATTCCCTTTCCCTCTGCCCCCGAGCACTTCATCCTACCGCACTGTCCCAGCTAAGCTTAATCCGGCAATGCCCACTGCGTCAGACTCCGGCGGGCTCTGGAGGGGGAGAGGTCGGCCCCCGGCCTCGGAGAGCTCACCGCGTGCGGAGAGCACGGAGGGCCTTTACGGGGATCATGTCTCCCCTCCCCCAGGGAACTTCCCGCCGCCCACCACCCCGGAGGAGCTGGGCGCGCGGATCCTCATCCAGGAGCGCTATGAGAAGTTTGGGGAGAGCGAGGAGGTGGAGATGGAGGTCGAGTCTGATGAAGAGGACGAGAAGCAGGAGAAGGCGGAGGAGCCTCCTTCCCAGCTGGACCAGGACACCCAAGTGCAGGACATGGACGAGGTGTGCCCCCGGGCCCCGGGCCAGCCTGAGGAGTCCTAGATCCAGCCCCTCGAGCGGCTCGGAGGAGGCGGGGGTCCTGGATCAGCAGCACAGAGCCTTCCAGCCTGGGTACAAAGAGGCTTTCACAAGCAGGGCCTGGCCTGCGCCTTCCCCTGCCGGAGGCCCTGTTCCCTCCCCTCCCCCCAGGCCGGCTCTGCTGGGGACCCTCCACTCCTCGGCTTTGGTGCAAACGGTCAGCAGTCCCAGAGCTTTCCGAAGCGGCCTGTGCTCTCGGACCTGCCCTCGGAGCCGGCCTTCCGGCAGGCAGGGGCTCCGGGCCCGCCGCGCTCCTTCCCCCAGAGAAGCCGTGCAGCGGGGAGAAAGGCCTGTGTCTGTGGGAACTGGCTTTCTCCCTCCCTCCCAGCGGCAACCCTCGAGGCTGCCTTGCTCCCCGCACCCCTCCCTGGCATGCTAAGTGCCCTGGCCTCCCGGGACTGCCCGGTGCCAGCTGCTGAGAGTGCCCGGGCAGAGCATTAGCGCCGCGGCCCCAGCTTCCCATTCATGCGGCGACGGAGCGGTTGGCTGGCTGCCGCTGGCCTCGCCGCCCGGAGGCTTAGCACACGGCCACTGGCTGCAGCCTGGGCGCCCCGCCATCCTGAGAGCCTCGGGGCTCGGCGGCTTCTCGGCCCCTCTTTAAACCCCGCCGCTGCTTTGCTTTTCAGGGTTCGGATGACGAAGAAGAAGGGCAGAAAGTGCCCCCGCCCCCAGAGACGCCCATGCCGCCGCCTCTGCCCCCGACCCCAGACCAGGTCATTGTCAGGAAGGACTACGACCCCAAAGGTGGGACCTGCTTTCCCGCCCTCGAGTTCCTCAGCCCGCCCGGTGCTAGAATGGCTCCCGGCGGCTTTAAAGGCAGCGGTAGCCCCTCCAGCCCCGCCTCACGGGGGCCACGGGGAGCCATCTCCGGCGCCTGACAATCCCCCCAGCGCCAGGCGCCGGTGGCAGTGAATGGCTGCGTCAGGGATGGGTGATGCATGAATGAAATGACACCCTCTTCACCCAGGCTGCACCCAGGGTGCTCACTCGGCATCTTCCCTTCTAGCTTCCAAGCCCCTGCCCCCGGCCCCTGCTCCGGATGAGTACCTCGTGTCCCCCATCACGGGGGAGAAGATCCCCGCCAGCAAAATGCAGGAGCACATGCGCATCGGGCTGCTCGACCCCCGCTGGCTGGAGCAGCGAGATCGCTCCATCCGCGAGAAGCAGAGCGACGACGAGGTGTACGCTCCAGGTGAGGAGGGGGTGCCCCCACCCGGTCCACCCCCTTCTCTGACTCGGCCCTGACCCCCTTTGACCCAGGGAATCTCTGAGCTACAGTCAACTCGCTTTAAGCCAACAGAAAGCAGCAGTTGAGCCCCACAAAAGCTTCCAATGTTATCCACAGCCTGTGATGCTACAAAAGAGCCCCCCCCCCCCCCCCATTTTGCAGAACGACTAGCAATAGGCCTCCTCCAAAGACGGGCACCTGCCAGGGATGGCGTGTGCCCATTGACATCCCAGAGCCAGACCCGGCCGGCTGGGAAGGGCTCATTCTGCGGCTGTCTTAGGAGGAGCCTCCCGCGGCACCTCTGTGACGGCTGCGTGAGGTGCGGCAACAGCGGCTGTCCCAGAGGGAGGGGACCAAGCTCTCCGTCTTGACGTGACCCTGGCCTCTCAGTTGCCTTTCCTTCACCAAGGAGTTGGCCACGCTCTGGTTTATAGGCTTCCTGAGAGCTGATTGGGCAGCCTTCCCCGGCTCGGAGGGCAGGCTGCTGGGTGGGACTAGGCCAGCCTCCACCCTGCCCCCCACCGGAGAGCTGCTGCCTGTCGGAGGGCCCGGGGCTCAGAGTCCCTTTCTGTCCCGTCTGGCCAGGTCTGGACATCGAGAGCAGCTTGAAGCAGTTGGCCGAGCGGCGTACCGACATCTTCGGCGTGGAGGAGACGGCCATTGGTAAGAAGATCGGCGAGGAGGAGATCCAGAAGCCAGAGGAAAAGGTGCAGTTTGGGTCCTCCCGGAGCCTCCCCGCCCTCAGACCCCACGCCGGCTCAGGCCCGGGCATCCTGACGGTGCGGCGGCGCTCTCCCCCGCAGGTGACCTGGGACGGCCACTCGGGCAGCATGGCCCGGACCCAGCAGGCCGCGCAGGCCAACATCACCCTCCAGGAGCAGATCGAGGCCATCCACAAGGCCAAGGGCCTGGTGCCCGAGGATGACACCAAAGAGAAGATCGGCCCCAGCAAGCCCAACGAGATCCCTCAGCAGCCGCCGCCTCCGTCCTCGGCCACCAACATCCCCAGCTCAGCGCCGCCCATCACCTCGGTGCCCCGGCCCCCGGCAGTAAGCCCGCAGCCCCCGTCGCTGTCTCTCGGGGCCTGGTTCTGGGGTTGGACGCTGCTGGCTGAGCGGGGCCTGCGTGCGGAGCGGGTCAGAGACAGAGAGCCCTTTAATGGAAGGGAGCCGCCAGCCTGACCTTCTGTCTGTGTGGGAGGATTGGAACAGGGAGGGAGGCAAGTGGCAGATGCAGAGCATCTTGGAGCAGAGGGGCTGCAGGGCTTAATGGGCCTTTGAGGAGCGCTGGCTGGTCTCCAGGAGGCGCCGTCAAGGTCAGCCTCGTTGGCTCTCGGTGTCGCCATGAGCGGCTGGTTGAGTCCCAAGTGGGAAGAGTGCTGCCCGGCCTCCCGGCGAAGTCCCTGTCTGAGCCGGGGTGAGGCTGCGATCTCAGCCCCGGGGCCGGAGTTGGAGCCCCATCCTTAAAGCCGCAGGTGACCACTGCCGGCTGTGAGTCCGCCTGGGCTTCCTGTGACCGTGGGGTCCCTCTCCCCACAGATGCCGCCTCCCGTCCGCACCACGGTTGTGTCCGCAGTGCCCGTCATGCCCCGGCCCCCGATGGCTTCAGTGGTCCGACTGCCCCCGGGCTCGGTGATCGCTCCCATGCCGCCCATTATCCACGCGCCCAGGATCAACGTGGTGCCCATGCCTCCCTCCGCCCCTCCCATCATGGCCCCCCGCCCCCCGCCTATGATCGTGCCCACAGGTCAGTGTCTCCTGTCGCTTCTCGGCCATTGGGTCAGGACTCCAGAGCAGTGGCTGGGGTGCTAGCTGGTCAGGCCCCGGGCCTAGCCCAGATGAAAGCCATGGCTGCCCCGTGTGAGTTCCCTGAGCCAGGAGCTGGGGGCCACGGCTCTTGGGGGACATGTCTGAGGTGACAGCTGGGGTTTGTGCAGCCGGAGGAGTCACAGTGATTACTGCGGGCGGGCGCCCCTCCATCCATCAGTCCTGCCCCTTTCCAGTGCCCGGCCACCCTGTGTGGGCAGCGTCCTGGTCCCCCGGCCAGGAAGCCGGCCGGCTGCCAGCTCAGCAAGGAGGGCCTTTCACACCTCTCACTGGGAGAAACGGCAAACCTGTGCCTTCTGCCCCCTAAGGTCTCACCGGCCCTGATTCCTAGGCCCTCCCCCACTCACAGCTGCTTATTCCTGTCCTCCAGCCTTCGTGCCCGCTCCTCCGGTGGCCCCTGTCCCAGCTCCAGCCCCGATGCCCCCTGTCCACCCTCCGCCGCCCATGGACGACGAGCCTGCCTCCAAGAAGCTGAAGACGGAGGACAGCCTCATGCCCGAGGAGGAGTTCCTCCGCAGGAACAAGGTGTGCGGTCCCAGAGCGCTGCCCGGGGCCGCCCTGACCCAACACTGCCTCCCCCGTTCTGCTCCACGGCTTTGGCTTCCAGGCCCGGTCAGCCATTGTGGCCCGGGCGGGCTGAGCCCGTGTTGATGGGGGCCAGCAGCGGGAGGAGCGGACAGACCGCTTTGGTCCTGGCGGGGACGGCTATAGAGGCCGGAGGGGGGCCGGGCTGCACGGCAGCGGGGCTGGTGTGTGGAAGGGAGCTCAGCCCCGAGCGGCCGTTTCAGCCTTTTCCGTCTCACGGCACACACACAACTGCTGACATTCTGCTGCACACCAAAAACGTATATTTTTTGCCAACCCGACCAAAAAAATAGGTATAATTTTGATTCATTCACAACAGACAGCTGTTGTTGTGTCAGTGGGGTCATTTTTTTATTTGACAACCTAAGGGAAAAGATGTCAGGTATTGACATGTGTTAAAAATTCTAGCAGCACACCAGTTGAAAATTGCTGCCCTACAGGGAATCCTGGGTGCGGTTCTTAATTTCTTTGTGGCCTTCTCCTCCAGTGTCAGCCCGTAGGGGGTCTGCCTGTTGGGGGGATCCTGTTGGGGAGGTGGGGATCCTGGCACTTCGGTCCGTGGGAAAGTTGTTAGGCTCCGTCCATGGGAGGCAGAACAGTCCCAGCCCCTTCCCCCCAGTGCACTTGACAAATCTTTGTCTCCTTTTTTTCTCAATGTCTCCCATCTCTTGAGGGTTCAAGTGCCAGGGCAAAGCGACATACCGTACGCGCACTTGTCCCTTTAGTGCTCACAGTACCGCGCGGTGATTGTGGTTAGCTGCCCAATAGACACGGCTTTGAAGTTCAAAGAGACCTCGTTACCGTTAGCGGGCAGACTGAGCGGAAACGCAGTTCTCTGAGTGCACAGTGCATGTTCTCCCCCGTGTAATTCTTGGGGTTTGCAGAGCATTTCCGTGTCACTTCCTCAGCTCCGGGCTCACCAGGGGGCAGGGTAGAGACCATTTTAAAGAGGAGAAACCAAATCTTGTGCCATGCCCCCAAGTGGCTCAGGGACGGTGTCCAGGAGCCCAGATGGAGCGGTGACAGCCTCCTGGCCAGGAATAGGAGAGCATAGCCGATCGGCTCAGGGATCCCAGGCGTAATGGCCGCCTCCTGTGTTGCAGGGTCCGGTGTCCATCAAGGTCCAGGTGCCCAACATGCAGGACAAGACGGAATGGAAACTGAACGGACAGGTGCTGGTCTTCACCCTCCCGCTCACCGACCAGGTATGAGTTGCTGCAGGGGAACCAAGGGGTCAAAGGGCAGCTTCCTTCAGCTGGCCTCAGCAAAGGGGTAAATGTCCTCTCCTTGTCCCACAGGTCTCTGTTATCAAGGTGAAAATTCACGAAGCCACGGGCATGCCTGCAGGGAAACAGAAGCTGCAGTATGAGGTGAGCCGGGTGTCTGATCCTACCCCTTGGGTCACAGAAGCTAAGTCCCCGGTGGAACTGAGGAGTGGGAGCGGGGAGCTGCCTGGGTGTGGCCATCAGAGCCATCCTAGAAGCAATGGCGCTGGCTGGAGGGCGTGCTGGGCAGGTTAGCCCGACAAGGTGAGGCGTTCGTGGGTCACAGTACAACCTCAGTGACAAGGGTGGACGTCTGGGGCCAGTTCCTCGGGTGCTCTGGCCGGTTTCTGGTCCAGGGGTGCAGCCACCCAGTCGGTGTGGTTGCAAGTAGCCTGGCTTTATGCGTGGACAGAGGTGATGGTCCAGCCAGGCCTGTGCCCCCAGGCCTCAGGGCTGCTGTGTTGTCCCACTTTGGACTTTGACAAATCTCCACTCGGGGCTTCAGTTTCCTGCTCTGCACATGTGGCTGTTGGACTAGCTGATCTCTAAAGGTCTTGTGATTTAAAATTCTGTGGGTTGGTCAGGGTCAACTCCTTGGAGAGCTGACAGAAGGGAAGAACATGGCTAGGAAGGAAGGAAGGAAAAGCAAAGCATTCTGGGAGGAACCAGAGACCGGCCCTGGGCCTGCACCCCTCGCCCGGCCTTCCTCAGCTCCTGTGTTCACTGAGTTCCGAGCGTGGCAGACGTGGAGTGCGGCTGCGCAGTGTGCTCAGGCCGTGCCCACGCTCAGCGCACACTCTGTTTTCCAGGGCATCTTCATCAAGGACTCCAACTCGCTGGCTTACTACAACATGGCCAATGGCGCCGTCATCCACCTGGCCCTCAAGGAGAGAGGCGGGAGAAAGAAGTAGAGCGAGGAACCGCCGGGTCCCAGCCATTGCTGTGCCTCTCCCGCCCCCCCCCTCCCCCGCTCCAGACCCCGAGACCTCGCCTTGTACATTGGTTCCCTCTTAGTTTGGAAATGTAACTTGTCCTGCGGTTTCCTCCCCTCCCCCCTCCCCCCCTCCCATGTGGTAGAGAGAGCTTCTACCCCGCTCTCCTCCCAGTGGTCTCTGGAATTCCTTTGTGTTCGAGTCTTGATTTGAAGAGATTCATTTCTTCTGGCAGCCCGTTAGGAAACGTGAACCCAGGAATGTTCTGGGGATGGTGTCATAGTGCCGACTGGCGCTTGGCTGATAGAATGTGCTTGTTATCGTCATTAATCATTTGTGTTTTGCCACAGGCTGCCTAATAAACCTCTTGGACCCTTCTTGTGAAACCAGTGTCATAAGACTTGTCTCTTGGCCACCTGCACCCTGTCCAGACTCAGGCGGGGGGGAGAGGGGAGGAGCGGGGGGCACTGGATTTTTAACTAACTTATTGACTCCATCAGGTCTGTAATGACTCACAGGAGGATATATTTTTATTATCTTTTTAAAGCATTGGGACTCTAAAGGCGCAGCCCTGTGATTTAACAGACTAATACAGATGGCTTCAACAGCCACGACCACAGGAGGACAAGGGCGGGTGAGATGCACTTCCTGGGTCAGGGGTCAGCGGCGAGACCCATGCAGATGAGAGTCAAGGGTAGCGGTTTCCTGCAGGCCTGGGTCACTCCTCACCTCACTGGCTCTGGACCTTGGGCCGGTGGCTCATGCTGACTGAGCACAGGGACATGAGGGTTTTTAAAAAAATGTATTTAATTGTGCTGAGGCCATGAACTATTCCAAGGACTCTAAAGTTGAACCAATTTACCCTCTGTTGTCCTAAACACTATCAATTTTAACTTGTGTAATACTGATGTGAGTATTCCTGTGTGTGTGTGTGTGTGTGTGTGTGTGTTTAAACAACACTTACCTATTAGCTCACAGTCTGTAAGTCACAAGTCCAGACGTGGTGTGACTGGGCTCTCTGCGGTGGCTCTCACAGGGCTGAGATCCAGAGATTGGCTGGGCCGCCTTCCCTCTGGAGGCTCAGGAAAGAACCTGCTCCCAGCTCCTTAGCTCCTTCTTTCTGGGCGAATTCACTTCCTGTGGTTGTAGGATGGAGTCCCTGTTTCCTCGCTGTCTGTCAGCAAGGAAAGGGGTCAGGGGACCTGGGGGAGTCCCTCACTCCGAGCTCTCCTTCCTTCCTGCCGTCGGCTCTGGAGACGGACACGCCTCCACAGCTTGGCAAGTCCCGCGGCCCCCGGCCCCGGGACTGGGGCTGTGACAGGCCTGGAATGCTGCTGGGAGGAGTGTGAGTGAATGGGGCCTTTGAGGGCCCCCCGGGGGCCCAAACCAGCTTCCCAGAGCTCCTGAATGGGCGTCTGTCCTGGCTCGGCCGCAGAGGGCCCATTGACCACAAGGCAGCCTGTGTCCGCCGGTGGCCACCGGCCCCGCACTGTGTGCTCCTTGTGTAGGGCCTGCAGCCTGTGGCAGCTCCTTGCACGGCTCTTCTCGTCTCCGTCTTCTGAGGGCTGTCTGCCCCGCCGTGCGGGTGGAGGAGCGGGGTCCGCGCTCAAGCGGCCAGTGAGGGGGGCTCTGGAAGGCCAAAGCAGCTCTTCCGTCCTGGTGGCCGCGCTGCCCGCGCTGCCCTCGCTGCCCCACCAGGCGGGACGGTGACTTGGGGACAGATGTTCCTGGTGTGGCACTGATAGGAAAATGAGGCACCACTTGATGCGTTCAGAGTCCCCATGATTTTATTTTTATTTTTTTAAGTGTATTTTTATTGATTTCAGAGAGATAGTAACATCAATGATGAGAGAGAATCTTTGGTCGGCTGCCTCCTGCACACCCCCTACTGGGAATTGAACCCGCAACCCAGGCACGTGCCCTTGGCCGGAATTGAACCTGGGATCCTTCATTCCACAGGCCAACACTATATCCACTGAGCCACACCAGCTGGGGCAAAAATGAGCACTTTCATAGCCCCGAGGGGGGCCACTAATGCTTAGGCCCATTTCACTTTTTTAAATTACAGCATTGCATTAGAGAGTATATATATAAAGGCTATATTAGGTTATGTTAGGATGTATACTTGATTGGAAAATATGTGGTATAGTATAATTATATAGCAGTCCTTATGTAGTATTTCATTTATCCCCATAATTCAGAAAGCAAAAGTAGTGCAACATAGCTTATGTTTAAGAGCATACACTCTAGTACATAAGATTTTTTGTTGTCAGTCCTCACCCGAGGATATTTTTCCATTGATTTTAAAAATATATATATTTTATTGATTTTTTACAGAGAGGAAGGGAGAGGATAGAGAGTTAGAAACATCAATGAGAGAGTCTCATCGACCAGCTGCCTCCTGCACGCCCCCCACTGGGGATGTGCCCGCAACCAAGGTACATGCCCTTGACCGGAATCGAACCTGGGACCTTTCAGTCCGCCGGCCGACGCTCTATCCACTGAGCTAAACCGGCCTCGGCTTTCCATTGATTTTTAAAGAGAGTGGAAGGGAGGGGGAGAGACACATCAACTGGTTGTTTCCCGCACGCACCCTGCCCAGGGCCAGAGATTGAGCCTTCAAACCAGGTATGTGCACTTGACCGGAATCGAACCGGGACTCTCCAGTCCTCAGGCCGACGCTCTGTCCGCTGCTTAGAAAAGAAAAAGAATGCTGCTGCCCCGGCCGGAGTAGCTCAGTGGTTAGAGTGCCGGCCCTTGTGCTAAAGGGTCAGGTTGTAGGTTCGATTCCTGGTCAAGGGCACGCACCTGGCTTGTAGGTTTGAACCCTGGCCCAGGTGGGGTGTGTGCGGGAGGCAGCCGATCAATGTGTCTCGCAGCAGCGTTTCTCTCTCCCCACCCTCCCTCCTTCCACTGTCCTATGTTTGTTCGTGTTTCCCTGGAACATACACGCTGGTGGGCCAGGACTTCATCTCCTTTGTTCACCGGAGTAACAGCAAACACGTTTAAGGGCTCTGGAGTTTAGAAGTGGAGAAACCTAACGTTTTATTGAGTGTCCGCTGTGCGCTGGAGGCGTCAGCGACACGGCTCGCTGACCTCACCAAGTAATTATCGACATTCCGGCTTTTCAGGGAATGCTAAACAATTCTGCATAGGGACATCCAGTAACCGAGAATTCTGGCACGCCCATGGCACGAAGACTCCTGAGCCATGTGCCGCTGGTTAAATTAGGTAAACTTCCCTGCCGCAGCCACAGGCTGTGCTGGGAACAGGCGAGACGACGATGAATCTGCAGGAGCTTTGCAAGCCACAAATGCCACCCCTCCTGGCTCCCAGCTACTGCGTGTCTCCGTGCGCCAGATGCTTAGCGCATATGATCCCACTCAAGTCTCAGAACGGCTCTTCTGAGGAGGTATTTTTCCCCCTCCAGTATTTCCATTTTGCAGATGAAATGGGCCCGAAAAAGAAATGATTTGCTCAAGGTCACACAGTGATAGAGCAGAGATTTGAATCCTAGGTGGTCTTAACGTAAGAAAATTAGAAGGCAGCCCAAACCGGTGTGGCTCAGTGGATAGAGCATCGCCCTGGGGACTCAAGGGTCCCAGGTTCGATTCCGGAGAAGGGCATGTATCCTGGTTACGGGCACATCCCCATTGGATGGGGTGTGTGTGTGTGCAAGAGGCAGCTGATCGATGATTCTCTCTCATTGATTTTTTCTAACTCTATCCCTCTCTCTTCCTCTCTGTAAAGAATCAATAAAATATATTAAAAAAAGAAAAAGAAAATCAGAAGGCCTTTACTTGAGAAACATCTATCCAGTCTCCCAGAGAGGGACACCCAGGTCCCTCTAACCTCCCACCCCCACCCCACATACCCTTGGGGTGGACATCACTGCATACATGAGCCTTTACAGAACTGAACGTGTTTGGGAAATGACCCCGGGGCCAGAATTACAGAGTCCAAGGGCTGTAGATACTTTGCCAGCCTTGGGGCTTCACACCTCCTCCAGGTGTATCTGGCTCCTCTCTCCCGTTCTTGGGATAGGCCCACGGCCCGATGGGAGGCCCACTGCCCGCCCGGGCGCTGGGACTGAGCCCACCACTCTGTCTGGAGCCACTGGGGAGGAGGGAACATCCTCCCAGACTGAGCATTTAAGACCAAAATAGCCTGTGCCCACTCCCATGTCTGCCGTTGCCCTGTTTATGGGAAACCAGAAGCCTGTGGAATGTGAAGACCGTGCAGCAAAGGCTCCAGGAATGTCTGGGCCACACGGCGTCAAGGAAATGACGGGTGAGATCACCGAAGCCTTAAGACCCGCCTCTCGGGGCTGCAGCTCGGGTCTGGCTCTCTAGGTCCCTTCCCGGCTCTGGGCCTGTCTCCCTTACAGCTCTGCAGTGGGTTGTCAGACGACAACCTGGTACTGGACTTACGTGAGGAACTATCATTATGGCTCCAAGTGCTGACCACCCCCGGGGTGGGAAGGAGGCTGCTGCGAGCTAAGTCCGTGTCGATACAATGGGCTCGCACCTTCCCATATGAGCGGTTGGTAAGAGCGAGGTTCAAATCCTGGCTCTGCCACAGCTAGTTCTGGGACCCTAGGCTGATGATGTCACTTCCCCGCACCTCAGTTTTCTTAACTGAAAAAGGGGGGCTAATAATAGTATCTACCTTGTTGCTAAAAGATTATAGGAGACTGGAGGCTCAGTGCACAAAATTTGTGCATGGTAGGGTCCCTAGCCGCTGCTGGCTGCTAGCCGCTGGCCACAGCCTTCCTCCATTTCACGCCGCCCCCTGGTGGTCAGCAAGTGTCATGGGAAGCCATCAAACTCCCAGTTGGTCAAACTCCCGAGGAGATACTTTGCATATTAGCTTTTATACATATAGAAAGAAGGTTGAACAATATGGAAAACAGCTTGCCAGTTCCTCAAAAGGTTTAAACAGAGTTACTGGGGGGCCCAGAAATTCCCACTGCTGGGTATTTAGCCAAGAGAAACAAAAATATTTTCCTGCAAAAGTCTGTGCCTCAATGTTCATAGCAGCATTATTCAAAACAGCCCCCCAAATAGAAACAACCCGAATGACCATCACTGACAAATGGATAGACAAAATGAGGTCTATCCATTCAAGGGAATATTATTCAGCCACAAAAAAAGAATGAAATAGTGGTATAGGCCACAACATGAATGGAAATTGAAAACACTATATGCTAAATGAAATAAGCCACACAAAGGGCATATACATATAGTTCCGTTGATACGAAAAATCCAGGAAAAGTCAAATCTATGGGACAGTAAGCGGATTCATGGTTGCCAGGGGCTCGGGGTGGAAGCCTGGGGAGTGACTGCTAGTGGATAGGAATTCCTTTTTGGAGTGACGAAAATGTTTTAAAATTAGAGTATGGTGATGGTTGCACAACTCTATAGGCTTAAAAACTGCTGAATTATATACACTTTAAACGGGTAATTTTTTTTTACAGTATGTTGGTTATATCTCAAAGTTATCTCCAAGCATGGGAAGATTACAAGAGAAGGTGGGCAGTGCATGGCTCAATAAACTTTGGTTATTCTTTTTTTTTTTTAATGTAATTTTTTTATTGTTGATACAGATGTCCCTCGGGTTATTATTTTCGTTTGTTGGTTAATCCTCACCCGATAACTTTCCATTGATGTTTACAGAGAGAGTGGCAAGGAGGGGGAGAGAGAGAGAAACGTCCATGTGAGAGGGACACGTGATCTGGCTGCCAATCCCCCAAGCACCCCTGCGACCCCTGGGGCCGGGGATGGAGCCCGCCGCCGCGGAACGTGCCCTTGACCTGGCACGAACCCGGGACCCTGCAGCCCCGGGGGCAACGCTCTACCTACTGAGCCCAACCGGCCAGGGCTGGTTCTTCTTCTTTTTCAAAAGTCTCCCACGAGCTCACGGAAAGCCCCAGGAGCAGTGAGCGGGGGGAAGGGGCTGCCGAACTCCCATGCTCCTGGCTAGTCCCCGAACCCATCCCGAACCTCCTCAGAGCCCCTCACAAAAGAGCAGATGAAAGAGTCCAGAGGGTCTCGCGAGGAGCCGGGAGGACGAAGCGGAATCCTCGGCGGACGCCCGCCGCCCCGGCCGGCCCGGCCTCACCGGTGCCAGCCCCGGCTCTCCCGCCAACCCGGAAAGGCCGGCGGAACGCTTTCAGGTGCGCCCCGGTGATTGGCAGCCCCGGGAGGGGAAGTGGGGCTGCCCCGCCTCCTCACGTCGGGCCTGTTGGCGCCGTCCTGGGGGGGGAGGTGGGCGGGGCCCGCGCTCCGCGTCGCCCATTGGGTGTGGGAGGAGGCTCCGGAGGGCCCGCCTCCGGGCCTTGCCGCGGCCAATGGGCGCGGGGCGTGGGCGGGGCGGCGGCGGCGGCGGCGGCGGCGGCCGGGCGGCGGGGCGGCGGGGCGGCTCGGGCGGCTGAGGTGGCGCGGTGTCCGCTGAGGCCGGCTGAGGCGGCGGGCGCGGCCGTGATGGCGAAGAGCCCTGGCGAGAACGGGCCGCGGTCGCCCGCGGCCGGGGGCGGCAGCCTGTCGGGGACCCGCGAGAACCTGGCGCCGGGCCCGGACGCGGCCGCCACGGACGAGCTCAGCTCTCTGGGCTCCGACTCCGAGGCCAACGGCTTCGCGGAGCGCCGCATCGACAAGTTCGGCTTCATCGTGGGCGCGCAGGGCGCCGAGGGCGCGTGAGTAGCGCCGGGGGCCGGGCCGGGCCGGGCGCGGGACCCGCGGGGGAAAAGGCGGGGGGGTGGGGGCTCCACGCGGACCGAGCGCCCTCAGGACCGACCGACCGACCGACCGACCGGCGTGCCCCCCTCCCGACCAGGAACCACGGGCCCCTCTCCCTCCGCCCCGCTCCCCATGGTGCCCCGGGGCAGACTGGCCCCGCTTCTGGGGCTCCCCACGCACTTCCGACCGCTGGACCCACAGGCCAAGCCCCCCATTTCCCCTCCCCCCCAAAAAAACCCCCGCCCCCCGCGGAGGGCCCACGGGGTCCCCCTCCCAAATTCAGGACAGACCCTGCCCCAGCGTCACTGCTGCCCCCCGGGGCCTTGGGGCTGATTGCCTTTGCCCCCCCTCAGGCTACAGATGGCTGCCCCTCCCCCAGCAGACATGTTCTGCACCCCTTTTCCCCCCAAAGACCCACAGACGCCCTTGCCTCCCCACCTCCAGGGAGGCATCGTAGGCAGAGGTCAGAGGGACAGACCGTCCGGCCCCCTTCTCCCTCCACCGCAGAAACAAAGACCTCTGGGCAGACAGCCCCCTCCCCACCCAGGAGGGTCCCAGGGTGCTCCCCTAGCCCTCCCCCCGGCCCCCAGAGGCAGGTTTCCTCCTGTCCCAGGGGGGTGGCAGGCGGGCAGCCCCCCCTCCCAGCACCCGCAGGGTGACAGTGCCTCCCTCCAGCTCAGCCTGTCAGATTCTGTGCAACCTCCTCTTAAATCACAGCCCCGGGGAAGGGGTGCAGGGTGGGGGGGGAGCCATCGGGATCCGGCCCCCGATCCCCAAAGCACTCAGGCCCTCCCTCAGCCGGCAGCCAGGGAAGTGGGGGGGCCTGGGGCACCCCCTTCCTTCCCTCGGAGCCGGGCAGACAGGGGAGCCACACTCTGCCCCCACGGAACCCCCAGAGCCCAGTCCTCAGAGAGATGGGGCGCATAGGCCGGCAGTCCCCTTAGGGAAGGTGGACTCTGGACCCCCCACTCCCACCCCAGCTGTCCTGTCTCCCCAGACCAGGGCTGTGCGCGGAGCTGACAAGCCTCCCTGGGGCCGTGCCTCCCCTGCAGCAGAGACGGCCCCCTAAAGTCACCTGTGGGGACCCTACTCCTGGGGTCCCCCCCCACACCCCCTGCTCCCTGCTCCGGCCGGTTGGGACCACCCACAGCCCCTGCAGCCTCCCTGGTGACTCCTGGAAGTGTGAGAACTCCACCCGCCACGGGCAGCCCCGGCAAGGTCACTTCCGGGGTGCTCCCTGGCCGCCGCCTCTGGAGACACGTAGGCCCCTCCCCTAAGGAGAGGAGCTCCGCTGCCTCCAGCCCCGGCCCCTGGGCTCGTGAGAACCCAAGGGGACTGAAGGTGTATTTTCTAATTGAGGGGCGGTCCGCAGGCCCTGGGGCCCCAGGAGGGGGGGGGTCTTGAGAAGCGGGAGAGGAGGTCCAGTTGTGTTTGTGGGCTCTGAAGGGAGAGCCGGGATTGCCGGTGAGTTCTGGGAGATACGAGAGCCGGCTGCGTGTGGAACCGGCAGCTAGGGGACCTCGGGGTGCAGAGCCGGGTGCTGCGGGGGGAACGCCGGGCTGAGGAAGCACTCACACTTCCTGGCTGTGTGACCTTGGGCGAGATCCCGAATCTCTGGGCCTGTTTACTCTGTAAAGGGCGACCGGACGCCGCCTCCCAGGATGCCTGGGGCTAAAGCGATCGGCCTGGGAAGGGGTTTAGCACGGTACCTGGTGCAAGTCGTGGCCCAGAAAACGTCAGTTTTCTTCCTTTGCCTTCTAAGGGTCTGAAAACAGGAGAAGCGTGAGGGCGTACCTCTGGTATTTGGAGCCGGAGCCGGAGAGGCCCCCGTGGGAGCACCTCCCTTTGGCTGTGGTCCCCAACCCGGCCGCCAGACATCTGCCTTCCACCCTCTAACCACAGACTCCCTCTGCATCGCTGTGTCCGTAGGCCTGGGCTGCGGTGGGATCCCAGGTCCCCTCCTCCCTCCCTGACTCACTTTCTTGACCCTGTTGGTCACCCTAAAATCTCTGGTGTCTGAAAGCTTTGATGTTCCCCGCGCTGTTTATGTTGTGGTTCCAGAAAAGCCAAAAGTAAGTCCCTGCCCACAGCCGGAGAGGGGAAGTTCGGCGAAGTTTCAGGGTGGCCGCCCTGAGCCCGGTCCCGTGGTGAGGGCTGGGAGTCCATGTGCGTCGAGAAGTGAAACATTAGCACCGGGGCCGCCGTGGAGACGCGGACTCTGGCTCCGGATTAAGGTCCGCTCCGGGCACCCCGGCCAAAGGTTGTCCCAGAAGGGTCGGTTTTGACAGTTGTGGGGGCCGGGGGGATGGGAAGAAAAGGAGGTCAGAGGCCATCCCACTCAGGTGCCTGGTGTGAGAGCATCTTAACATTACAGACTTTGTGAGCTGGACGGGATCTTAAGATTGATGAACTTAACCCTTACACATCATACAGATGGAGAAACTGAGGCCTAGCGGAATCAGGTGAGGGCAGGTAGGCGCCTCCCTGCCCTCGCCTCCCCAGCTCGGTCAGCACCTTGGGCTCCTCGCAGTGTGGGCGTGTGGGTCGTGACCAGTCCGTTAGACCATCAGCTTTAGGGCTGGCACCAGCCTTTCTCACCTCTTCCCCGCAGGCCTGCGGCACAGTCAGTATCAGTGTTTGTTCACAGAAGGACGTGTCCTGACTGACGTTTTAAGTCCGAAAGCTCAAAGTGACCTTAGAGATGGCCGTCCTCATACCGTTTATCAGATTGACAAACTGAGTCCCGAGAGCAGTGAGCAGCAGCCTTATCTCTTCAGTCTATTAGGAGCAACCTCAGGAATTGAACCCAGAACCTGGCCCTAGGCCTTTTCTACTTCCTGACCTTCCCTGTCTTGGAGCTTACTCTGCGGGGAACCTTTGGTGGGGCTGCTGAGCAGAAGCCAGTAAGTGGGGAAGGAAAGGAAGCAGCCAGCCAGTGCGGGGCCCCGTGGGTGGCATGGGCACAGACGAGTGCTGGCAGCGCTAGCGCTTTTGGCTCGGCTGGGAACGGAGCTGGTCGCCGAAGCCCAGGAAGGACCAGAGGGGGGGAAGAGTGTCCTCAGCGGGGAGGGTGGGAAGAGCCATGTTTCTATGGGAGGAGCAGACCTGCTTTGTGGTCTGTGTTTTTTGGGGGGTGTCCATTTTGTAGTACAGAGGAGGTAGTCAGGAAGGGAAAGAAAGATACAGATATTAGCTCACCTGGCCTGAGGGAGCTACCCCACCCCCCTCTTCTTTTCCCATGTGATTGCCAGCACTGGCCTGAGGCTGGAGCTTCCCACCCGTCTGCTCCGCGCAGCGGGCCAGATGGGGCGAGGAGCTCTGTTCTCTGGGATCCCGTGGGTGTTGGCTTCCTGTTCGGGGAGAGAAGGATCTGAACTGGGCCCAGGGGAGAAACATCTGGAACAGCAGTGTTGTCTGCTGATTCAGTTCTCCCGTCCCTTGGGTCCCCCACGACCCCAACCAATTATGGCAGCCCCATGGCTTCGTAAATCATAGCTCCATCATTGGCTTAATTGGCATCCTTGTAGTTTGATCTGTGCCAGGTTTTTGTTGGGGGATGGCCAGCGCCCTCTTGGCAGACCAGAGCCTTCCTGCCACCTTCTCCACTTTACAGGCTCGGGGCATCCCATTTTCTTGAACTGGTGTAGTTCCCAAGCGAGCGAAGAGCTGGCAGTACAGTGGCCCCTGGGTGGCCCATCTGGAAAGAGGCAGCTGCACATGTGGCCCTGGCCTGTGACTAGACCACAGGCCCTCCATTTTCTCTCCTCCTCCTCCTCCTCCTCCCCCCGCTTCAAAGGAAAATCCGGTTTGGTGGCCCTGTGGGTGTGCGGAGCCTCAGACAAGACTCGACTTGCTGAAGGAGGGGGCGCGGGCAGCAGCTGCTGCCCTGGGAAGGTGCCTGTGTGTCCGCTGTTGGGAAACCCTAGGCTGTGGGAAAGAGATAAGGTGGTGGGCCCGCTCGATGCTTTGTCCTCCTACATCTGTGCCTGAAACAGGACCTCCGGCGGGCCAGTGAGGCCTGGCGCTGGCCCAGCCGCCCAACCTGTCCTCCCCAGGGCGGGGGAAAGAAGGTGCCCAGTGCTCCTTCCCCAACCAGCTCTGGAGTCCTGCCTGGTCCCCTGGCAAACCAGTGCTCCCGATGCTGCACCTGCTTAGAAGCCCCCTCCCCGGGACTTCAGGGCCGCCGCCACGCTAGCTTTCTTGGCTTCATCTTTCTCTTTCCCTTCTCCCCCCCCCGCCACCGCGCTCCCTTCTGTGCCCTGTCCAGCTCCTCGGAGGCTCTCACGCTTAGCCCCTCACTGTTCTTCAGGTGGGGAAATGGAAGCAGGCTCAGGAGCCTGGGAGAGAAAGCCAGGGTTACTTTGGCCAGTTTACCCATCTTAGCAGTGGGCTTATTTACAAAACCTCCATGGAGCATCTACTCTGCCAGCCCCTGCGATTGGACAGGGAATACAGAGCTGAACAAGACATCCATGCCTTGTGGCCCTCAAGAGGTTCACAGACTTGGAAAATGAACCACACACAAATCATTCTAATGTTGAGCAATGCAGGCTATGCTTGAGGCATGTGGTTGCTCTGGGAATACAGAGGAAGAAGCAGCCGGCTCCACCGATGGGAGCCCAGAAGAAAGAAGTGCCATTCGATCCGGGGCTCAGAAGGAGCAAGGGAAGGCATTCCATTGGACGGGAGGGAGTCGTGTACAGAGTCGGAGAAGTGTGTGCAGAGATGACAGAAGAGCAGGAAGCCGGGGGATCATGTGAAGCAAGAGGAGCTGGGAAAGGAGGTTGGGCTGACCAGCCTCGCTCGGAATAGCAGACGGAGGTCTTCTGTGCTTCACTCACCACAGTCAGCCGGGGCTGGCGTGGAAGGCGGTAGGGAGACTGGTTGGGAGAGTCGGACCGCCAGAGGGGCTGTGGAGAGGGGGAGGAGGCCGGTGCTCTGAGGGGGGAGAGGCCAGCGGGTCAGGAGGGCCTGGTGCCTGACTGGCTGTGTGGACTGGTCGGGAGCTGGGAAGGCTTGGACAGTCTGAAGTGGCTCAGGACTCACAGAACCATCTGGGGCCGTCTGGCCACAGGGAGGGAGGATGACTGTGATCCTCCTCTACAGGGGACAGCAAGCTGCTGTGACTGCTTTGTCACCGCCCTGGGCACATCAAGGGGCTCTTTGTCTCTCTCTCCAGTAGGAGAGTGGGTTAGCTGGCCTGGCTGCGGGGGTGGGGGGGTGGGGGGGGTGAATGGTACTGAGCTTTGTGGTCTCTGCCCAGTAAACATATTAGATGGCGAGGAAGGCTGCAGGGAGAGAGGAGTGAGGTCTAAGGGCATGGGAAACCTGCCTGAGGGAGGAGTGCAGCTAGCGAGGGTAGGTTTGGGGTTTGGGCACAGTATTAGCTGATCAGGGGAGGCAGAGGATAGCTGAGGTTGGCTTGACCTCACCTCAGTCACTGTTTTCCTGGGGCTGGTGCCTCAGTGGGATGGGTGGAAGCAAGTCCAGCGCCCATAAGAGGAGAGCACTCAGCCCTTCGGAGCCAACCGGCCATTTCTCAGCTGAGGATTCTGGCGGGAAATGTGGACTTGGGCTAGTAGTGGGAAGGGCTCTGCCGGCTCCACCATTGGCCTTTGTGGGGTGCCACTTAGGTCCCCTCACCTGACCATGGGGTTAATGCTCTCTGTTGTCCACTCAGCGCTTACTGTATGTGCAGCCATGTGCTAGGCTCAGGGGGGACAGACCTGGCCCTGCCCTCCCAGAACTTGTATCCCAGCGGGATGTCAGACATTCAGCATGTAATTAAAGGCATGCCTGTGTGTGGGAGGATTGTGAGGTTCAAATGCGATAACGGGGTTAGGAGCAAGTGTAAGCAAAGACTGCTGGACGGGGGTCAGGAGACCTGAATCCGGGGCCTCAGAGGCCCCCAGCTTGCTATGTGACCTTGAGAAAATTGCTTAAGCTTTCTAAGCTTCAGTTTCCCCTAGATATACACTGAGGCAGTTTAAATGGGATGATGTTGAATAGTTCCTCAGCTTCTAACATTCTGAAACTGACCTTGGACTATACGAAAACTGCTTTGAGGAGTTTTTTATGAGGTAGCACACACATGCAAGGCGTTGTCACGGCACAGCCTACGGAGGCCAGTGCTCCCGGCATGCTCTGTTCCTCTTGTGAAAGGATCTCTCTCTATGTAGGGCCAGTGGCCCTCACATTTTTGGGATCAAATCAAAAGTTTCTTTGATCTGTCTAGCTCTTTGGTGTGCAAAGTGCTTTCAGCCCCATTGCATAATCCCTGCAGGAGCAATGGGAAATCAGAGGGGAGTTTTATTTGACCCAGTTTGTAGCAGGGGACCTGAGACTGAGCGGGTGATGGAGCTGGGCCTGGAGCCAAGGACTCCTTCTCTGCAATTTTTCATTTTACCAAAGCCGGTGGCCACCCGTGGCTCCTCCCAACTCCCTGCCCCAGCCTTAAGACTTCGGCTCCGCCCTCGGTACCTATTCTTCTCCTCAGTCGGTTTTTTGGCTTAGTTATCATAATGGATGACATGCTTCCTGTCCCATTTCGCACACACAGCCGCTCACACAGCCCAGGACAAGGCAGAAACAGGTGGGTAGTGAGGGGCCCAGGAGCAGAGCGAGAACGGTGGTTCCTCCTCGTGCACTCTGGGGTCTGCAGACTGTGTGTCCAGAAGTGACCGTTCCCGGCTAGCGACGTTTGGAGGATGCTGCTGCTGTCCCTTCCCTCTCTGTCTTGGTTTCACAAGAAAGAGCCCAAATTTGGGCCTGGGAGAGCCGGGGCTCAGAACACCAGCAGACCTGGCTTCCGGTCCTGGCTCTGTCACTTTCTTGCCATGTCTCCGCTCTGAGGCTGTAAATGGGCCAGGCGGTGGCATTGGGAGAAGGGGGCGGGGCGCTATGAGGATCCAGGAGGGCAACGTTAGTAAAGCGTAGTCTCTGCCACAAAGTAAGGGATCCAGGGTACATAGGGACTCTTAAAATTGGAGTATGGATTATACTCAGGGGTTCACGTCAGGTCTTGGCACAATGGTGAGGGAGCAAGGAAGCATGGGTGTGGAGATCAGATTGTCTTGTGCGCTCTTCGGCCCTCTCACCCTTGGGCCTGGGGTGAAGCGGGAGCCGATTCCACTCAGCTTGTAGTCTGGAGCTTTCTGGCCTGCCAGGCAGGTTGGAAATCCCCCGTCAGTTCCTCATTGAGTCATCTGGAACAGTCTTCAGGTGACCCTGACTCCGAGGGCCCTGATTTTCTCCGTGGCCTGTGACGACAAAGCAGAAGTGAGAACAGAGGTGGGTCTCTTGAAAGAGTCACCCAAAGCATGCAGATGTAGGCTGCCTGGGGCCCGTGCCCTCCTGGGAGGTAGCAGTCGCTTGTGGGAGGAGTCAGAGTTGATTTATTAATTCCCACCACCCTCCTGGGTTTTATATAGACTTTCATCCTGGCGTTCCTGGCCTGCCTCTGAGTGACCCGTCCGTCCTCCCAGCATGGTGATGCCATTTCATACAAAGCCTGCCTGGTGGGCCAGGCTTTCACTGACACCACCTCGTTCAACTCGTTTAATTCTGAGACGTCCTTATCATTGGGATCCCCGTTTATAGAGGCAGACACCAAACTCCAGAAAGGCAAAAGGACTTGTCAAGCATCACACAGTTTATGGCTCTGAATCCAATAAGGTCCAAACTCCCTGGGAGCAGAGCTTGTGTGCCCCCCGCCGGGTGGACAGCACTCGGTCTGGCGTCCAGTGATAGGGCAGGAGCGGAGAGGGCTGGGTCGCCTCCTAGAGATGTCGCCTCCTCTGCTCACCTTGGGCCTCCGGTAGTTACCGACTGGCTGGCTGAACCCCGGGTTTCTTCATCTGCAGAAGGAGAGTGATAATTACAGGACAGGATTAAATGGAATAGTGTGTCTGCTGCATAGCAAGTGCCTGGTAAGTGTTAGAGCAGCCATTCCGCTATGTTAATTGGATATTAGAATGGTAATGTTGTGAAAGGCCATCATCTAGTGCATCTGGGCTCGGTCCTGTGCTGGGCTTCGGGAAGATGCAGGGCCGCTGTCAGGCCAGAGGGAGCGCTCTTTATCAGGCTCTGTCTGCTTTACACTGGCCTGCAGGTGGAGGACAGTATTCCCGTCTCCCTGTGGAGACAAGCTGAGTGCCCGAGGTCACAAAGCTAATGAATCTGGTCCAGGCCCGGACCCGGGGCGGAGAGGAGCCGGGCAGAGCCCCTGCCCCCAGGGACGCCTTTGGAATGCTGCCTCAGCGGAGTGGACAGCTGGGTGGAGAGGCCTCGCCTGCTCCACTGGACTGCTCACATTCCCCAGCCAGCCGGCCCTGCTCTGTTACCTGCTTGCTCATCCTGGCCTGCCCCCCGGAGCGCCCTCTCCCCTCTCCCTCCGGTCTGTGCTGTCACTCTTCAAGGGCCAGCTCCAAAGTCAGCTCTCCCTCACCGTCTGCTCTCCCTCACCGTCTGCTCTCCCTCACTGTCTGCTCTCGCCCCGAGGCTCCCACAGTCCCCCAGCACCTTCCCCATGCTTCTGTGACAGCGCTCGTATGTGTGCTGGTTATTTACTCACACATTTGTCTCCTCTGCCAGATCGCCCTCCTCAAGCGCAAGGAATGTATTTTTTCATATTTGTAGACTCAGGGCCTGGAACACAGCCCCTAGAGCGGTGGTTCTCAACCTTTCTAATGCCGCCACCCTTGAATACAGTCCTTCATGTTGTGACCCCCAACCATAAAATTATTTTCCACCCTGCTAGCGGTTTTCAACCTATGGGTCACGACCGGCAGGTTGAGTACCTCTGCTTTAGAGCCTAAGACCATCGGAAAACACAGATATTTGCATTACAATTCATTAACAGTAGAAAATTACAGTTGTGAAGTAGCAACGAAAATAATTTTGTGGCATTAGAAAGGTTGAGAACCACTGCCCTAGAGAGATGTGTATGGAATACAGTGAGGTGCTGATTGACTTGTCCCTGGAGTAGTTAGGAAAGGCTTGTAGGGATGAGAGGAAGTTCTGCATGAGCCTCGGAAGATGAGTGGGACTGAATAAGGGGGGCGGGGATAGGGGTGAGGAAGGACAGCTCAGAGGGGGCTATCCAGAAATAGGACTGGGGGCGAAAGAGGGGTCTCTAGAGGGCAGAGGAGTAGCCTGAGATTCCTGTGGGACAAGGAAGGCAGTAGGGGCCCTTGGAGGAGTCTGGGCAGAAGAGGGACCTTATGTAAGTTGTGAGTCAAAACAGATTTGGTAAGCCGAAACCGGTGTGGCTCAGTGGTAGAGCGTCGGTCTGCGGACTGAAAGGTCCGGGTTCGATTCCGGTCAAGGGCATGTACATTGGTTGCGGGCACATCCCCAGTAGGGTGTGTGCAAGAGGCAGCTGGTCGATGTTTCTCTCTCATTGACGTTTCTAGCTCTCTATCTCTCTCCCTTCCTCTCTGTAAAATATCAATAAAATATATTTAAAAAAAAAAACAGATTTGGTAAGACATATCAGTAAGATGTAGCAATTTGGTAAGGATGCGTAAGGGGCCTTATGTGAATCGGGGTGGCTACAGGTACCCCCAGTGAGATTTCCAGCTGAGCACCCAGTTGTCAGGTGGGGAATTTCAGGCATTCTTCCCGGGTAGGGTGGGGGCTTGGGGCAGGGATGTCTTCCGTTGTAAACAGTCTCCACACTTTTCTGTAGTTGCCGGGAGAGCTGGTCTGAGGGGCTCTGTTTGGTCAGTGCCTTCCCCTGGCTGCGGGGGAGGGGAGTCCTTGCTTTTTGAGCCAGCAAGGCGGGCGCCTAAAGGAACCATTTCTTCTGTCCGAATCTCAGGGAGGGGCGAGGGTGCAGAAGCTGAGCAGAGTGAAGGAGAGCTGGGCAGAGGCCCAAGGCACCGAGCGAGGCCAGGGAAGGATCAAGAGAGCCTGTTTACCACTGTGCACTGACCCAGGGCTGCAAAGAGCAAGGCCAGGGAATTCCGTATGGGAAAGGGAGGCAGGCCCAGGACTACTTGTGGGGACGGGGTGGGGGTGGGGGTGGGAGGGAAGGTGTGGGGTGGAAATGAAGCGAGCCAGACTCTCACACCAGACGGAGCCTGGACACTGCCCTGCCTCCAAGTCGGGCTGCCAGACCACAGAAGGGAGCACCAGGCTGCTGCCCACACTTCCTTGTCCATTCTGACTCACGGTGTGGCCTCCCAGCCCTCACTGTGGCCATTGGCACACCACCGGCACATCCTCTCTCGCTTTCCAGTTTCCTGTGATCGGTTATGGTGGCACCGGCACAAAAGCCGTTTACACTGTCAGTCACCACCACCTCTTAGGTTAATGAACTCTAGAAGTTGTTGCCCAGTGTGCAAAGTAGGTCAGCTCGTTGTTTGTCCTCCCTTCTTCTAGCTCCTGGGGGAGAGGGGGTGTTGTTTCCTGGATCTGCGGTCGTCCATGTTCCCTCTGAGCTTTCACATTTTCATGCTGCTCACTCCTGCCCTTCTCTGCCCGGAGGGAGGCGGCTCTCTGCTGGGCAGGGCAGGGAATGTGACAGGGATTGAAGCGGTGTGACATGTGGGCACGCTCTTTATTGGACAGTTTAGTGATCAAGTGGCAGCTTTCACTTCTAGGGTGTGCGACCTTGGGCACATTACTCAACCCTGCTGAGCTTTAGTGTTCTGGTCTGTCAAATGGAGATAATGAAGGCTTCCTTGGGGAACTGTGTGCCTGTGTGGTGCTTGGCAGAGCCCGGAGACAGCCGTGCTGGGCATGTGGCAGCTCTGCCTGTGCTGTGTGATCGTTACCACTGCCCTTTGGGAAGGCGGCATTATTATTACCAAAGGAGACCCGGGGCGCAGAGAGTGGAGCTGTCTGCCCCTCTGCACAGCCTCAGAGTGGTAGAGCTGGGATCAGAAGCCAGGAATCATAGGTGTGTGTCAATAAATAAATTCCTTAATCTCTTGGGGTCTCAATTGCTTTTGTGTAAAATGTGGAGAATCCTGCCCTGCGCATGGGTATGTGGCTGTGTATGTGGACCAGTCAGGAGAGAAGAGGGATGTGAAAGTGTGTGGTAAGCTGCAAATGCTATTTGCTGGCCGCCCACGAGGCTGGGCTCATATATATTTATTGCTCATTGCAGCCCTATAAAATGTGAGGTGTGTAATGGTCCCACTTAAGATGAAGGTCAGACTTCAGGAGGGCAGGCACTTTGCCCGTTGTCTCGGGTGGAGGATCTGCAATGAGGCCTGGGTTGGTAGGCTTCTAGTCCCCACTGTTCACTCTCCCCACACCCCACTCGGCCTCCCCGGCGTAGAGATGAGGAGGATCAATCCTTTGGGCCGTGACCTTGGCTTTCTGGTGGGCTGTTTCTCTTCCTTTGGGCTCGTTTGGAGAGTAAAGCTCGGAGGAAGGGCTCAGATTGGTTCCTTGGGACCTAGGCTTATCTTCCCCCGCCACATGAAGGGGTCATGGGCACAGGGACCATACTGACTGAGCCGGCCAACCCGAAGGGCTGTGGTGTGCCTGGGCAGAAAGCAGACAGCTAGAAGGACAAAGCGGGCAGGAAGCCCAGCTCAGGGTCTCAGTAGCCTTGGGAAACAGTCTCTGAGCGCCTAGAAGCCCCCAACCTCTAGGGGACTGAGAGCCTACAGAGCACATGGAGTCAGTGGGGTGCCGCTGACACCTTGGGCCATAGCGTAGCACAGCACAGCTAAGCCTCGCTCAGCCCAAGAGCCCAGCAGAATCTGGGGCCTGGGGCTTCCTGGCAGCCCTCCTGTGCCTCCTCTGTGCCACGCTCCCTCAGGAGAGGGCGGCTGGCAGATGGAACATTGCCCAGGCTCGCTGTCTCCAACGGAGGTTCAGCTTGAAAGCTGCAGCCGTTCATCATACTGAGCTCCGGAGCATTGCTAGATATGGGCACGCCACCCCCTGGGGCGGTCCGGAGGGGGTTAGACGGTCTCTGGGGACTCGGGCCCGGAGCTAGAGCTGGACGGCAGCTCTGTAGAACAGCCTTCTTTCCCCACAGCCCTCCCCAGGGAGTCAGGCCGCGCACGAGTCACTGTGGCAGAGGGGAAGTCCTGGTTCCTGCCATTTGTTAGCTCTGTGACCGCCCAGCCCTACAGCCTCTGATTGGGTCAAGTTTCTCCTGGGCCAAGTGGGATAGTAATTCATCCAGGAGGGATGGACCTCACTGGACTGTTAGGGGCACAAATAAGATTTCTACAGGCAGCAGTGGCTTGTAGCCTGAATGCAAAGCAGATGAAAGGAATGATGTCATGGTGAAACCCAGGCAGGCATCTGATGAACACCTGCGAGGTGCATGGGGCGAGTTACAGAAGTTCAGACCCAGTCCAGTTGGGGAGGGATAGTGCAGAGCAATATGAGCAAATTCCGGGAATGAATTGCTCACTTTATTTTTATTCTTCCTTAATGCTCTCCCGAGGATATACTTCCATTGAGTTTTAGAGAGTGGAAGAGAGAGGGAAAGAAATAGCCACGGAGAGAAGTACATTGAGAAAAACACATTGGTTGCCTCCTGCACGAGCCCGGACCAGGGCCCAGGCTGGGGAGGAGCCTGCAACTGAGGTACGTGCCCTTGACCAGAATCAAACCAGGGACCCTTTGGTCCGCAGGCGGATGCTCTATCCACTGAGCCACGCCGGCTAGGGCCCCAGTTTTTAACGTGGGCTGCTGGAGACTGTTCTCATTAAGTTCTTTTGGTTGCAGACTCCTTCAGGCCACCTTAAGGTAAGAGGGGTTTCCTGAAGGGTGAGTGAAACCCTCAGTCCTGAAGCATCCCCTTGGCCACACGGTCAGCTCCCAGTCACTAGAAATTGGCTCACCTCCTCACTATCGGGAGAAGCCACCTCAAGGCCTCTGTCCCATCATGCTGTTTGCAGGACAGCCGGACCTCAATTTCATCTCCTGGATCCTTTCTGGGTACCCTTCGAGGGTCAGTTCACAAGGTAGACTACCTGGTCATATAGGGAAACTGAGGCTCAAAGAGGGCAAGGGATTGCCTGTTGTGGAAGGGATTCCTACATCAAACAGCAGTTTGATCAGATGCCTTTTGAGGTCCTCACTGGTTAGATTAAAAGATACACGGCTCTTCTGACTTTTGACAAACAGATAGCCTATAGCTCTTCAGGTGCGTCCTGTGCAGTTAGAGAGCATGCGCTGTGCTGAGAGCTGGGAGCAGCCGGACCTGCAGTGTCTCCCTTCTCCCCACTCAGGCGGGTTCAACTCCTCCGCTGTTGGAAGAGAAGGCATTCAAATGACCCTATTTCTCAAAATGTATTCAGTTCAAGGTTTTAAAAATCAAAACGGAATCTTTCCAATGACATGTACATTTAAAGTAGTGGTGGATTTTATTATTTTATTTTTTTTTGTATATTTCTGAGAAAATCTTGCCAAATCAGTGGTGTCTTAGAATCCAGGAAATATGGTCGTTTGTTTTGTACCCAATTGAAATTCCGGTTTGTGGTCTGATGTTCGGGCTTTGAAACTGCCAGAGCTGTTATCTGTCATCAGTTAGAGGAGAAAACACAGAACTTGAACGTGCTCCCCTGTGTGCCTGCCTTTGGGGAAAGTGGGCATTTCTGGGGCCCTGAAATGAGAGCTTACCAACAGAGACAGAGCTGGGTGTCACACAGGGTGCATCACGTGGGGATTCTTTGAAAACTGGCGGTCTCAGGCGAAAGCCTTGCCCTCTGTGAGCCTTAGTTTTCTCATCTGCTAAATGGGGAATCTGACCAGATACGATCCACATCCACGACTGCCAGAACTTCTGGTTGCCTGACTCAGTGGGCACTCCCTTCACTCAGCGATCTCGGAGGCTCATGCTCTGACTGTGTGGTTTCACCTTTGTAGGTGGTGGAAGGCAGGGTGACTTGTGCTGCGTGGTTCTCTGGTTTCCGCTCCCGCGGCGTTTGGGGGTTGCAGGGCCTGATCTGAAGGTGTGTTTTCTTGTCTCAAGGAGGGGAGTGTCCTCATGCCTTGATCTTTGCCTCCAGGTGGTGAGAGGGTCAGAAGTTTGAGACCGGCATGGCCAGTGTCAGGTGCCCAGGGTGCCAGGTTTGCCTCCGGTCGTCCTTCCCCAGCTGGTGAGCTCGGAGGCTCCTCGCAGGCGTGTGCAGCTCCCCGGAAAACTGGCTCTGAGGAGAGACCCGGCCCTTTGGTGTCTCAGCGGCCTGGCTGTGCCACGGCTCCTCCCCCTGCTCTGCTAGCCAGTCAAAGTCAGCAGTGCATTTCCTTCCGGCAGAGCGAGAATCAGAACGAGGCCTGGGCCAAGCCGTGGCCTCACCGTGTCCTGTTCCGAGAGCCTCCTCCCAGCCCCGCAGTGCCTCCCCCTGCAGTGCCTTCCCCCCGCAGTGCCTCCCCCTGCTCTCCGTTCTGGGCCGTCAGGCTCTTGGCTAGGATCTGACTTGGGTTTGAGTCTGGGTTTTTCCACTGATTTTCTGTTTCACTCTGCTTACTTCTCAATATTGTCAAGGACTTTTTTAGACTGGGGGGTGGGGGTAGTTCAAAAAGGAAATTTAAAAGATCCATAATCCACCACTTTAAAAATAACTTGAGTAAGAGTGTGTATATAGAGAGGTATACATATACATTTTGTTGTTTTACTGATGTTGCTCTGTTGGTTAAGTAGTAAAACATATGGAAATACTCAGACTACAAATGCCCGTCTCCTCTTTCTCACTGCCCTCCTGGAGACTCGCTGCTTGGAGGAAAGCCACTCACTCGAAGTACCTCTGGCAAAGCCAGGGATCCCTGCCCAGCCCCTCCGCTGCTTGGTGCATGTCTCCTGCCTGTCTGCCTGGGGCGGGTCTCCATGCTCAGGTCTTCTCCCCACTGGGCATTTGGTGCCAGTAGGATGTCAATGCCATGAGGTCCAGGACTTGGGTCTGGGCACATGAGTGCTTCCCTACAGCCCGCCCGGATGCCCTGGCCCTAGCCCAATGCCGACACGGCCCTGATAGCTGCTCAGTTGGTAGATGTACAAAAGCAGGTGGTATTCGTTGGGGCTTTGAAGTGTGTGTAGGATTTTGATTGGTAGAGACAACTTGGAGAGCGTTCCAGCAAAAGCACTGGCATGAGCAAAGTTTGGGGGGTGGGAAAGGGCCAGGGTGTAATTGGGGAAACTATGAGTAACTGGTTGTGCTGGAGTGAGAGGTGAGCATGTTATTTCTGTACTTGTTAGACTAGTTTTTTCATCCAGCGCTGCACTTTGCAAGAAGGCCCTCTGCAGAGGCTTATTTATCAAGACGGATCTCGAACAGGAATGTTTTGCTTTGGTGCACAAATGCAGGCACTCCGGCCTCTGCCTCAGAAAGACACGGTGACCCTTGACCCCTTACACACTGGGGGAGTAGGCCCCGGAACCTGATGTCTCTCTGGACTGCCTTTCAGGGAGGGGGCAGTGTCCTCCCATCTGTGCAGGACATTCATGCGTTAGCAGCCAAAGGGATGGAGGGAGGGGAAGAAAGAGGACTGACGATGCTGGCTAGGGCCTACGCCAAGGCCTTTGCTTCTCTTGGCGCCTCTGACCGGCCCTGCCCTCTGCTCCACAGGCTGGAGGAAGTCCCCCTGGAGGTGCTGAGGCAGAGGGAGTCCAAGTGGCTGGACATGCTCAACAACTGGGACAAGTGGATGGCCAAGAAGCACAAGAAGGTGAGGGCCGGCCTGGGCCTTGGGCCGGGAGGCGGTGGCCGGGGAGGAAGAGGGGAAACTGTCAGCGTGGCGGAGCAGCGGCTTCTCCAGCTGCCGTGGCCTTAGGTGTGCCCCGTGGACCAGGTCTGCGGGGGAGCAGAAGCTGCTGGGGGCAGTGCCCAGCCTCCACCTGGTCCTTCCACACGATTGAGACTCACGCAGTTTGTCCTGGAATCAAACTTCACAGCTGCTCTCAGCTAAAGCCCATGGAGGCAGCTTTCCTCCGCCCCTCCTGGGGGTCCTCATGCTGCTTACCTCTGGGGGGGCTTTGTAATACTCATCATAGCTAACATAGTGTGGAATGTTTGCCGCGTGCTGGACACTTGGAGAATCCTTACACAGTCCAGGGAGGTTGGTAGTAGTGGTATTTTTGCAGATGACCCGCAGAACTAAAATTTGAACTCCGGTGTCTAACACTTTTAGTGCCTACGCTCTTTATCACCACAATAAGGGGGTTTCTTCACCCTCTAGATTAATTTGACGAGTTTCCTGTTGCCTCCTGGTCAAAGCAAAAAGAAAGTGCTCTAAAAGCGAAAATGCGGGTGGCCTTGTGAAGGCATCACCTCCATTGTCTGGCAGGGATGCCCACCCGCTTCTCTGTGTGTGTATTGGCAGGCTCCAGTTCCTCCCTGGCCAGCGGAGGTCTGCCCAGAGCCTCACCGCTGGGGTCCTGCACAAGTCCCTAGAGCAGAGAGTGAGCCCCTGGCTCACGGTCAGCAGCTGGCACCCTGTGTGGTCCAGGCGGGCCCAGCTAGCTGCAGGGCCTAGCAGAGAGCTCAGGATCAAAGGTCAGGCCCAGCTGGGCCCAGCCCACTGCCTTCCTCTCCTCATGCCCAGGGTTAGCTGTGTTACTTCGCCCTTACAGCCTCAGTGTCACCTGTCAGGGGGGATGACCCCCCCTTACAGCCTCAGTGTCACCTGTCAGGGGGGATGACCCCCCCTTACAGCCTCAGTGTCACCTGTCAGGGGAATGACCCCCTTACAGCCTCAGTGTCACCTGTCAGGGGGGATGACCCCCCCTTACAGCCTCAGTGTCACCTGTCAGGGGAATGACCCCCTTACAGCCTCAGTGTCACCTGTCAGGGGAGATGACCCCCTTACAGCCTCAGTGTCACCTGTCAGGGGGGATGACCCCCCCTTACAGCCTCAGTGTCACCTGTCAGGGGGGATGACCCCCCCTTACAGCCTCAGTGTCACCTGTCAGGGGGGATGACTCCCCTCTGAGGGGGAAGAGGTGCAGCGCGGCCCGGGCTCTTTGCTGCTGGTCCCTGTGGGCGTGAGGGCACTCAGTTTTTGCTTATTATTAGAATGTCTTTCTCTCTTTCTCTTCTCTTTTAATTTTTATTTTTTTAAGGCAGGGGCTCCTCAGCTGCCTCCAGTCAGACTTGGGGTCCGTTTCCCTGCCTCCTCACCCCTGAGCTTCAGCCCCTCCGTAGTCTGCAGGGGTGACTGGTGGCTCTGCCCTTCTTGCTGCACCTCCCTGCAAATGGGGATTCCAGAGGGTGCCTGGGGAGTTCCTCTCAGCTGAGCAGCCAGCAGCACTTCCTCTTCCCCTGTGCTTCCCTGACGCTGTGGTTAGAGCTGAGGGCTGCCCTGCCCAGCAGGGGCCACCACAGGGGGCCTCACCCTGCCCCCCCCCCCCCCCCCAGGCCCTGGCCTCACCTTCTGCTCTGCGCCTGCCCCCGGCTGTGGCCACACTGGCCCTGGGAGTGTGCCTGGGCTCTCCTGTGGGGAAGAAGTCGTGGCACCGGAAGGGCAGTACCTGTTTCAGGAAGTGTGTTCAGACCCAGCACTTCTCCTGGACTTACCCGGAGTGCCCAGGAGGGGGCCCGGCCTGTGGCTAGAGTGCTGCCTGCCCGCATGCTCTGCCTGAGCGCCGTGAGCTCAGCAGGCGGGCCGTGGCCTCACACTAGTCACAGCGGCCTCCTTCCCAAGGCGCCGCCTCGGAGAGTGAGAGCCCTTATGCTTTCTGTTTACCCGAGCGCTCCTTATGCTTTATCCTTACTGACCCCATCGCTGCCTTCTTCCCTAAGGTACTGATCCCTGTGCGAGGAGGATTCCGGAGGCCAGAACGGGAAGGCTAGCTGAACCGCTGGGTCTCCTCCCCAGCCAGAGCCTGAGCGAGGGCGTGGCTTCTTGGAGACCTTAGTGGACTAAGGGGGAGCAGGCACTAGAACCTGATGTCTCTGGACTGGTGTTCAGGGGCCTCTGGGGCAGACCAGTATGACAGGGCTGTGATGATGGGGGGCTGGTTCCGCTGAGGACCCTGAGGGGGGCCTGAAGGCCTGTGGCTCTGGCTACACCACATCCCTTTGTGGAAATCTGCCCAGACCAGGTGGCGTCCTTACGGAGACCCTGTCCCACAGCAGCAGGAAACGTCCCAGGGTCTGGGCAGTCCCCTTCCGCGCCCTTTCCCTCCCCACCTCGCCGGCTGTCCCAGGAGCTCCAGTCTGGCCCCTGTGACCAGTTACTCTGCTCTTCCCCCTCTGCCCTCAGCCTCGGCCTCCTTCCTGGTTCTTGACTCTCTCTGACCCTTGGAAAGTTTTCTCTTGTTTGTGCCGGCCCTCAGGAAGGCCCGGCTTTCTGCGCTCCTTCCTCTGAGAGCGTCAGTGGGATTGTCTGAGGGGCTTTCCAGGTGAGGGGAGGTAGGTGTGATCCCAGGGCCCTGGGGCTCCTGTGTCAGGCGTCCTCCTGGGGTGGAGGGTGCAGAGGAAGACAGACTACTGGGCATGGTCCCTCACACCCCATTCCTTTTTTTTATTTTTTTATGAAGAGCCAAACCCAGACAAACAGCTGAGCCCAGTGCTGATGGGCGGAGCCTACCCCCCAAGAGCCAAGTCTAGACCTGAAGAGCTGACCCTCGTCCTGGGGCGGAGCCTCGCTCCTAAGAGACTAGCCTGGCCCCTAAGAATCCAGCCGGAGCTAGTTTCCAGCGGCTGACCTTGGTTCCCAAGAGCCAAGCCTAACCCAGAAGATCCCCTCACCCCATTCCGATGGAATCCTAGGTGGTGTCATTCTGATGTTAACGACCAGGGAGGCTGCCTCAGAGCCCCGTTCAGTCCCAAGCCCGGGTGAGCTCGCCTTCGCCTGGCTCTGAGAGGCCAGTGAGGCCAAAAGTGCACGGGACTGATCCCTCTAGCCTGGGTAGTGTAGCTGGGAGCTAGTGGGGTCCCCTCGGACGGCATGACATTCTTCTTCCCACGCTGCCTCATTTTCCCCATTTGTGACCGATATGATGGCTTTTCAGAGTGGGTTTTGGCAGTGGAAGCTTTTTTTTCCTGATAAAAATAGCTGGGATATGAATTGAGCATTTGCTATGAGTCACGTGCCACCCCAAACACTTCCTCTCTCACCTCTCCGGGTCTTGAGTGGTGGGGAGGACCTGTGCCAGGTGAGCACGCAGGCTAGTGCTCCTGGTCGAGGGAGCTCAGGGTTGGGGAGAGCAGACTCTGGACCAAACCAAAGAGGAAGCCTTTGTGATGAGCTCCGATCTTCCTTCTAAGCTGTGCCGAGGTCTCTCCTCTCCAGGCTGGCTGCGTCCTGCCACATGGCTACTTAAACACCCCACGAAAGTGTCCCAGCCACATTCCCCACATTCTTGGTCACTTCACGAGCCACCCTCCGTGTGGCTGCAGCTGTGCCCCGCGGTGCAGATCCTTCCTGGTGACATCCGGTGGGGCACCTCCAACTTGTAATGTTCCATTGATTCCGAAGATGGTGATAAGGATTCGAATTTGTGGTAGACCGCAGGAATACTGTCACCGGACTGGGGCATGCGAGGACTCTGCCATCACCTGGTGGCAGCACAGTTAATTGCAGCCACCCCCTCCCCCAATCATGAGATCTGCATTGTGGCAATAGTAGGAAAGTGCTCTTTTCTCCCCTTGCGAGCGTGCTCGCTGAGGGCCTGCCATGCCCCGCAGCGGGGCGGGGCTGGCACAGAGCCCCTAGGGACTGCTGGGTGCATGCATTGGCACCCGCCTCTTTTTCACTTTCAGATCCGTCTGCGGTGCCAGAAGGGCATCCCACCCTCTCTGCGGGGCCGTGCTTGGCAGTACCTGTCCGGAGGCAAGGTGAAGCTCCAGCAGAACCCTGGGAAGTTCGACGTGAGTCGCCTTTCCTCTACCCTGTCCTTCCTTCCTCATCTCCTGGCATATTCCCCGTGGCCGTGATCCTCCACGCATTCACCCAGACCTCAGCACTATGAGCAATGGCTAGAACCACCCACCAAGTACTGACTGCCCATTCCAGCCTTTTCTCTGGACAGTGACTCAGGTTTGCTTTCTCTGGCTCCGCGGGCCCCTCCCAGCTCTTGTTTATCGGGAAGGGACACTTAGACCAGTGCCCCGACTGCCTTGGGTCCCGGGGAGTGCTTAGGGCCTTTGGGGTCTGCCCAGTAGGACTACAGAACCTGAACACTTCCTAGCCAGGAAGTGAGAGAGCTGTGAACATACTTCATGCTTCAGGGAACACTGTTCCCAGAGAACGGTGGGCAGAGCAGGCAGCCCAGAGTGTCTGCTGTTTCCTTGGAGGGTGAGAGCTGTTTGCAGGCAGCACTTGGCCCTGGAGGTCAGGAGCCTGGTGGGCTGTCTGCCGGGGGCGGCTCTGAATTAGGGGCAGTTGGACTGGGTGCCAGTACCTGGCCCCACTCAAACAGGCTCTCCATTCCAGAGCCTGACTCCCAGTGTGGCCACATACCTTCCATCTCAGGGAGCCCCACCTAAATCCATAGCTCACTTCTGCCCGTCAGAGGTACAGCATGAGATCTGAGGGCTTGGGCATCCTGACCGACCTCCTGTTAGCAGCTGTGAGTGCAACTTGTGTGAGCAGCAGAGCGCAGAGCACAGAGCTGTGTGTGCATTGTGTGTGTGAGTGGTGTATCGAGAGGAAAGGCCATCCCTGTGGTTGCTTGTGGAAGAAGGTGCATTTGCGAAGAAAGGTCTTCAGGTTGTCCTGAGGCAGAGGGTGGGTCCCTGAGGCAGGCCTAAGCGCTGGAACAGTGGTGTCTGAGCACACCTGCCTCTGCCCCAGGCTGCTGATCGTGGGAGCTCAGAGTTAGGAAGAACAGAAGAGAGACAGGATTCTTGACCAAAACAGAGGAAGACATTTTGATCAGCTCCGATCTTCCTTCTCTCCCTCCCTTCCTCCTCCTCTCTCTCTCTCTCTCTCTCTCTCTCTCTCTCACACACACACACACGCACACACACACACACACACATGCACACACACACACACACCACACACACACCTTCCCAACAGGGAGACAGGTAGCAGAAGAGCTGGGATTGACAGCTCTGAGCCAACCTAGCTTCCAGGCCCAACGCAACTCCGCCATTTTTCTAATGACAAAGCCTGGGCAGATGGCTTTTCCCTGGCCCTCATCTGTGAACAGTGTGATGGTAGGACCTTATGGTTGCCTGCCATCTTAAGCATGTGACATACGGTGAGTCCTGAATGGAATTCCCAGACGTTACTTCCACCTCCGGCTATGATGGGCGTTCCTACCCACACAGGCTTCCTGGAGCCAGATCACCCCTCAGGTTTCCAGGGTCCTCCCCCGCCCTTGCCTCTTTGCCCCTCCCAGGCCTTTTCACTTGGGCTTCCTGACCTGTCCTCCGGAAGGCCCAGTCCGTGATGGGATTGGGTGGCCGTGCTCCTTGGCACGGGCTCTCCAATACTTGGGGCAGTTGTATCATCCTGGCCATAAAACTTCTAATTATCCCCTTGGCCTTGTTCCAGGAGCTGGATATGTCCCCTGGGGACTCCAAGTGGCTGGACGTGATCGAGCGGGACCTGCACCGGCAGTTCCCTTTCCACGAGATGTTTGTGTCCCGGGGAGGGCATGGGTAAGCAGGCGGGGGGTAGTCTGGTGGTGGCTTCAGGCCCTCCCCTCAGGAGCCACAGGAGGTAAAATGAGTCTGGGGGTGTTATGGGGGGCCCAGGAGCTAAAACGATACTTTAGAGGTTCCCTTCTTTGGTCTGGGTCTGATGGTCCTCTTAGCATCCCTTACCTCGGGGCAACTTTCATCATTTACTCCACAGAGAGTTAGGACTTGCCTGGCCTGATCGTCCTCTGGAAACGGGTTTTAGTGTGGAGAAGGAGTGTTAGAGATGGGGGGGGGGGGGTGAACAGGGGTATGTAGGGAGAGAGCTGGCAGGCCAGGGGACCAAGACAGATGCCTGGGACAAAGGTGGGCTGGCTGAGGGCCCCCTGCTTTCTCTGAGGCTCTGCTCTCACCTGTCAAGTGGGGAAGCCCTCTCCTTCCTCCATCCTCTGGCCACGTGAGAGTCTGTGTGCTGCAATGGGAGACTGACCCCTTCCTGACCACAACCAGGTCACGTCCCCGCTCCAGAGAAGGACAAATTCTGAGACAGGTCTGGTCTAGTGCGGCCCAGATGAGGGCAGTGGGGGCCAGAGTCACACCTGTCATTCCTGCAATGCTTGGCATTTCTGCAGTCAGCAGGACCTGTTCCGTGTGCTGAAGGCCTACACGCTGTACCGACCCGAGGAGGGCTACTGCCAGGCCCAGGCCCCTATTGCCGCTGTCCTGCTCATGCACATGCCCGCCGAGGTACCCCAGGCCCCGGGTGGGCAAGCGGGCGGGCAGGGAGCACCCAGCAGCGAGGCCTCATGTCCCTCTCACCCACAGCAAGCGTTCTGGTGCCTGGTGCAGATCTGCGAGAAGTACCTTCCCGGCTACTACAGCGAGAAGCTGGTGAGTGCTTGTTGGGCCAGGACCTGTCTCCAGCCTCTCCGCAGGCTCCTGCCCCTGGTGAAGCCTCCTCCGCCTCCGTGGCTTTCAGGCTGCGTCCCCAGGCGGGCAAGGGCCAGGTTCCACACTGTTCCATCGCAGCCTTCAGCTGTCTGGCCTCTCCAGTGCGCATGTGCCTCCCTGCCTTGACCTTGGCACAGGCTTACGCCTCTGTCCCTTTCCTTCCCTGCCTTCTTCTGGGACTCTGGCACATGCTCACCCAGGGTCCCTGCTCCTGCCATGTTCTAGGCACTCGGTCCCCCTCCCGCTCCCCTCGTCTGTTTGCTCCTGTGACTCATGTCTTCACTCCATGCTCCCAAGGGGGACTGGCTGGCCGTTGGCTCATCGTTGTATCCCAGAATCCAGCAGGAGGCTGGCTCCCTGTGGGATGGATGAATGCTTCCCTGTGCTGGGATCTGGGGGTAGTCCCTGCCCTGGCTGATGCAGGTCCGTGGTCATGGTCTCACTGTCCCCCCAGGAGGCAATCCAGCTGGACGGGGAGATCCTCTTCTCCCTGCTGCAGAAGGTGTCGCCGGTGGCCCATAAGCACCTCAGCCGGCAGAAGATCGACCCACTGCTGTACATGACGGAGTGGTTCATGTGCGCCTTCGCCCGCACCCTGCCCTGGAGCTCGGTGCTGCGCGTCTGGGACATGTTTTTCTGCGAAGGTACCAGCTCGAGCTCTGGAGTGCAGCCCCCAGGGGATCTCTCTCTTCAGGAACTCCCTAACGGGCCTCTGCGCTCACTGCCTGCCCCCCCCCCACAGGAGTCAAGATCATCTTCCGCGTGGGCCTGGTGCTGCTGAAGCACGCGCTGGGCTCCCCGGAGAAGCTCAAGGCCTGCCAGGGCCAGTACGAGACCATCGAGCGGCTGCGCAGCCTCAGCCCCAAGATCATGCAGGAGGCCTTCCTGGTCCAGGAGGTGCGGCCACACTTCCCCCACCCCTCGGAGGGGAGGCGTGCCTTAGCCCCCTGCCCCTGAGGGTGGGTCATGGGTGCCAAGCTCAGGGCCCAGCAGTCCAGCATGGGGTGGTGGATGTCGTCCTGTGTCTGAATGAGAAGAGGCACGCGGAGGCCTGCGTCTGGGGCCTTCCGTTCTGGACCTCGGGGATGACGAGAGCCGAGCCCGTCACCTCTCCCTCTGGTACCACATCCCCGGCTCTGGCTTTAATTTCCCGTTTTCTTCCTTTTGTGGATCTCTCTCTCTCTCGGGCTATAATTAGCTGACACATAATTAAGTGAGCTGAGCCATGAGTGTGGGTAGCGGGTCTCAGGTGCCCAGCTCACCACCGCTAGGGGACTTGCGACCACCACAGGGGCCGGACCTGCATTCCTCCTATGGTCAGCCTCTAGTGACCAGGCTAGGGGGCTCTAAGGCCGGGACCCAGGCTGGAGGCAGAGGGAAGGTTCTTCCTAGTGCCCACCTGCCTGTCGTTGCTCCCGCAGGTGATCGAATTGCCAGTGACAGAGCGCCAGATTGAGCGTGAGCACCTCATCCAGCTGCGGCGCTGGCAGGAGACGCGCGGCGAGCTGCAGTGCTGCTCGCCACCCAGGCTGCATGGGGCCAAGGCCATCCTGGAGGCAGAACCGGGCCCCCGGCCCACCCTGCAGCCATCACCGTCCATCCGTCTGCCCCCGGATGCCCCGCTCCCTGGCTCCAAAAGCAAGCCCAAGCCGCCCAAGCCGGTTCCGAAGGAGCAGCAGAAGCAGCAGAAGGCGAGTGGGCAGCTGGACAAGACCCCAAAGCCAGGCCCAGCCAAGATGGCGATTGCTGGCGGAGATGCATGTCCTCCACAGGAAGTGCCCCCGAAGGACCCAGCCCCTCAGGACTCGGCTGCCCAGGTTTCAGCCCACCACTGCTCCCAGGAGAGCCTGGTGTCCCAGGAGAGTGAGGACACCTACTTGTAACCCTGGCATCTCAGGCCTCCAGGGCGGGGTCTCCACACACCTCCATGGTTCACGGACTGACACATTCCAGGGCCTGCCCCCTCTGAGGGCCCGCTGCCCGGCTGCGGGTGCAGAGACGCTGGCCCAGTGCGGGTTCTGCCGGAGCCTCCTTATTTATTTCCTCCAGCGTGGAGCTTGGGCCCAAGTGAGGCCTCACTCGGGCCTCTTCTGGGGGTGCTCCCCAGGGCTAGGGCACTGATGAGGGGAGAGGGTGGGGTGCAGGGCGGGGTACTCTTTGTGTAAAATAGAAACGTGGTTTTGTACAGAAATAAACAGGTTTGTATAGAGAGCTGGTGTGCAGCTAAGGGCTGGGCAAGGGGGTGCCTCACACACACACACACACACACACACACACACACGTGCTCAGCATCTCTTCCACTCCCTACAGAGCCTCTCTGAGAATTACCTTGCCAGAGGGGGTGCCGAGTCCGGGGCCAGCCCTGTTCCTGGTCCCCCTTTCCCAGCCCCTGTCCACCATCTTCCATGGTGAGTCACCAGGGCTGGAGCCCAGTGCCCAGGCAGCGGGATACTCCCCAGGCCTTGGTTCCTGCTCATCACTGATGGGGGGGGGAGGGGTTCCTAAGATCCTTGTGGGGTATTCTCCTCAAGGCCTGGCCTGGATGCTCCTTTGGACCTGAACAGGGTTCTTTTTTATTATTATTATTGATTTGGGAGAGAGAGAAGTATTTTGTTGTTCCACTTATTTCTGCATTAATCGGTTGATTCTTGCATGTGCCCCAACTGGGGATGGAAACCACAACCTTGGCTGGGTGTATTGGGGCACCTCTAACCAACTGCGAAAGGTTGAGTGTTCATTCTGGGTTGGGTGCTGGCACCATAGGTGGGCGACCATGAATGCCCTTCCATTTGCAGCCAGGTTTCCAAGGCGAGGAGGGGAGAGGGCCGGGTCTCTGATGAAAGGCCACCTGTCGCTCACTGAGCACTTAGCGCGGTCCACGCTGGGTGGTTGTGTCACCAGCTGCCGATCATCAGTAGACTGTTATCTCCATTTAACAGATGAGGCAACAGAGGGCCGAGTGAGAGGTAAGCGGGTCCCCGTTTGCACCCAGAGCCCCTCAGCTGCCTCTCCTGGCCATGGAGGGCCCAGGCAGGCTCTGGCCACAACCTGACGGCTGTGGAGGCTCTGGACAGGGTGTCCCCGGGAGAGGCCCCCCTTCTGCTGAGGAAGCAGCTTTTCCAGTCAAACAATAGCGGCTGTTCTTGGCAGGCCACCAGGCGGGGCGGGGCCACGGAGGGAGGAGGGAGCCTCCCTGGGAGCTTTCAGGCACCTCGGGGCTTTGGTCCGGAACATCTCGTTCTGGGGCGGCTGGGTATACTGAGGCCCGCGAGGTCAAGGGTCACGTGAGCCTGTCGGGGCCGACCATCCCTTCCTGCTTCCCAACCCTCACACCTGTGGCTTTCCCCACCGGTGCTGCACCATTGGTGAGGAGAGGGGTTCAGCCTTTGAGGACAGTCCCCTCCCCCCCGTGGCCCTCTAGGGACCGGGCCAGGATGTGGTGGCTGCACAGTGTTCCACAGGAACCCACTGAGCCGGAGAGTCCGGGGAGGGGAGGGCCTCCACCCGCCTGCAGTGGAGGCTCCCGAGCAGGCAGGAGGCCTGTGTAGGCCTGCTGGTCCCAGCCGGGCCTGAGGCCTGCTTTAACCTGCTCAGTGCAAAGCCTCGGATCTGAGGCCTGACGATGCTTGAGCCATACAAGTCCCCTCTCCCCCCCAGAGCATGCTTAGCCCTGCTACTGGGCCAGCTTGGGGGGGGGGGGGGGAGCTGCTGCCTGCTCAGCCTTGGGGTCTTCCCAGACTCGAGGAGGCCTGAGCAGAACCCAGCCCTAATGTCCAAGTGAGCCCAAGTTTGTCCTAACAAGCCTCAGATCTGGGGCGTCTGCCAGTGCTGGGGGCCTCCTTGGGCACAAAGCAAGTTTGGATATGCTCCGGCCCGGGCCGGGGCGGGGGTGGGTTGGGGGGGGAGGGAGAGGGTTCACCCAATAGCTGCTGGCTTTGGGGGGGTCAGCAAGGCTCAAAGCCTCAGGTCTGAGAACACGACCCAGGGAGCCCGATGCCTGGGCCTGTCCTCTGAAGTCTGAGCCTTGGGCATTGCTGGCCTCAGTCTTGAGGGGGCTCCTTACCCCTGGCTGCCTCAGCACCCTCCCCAGCAGTGTGACAGGGGTGGATGGGGCCCTTACTACCTCTGTGACTCCCGGGGGAGGCGGATCCCACCAGAGGAAGGAGGAAGAAAGGTGCCAGGATACCTTGTTGGGAGAGAGAGTCCTAGGGCTGCAGCGTGGACCCCTATTACCCCTCCACGCTTCAGAAAGGTTTTGGAGGCACCGCCTCAATGACCTCAATCGTAAGACCCGTAAGAGGGCCTGACGGACAGCAGGGACTCCACGTTTCCTGCCAGCTTCCCACCCAGGATCCACCCGCATCTTGCAGAAAGGGCGGAGCTCCGAGGAGAGGCGCGGCCCGGGCGGCGTCTGGAGGGCGACGGGGCGGGGCCAGGCGGCGGCCCCCGAGCCAATGTTAACGGGACGGGGGCGGGGCTCCGGCGGCAGAAGGGGGCGTGGCCTCCCCTGATAGGCCGCGCGCGTCGCGGGGCGTGGCCGGCGGGGCGGGGCGCGGCGCCGGGTTGGGCGGGGCCGAGGCCTGGCGTGGACTGGCGCGGACTGGCGTGAGCCGCGGCTCCTTTAAGCCCCCGGCCCCGCCCCCCCGCCCCCCGGTCCTCGGCGTGGCCGGAGCCCGGCCGCCGCGGGGTCGGCGGGTCCGCGCGGGGCCGCGATGGAGCTGCACATCCTCGAGCACCGCGTGCGGGTGCTGAGCCTCGCGCGCTCCGGCCTCTGGCTCTACACCCACCCGCTCATCAAGCTGCTCTTCCTGCCCCGCCGGAGCCGGTGCGCGCGCGCGCGCGGGTCCGGGGCCGCAGGCGGGGGTGGGAACCCGCCGGCGCCCCGGGACGGGGTCGGGGGGTTGGAGCGGCCGCGGGGCCCGCGGGGCCGGGCGGGGAGGGCCCATCCCATCCCCCTCTCCCCGCTCCCCGCTCCCCCCACCGCGGCCGCCATCCGGCCTGGCTTCGCCCTCCCCGGACCGCCGCCTATCCGGGCCGGGGCAGCGCCAGCAGCGTTGGGATCGGGTGCGGGCACGCAGCCCTTCCCGGGGCTGCCGGGCGAGCGTCTCCCCGGCGCCTCCCGTCCGGGCGGAGGGGCCAGCCCGGGCGGTCCCGGGTCCGACGCCCCGGGGCTGTGGACGCGCGCGGGTCAGCCTCCCCTCCCCCTGGGAACGGGGGGCTGGGGGCTCCTCCGGAGGTGGTGGTGATGGGGGGCGGGGAACAGCTCGCGATCCCCGAGATGGGGCCCGACCCCCCCCCGCCCACTGGGAGGAAACTGAGGCTGGGGGGGGGTAAGGGGGCGGGGAGGCGCCTGGCCCAGGCGGATGGAGCGGGCTGCACCCCCTCCTCCCAGCCCGGGCTGAAGGTGCCTCCCCACCCCGCCCAGGTGCAAGTTCTTCAGCCTGACGGAGACCCCGGAGGACTACACGCTCATGGTGGACGAGGAGGGCTTCAAAGGTGGGGCCCTGCGTCCCTCCTGGCGGGATTCTCACCGATTGGGGGGGCGGGGGCCAGTGACTCAGAGGCTTTGCAGGCAGAGGCGACCTGGCTTGAGCTCGGGCTGCACCGCGCCCTGGCTGTGTGCCCTTGAGCAAGTCATTTCCCCTCGCCGAGCTGCTGGTTTCCTCCTGTTCCAAAGGGGTGCAAGCAGTCCATGGTCCCGGTCTGCCGGGGTCCCCGGAGGGTTTTGCAAACAGGCTGCGTGCGCAGGGCACTCTCTGCAGCGTCGGCCTGGCCGCAGGGCCTCCGGGAGGCTCGCTGGCACGAACCGGGGGGTTCCTGTGGCCGCTCCGTCCCCCCTGGCCGGTGTTTCCGCCTGGACTTCTCTCTCCCTGGCGCTGGCCATCCCCTCCCTGACTCCCCGGGAGCTCCAGGAGTCCGGGGCCCGGGGAGGGCCTGGATCCGGGCAGGGAGCAGGCACCGGCCCGGGGCAGGGTCCTGGGGGCGGGTGGGGAGTGGGGGAAAGGGACCGCTTCGCTTCGCGGTGCTGTGCTTGGGCAATTAGCAAGCCACCCTGGCCCCAGCCCTTGGTCTGGACTGGACGCCGGCCTGGGCCCTCCCCGGCCTCTGGAGCTGGCCGCCGTCTGGCTCCTGCCGCCGCCCGCCTGACCCCTCCTCGCAGGCCCGGAGGCTCGGGCCAGCCAAATGGGGCCTGACCCATCTCCCACAGGCCTTAGTTTCCCTGCTGGGTCTGCCGAGAGGGAAGTTGGCATCCACCCCCCAGCCATCCTGATCTCCTGGCGCCCCCTCCTGGCGCCCCACGGGACGGAGACCCTGGTAACCCCACTCGGAGCACTGTGGCCACCACGTCCATACTGTCGTCCCCCTTTCACAGATGAGGAAACTGAGGCTCGGAGAAGGCAAACCGCGTGCACCGGGGCCAGCCGCACGCCTGTGGCGAGGCCAGGGCACAGGCGGGGGGGGGGGGGGACAAAGGAGGGGCCGGCCCCGCAGGCCCTGACCGGTCCCGCGCCCTCTGCCCGCAGAGCTGCCCGCCTCCGAGTTCCTGCAGGTGGCCGAGGCCACGTGGCTGGTGCTGAACGTGTCGTCCCACAGCGGCGGCGGTGGCGGCACCGCGGTGCAGGCCGCGGGGGTCACCAAGATCGCCCGCTCGGTCATCGCGCCGCTGGCCGAGCACCACGTGTCCGTGCTGATGCTGTCCACCTACCAGACGGACTTCATCCTGGTGAGCGTCCTCCGGGGGGAGGGGGAGGGAGAGGGGGGTGCCCCCTGCAGGGGGGGCTGGGCACGGCTGCCCCCGGGGACCCCCTCGCCACCCCGCCGTCTCCCCCCGGCCCCAGGTGCGGGAGCAGGACCTGGCCGTGGTGGTCCACACGCTGGCCCAGGAGTTCGCCATCTACCGCGAGGTGGGCGGGGAGCCGGTGCCCGTGGCCGCGGGCGATTCCAGCAACGGCTTCCCCCGCGCCGAGCACGGTGAGGGCGGGCGCCCTCCGGCACCCAGACCTGGGGGGGGGGGGGAGTAGGAGTCTGGGGGTGGGGAGATCCCCTTCCCACGGAGGCCCACTGCTTGTGTGTGGACAGACCAGCGGACCCCGGCTGGCCATCGTGAGGGATCGGGGCGCCGGGGCCACCGGGGAAGCCAAGGCAGATGTGTCTGTGAGGGACAGGATGCTAACACTCCACCCAGGCCCCTCCCCGGCCGGCCACCAGGGGGCGCCCCAGCCCACGGTCCTGCCTTCACACGCTCCACCTACCTCGTGGCTCCCCCCCCCCAGCAGGGCCCAGCCCCACCGTGCACCCTATCCAGAGCCCGCAGAACCGCTTCTGTGTCCTCACGCTGGACCCCGAAACACTGCCGGCCATCGCCACCACCCTCATCGACGTCCTCTTCTACTCGCACAGGTGCCCCCCCCCCCCCCGCTGCCACCTGCCCCTCCGTTGGTTCTGTGCCCTTCGTGGGGTGTGGGGGGAGCCTTTGGATCAGACAGGGCTCATGGTCCGCCCCCCAGCCCCAGCCCCAGCCCCGCCTGGCACCATCAGGAGATGGGGGGGTCCTAGGACAGGGAAGGAAAGTGGCCCAGAGACAGGAGGCGGGGCGGGGGGCTGCTCAGGGGGGCTGGGGACTGCCTGGAGGGAGGCGGGGTGGGCCTGACACCCAGCAGAGTACCTGAGCCCCCTGTCCCTGCCCCCCCAGCACCCCCAAAGAGGCAGCCCCCGGCGACCCCGGGCCCAGCTCCATCCCCTTCTTTGCCTTCTCCCTCATCGAGGGCTACATCTCCATCGTCATGGACGCGGAGACACAGAAAAAGTACGTGGCCCCCGGCCGGGGGGGAGGGGGGGGCAGAGATGGGACGCTGAGCCCGGGAGGAAGGAGGCGGGGGGGGGGGGGTGAGGCTCCGCAGTCACCAGCCGCCCCCCCCCCCCCCAGGTTCCCCAGCGACCTGCTGCTGACCAGCTCCTCGGGGGAGCTGTGGAGGATGGTGCGCATCGGCGGGCAGCCCCTGGGTTTCGGTGAGGCCGCGCCCGGCGTGGGGGGGGGGGCTTGGGGAGGGCCCTCGGAGCCGCCTGCGTGACCCCCACGGGCCCCTCCTGCGCCCCCCAGATGAGTGTGGGATCGTGGCCCAGATTGCGGGGCCCCTGGCCGAGGCCGACATCTCTGCCTACTACATCAGCACCTTCAACTTCGACCACGCCCTGGTGAGCGCCGCGGGGCGGGGGCGGGGGTGGGGGGCTCCCGAAGGGATACCGAGGCCCAGGAGGGTGAAGGGATGGTGAACCAGGAGGTTGGGGGGCCCTGACCCCTGCCCCCCCGCCTCCCCCCCGCCCGCCCCAGGTGCCCGAGGACGGCATCGGCAGCGTCATCGACGTCCTCCAGCGGCGGCAGGAGGGCCTGGGCTGCTGAGGCCACGGCGTGGGGACCTCTGCGCTCGCCCCCTGCCCACCCCTGGCTTCCAGAGACTTCTCTAAGCTATGTCCCCAAGCTCTGGGGTGAGCCCACTCCCCTCTCCTTCCCCCCACCCCGCCCCCCACTCATGCAGGGGGACCCCTCCCCCCTCTCTCTGTATAAGCTGCGTGCAGGCACCGGCGCTCACGTGGACACGCGTGTCTGCCCACACAGGGAACACGGTGCTCTGGGCTCCCACCCCCTCCCACCCCGGGAAGCCCTCAACCCCTCAACCCCTCGCTCCCCCCGCACCAGCCTCGGCGTTTGCACATTCCCTGCTGAGGCTGCGCCACCCCCTCCCCCTCCCAGCGCCGGGGCCAGCGGCCCCCCGACAGCGCCGGGCCTCGCTCTGCGGCTGACCGGGCCGGCTCCGACAGTGCCTTCCCCGAGAGGGGCCTCCGACAAAAGTATCTTGACGTCCCTCCGCTATTTTTTTTTTAATCGACTTGTTAATAAAGGGCGTGTCCAGGTGGGCTGTGGTCTTCGGGGCTGTCTGAGCCTCGGCCACGGCTGCGTGGCGGGCTCCCCGTGTACCACCTCATTGTGGCCGTGGAACGCGAGCTCCGGGAGGCAAAGTGACAGCCAAGGTCGCGTGTCCAGGGCTGTCTGGCCTCCTCCTTCGTTCCTTGCTGCTCCCAGCAGGTCCCGAACACGGGGAGACACTCCAAGACCTCCTGCCTGGGGGACCCCCCCTCCCCCAGCTTTCCCTCCGCCCTGGGCAGGGCTGGCCGGTGGTGACCCCCCACGGAGGGCCCGGGAGCCCCCTTTTTCTCCAGGCCGCTGCCGCCTGCTTGCTGTTGGGCCACGCCCGAGCCCGTCCGTCCGTCCTTCCTTCCCGGGAGGCCCTCTGGCCCCGAGACCAGCCTGTTCCTGCCGCCAGGGCTGGCCCGGCCCCGAGCGGGGAGGGGCCCGGCCCCAGCGGGAACTTGGGATCCACACTCCCTCTCCCCGAGGGCAGGGTGCCTGGGGGGCCGTCTGGAGCCCACTCTGTTCTTTTTTAAAATATATACACACAGACCTTGCCCTTGAGCGTCGGCCTGCGGACTGAGGGGTCCCAGGTTCGATTCCGGTCAAGGGCACGTGCCTTGGTTGCGGGCACATCCCCGGCAGGGGGCGTGCCGGAGGCAGCTGATCGATGTTTCTCTCTCATCATGTGTTTCTTAACTCTCTATCCCTCTCCCTTCCTCTCTGTAAAAAAAAAAAAAATCAATAAAATATATATTTTAAAAATATAGATATATATGTCTTTTTATTGATTTCAGAGGAGAAGGGGGAGGGAGAGAAACATCAACGAGGCGAGAGAACCAGTGATCGGCTGCCTCCTGCACGCCCTCCCCCGGCGGTCAAGCCCTCAGTCTGGGCCCGTGTCCTCGGCCGGCGTCAAACCTGGGGACCCTTCCGGTCCACGGGGCCACGCTCTATCCACTGGGCCGCACCAGCCAGGGCCCCACTCCGCTCTTGATGGCCCGGGCCAGGGGCTCAGTCAGCACATCTGGCCCCGAGTTTCCTGCCGCCTCCCCGCCCGCGCTGTGAGCTGGGCTTCCCCCGTGGCCTGATGGGGCCCCACAGATGTGCCCGGGGGTGGGGGGTTATCAGGTGCTTTCAGCCCAGGCCCGCCCGCGCTCAGGAAGGGAAGAAGGGTGTGACTTCGCCGTACTCCGCTTGCGGTGGCTCCCCAGAAAAGTCAGCACGGGGGCCCGGCCCCTGGCAGTGCGCCCGCCCTGACCCCGGGGACCCGGGGACCCTGGGGGCCTGCAGACCAGAGGAGCTGAGACGCACCCAGGCCCGGTGAGTGAGCAGTCGGGGGCCCCCCCGGGCCAGGCATTTGCCCTTGGCCTCGGTTTCCCCAAGGGCGTGGAGGCGGGAGTCAGCTCCTTTAGGACCCCGTGCCCCATGGCCCTGGGTAGGGGGCGTCTCTTTATAGTTTGTCTTTCGGGGGCGGGGGGCAGGGGGTAGGAGGGTCCCATTTCTCCTTGTAGGGCCCGTCTGAGACCTTGCGGGGCTCGGGCCATGTCCTGGGCTGAGGTGGGGGCTTGAGGGCCAGAATGACTAGGGCTCCTCCTTGACGTGCAGCCGGAGAGTTCCTGGCCCCACGGGCAGCTCTGGGGTCCCTCCGCCTGGCTGTCCCCCCGAGTCCCTGCTTGGTCTCAGTGTGTCTGCCATCCTGGCTTCCCAAGTGCCTCGGGCCTCCCCCAGTGCCTGCACCCCAAGGTCGCTCAGCTCCTGGAGCTGCCCACGGGCGGGGCAGGCCCCGGGGGGAGGGGGCCACAGGCTTCCCGGGGGCTGGCCTGCCTCGGACCCGGCCCTTCAGATCGGCTGCCCACGTGTGTGTGTCTCTTCACCCGGGTGTCTGGGCGGAGGATTCAGCCCCCAGGGCGTCCTTGGGGGTCCCCGGGCCAGCTCTCAGCCACCATCCGCCCCGGGAGGCCGAGACCCACCAGGGCAGGCATAGGGGCCTCGGAGGGCCCCGGAGACAACTCGGATGAGAAGGGGCGCTTCCTGGGGACCTGACCCTGGACCTCACCCGCTGCTAATGCCCCGGGGTTGTCCCAGGCTGAGGTGGGGGGCTCACGGAACCCCGTCCTCGACCCACCCAGGGCCCTGGAGGGCTTTAGGGGAAAGCAGTGAATCTGTGGGCTCCGTGGGGGTCGTTCACGATCGGGTTTGGGGGCGCTTGGCTGGCATGTGGCCCAGGCCCCTGTCCTCCCAGCCCCGGCAGCCCCCGTGCACCTGCCAGTCAGCCCCGCCCCACTCGGCCGGCCGAGGCTCACGGCCCACACGGTGGCGTCCGCGCCTGTCGTCATCCGGGCGGCCGCTGCCCACGGTGCCCGGGGGGTGGGCAGGAGCTCGGCCGCCAGCTGGTGTCCGGCCTCAGCAGGGAGGATGTGAGCCGGGACCCGGGGCTCCTGTGGGCGGGCTCGGGGTGAGGAAACCCCAGGCCGGGAGAGCTGGCGGCTCCGTTTCCACCCTCTCCTCCCTCGTGTCCATGCCCGCACGGAGGAAGTGACCCCTTAAGTCCTCCTCGAAGGTGTTTAAGCAGAAATTCGGGGTTTCCAGTGCCCACCCCCCACCCCCGCCAGGCAGGGCTGTGTGGCTGCACCACGGCTGGGTTCTTGCCTCGGCATGGAGGGGGGAATGAGCCGCACCCCTGGTTGGTGCTCCCCCGGGGACCCCCTGGGTGGGAGGGGCCGGAGGAGGGGGAGAGCAGGCTGCACCTCGCTGACCGGGCGTGGGGCTGCTGCTTCCCCGACCCCATGTCGGGGGCTCCATCCATTCGGGGGTTCAGCGCGTGCCCCTCGGCCCGGGGGGGGGGGGGACGAAGCAAGCACAGGGAGGCGAGGCGACCTGACCCAGGCCACACAGCGGGGCCGGGCAGACGGCGGCGCGGACCAGGAGGCCCAGACCCGGAGCCGGGGAGTTTCCCCCGGGGCCCTCCAGCTGAACCCTGAGGGACCCGGTGGTTTTGCAAGCTCCCTCGCAATCCCGGCTGCCGGCGTGGGTGGCTGGGTGTCTGCTGCCGGTGGCAACGCGTGCGTGGGCAGGCACGCGAGCCCCGGCCCGGCTCCTCCCTGACCCCGGGCCGCCATCGGAGGCCGCGTTGGGCAACGGCTGTGATTGCTGTCACTTTCCCAGGCCAGCCCGGGACCGGGTGTCAGAGCCAGGGCCGTCTTGGGGGGGCTGCGGGGGGTGGCGATCGCGGGGGGCAAGGTCACGCACGGCTGAGGGGGAGCAGGAGCCTTGGTGGGCATCGGTCTGGATGGCTCCTACAGCAGGAAGTGTGTGCGTGTCCGTGTGTCCACGTGTCGGTGTGTCCTGCTGTGTGCCGGTGTGTCTGCTGGAGGTCTGTGAGGGGGCGGGGGGGGGGGGGCTTTACCCGCATCCGATTGTGAGCGTCAGCTGTGCCTGGCTCCATCTCTGCGTGTGTCCTGTGTGTGCATGTGTGTGTGTGTGTGTGTGTGTGTGTGTGTTGCTGGAGTGTGCAAATGTGTCTGTGTGTACAGGGGAGTGTAGGTGGTACATATCTCTGTCTGCTTTTGTGGCTGGGGAAGTGATGTGTGTGTGTGTGTGTGTGTGCGTGCGTGCGCATACGCGCACATACGTCTGCATTTAAAAATATATATATATTTTATTGATATTTTACAGAGAGGAAGGGGGAGAGATCGAGAGCCAGAAACATCGATGAGAGAGAAACATGGACCAGCTGCTTCTTGCACACCCCCTACTGGGGATGTGCCCGCAACCAAGGCACATGCCCTTGACCGGAATCGAACCCGGGACCTTTCAGTCCGCAGACCGACGCTCTACCACTGAGCCAAACCAGTTTCGGCGTACATCTGCATTTTTTGTGTTTTCACGGTCACACACGTGCCCCCGTGTACCCTCCTGTCCGCTTTCCTTCCCCGGATCTGTATCCCCCCTGGCCTTCCTGCCCCTCCCTGGTCCCTGCAGGCCCAGCTCCCTGCACTCACCTGGGAGACCCCGGCCGGGCTGGGCTGGGCCCCGCTCCCTCCCTCTCCCCCACCTTCCCCCCTCCCCGCCAGCCCACTGCTCCAGCCGGGTCCTCCCCGCCCCCCTCCGACCTCCCCGCCCACTCCTCCTCCGTGCCCTCCCCTCTGCAGCCCCAGCCAGCCTGGCCCTGCTCGCTGCCCCGCTGGGCACGAGCCCCGAGCCCGGACACCCTCTCTTCCCAGGGCCCTGACTTGGCCCCTGTGGGTCCTCCCCGGTGTGGCTGCCCCGCCTTCCTGCCGGTCCCCCCTCACCCGGCTGCACAGCACAGCCCGGCCTGTCCCCTCCTTCCCTGATCAGATTCCGGACGTCTGTCTTCGAGCCCCCGGCCTGCACCCGCTCTCCGGGGCCCGGCCACCCGGTGCCTCATCCTAGGCTTGCTCTCTCCCGAAGCCAGGAGCCCGCACTCTGGCCCGCTGCAGACCCAGCCTGCACGGGGAGCTGGGCCAGCAGAGAGCCCAACGCCGCCGAAACCGGTGTGGCTCAGTGGTAGAGCGTCGGTCTGCGGACGGAAGGGTCCCAGGTTCGATTCCGGTCAAGGGCATGTACCTTGGTTGTGGGCACATCCCCGGTGGGGGGGTGTGCAGGAGGCAGCTCTTCGATGTTTCTCTCGTTGATGTTTCTAGCTCTCTATCCCTCTCTCCTCCTCTCTGTAAAAAAAAAAAAAAAAAATCAATAAAATATATTTTAAAATATATGTGTGGTTTTTCATTTGCTACAGAACACTTTGTTGTATTTCCCTACAAAAACAAATGGGAGATAGTGTCCCACTTGAAATTCAAATACGGAAAAAGAAGAAGAAGAAGAAGAAGAAGAAGAAGAAGAAGAAGAAGAAGAAATCTGAGGAACAGAATAAAGTGGTGAATATAGTAGCATCAGGGGTAAAGAAAGGGAGTGGACTGATAATTATCAGGGGGATGAGGGGGTGGGGGAGCAGTGAGAGACTGGATTGAAATCGTATAACCAATGGATGAGGACAATGGGGGGGGGGTACGGGCAGAGGGTGGGAAGGGAACTGGGTGGTAGGGAGCTTTGGGGGAGAAAAAGGAGAAACAATTGTAATAATCTGAGCAATAAAGATTTATTTTAATAAATATGTGTGTTTTAAAAAAATATATATATTTTATTGATTTTTTTTTTATAGACAGGGCTGGAGAGGGATAGAGAGTTGAGAAACATCAGTGAGAGAGAAACATCCATCAGCTGCCCACCGGGGATGTGCCCGCAACCAAGGTGCATGCCCTTGACCGGAACCGAACCTGGGACCCCGGAGTCCACAGACCGACGCGCTACCCACTGAGCCACACCGGTCAGCCACACCAGCATGTGTTTTTGTTGTTTTCAGAGAAGAAGGAAGAGAGAGAAGAGAGAAACATCAACGATGCGAATCGAGTGGCTGCCTCCTCTCCTGGGGATGGAGCCCCGACCAGGGATCGAACCCTGACCTCTGAGCGGAACCACTGAGCCACACGGGCCGGGCAGGACCGGCCCCGTCCCACCGGGCGGGGCAGCCAGGCAGGCGGAGTGACTCCCCTGAGCCCGGCCCCAGCCCCTTCCTCCGAGGCAGCATCTGGGAAGTGGCCGAGGGAAGCCTGGCGCTCTCTCTCTTTTGGGGTTCGCCTTCCAGGAAGCGCAGCAGCTGCGGCGGGCACGAGGCTCGGGGCTGGCTCTGGAGCCGCCGGCCGGCCGGAAGGTGCCGCCGTCAGCGTCTCTGCCAGCCAGGCTTCCCGGCACAGAGGTCATGCGCCCGGGCGCAGCGTGAGTGGTGCCGCCCGACCCCCGTGGGGAGAGGCTGCGGGGAGGGCGGGCCGCCCCTTCCTCCCGGGGACGTGGGGCGGGCACACACGTCCGGGTCCCGCACCCCGAAGGCCACGGGGTGCCTTCCCGGGGCTCCTGCCCAGGCCACCCTGGACGGCCACGCCCGCGTCCCCTCACCGAGGGTTCAGTGAGAGGGGCGAGGGGGAGACACCCCCATCCTCGGGATGGACAGTCTGGCTGAGGAGCCGCCCCCACGGCGGGAAAAATGGACGACAGAGCCAAAACCGGTGTGGCTCAGTGGATAGAGCGTCGGCCCGCGGACTGAAAGGTCCCGGGTTCGATTCCGGTCAAGGGCATGTGCACTGGTTGCGGGCACATCCCCGGTGGGGGGTGTGCAGGAGGCGGCTGGTCGATGTTTCTCTCTCATCGACGTTTCTAGCCCTCTATTTCTCTCCCTTCCTCTCTGTAAAAAAAAATCAATAAAATATAATTATATATATATATTTTTATATATCAATATAATTTTTAAAAATATTTTTTATTGATTTCAGAGAGGAAGGAAGAGGGAGTGATAGAAATATTAATGATGACAGAACCACTGAGAGGCTGCCTCCTGCAAGCCCTCCACTGGGGATCAAGCCTGCAACCCGGGCAGGGGCCCTTGGCCGGAATCGAACCCGGGACCCTCCAGTCCACAGGCCAGCACTCTATCCACTGAGCCAAACAGGCTAGGGCTCAATATACTTTTTATTGATATTTTACAGAGAGGAAGAAAGAGAGATAGAGAGCTAGAAACGTCGATGAGAGAGAAACATCGACCAGCTGCCTCCTGCACACCCCCCACCGGGAATGTGCCCGCAACCAGTGTACATGCCCTTGACCGGAATCGAACCCGGGACCTTTCAGTCCGCAGACCGACGCTCTATCCACTGAACCACACCGGTTTTGGCTAATATATATATATATATATATATATATATATATATATATATATATAATTTTTTTTTTAAATGGACGACAGCGCTGAAGAGTGCTACCACGTGGGGCACCACCGTGCTCCGGGAGGGTCAGGGCCAGGAGCCGGCCTGGGGCGGAGGCAGGTCAGGGAGGGCCCCCCGGGAGAGGTGACGCTCAGATGGGGCCTCGACGCCCGGGCAGAAGAGCAGGTGGCCTGCTGGGAGCAGCCTGTGCCCAGGCCCTGGGGCGCGGGGACCAGGGAGCGGGCAGTCCGCAGGGCCCGGAGCGAGGAGGCCCGGCGTGGGCAGGTCCTGGTGGCCGTGGCCGTGGCCGTGGCCGTGGCCTTCCCCGGACGGCAGTGGGGCGCCCGGGGAGTGGGACGGGGCGGTGTGGTGCCCGCCCGTCCAGAGGGGCTGCGGTGGCCGCCGAGGGTTTTGCAAGCGGCTCCCGGGCCCCCTCCCCCCTCCTCCTCGCCTCCCTCCCTCTCCGGCCACTTCCTGCCGCCTCATCTGCTCTTCTCCGAACGAACCGCCCTCGGGGCCTGGCCCGCCTGTGGCCTGTGCGGTCGGTCACCTGCACGGGGGACGGTCCTGAATTCCGTGGAAGCGTTATCTCCAGACCCGCAGGGAGCCGCGGACCCCCGGGCCAACCCCCTCCGTGCCTCCGGCAGCCCCCCTCCCCGCGGCACCACCCCAGGAGCGGCTCTCCTGTCCCCCCACGGGGAGACCCCTCACATTCCTGCCCGTCGAGACACTCGCTCGGCGCTGGGCCCGGCCATGTGTTGGGTGCTGTGTCGGGCGCCACGCCGGGCGCACGCCTGGGCGCCAATACGGCTTTCGGCAGGAGCGGGTGTGTCCAGATCGACGTTGCGTGCCGTCACCGGGACGGGGAGGACGGGGCTCCTTGGACATCCTGAGCCTCGGCGCACGGTGAGGGCGGTGTCATCGCCGTGGCTGCCCGGGGCTCGGGGCTGTGGGGGGCCCCCAGGGGCTCTGTGGGGTGGGGTCCTCTCGCCTGTCCCCTCACCTCTCAGAGGCCCTGGGCAGCCCCCCTCGGGCCTGGCCATTCCTCTTCAGAGACGTGCCGGCCCCAGCGGCCTCTGGGCCTGAGGGTTCCCTGCAGAGGGGCCGGGGCCAGGTCTAGGGTGAGCTGGACCAGAAGCGAGTTCTTTCTCTCTTTTATCTCTCTCTCACTCTTATCTCTATCTCTATCTCTATCTCTACCTCTACCTCTACCTCTACCTCTACCTCTACCTCTACCTCTACCTCTACCTCTATCTCTATCTCCCTCCCTTCTCTGTGGACTTCCCTGGATTCGTGTTTGGGCCACTTGGAGGGGGGATCAGTTATCCACTTTGGGGGAGCCCCTGGGAGCCGGGTGGGGGGGCCACGCCAGGTCCCGGGAGAGCTGTGTCGCGGCTCTCCGGCCGAAGCGTCCCCCAGCCCGGCGTGACCTCCTGACCTCCTGGTCGAGTCTCAGTCACCCTGGGGTTTATGTAACGACGTCTTTCCTAACCGACCTCGCGGCCACCCTGTGACATCAGCAAACGTGAGCCTCGTCGGCCCCAGCGGGTGAGAGTCCAACGAAAGTGCCCACTAAGCGCCGGGGTCCTCAGGGCGCACTGAGTCACGCCGACCGCCCCGTCTGGAGCGTCGGCCCTCACACGCCATCGGACGGAGCGTGTTGAAGTGCACACTCAGTGTTGTTGTTGTTACTTTTATGTGCTCACGGGATTGTGCAACCTTCGCCACTACCTAATTCACAGGCGTTTCATCACCCCAGAGAAACCCTGTCCGTTAGCCATCCCTCCTCGCCCCCAGACACCCCCCACCCCCACCCCCAGCCCTGGGAAGCCACGGCTGTCTCTACGGATGGCTCATCTAGAGGGAAGCCTACCGCCCTCGCCGGTGTGGCTCGATGGGTAGAGCGTCGGCCTGCGGACTGAAGGGTCCCAGGTTCGATTCCGGCCAAGGGCACACGCCCCGGTTTGCAGGCTCGATCCCCAGTGGGGGGCGTGCGGGAGGCAGCCGATCCATGATTCTCTCTCGTCATGGATGCTTCTGTTTCTCTATCCCTCTCCCTTCTTCTCCAAAATCAATAAAGAAATATATTTAAAAAAAATAAAACAAGCCGAAACCGGTGTGGCTCAGTGGATAGAGCATCGGCCTGCGGACTGAAGGGTCCCCGGGTTCGATTCCAGCCAAGGGCATGTGCCTTGGTTGCGGGCACATCCCCGGTGGGGCGTGTGCAGGAGGCAGCGGATGTTTCTCTCTCATCGATGTTTCTAACTCTCTATCCCCTCTCCCTTCCTCTCTGTGAAGAAATCAATAAAATATATTGAGTGATACTCCATTGCACGGGGAGACTGCCGTGTTTAAGTCCATTTTGTGCTGGTGGCCGCTGGGGCTGCGTCCAGGCCGGGGCTGCTGTGGACAAATGCTGCCCTGAGCACGTGCGTGCACATCCTTTCCCAAGTCTCTCAGGCGTGGGGCAGCGAGGCGCCTGACACCTCCGTGTGTAACCCTGTGAGGACCTGCCAGACGGTCCCTGGAAGCCAGGCCGCAGCCCCACGTTCACCCAAGCGGTGCCCCCGGGCTCAGGTCCCCCCACATCTGCCCCTGAGGACAGCCACTCCTGCGGTGTGAGGTGGTGCCAGGTGTGAAGTGGTGCCAGGTGTGAAGTGGTGCCAGGTGTGAAGTGGCATCCGGGTGTGAAGTGGCGCCCAGGTGTGAAGTGGCACCCAGGTGTGAAGTGGCACCCACCTGAGTGTGAAGTGGCGCCCAGGTGTGAAGTGGTACTGAACCCGTGGCTTTGATTTGCATTTTTCCCTGACGGCTGGTGACCTAAAGCATCTCTCCTGTCTTTCCCTTTTGGAGAAATGTTTAATCAGATCCTCTGTCTGTTTAAAACAAAATTTACATATGTCTATTTCTGATTGATTACAGAGAGAGGAAGGGAGAGAGAGAAACGTCAACGAGGAGAGAGAACCATGGGTCAGCTGCCTCCTGCATGGGCTCAACTGGGGATCGAGCCCGCCGCCTGGGCGTGTGACCTCCTGGTGCATGGGCCAACCCTCAGCCACCGAGCCACACTGGCCGGGTCCTGTTTGTTTGTTCGTTAGTTTTTAAAATATAATCCCCGCCCCCCCCCCCCAACAACTTTTGAGGGCTGGTCCTCCCGGTCCGCACGAGGATTCCTGACCATTTCACATGCAGCTGGGGTTGCCGAGGGCGCCCACGGCTGCGGCTGCGGCCGCGTCCGTGTTTCAAAGGCCTTGTCCTTGGGCTCTCGCACCGGGCGCAGCCGATGCAGCGAACAGGCCGCACGTGGCCACGGCCATCCCCGGCACGACCGACCCTCCTTCCCTTCTCGCTCATCCTGGGGGTGGGGGCCCACGGGAGAGGCGCCTTTGTCCGGGTTCGACCCGGGCTGCTTGTCTCTCCACCCCGCTGTACCACCATCACCTGCAGGGCGGACACCGAGGCCCAGAAAGGCGCGGGGTGGCTGGATCAAGAACTCTGGGCTCAGCTCCGCTGGCGTGGCCCCGATGGCGTTGCCCCCGTGGCTGAGTGTCGACCTATGGACCAGGAGGTCAGGGTTCGATTCCCGATCAGGGCCCAGGCCCCGGTGGTGGGCTCCCTCCCCAGGGTGGGGTGTTCAGGATTGTTTTTCTCTCTCTCTCCCTTCCTCGCATCGTTGATGTTTCTCTCTCTCTCTCTCTCCCTCTCCAAAATCAATAAAAACGTATTTAAAGAACACACCACCAGACTCCTTCGTGGCCTGGGTCCAGGGCCAGCGTCTGTCCACCCAGGGGACCCGGGGCGGGGGGTCCCTTCTCTGTCCTCGCCGAGGGCGGCCGGGGACGCGGGAAGGTGCAGTTCTGAGGAACCCGCTCCCCCTCCGAGTCACGCGGGGCGGCTGACGTGGCCCGGGACGGGGGGCCGGCCGGGCGCTGTGGTCAGGACGCCTATTTATACCGGTGGCGCGGTGTCGCAAGCCCTTCCTGCCGGCGACCGGGACGTCATCGGCGCTGACCTCACCGAAACGCTGACGCATCTCCCTTCACGCTCCGCTCCGATGGGCGCCGGGACGCCTTGCCCGGGGGCCCCGTGGGGACCTCCTGCCCATCGCTGCCCCGTCTCCACCCCGGCCCCCAGCTCTGGGGTCTCAGCCGGGGTCCCGACTTCCGTTCCCCCCAGCCACGCCCTCTTGTGGGCAGTGATGGGCGGGATGGGTGTCCCGGGTCCGAGCCTCCAGTGCCGTCGGAGATGGGGCCTGGGGGAGAGGCGATGGAGGTTACCGAGGTCACGGGACGGGCCCTCATCGGCCGGGACCCCGGCGTGCCCACAAGGAGAGGGCGCACACACAAGCACACACATACACACACGTGCACACACACGCACACGGGCCCGGGGAGGGCCATACGAGGGGCCAGTGAGAAGGCGGCCGCCTGCAAACCTAGGAGAGAGGCCGCAGGACGCCGCCGGCCGGCCTGGCCGACGGCTCACCTGACCCCTGGCGTCCAGGGTCCAGGGCTGAGAGGAAACACGTTCCTCGACCATCAGCCGCCGGGGCTGCGGCATTGAGGTCTGGCGTCACGAGCAAGAGCACAGAGGAGCCGCTGTTTCTGCCTTTGGCAGCCCTGGTCCCCGGGGGCCTGCACAGACACCTCCGTGAGCCCTGTGCCCACCGCCCTGGAATGGATGCCCCCCCCCCCGGCAATGCCACCACGCATGGTGACCTCAGCCAGGTGACCTCATGCCGCGGGGCCTCAGAGGCATAGATGTATATTTACATACTAACTAGAGGCATATGTATATTTACATACTAGAGCAGGGGTGGGCAAACTTTTTGACTCGAGGGCCACCTTGGGTTCTTAAACTGGGCCGGAGGGCCGGAACAAAAGCAGCCTGACCACCATGCCGGCACTCTCCTCTTGGGGTGCTGGGGAAGGAGCGGAGGGGAGAGCAAGAGAACCCTCCGCTCTTTCGGCTCTGCAGGCCGGAGACAACAGCCGAACGGGCCAGATCCAGCCCGCGGGCCGCAGTTTGCCCACGGCTGGTCTAGAAGCATATATATATTTACATACTAGAGGCCTGGTGCACGAAATTCGTGCAAGGGGCTCGGCCCTCGAAGCCACACGGGCTTGCCTGGGCCCTCGCAGCCCCGGCTTTGTTCGGAAGGACATCCGGAAGGTTGCCTGGCTGTCTGGTCTAATTAGCATATGGCGCTTTTATGATTATGGATTTATAACAATATGGAATAACACGTTGATTTATTATTTATGTATATATAATAATATATGTTATTGATAGAATATATAACACATTATTGATGTATCTACCGTACATATAATGATCTATCTGTAATAATAAATCCATTGATCTCAGAGAGAACGGAGAGAGAACGGAGAGAGAACGAGCGATGGAAACATCCATGAGGAGGGAGAATCATGCACCTGTTGCCTCCGGCACGCCCCTCCTCTGCGGATGGGGCCCGCAACCCGGGCATGGGCCCGTGGCTGGGAACCGAACCGTGGCCTCCTGGTTCACAGGTGGATGCTCCACCACAGAGCCACGGAGCCACAGAGCCACGGAGCCACGGAGCCATGGAGCCATGGCAGCCGGGCACAGGGGCCTTGTGAGGCCGAGGGGACCGCCGGCCTGCCTGGACCACGGGGACAGGAGGGGAACCCCGCGCATGGCTGTCCCCCGAGGGCGGGCGGACACCGGCCCGCCGGAGCTGCCCAGCCCCGAGCTCCTCTGAATTCCGCTTTCCCCGTGGCCGCCGGGGCAGCCGCACGCCCTGCCGGCCGCGCCCCCTCACGCGGCCGTTGCGACACGAGAGCGAGCGGGATGTGAAATGAGAAGGAGCCGCGGGGCGGGCGCAGGAAGCAGGCTGGCGGGGGCGGGCCCCGAAATGAGGAATTGAGCGGAAGCAGCACGCTCACAGGAGAACCCAGAACTGGCCCTGCCCTCGGGGTGGCGATGGTGGGGTGATGGGGCACAGTGGGGTGACTGGGCATGGTGGGGTGATGGGGCACGGTGGGGTGATGGGCATAGTGGGGTGACGGGGCACGGTGGTGTGATGGGGCACGGAGGGGTGATTGGGCACAGTGGGGTGATGGGGCACGGTGGGGTGATGGGGCATAGCGGGGTGACCGGGCACGTTGGGGTGATTGCATATGGCACAGCCAGCGCCGTGCTGGGGTGCCAGGCAGTGGGCGGGGCGTGGGGGTGCAATGGTGGTGCCCGCCGTGGAGCCGCGGCACCCCGTGGCTGGCACAGGGGTGGCCGGGGGTCACTGTCGAATGAATGAATGAAGGCCTGGTTGGTCGTCTCTGCAGCGGGGACAGCCGGTGGGCACCGCGTGGGTGGCCGTGACCGGAGGGTGCCGGGCTGGAGGAGGTGGTCGGAGCGCATCAGCCCTGGCACCCGGGCTTTGCCCGTCCAGGCGGCCCGAGGAGGCCTCACCCGGCTCCCCGGTCTCGGACACACACCCCTCCTTCCTGCCCGATGCCGGAGGCCTCGGGCCAGCGACCCTCTCCCAGGCCCGGCCCACGTGCTGGACCCGCGGACAGGGCCCCCTCCGGGGCCTCAGTTTACCCGGCGGCCGGGGAGCTGGTGGCCCGGGGAGGCACGGTCGCCGGGCCCCCTCCCGCCGACGCCGAGGCCGCGGGACCGAGGACCAGCCCTCGATGGCTATCTTTCAGGGAAAGTGAAACCCGGTGCCAACCGTCACCGTGGCGACTCCCCCTCCCGCTGGTTTCCCCTCTGAGCTCACGGCTTCCCCCTCCCCCCCGCCCCCCACATCCCCCCCACATCCCCCTCCCACCCCCCCCAGCCAGTACTTGGAACTGGGCTTTCTCTCATCTCTCCCTTTCCCTTCAAAGAACCTCCGCCTTCCACGCCCCGTGACGCCGCCCCGGTGAGGTGGGACTTTCAAATCCTCCTCCCGCAGGCGGCCCGGGGCCGAGGGGTGAGGCCGGACCCGGAGGGGGTGGGCGGGCTCGGACCCGAGTCCCCCCCACCCCCAGGACCCTGCCGGCCGGGGTGCAGGGAGCCACCAGGAGCCCCCGGGGTCGGGGTCGGGGTGGGGGTGCAGGTCCCGGGGCCGGGCCACAATCTCGGGGCTGCCGGCCCGGGCCTGGCTCTGTGCCCAGAGCCCAGTGGTTTCCGCTCGCAGATGTCCCAACAGCCCCGCCGCTGCTGGGAGGGCGGGAAGGGCACCCCAGAAGGAAGGTGCCTCGCTCCCCTCGGCCCCAAACCACAGACAGCGGCTCCCGGGCCCAGGCTGGTGGCAGCCCACGGGGCCAGCCACGGGGCCTGGCCCGCCACCTGCCCCTCCGTCCCCGCCCGTCCACCCAGCGCCCTGCCGATGGGGGGGGACCCCCGGCTCCCCCCCCGCCCCCCAGGAAGGCCGGGCCCCGCTTTGCATCACCCCTGGGCGTGGGGCTGACCTCGAAGAACGAATTCGAAGAAAGCAGGAGGAGGGCAGGCCCGGCGCCCATTGGCCGCCCGCCGTGGGGAGACTTTGGTTTTTGGGGTCATGTTCCCAGAAGGGCCTGCCCTCCCTCCCCTTCCCCCCCCCCGCCCGCCCCTCCCCACCCACCTCGGGAGGTGTTGGCCAATCGCTCGGGCGGGCCATAAAGTGGCTGGCAGCCCTCGGGGCTCCCAGCCCGGAGGTGGCACCCCCGCCAGGCGCAGGCCCGAGCCCGGACACCCAGCATGTGGGCGCCGCCCGCGCGCAGGACGCTGCTCAGTAAGTACTTCCTTCCTCCCCGCCCGCCCGCACCCACCTGCGGGGAGCCCTCCGTCCGTCCGTCCCCCGTCCCCCCGGGGAGCTGGGGAGACCCCCCTCACCCCGGGCCAAAAGAAGGATGCTGAGACGGAAAGAGAGCCAGAGGTCGGGCAGAGACGGGGGTCCTGGGGGTCCCGGGGGGTCCCCCGAGGGCCCGGCATCTCCACAGAGTGGAGCAGGGGGCATCCCGGGAGGGCTTCCAGGAGGAGGCGGCGCGGAGGAGACGGGGCGGGGTGGGGGGGCAGGTGGGGTGAGCGGCGGCGGGGGCAGCAGGAGGGAGGTGGGGGCTGTGCTGCCGCCGCCGAGAGGAAGCCAGAGCGGCCGAGCGGGGAGAAAAAAACACACACACACACACACACACACACACACACACACACACACACACGGGGCGCGCCGCCACCGTCTGGAGGGCCCCCCCCTTCCTCGCCTTGATTTGCAGGGTCACACACTCTGCGGCAGGCAGGGGCCCCCCGGAGCCCACACAATCACTCAGCCGCATGGCCACACCCACAGGGTGACACAGGCAGCGCTCCCTCCGTGACATCACCCGGCACCCTCAATCTCGCCGGCCCCGGGAACCCCCACACGCCGCCCTGGGCCCCGCAGCGGGGCTCGGGGGTGGGGGGCGGGGGCCCATCGGGTCTCTGCAGCCGAACGCAGACCTTCCCCGGGGCCGAGGGCGCACACCTGGCCCCACGCACACGCGCAGCACACACACGGGGGGTGGGGGGGGAGGGGGAGATACAGGGGGGACCCCCCGTGGTGGCTGTGCCCCGGGCCCCGGCCCCCCACCTTCCCGGCAGCATCTCTCCCCCGGGGCCGGCCGGGCGGCTCTTAGGAAGGGAACTGGTGTCACCGCCTTCCGGGCCATTGCACCACGGCCCCTTCCGACCACGTGGCCGCTGGGGAGCCGGCCCCGTGGCCCCACACCCCCCCACCCGGCCCCACACCCCCCTCCACAGGCTCCCGCACCCCTGTGGGCCTGGCGGACAGGAGTGGCCACCATGGAGAGAGGAGGCAGGCTCAGGGGTGGGGGCAGGCTGGCCCTGTGTGACTTGGGCCACCCTGCGTGGGCGCCTCGGTTTTCCTGGCAGGAAAATGGGTTGGTCGGGGGGGGAGGGACCCGGGGGGGCAGAGCCTGGAGGCGTGGGCGCAGGCAGGCCCACCCAGTCCGGCCCCCCCGGCCCCCGGCCTCCTCGGGGAATCCCAGCCGCTGCGGTTTCGGGGTGCAGGGCAGGGCAGCCCGGGGACCCTCTGAGCGCCCTCGCGCACCCCCGAGAGCCCCCGCCCGGGGCTCCCTCGCCCAGCCAGCTGACGCCCCTCTCTCCCCAGTGCTGGCCCTCAGGCTCCTGTTCCTGAGCCCCGCGGCCCCCGGCGCCTGCCCCGGGAACAGCCAGGAGCTCCTGGCGCAGCTGTGGAGCCAGACGAACCTCCTGTCGGACCCCGAGGAGCTCCTGAGGCCCTATGTGAGCACCCGGGGCGGGTACGGGGGGCAGGGGGGTCCCCGAGGGCCTGGGCTGGCCTGGGCAGGAGGGCGCCCCGGGACGGCGGGCGTGGGTGGGGAAACGTGGGAGCTCCCTGTTATTTGGGGGCCGCGTCTGACACCCCCCTCAGGCGAACCCCCGAGACAGGACAGCTCCCGGCTCAGGGGCCTGGGGGTGACCCCAGCTGCAGCGCTGAGACCCCCCCTCTGCCTGCCCGGCCCTCAGCCCCTGAGGCGCAGCCGCCGACAAAACAGTCTGCTCCCCCGGGGCTCCCGTCACCTTCCCCGGACACGCCCCCCACCGTGGTCCCCCCTGTGCAGCCCCCCCACTGCAGTCCCCTGTGTGCCCCCCCACAGACCCCTGCATCCCACCGACCCTGCTGTCTGCAGTGACCGGGTCCTCTCCCCGCTGGGGCCTCAGTTTCTGGATCTGCACAATGGGCGGCTTGGAGAGGGGCTGGCCGAGGGAGGTCGAGCGTTGCAGGGCTGACCAGAGCAGACGTGTGTGAGTGTGTGTGAGTGTGAATGTGTGTGAGTGTGTGTGTGTCAATGTGTGTGAGTGTGTGTGTGAATGTGTGTGAGTGTGTGTGTGTGAATGTGTGTGTGTGAATGTGTGTATGAATGTAAGTGTGTGTGAGTGTGTGTGTATGTGTGTATGAGTGTATGTGTGTGTGTGTGAGTGTATGTGAATGTGAGTGTGTGTGAGTGTATGTGAATGTGAGTATGTGTGTATGTGAGTATGTTTGTGTGAGTGTGTGTGTGTGAGTGCATGTGAGTTTGTGTGTGTGTGAATGTGTGTGTGTGTGAATGTGTGTATGAATGTGAGTGTGTGTGAGTGTGTGTGTATGTGTGTATGAGTGTTTGTGTGTGAGTGTGTGAGTGAATGTGTGTGAATGTGAGTGTGTGTGTATGTGAGTATGTGTGTGTGTGAGTGAATGTGTGTATGTGTGTATGTGTGTGTGTGAGTCTAAGTGTGTGCGTGCACGCACAGTGGGCTCCGGCACTCACCCCCTTCTTCCCCTCCCCTCCCCCCCGCAGATCGAGGTCCAGGGCCTGGCGGGGTCGGGGCTGGAGACCGGCTGCCGGGGGCGCCCCGCCGCCTTCCCCGGCGCCCGGGAGCTGCGGGCGCTGGCGCGGCCGGCCCTCCTGCGCACGCTGAGCGGCGGGCTGGGCCCGGTGCTGCGCAGGCTGGCCGCGCTGCAGCGCGAGGCGCCGGGCGAGCCCGCCTGGGCCAGGGCCCGCGGCTACCTGCTGGGCATCCGGAACAACGTGCACTGCCTGGCCCGGCTGCTGCCCGGCGCCCCGGGGACGACGCCCGAACCCGAACCCGAGCCCACGCCGACGCCGACGCCCGCCCCCAACACCTTCGCCCGCAAGCTGGAGGGCTGCCGGCTGCTGGCTGGCTTCCACCGCTTCATGCACGCGGCCGCGCAGGTGCTGGCCGAGTGGAGGGGCGCCCCGGGCCCCCGGAGCCGCCGGCACAGCCCCCGCAGCCCGGCCCAGCAGAGCGGGGCGAGGCCGCGCCCCCGGAGGGCCCGGAGACAAGACAAGCGCAGGGGGCAGCCGCCCCGGTAGCCTTGGGGGTCCCCCCCCACCCCCGAACCCCAAGCAGGTGCTCCTCAGGAGGCCCCTGCCCCGGCCTCCACGCCTGCCTGCTCCCCATCTCTCCGACGATGACGTGCACTTTAAAGGGGCGAGAGCCCGGAGCCTCCTCGCCCTCCTCCCGGACGATCGATCGGGGAGACAGGACCCCCCGCCACGCGCCTGCCTCCCCGGCCCCCCGGCCCCCGGCCCCCCGGCCCCCCGGCCCCGCGGGGCGGCTGGGTCAGGCCACGCGGGGCCGCCGACTTTCCATTGATTCAGGGGTCTGATGACACAGGCTGACTCACGGCCAGACGCCGCCTCCCCCCACTCCGGCCTTCCCTCTCATGACTGGCAGAGGGGTGGCCCCCAGACTTCCTCCTTTCCCCGGCGGCGGCGTGGCTCTGGGGGTGGGGGGTGGGGATGGGGGTGAGGGTGGGGGGTGTCGGGGTCTGAGCTGGCCCCCGATGCCTCCCGGCCAGACACCTGGACGTCTGGGGGTGACCTCACCGAGGCAGCTGTGACAGGGGCAGGGCGTCCGCAGGAGACACTGGTGGGGGCGGCCAAGGACAAGCTGGTCAGGCCCCGGGCCAGGCCACCGGGCCTCTCCGGCCCTCGGTTTTTTAAAATATATATATTTTTTAATTGATTTTTTTTTTTTTTTTTTTTTTTTTACAGAGAGGAAGGGAGAGGGATAGAGAGCTAGAAACATCGATGAGAGAGAAACATCGACCAGCTGCCTCCTGCACACCTCTTACTGGGGATGTGCCCGCAACCAAGGTCCATGCCCTTGACCGGAATTGAACCTGGGACCCTTCAGTCCGCAGGCCGACGCGCTATCCACTGAGCCACACCGGTTCCGGCCGGCCCTCGGTTTCGTGGTTTTTGTCTTTGTGAATGGAAGGGGTTGGGGATTCGGGAAAGCCGGGCCTGCCAGCTGCTGGGGCTCACTGACATAGGATGGGTGTCAAGTTCTCTCCGTGCCCGAGCCCGGGGGCACGCAGGGCAGGGACCCGGGGGCAAGCTGAATTCCCTGGTGCCCGGGACGTCCCAGCCGGCCCTGGGTTCTGGCTGCCGACGGCTCCCCCTGGTGGTGGGTCTTGGAAGAAGGTTTCTCTTGCGGAAACCAATTGTCCTGAAGGGTTCTGGGCCTCGTTCCTGAGGAACACGATTAATTTATACGTCTCTTTTTTTTCTATTGTTATTATTATTATTATCAGTTTGTATCTGTTTGTTTTTTTAAAAAAACGTTTTATTTATGAGGCTTATTTATGATGTGTATTTAATGTTAATATTGTGCCAACGTATATTTAAAACTTTGCCTGGTTTCTAAGCCCCTGTGTCTCTGTGCTGCCTTGGGGGAGAGGGTTGGGGGGAGGCTGGCCTCGTGGAGAGAGGGTGCCCCTCTCGGGCGAGGTCACAAGCGCCCACCACCCCGCGGCCCGGACTGGAGCTCCCTGCCGGGCCAGGCTGGCTGTGGGGGCGGTGTCAGCGCAGACGGGGCGTCTGTTGTGTCTGACGGACTCGGGGCCTCCGGCTGCCGGGACTTGGGGGCCCGGGGGCCGGGGTGCAGGCTGGGCGGGGTGTCTGGCTCGCTCTGGCCCACGTGGGCGTACGGCCGGGGGGTCTGGGTGCCGACGCGTGGCGTTGCCTGAAGTGAATGGAGTGACAACAGATCCTGCCCCAGACGTGGCCCGTGGCCTGGGGGTGTGCTTGGCACTGCTCCCCGAAGGGCCCCCAGAAAAGGGGGGGCAAGGGGATCCCCTGCTGGCCCCCAGAAAACGGGGCTGCCTCCTCCCGGGGCTCCAGGCCCCACCTCGGAAGAGGCACCCGTGGGCGGATGGGCGGTGTGCTAAGGGAGAAGCTACCCGAGGAAAGGCAGGCGGTGGGAGCCGGCGACCTTGACCTTTGACCTCCCGGGGACGGGGGGCCGAAGGTGGGGAGCCGTCCCAGCCGGGACTCTCTCCAACAGACAGGACCCGCCAGCCTCGGTCACTCTGCCCACCGACCGTTTCCCGAGTCCCCGAGGGCACGGAACCCCCCCCCCCCCTGCCAAGCCCCAGGCCTGCACACAGTAGGTGCTCTGGGCAGAGGAGGCCCTGGGGGGAGTCACCTCCCGAGGGGCGTGCCAGGCAGCGAGGCCCGGTCGGGGGCCCCAGGCGCCCCGCCCCAGCGTGGGGTGGGGGTGGGGGTGGGGGTGGGGGTTCCTCGGCGGGCTGCCGGGAAGCTGTGGGTGGCAGGCGGCAGGCACCAAATGCCAGGCTGGCTCGGGCCCGGCACTGCCGCGGGCGTGCCCATGGCGAGGGCAGAGGTTGGTCTGCGGAGGACCCAGCACCCCACCTCTGGCCGGGCGGCCCCCCGCCAGCCCCCACCTCTGCGGACGAGGCCCAGGAGGGGACCTGAGGGGACACCCGCTCCCCAGGAAGCAGACCCAGGGTCTCCAGGCTCTGGGGCGGGGGTCCCAGGCCCCCCACAACCTCCGCCCCCCCCCAAGAGGATTTGTCACCTCGCCACTGCCTCCCGAGGAGATTACGGCCTCAGGTGCCACACCGGCACCTTTCCAAGCCCGCACCCACAGCCCCGCGGCCAGGAGCACCCGTGGGCGCCTCCAGGCCGCGCTCACCCCAACCGCGCACCGTCCTGCTTCTCACCGCCCCAACGGAAGTCCCAGAACCTCACCCCCCCACCCCCTCTTCCCTCAGCCTCTCCCCCCGCCCCCCGAGGATCACAAAGACCTGCACCCCATCACGGGCACGTGCCTTCTCCTCCCCCCCTCCCCGCCCCCACCAGCCGGGCCCCGGCTCCTGCACACGGCCAGCGTCTCACCATCACGTCTGCTGCTCACAGACCCTCCCTGACTCCCCGTCTGGCTGCCGGCGTCCCCCCTCCTTCCCTCCCCACAGCAGCCAGCCCCCCCACCCCCCTCAGGGCCAGCCGACCTGCCGGCCCAGCTCAGCACACTCAGCCCCCCGACACCCCGGGCCTCCCAGCCCCCCAGCCTCCCCAAGGCCTGCGTGTCCCCTCCCCGCTCCTCCCACCGCCGCCCAGAGGTCAGCTTACATGTCTCCTCCTCCTCCTTTTAAAAAACGTATTTTTATTGATTTGAGAGAGGACGGGAGAGGGGGAGAGAGACAGAAACATGAGGGGAGAGAGAATCACAGACCGGCTGCCTCCCGCACGCCCCACGCCGGGGATGGAGCCCGCAGCCCGGGCCGGGACCCAGACCGGGAATCGAACCGTGACCTCCTGGTTCCCGGGTCGGCGCTCCACCCCGGAGCCAGGCCGGCTGGGCTGTCCACCGGATCCAATGCGGTTTCCCCCCTTCTCTTGTGGGATGAGAACCCTAACCCTAACCCTAACCCTAACCCTAACCCTAACCCTAACCCTAGCCGTCTGAGTTTAAACCCCAGCCGTCTGCCCTGCAGCCGTGGGACTGCCCCCCACCCCCGGGGGTGTGGTCTCCCAGAATGTGTGGTCTCCCTCACATTCTGGGAGACCACACGCACACATACACACACATATGCACACACATGCATGCGTGCGCACGTGCATGCATACACATGCACATACGTGCATGCACACACTCGCATCGCTCGACCTGCAGCCACCAGCTGCCCTGGGCAGGTGCACCAGACTGCTCCCTTTCTTCTCTCTCTTTCTCTCTCTTTTCCTTGGTTTCCTCTCTGTCCCCGTCCCTCCCCTCGGCCCCCCAGCCCCCAGGCCCAGAGCCCGCGTGCCCACGAGCCCCGGAGGGAGGTCACAGTCCAGCCAGCGGGGAGGGAGGCCCGGGGCGGGCGGCCCCACTTCCTGGGCGGGGAGGGAGGGGAGGGAGGGGCGAAGGTCCCGGCGGCGGGCGGACGGCGGCAGGTGGGGCCGCGGGGAGGCGGGCCGGCCGGCCAGGTGGCCCGGCCCGGAGGTGGGCGCCGCGGGGAGCGGCCAGACGCCTTGCCCGCGGGGCCGCGCGGCCCTGGGCCCGTCGGGGGGCCGGGACGGGGCACGGCCGGCCCCGGTGCGCACGGCCCGTGGCAGGTCTGAGTCAAAGCCCCGCAGGCCGACCCCGGCCGGTCATGCGGAGGGCGGCCCAGTCATCGCCTTATGCCTGGGTCACTCGGGAGGCCCGGGTGCCGCCCGTCCCTGTGACTCAGGGCCCGGCGGCGGCGGCAGCCCTGCCACGCAGCACGGGCAGGGGCTGGAGGCACGGGACGCCCCCCCGGCCCCCCACCGAGGGTCCCGCGTCTCCCCTCGGCCACCCCGAGGCCCCCCGCCCGCCACCCCCCCGTGCCTGGGGTTCTCTCTCGCCACCTGGGGTTCTCTCTGCCCCCGTGGCCCCCCAGCCCTTCGCCGGGGGTTGGGGGGTGGGGTGGCGTCTAAGTGGGGGGAGCCTCAGAGCCACCCGGCCCTCGACGGGAAGTCAAGTGGGAGGTGGGGTGGGGTGAGGAGCCGGCTCCAGAGGAGGTCCGGCCGGAGAGGGAAGCAGAGGGGGCCCGGCCCCGAAGCCGGCGGAGTCCCACGCAAGACCCAGCGCTCCCCATCGCCAGGCGCCGGGGGGTCCCCGGCGGGCACCGGCCACACGGTAGGTCCCCGACGGGGCGGGGCGGGGCGGGGGGGGGTAGATGCCAGCCCCCCAACGTGTCCTCCTCGGTCATTCCCTCTGAGAGGCCGCCGCTGGCCCGCACGGCCCCCCAGGCCTCCGTGGCTCCATCTGTGCAATGGGTACGGCGCCCGCCGTGGTGCCCGCCGCCTCTCTCTCTCTCTCTCTCTCTCTCTCTCTCTCTCTCTCTCTCTCTCTCTCCTCGAGGATGTGGAGGCACGGAGGACAGGCCGAGACACGGACGTGTCCGGCGGCCACGTGAGGGGTTAAAGATCGCCTTGGGGTTAAAGGGCGGGGCGGGGGGGGGGAGAAGAGAGAGATCGCGGGATGGGGAGGACGGGCCCCCGGCTCAGGGTGACCCCCAAGGCGCCCCTCTGGGGGTAGCGACTCCCGGGTTCCCGGAGGGACCTTCCTGTCCCCTCTTCCGAGGACAACGAGGCAGAGGGTCCCTGTCCCTGGGGGAGGGGGGCTGTGGAGGAGGCTGGGGGAGGGTGCCCCGGGGTGGCCCCTGCCCGCCTGTGCTTTGGGAGGAAGAAGGGTGAGGGTGGCGTCTGTCCGGGTCAAGGTCATGGCCCCTTCGCCCTTGACCTTGGGCCGGCCTGGGGCTCCGCTGCTCTGGGGACGCCTGGCCCGGCCAAGAGTTAGGGGGCTCTGTTGGGGGGCCCAGCCGCGGACGAAGCCGGCTCGGGGGCCAGGGGAAGGGGAAGGGAAAGGAAGGAAAAACGACAACGTCTGAGAGCTGGGAGCCTCAGGCAGGCTTCCGGGAGGGTGGGGGCGCGGCCCCCAGGATCCATCCGGGGTGGGGGGCAGGGAGCTGAGGTGGGGGGGGAAGGGGCAGCGGAGTGTGGTCCCCCCCTTCCTCCTCCCAGACCTCCAGCTGGACCAAGGCAGCGGCCCCCCAACCCAAGCCCCGTGCGCGTGGTCCTGGCGCCCCCTGGTGGCTGAGGATGGCGCTGTCCACCCCCTGTTCCCCCCCAGGAGCTGCTGGGCAGCGGGCAGCAGTCGCCTTGCCCTGCCTTGGCCCCGGGCCCCCGGCCCCCCTCCCCCCCGGGCCCCAGGCATCCCTGCCCACTCCCTCCCTCCGTCCCCCCAGATCCGCCCGCGGGGATCTCTCAGGAGGAGGCACCGGCCCAGCCGGCCTGGCCACGGCGCCGGCTGCCCGCTGGGCAGTGGGGGGCGCTGCAGCCCGCGGCTTGGAGCTGAGCGGAGGGCCGGCCGGGCATGGGAGCCGCGGGGCGGCCGGGAGCCGGGGCCCCGGCCCTCCCCGCTCCAGGCCCGGCTGCCCGGGTGCCTGCTGGCCCGCTCGGCTTCCTCTGCCCCCCACAAGGCCCCCCGCTCCCCAGTCCACGCTTCACAGCCTTTTCTAGCTCCTCCAAGACTGGCGCCCCCCGACCCCCCACCCCCACCCCGGGCCTGTGTTACAGATGGGGAAACCGAGGCCCCCCAAGAGTCTCCCTTCTGAGATTCGTGGACCCCCAGCCGATCGGGGGTCCACGGGGGAGGCAGGCGGCTCACGGCTGTGCCGCCTCGGGAAGGCGACTGTCCCTCTCTGGGCCCGGCTTCGTGCCGGCGCGAAGAGAATCCCCTCGGTAGCTCGGGTGCCGAGTCCATCCGTCCGTCCGCCTGCCCGAGCTGGCCTCCCAGCCCCCCTCACCCCCGGGGGCACCTCCTCGGGCAGCGGCCAGGCTGGAGGACGGACGGACGGACAGAGGGGGGGTGTCGCCCTCTGTGGGAGGCCCAAAGCTGATGCATGGCCGAACCAGGACTGGACCTGGGGCCTGGCTGACGGCAGAGCCCCTCCCCCGTCCCCCTCCCCTCCCTCCCCGGTCCCCCTCCCCCGGCCTCCTCTCCCCTTTGCAAGTGGGGGTGCCCAGGCCAGCAGAGGCCAGGATGGCCTGCAGGCTGCCCCGGGCTGATTGGACTTTGGGGGGTGGGGGTATGTGGGGAGATGGGGGTCCCCAGAGGCCAGCCCGAGGGGGAGGAACTGCGGGCCGCTGCCCCTCCTCCAGGAAGTGCCCGGCAGCCAGCCTGCCCGGCTGGAGTGGGTTTGGGGGGCCGCAGGGCCACGGAGGGGCTCCCCGGCGGATCCACGGCGGCCGGGCCCACCCCAGAGGGAGGCGGCGGAAACCGGGCAGGCGGGGCGGCGGGCGGGAGATCAGAGCGGGATTGTGTCATGGAGCCGGGGCGATAAGAACCAGCGGCCGCCGGGGCAGAGGGTGGGGGGACCACGGGGGTGGGGTGTGGGGGGGAGTCACCCTCAGACCCCGTGCCCCCTGCTGCCAGCGAGCCCTGCCGGGCTGCCCAGACCCCACGGGGCCTCCCGGCTCCCGGCGTGGGAACGGGGAGGCTGTGAAGGTTGGGGGACGGGGGGGGGCGGGGCTCCATTGCACCCCCCCACCGCCCCCCAGACCTACGCCAAAGCGTGCCCCGCCCGCCTCAGTTTCCACGGCTGTACAGCCCGGTGGAGACGCCGCCGTGGGGACGGGGCTAGGACTGAGATCCGGGGTTTGAGCCGTCACGTTCTGGGGGTTCGTTGGGTGGGGTGTGGGTGCTAGAGGGGCTCGTGGAGGCCTTGGGGTCAGCGGGATGCTGGCCTCAGGCTGCAGAAAAGGCGGGAAGCAGCTAACATGGCCGGGGTGGGTGGGAGGGGATGGGCATCACACCCAGGGTGCCCGATGGATGTGGGGGGGTTGTGGGGGGCAGGGAGCTGCTCTCTCACCTGGCCCCACCCCCGCCTCCCCGGACTTCAGGGGGCTCAGCCTTAATTCTCCTCCCCGGGAGAGGGTGGCCCACCCTCAGCCCCCCCACCCAGGTCAGGACCACCCACCCTCGCCGTGCCATCACCCCGTCCAACCCCCCCAGACAGCTCAGCGTCGGCGGCACCCGGGGCCGGGGTGGGGGGAGGCCCGCTGCCTCCCTGGCCTCCCTCCGGGCTGGCGTCGGGGTGGCCCCGGAGAGCGTGGCTGGGGGTGGGGGTGGGGGTGGGGGTGCCGCCGGCTGCAGGCCGAGGGGGTCCGGGGGGCTGCTTCCTGTTCGGTTTATTGCCTCTGAGCTCAGGAAACCACGGGGCGAGCCGCCGCCCCCCCCAGATTATTTCGCGCTGTGGGCTCGCTCTTTTGGAAAATCCAGCGGGAGAAGGAAGCTGTCCGCTCGGCTCTGACATCAGCCTTGTCCCCGGGCCAGGAGTCAGGGTGGCCGGGCGGGGCGGGCGGAAACCAGCTGCTGGTGGCCCCGTGACGCCAGGCCGCCCCTCGGTTCCCAGGGGCGGGGGCCGGCGGGCGGGCGGAGAGCGGGGATCGCACACGCGTGCGCCGGGGTCACGTGTCCCCGATGGCTCCCAGAGACCCCTCCCGCCACGCGGGGGGCTCCCAGACGCCGCGGGGTCAGACCCCCGCGGCCGCACAGAGCGCCGGGGCGTCAGCCGGAGGCACGCACGCTGCACGGCTCGCCCTCTCCCGGCCTCGGACAGCACAGGCACACGTATGCACGCACAGGCACACGTATGCACGGACAGGCACACGTATGCACGCATGCAAGGCCGGACCCCGCTGAACCCAGACGTGCAGACACACAAAGGAGGCCCTCGCCACACACACACGCACACGCACACACACACACACACACGCACACGCACACGCACACACACACACACGTGCACACGCACGCACACGCGCACCAACATGGGAATGCCCGAGTGGGCCCAGACAGACAGACAGACAGACAGGCCCCCGGGAGGAAAGGCCTGTGGCTGCCCTGGGCCTCACCCCGGGAGGGGAGCCGGGGACGAGGGGGAGGAGGGCGGGGAGGGCTGAGGCCACCCGAGGGAGTGGACCGTGAGGGGCTGGGCCCTGGGAGGGCCGCGGTCCCCCATAAGGCGGTGCCGGCCGCTCCCCGCCCACCGGGAACACCTGCCCGCCACGCCCGCCCCACAGAACCCCGGCCCATTCATTCATTCATTCATTCCTGCCGGCGCCCCGGGGCGGCGCTGAGATGCCGGTGGCCGCCGCGGACCTCAGGCCCGGCGCTCCTCAGCCCTCGGGGCCTGGCTGGCACCATCGATACCGGCAGCGGCGACTCAGCCGCGGTGTGGCCGCCACCCACGGTTAGAAACACATTGCACCTTGCAGCCCGAGGGGGGTGCCCACGCGGACACCTCCCGGCGGCCACGGAGAGCGGTGCCGGCTGGCTCTGTGACCGTCTCCGGACGGTGTGCCACGTCCCTCTCCCCCCTGCCTTCCCCGCCGGCCCCGGGCTGGCGGCGTGAGATCAGCAGGGAGAGCCGGAGGAGGCCACGGCCACGGGGTGTGATGAGTGGTCGGCGAGGAGGGCGGCCCCGTCTGCAGGCGGAGACCCCTGGGCGGAGCGTGGCCCTCGGGGCCCCGGGGCTGTGCTCCCCTGGTGGCTCCGGTCCGGAGGTTCCGAGGGGCTGCGGCTCCCTCACACCCCTCCCCGCTGGCCCCCCCATGTCTGCACTGAGAGGACCAGAGGCCTCCCTGGATGCCCCCCAATCAAGTCCTTCCCATGGCCACTGAACCCAGTTAGAGTGGCTGTCACGTGTTAGGGTGGCTATCACATGTTAGAATGGCTGTCACGTGTTAGAGTGGCTATCACGTGTTAGAGAGGCTAACGTGTGTTAGAATGGCTATCACATGTTAGAGTAGCTATCATGTGTGAGAATGGCTGTCACGTGTTAGAGTGGCTATACAGTGTTAGAGTGGCTATCACGTGTTAGAGTGGCTATCGTGTGTTAGAATGGCTATCACATGTTAGAGTAGCTATCACGTGTGAGAATGGCTGTCACGTGTTCGAGTAGCTATACAGTGTTAGAGTGGCTATCACATGTTAGAGTGGCTATCAGGTGTTAAAGTAGCTATCACATGTTAGAATGGCTGTCACGTGTTAGAGTGGCTATCACATGTTAGAATGGCTGTCACGTGTTAGAGTGGCTATCACGTGTTAGAGTGGCTATCAGGTGTGAGAATGGCTATGTGTGTTAGGCGAGCTATCAGATGTTAGAATAGCTATCACGCGTTAGAGTGGCTATCACATGTTAGGATGTCTGTTCCGTGTTAGAATACTGGTCAGGTGTTAGAGTAGCTATCGCGTGTTAGAGTGGCTATCATGTGTTAGAGTGGCTGTTGCATGTTAGAGTGGCTGTCACGTGTTAGAATGCCTGTCACGTGTTAGAATAGCAATCAGGTGTTAGAGTGGCTGTCGCCTGTTAGAATGGCTGTTGCATGTTAGAGTGACTGTCTCGTGTTAGAGTGGCTGTCCCGTGTCAGAGTGGCTGTCCCGTGTTAGAATGGCTATCACGTGTTAGAATGTCTGTCCTGTGTTAGAATGGCTGTTGCATGTTAGAGTGGCTGTCACGTGTTCCAGTGGCTGTCCCGTGTCAGAGCGGCTGTCGCGTGTTAGAGTGGCTGTCGCGTGTTAGAGTGGCTGTGGCGTGTCAGGCGCGTTATCTGCCTTTCTCACTGGACACCCTCCGGGCCGTGAGTTTGTCCCCGTGACCCCCCCCCAGAGGAGCCGCTGCGGCTGAGGAGGAAGCCATGCCCGGCATGTGGTGGGCAGGGCCCCGAGCCCGTGTTCCCGGCTCTCACCCCCACCCCGCCCCCCGCGGGCACCCTCGCCCGCCTCGCCCCAGAGCTGACCCTCGGACCTGAGTCGGGCCCGGGGAGGTCCACGGAGACCTCGGCCCCCACGGCGCCGCGGGGGAGAGGGAGGGGCCCCCTTTCTCAGGTGCTGAACAGTGGGGTGCCTGCCTCTCCGGCCGGGACGCCCCGCGCCAGGACCGTGCCAGCATGACTGGGCATCTCCTAGGTCTCCTCTCCCCAGCCTGGCCCTGGGCCAGACCCGCGGGCACCCACTTCCTCTGGGCACCTTCTCGGTTCCTTACTCACCCCGGGGGGGGGGGGGCGGCCAGGTGGGGCCGGGCGGAGCCGGCGGGCGGCCGGCCGGGCGCTCGAGGAGCCGAGACCTCCGCCGGGGGGCACGGGGAGGGAGAGAGGGGGGCCCCCCCGGGCGGCGGGCGCGCCCCAGCGCTGGGTTTCTGGGTCACCGGCCTCGGGGAATTCCCCGGTGCCCAGCAAGCTGCTTACCTGGTGACTAACCGCCGCCGCCGGCTGCCCACACAGGATGCCACCTTGTGCCCGTGGCCACGGCCCGGCTGCCCTCTCGCCCGAGCGCCCCGGGGCCGGGGGAATGAGACAGACAGACACCGGCGGGGGGCCGGCCCCCGCCCCCGCGCCCCCCGGGGCTCCCCCTGGTGATTCAAGCCCCTCTGAGCCCAGCCGGGTCGCCTTCCTTGTCAGGGGGGGGCCGGGGGGGTGAATCAGCCGCTGGGGGCGGTGAGGTCGGGTCAGCCACGGGCCCGGGAGGCGCTGGGCAGGGGCCAGGATGGGACATGGTGGGGGCGGGGGGGGGGAGGTTTGGGGGCGAACACAGCGCTGTGCCAGCCCCTCCCCACGACCCATCACACTTTTTCTGAGCCCCCCACCCCCCGAGGCTCGAGGCTGTCGGGGTGTCCTGCCTCCACTGTCCTTCCGAAGAGGGTGGACAGCTCTCTCTCCCGTCCCCTGTGCCCCCCTCGACCCTCATCTGTCAAATGGGGACCAGGAACCCCAGGCCCCCCGGGGGGGGACCCATGGCCACGTGTAGAGGGCCCGCTAGGCACCCAGAGGAGCCTGGAGCCCTCACGGTAGACCCGTGGTGTCGGCCCCTCGTTCCCATTTTACAGATGGAGAGACCGAGGCCGGGGGGGGGGGGGGCCAGCTCCGGCGGTTGGAGCGTCGTCCCTGGACGCCGAGGCTGCGTGTTGGATCCCTGGTCGGGGCGATGCATGCATCCACAGACAGGTGGAACAGCAAGTCGACGTCTCTCTTCCTCTCTTCCTCTCTCTTGTCCCTCCTTCCCTCTTTCCCCCCTTCCTCTCTCTCTCTCTTCAATTAAAAAAAAATAATAATAATAGCCAAAACCGGTGTGGCTCAGCGGATAGAGCGTCGACCTGCGGATTGAAAGGTCCCAGGTTCGATTCCGGTCAAGGGCATGTACCTTTATTGCGGGCACATCCCCAGTGGGGGGTGTGCAGGAGGCAGCTGATGGATGTTTCTCTCTCATCGATGTTTCTGGCTCTCTGTCCCTCTCTCTTCCTCTCTGTGCAAAAATCAATAAAATATATATATATTTAAAAAAATAATAATAATAACAACCTCCCCAAAAAAGCACAACTTAGCATCTACTCCGGTGTGACCCCGAGCCAGGTGCTGACCACAGCACGAACGAGTGTCAGGCTCCCCCCACGTGCCCCGAGGGTGGGGATAAGACCGGTCCCCGCAGAGGGGCTAGGCGGACGCAGCCCTGGAGGTCTGCCTGGAAGAGGTGGCCTCCGTGCCCCGATTCTCCTCGTGCTGCTGGCACTGCGGTGGCCTGAAGGCCCGAGGCCAGGGTCCCTCACCCCGCCACCCTCCTGCAAACTCGCTCCACACAGCCCCGGGCGAGGGCGTCGCCTCTCCGAGCCTCAGCGTCCCCACCTGGAAAACACACCATCCGGGACCTTCTAGGAGGAGAGGCTGGTGGGTGAGGATGAGCAGAGCGCGAGGGGCCGGGGGCAGCGCCTCGAGGGGCCCTGGGCAGGCGGAGGGCGGCCCCCTCGCCCCACGGCCGGCCCGCCAGATGCCGGCAGGCCCAGGGCGCGGGGAGGACCGGCTGGGGATGAGGTCACGGCTGGAAGGGGCCGGCCGGGGCTGCCACTCCAGGGTGGGGCCTGGGGTCACGACCCCGGGAGCAGGCGGCCAAGAAGGGAGGCTGCTTTCCGTGAGGAAGCCGGGGAGAACACACACACACACACACACACACACACACACACACACGCACACGCACGCACACGGCCGGGCCGGAGGGAGGGAAGAAAACAAACCGGAGCAGAGAGGCCGGAGCCGGCGGCCCGGCTGCGTCTCCCGGGGGCGGCCACGTGGCAGGCGGCTCCCCGGGACCCTGCCCGGCTGCCCGGGCCCCCGTGCCACAGCCGGGCATGGACAGGAGAGGGGGGCCGGCCTGGGGCGCCGAGGGGCCCGCCGCACGTGGGGAGCACGGACCCAGCCAGGTACCACGAGAGGGGAAACTGAGGCAGGGAGCCGGGTGGGGGGGGCGGCAGTCAGGATAGGGGTTTAGTTGTCTCCCAGGCTCTGCCCCAACTTCCTGCTTCCTGTGGGGTGGGGCTGAGGTTCTGCAGCAGCGATGGGGGGGTGGCTGCAGGGTTGGGGGGGCTGGGGGGCGGGCAGAGGGCGGGGCCCGGCCTTAGAAGGATTCTGGGGAGGGGCCGGGGGGGGTGGTGACGGGGGGGGGGCGTGGGACGAGGTGGGGGGTCGTCTAGGGAGAGACTCGGGCAGGGAAACCCAGGGGGGTCCCTCCGTGGGGCTCCGTGAGCCCCTGGCCCCCTGGACTTGGGGTCTGTGTCTAAAATCCAGGCCGAGTCGGGCGACAGGGGTCCGAGAGGTGTGGGGGTGGGGCGGGAGGCGGGGTTCGCGTGCTCCCCGTGTCCAGGCCCTTGTGCAAGAGGCTGGGGGGCGGGGGGGTGCTGTGAGAAGAGGGGGTGAGCGGCAATGCCCTGGGCCAGGCGGGGGGCGGGGTGGGGGGCGGGCATCCTGGGGGTATATGCTGACCACAGAGCCGGTGTATGGGAGGGGCAGGGGCCTGAGGGGGCCTTCTTTGCACCTCCCCAAGGGAGACACAGGTGTTGGGGGGCAGGGGAAGGAAGGAGAGCTGGCCTGCCGGGAAGGGCCGGTGGCATTAGCAGTTTTATGGCCCCTCATGCCAAGCCCCCGAACTCGGGGTAGGTAAGCCTGCAAGGGGCAGGGGGGTGTGGGGGGGGATGCCAGCAGGCAGGAGGGCCGTCCTGGCACGAAGGGGGAGGGACGCCTGGCCGGGCAGGTCTGGGACGTGGCAAGGAGCAGGAGTGGGGGGCACGGGTGGAGGATGGGGGAAGGGCGGGGGACCCCTGGGGCCAGGGAAAGGCCGTGGTCACCCCCCCCCCCCCCCGAAAACCAGCTCTGGTGCCCTCCTTTCTGCTCAGGGCCAGGTGGGAGGGCTGTGGCGGGGTCCCAGGAGAATGTGTGGGTCAGGGGGGCCCCGGATCCACCTCCGGCCTCCCCCGCCACCCCTCTGCCTCCCGAGGAGGGTCCCCGGGTCCGACTGGCTAAGCCCCTCGGGGTCTCCCTTTCAGAAGTCCGGCCTTCCTCCCCGTGGGGACGCCGGCCTGCCCCCCAGGGAGGCGGGGGAGGGGAGCTGGGAAGAGTTGGCGTCACATCCAGACCCCAAACCCCTTCCCAGAAGCTGTGTGTCCCCAAATGACCCGGTCACAGCCCCCCCATCCCCATCCTCCCAGCCCCCTCCCCCAGCCATGCAGGCGTGCTGATGGGATGGGGCTGGGGGTGAGGGGGTCCCAGTCCTGGGGGTGGGGGGGAGCTCCGCTTTGCCCGGTGGCCACGGGCAGGTGGAGGGAGGCTGCCACCCACGAGGTGGCTCCCGGCACCCACGTTCCTTCAGTTCCGCTTTATGGCCGTCTAAAGTCCAGGGTCCCAGCCCCTCTTCCTGGAATCTCCTCCTCAGCCAAACCCCAAGCCTGCCTCCTTTCCCACCGTGTCCCCCCCAAAAAAAACACCCTTCATGGGGGGTCCCCACAGGTGCCAGCCTCCATCTGCTCCCTTAGTCTCAAGCCACCCCCCCCCCGAACCCAGGTGAGTCAGGGCTGTCTGGGGCGCCCACTACCTGGGGACCCTGATGACTGGGCCTTGGGGACCCCCTCCCCCCCAACCCCCCACCATCCCCCCACCACCCCCCAAACCCCCCCATCTTCAGAGCAAAGCCGCCCAGGAAAACCGCAGCGCGTTTCGTCGGAGGAAGAGGGTTTCCTTATAATTTTTTATCAGCCGGGTTCTTAGAAGAAGAGAGAGAGAGAGGGCAGGAGCCTGGCCTCCCCCCTCCTCCCCCCTCCCCTCCCTCCCCCTCCCTCCCCCCCTTTCACTCTCACTTTCTCCCATTCATAATTTCCTATGATGCACCTCAAACAACTTCCTGGAGCGGGGATCCCTGCTAAATATAGCCGTTTCTCTGTCTTACAACACAGGCTCCAGTATATAAATCAGGCAAATCTCCCGTTGGAGCATGAACCTCTGAAAACGGCCGGCGTCGCAGGTCCTCCTCCTCCTCCTCCTCCTCCTCCTCCTCCTCCTCCTCCTCCTCCTGCTCCTGCTCCGGGGCCGGCCGGCGGGAGCGCAGCCCACGATGAAGGTCCTGGCGGCAGGTAAGCGCGTCCGTCCGACCTCCCGTCTTCCCGTCCGCCCGTCCGTCCGTCCGTGCGCCCTCCGCGCCCCCCGCGCCCTCCGCGCCCTCCGGAGCCGCAGCCGCAGCCGCCCGGGGCCGGGGCGGGCGGTCCGGACGGGACACCCGCCGCCGCCGCCGCCGGTCGGACGCCGGGGGCGCTGGGGGCCCGGCCGCTGGAGGCGCTGGTTGCCCGCGGGGCCGGCCGCCCGCCGGGAGCGCAGGGTCCCCGCACCGCGCGCCCTGCCCGGGCGGCGAGGAGGGGGCGCCCCAGCCTTCCTGCTCCTCCGTCTGCTCCTCCTCCAGCTCCGTCTGCTCCGTCTGCTCCCCCGGCCGCCCTCCCTCCTCTCCCCCTGCCCCGGCCTCTCCCTCCGCGGCCTCCGCACTCACCCTCCTCGCTCCGTCCGTCCGTCTTTCCGCTTTCTCTTTCCAGCCGCGTCCCGCTCCGCCCGCTCCGCTCCCGGAGGGCGCACGGCGCCGGGGCGCGCAGGTGCCGCCTCCCCGCCGGCCGCGGGGTGCGCGCTGGGCGAGCGGCCGGCGGAGGGGACCCCGGGGACCCCCGCCCCCCGCAGCTCCCCGGGTGTCCCGGGACTCGGCACGGCCCGGGGATGCTGGGCGGAGCGGATCCTCCGTCCGGAGGAAAGTGAACTTGAGGCTGAGCTCCAGGCTGTCCCGGCTGCGAGGAGGGGAGGGGAGGGAGGAAGGATCGGGGCGCCAAGCTCCTGCACCTCGCCCCACCCCGGCCTCCTCCCTCCGGGGAGCCCCAGCCTCGCCGGTCTGCTCGCCCCCCGGTGCCCCAGCCTCACCCCCTGGGCCCCAGCCTCACCGGTCTGCTCGCCCCGGTACCCCCGGTGCCCCAGCCTCACCAGTCTGCTCACCCTGGGGCCCCCCGGCCACGGAGCCACCTGGGACGGCCCCTCCGAGGGGACCCAGGAGCGAAGTGGGGTGCGGGGGGCGGGGAGCGGGCGCCCCAGGGGAGGGGCGGTCGGGGAACGGGCCCCAACAGCTCCGGCTCTCCTCCTGCCGCCGCCGCCGCCACCTTTCACTTTCTTTCCTCCCCGCCCACCTGTCGGCCCGCGACCTTTTCCCTTTTCTGGTTGCACCATTTCCTCTTCTTGCCTGAGGCTTGGGGGACCTGCGGGACCCCTGGGTTGTCCTTTTGCCCCCCCCCCAATCCCTGCCTCTGACCCGGACCCAGGGCCTGGGGGGCAAGGAGGAGAGAGAGGGGAGGGGGGGGCATGGCCATGGGGTTGAAGGGCCGGGCAGGGCTGGGGCAGAGTTTGGAATGAGGACTCGGGATGGATGGGGAGCCGGGCCACAGGCCGGGGTGGAGGTCAGAGGTCCGGCAGGGGAGGGGCCGCAGCGGGAGGAGGAGGACAGAGATAGCAGAGATGAGACGGGGCGGGGCGGGGGACCCGTGACCCAGGGAGCCCACCCACGTCACGTGGCGGACTTGGGAGGGGTCAGCGGGCCAGCGGAGAACCTATAAAGCAGCACGTAGGACTCTGGCGGTCCCGGGAGATGGGGCCAGAGGGGTTTTGCTTGTGGGGTGTGTGTGTGTGTGTGTGTGTGTGTGTGTGTGGACCCCCCCCCCGGCCAGGGCCACGGGGCCTCCCAGCCGGAGGGCCAGGGCGCTGGGGGCTGGATGGATGGGTGGTGTCCCAGGTGGACAGCAGCTCAGGCCTGCCCCTTCACCCCTGTCCTCAGGAAGAAGCAGAGAGAGAGAGAGGGAGATAAGAGGGTGGGAGAAGCGTTAGGAGACAGCGTCAGCCACCCTGAGAGAGGAGACGCAGAGCCGGGGCCGGAGGCCGGGCCGGGGCACGGTGCCCCAGGGCCACCCTCTGCCCGGAGCCCCTCGCCCACCCCCTGCCCGCCTGCCTGCCCGCCCCTGACTCCTCCTCGCCTGCCCCCCCCCTCACTCAGGAGTCGTGCCCCTGCTGCTGGTTCTGCACTGGAAACACGGGGCGGGGAGCCCCCTCCCCATCACCCCGGTCAATGCCACCTGTGTCACCCGCCACCCGTGTCACAGCAACCTCATGAGCCAGATCAGGAGCCAGCTGGTGCAACTCAACAGCAGCGCCAACGCCCTCTTCATTCTCTATGTAAGCCCCGCCCCCGCCCCGCCCCCCGCCCCCCTGCCCCCCCTTCACCCCCCCTCTCCCCCCAGCCAGGCCCCGAGGGAGGGGGGGGGCGGGGAGAGGTGTTGGTGGCAGGGACCTGGGCTGGCGGGGCCTCCTTAGGGAAGGGACCCTTTTGCAGCTGGAGGGAGAGAGCGGGGAGGGGGCTCGGTTCAACCACCCCAAACTCCCACAGCTCCTGCCCCCCACCCCCTGCCAGCCCAGCCCAGGCCTGGAGCTGGTAATCAGGGACCCAGGGTAGGGTGCCCCGTTAGGTGGGGCAGAGGAGGGGGGAGACGGGCGTTCGCCCCCCACGTGGAGCCAGAGGCCGATGAGGGGCACCAGGGTCAGAAGTGGGGGTGCAGGGGGGTCCCGCTGGGAGTGGCAGTGGCTGTGGGTGCCGGGGGACACAGAGGGTGAAAGGGCACTCGGGTGGGCACCTGTGCCCGATATGGTCCCAACCGAGGTGCTGCTGCCGCTGCTGCCGCCGTGCCTTCCCTGATGCTCGCCCTGACCCTGCCCAAGTGCATTCACCCCGAGACTGCTTCCGCCCTCGCCACCACCCTGAGATGCTTGGCAGGACAGCCGTGGGGTCCCTGTGCCACCGGAGGGAAGCTGAGCCCCGAGAGCTCCCCCTCACCCCCCCCCCCAAAAAAAAGGGCTGGGAGGCGGGTCCCCGGCTCTCTGGTCACCCCCTCTCCTCCTCCCCTCTGCTCCTCAGTACACGGCCCAGGGGGAGCCGTTCCCCAACAACCTGGACCGGCTGTGCAGCCCCAACGTGACGGACTTCCCGCCGTTCCACGCCAACGGCACGGAGAAGGCCCGGCTGGTGGAGCTGTACCGCATCGCCGCCTACCTGGGCGCCGCGCTGGGCAACGTCACGCGGGACCAGCGGACCCTCAACCCCACGGCCGTGGGCCTGCACGGCAAGCTCAACGCCACGGCGGACGCGCTGCGCGGCCTGCTGAGCAACGTGCACTGCCGCCTGTGCAGCAAGTACCACGTGGGCCACGTGGAGGTGGCCTACGGCCCGGACACGGCCGACAAGGACGTCTTCCAGAAGAAGAAGATGGGCTGCCAGCTGCTGGGGAAGTACAAGCAGGTCATGGCCCAGCTGGCCCAGGCCTTCTAGCCCGGGGCCACGGCCTTCCACGCACGTGCCACGACACCGGCCACGGCCACTGTCTTCCACGCAGCGGGCCACGGAAAAGCCTTCCACGGCCACGGCCTTCCACGCAGGGGCCACAAAAACCATCTTGGCCATGGCCTTCCACTCAGCGGCCACAGCATTCCACGCAGTGGCCACGGCCTTCCACGCAGGGGGTTCTCGCCACGTGGCCAGGGCCCGAAGCCTCGCCAAACCCAAGTGCCTTCAGCCGGCCGAGCCCGAGGGCTTCCTGGCGGGCCGGCCAGCGCCCCTCCGGCGGGGAGGACTGTGCCAAAACCAAGCAAAAGCCTGAACTCCGCTCGGGCCCTGGGGCGCGAGGCTGTGAGGGGCGTGTGGGCTGGACTTCTGCCCCACGCGTCGCCGTGGCCGGGGCCTTTTGTGGCCGAACCGAACTCGTGATCTCCGGCGACCCTGACCTCGGGAGAGGCAGCAGGGTCGGGGGGAGGGGGTGGCCCGTCCCCCCCAGCGGAATGACGGGCATCAGTGCCTTTGCTGCTTGCGGGTAGACTTGGGGAGGTCGGGGCGGGGCAGGCCACAGGGGCTGGGGTCCCAGGACCCCGGGGCCTCTGGGAGGGTGGGCCGTGGAAGTCAGAGAAGGGAGCTCGGGTGGGAGAGGCTAGGCCGAGGGTGCGGGACGGAGGAGGTTGCCGGGGAGGCAGAGACGCCGCCCGCGGGCCCGGGACGGCGGGACCCCGGCGGTGGGGTGCGTGGGGGGCGGCAGGTGGCACAGTCAGGTGAGGAGGGTGGGAGGGGGGGACGGTCTGTCCTGGGGGGGGCGGGGGGCGGCGTGCAGAGTGACAGCCCCCCTCCGCGGCCGCTGGAGGCCCGGAGGTCACACAAAGGTACTGGAGGGGGACAGAGGCCGCCCGCCTCCTCCGGCCCCCGGAGCCAGGGGGCGGCGGAACTCGAGGTCAGGGTCTCGGGGGGGAGCGCCCGGGACCCCCAGAGTGCCCCACGCGTGTCTATTTATTATGATGCCCTATTTATATTAACTTATTGGTGCTCTCCGTGGCCACACGAACCCCCTTCCCCTGTCCCCCCCCCAACAGAAGCAATAGGGTGGCCGGTCCGGGAACGGGAGATGTTACACGAGGGAGGAGCCTTAGGGGCGAAGCTCAGAGACCTGCAGAGAGGGGCCCTGGGCCGGGCAGCCGGGGGGACCCCCCTGTCCCCGCCTCTAGACCAGCCCTCGAGGGTGGGGGGTGCGGCTGGAGCAGCCCGGACCCAGCAGCACCCAGCCAGCTCGCGCCCTCCCGGCGGCCCGGACACCCACAGAGGGCGGGCGGGCTCGAGGGCCCCCGGGGACGGGCGGGGCGGGGAGGAGGCCCGGGACAAGGACCAGGAAGCTGTGGTCCCTCCCGGCCCACCTCCCCCCTCCCCCCGGCCCCCACCCATGTCTGGGCTCCCAGGCCGGAACCCGATCTTTTCCTCTGTGCCGGGGCCAGGCTAGCGGGGAGACGCCCGCCCCCGGGGCTGGGGCAGCTGCGGGGAGGGAGCGGGGCGGCGTCTGGCTGCCTCTCAAACCCCCAGGCTGCCTTCTGTCCGCCCGCCCGCCCGTCCATCCGTCTGTCTGTCCCAGCAGCTCAGCCGACGCCGTCACGGCCCCTTGCACCCCTCTGTCTTCTCCGAGTGCTCCCCCCACCCGCCCCACCCCCACCCCACCCCACCGAGGGCAGGTGAGCAGGCAGCAGGCCCCGGGGTGGGGTGGGGGTGGGGGTAGGTGGCGAAGTTGGCATGGTCTGCCTCTTCTGGCAGGACTAGGGTGTCACGGGGGGGGGGGTGTCGGGGACCAGGGAGACCCCGTGATTTCCAACGGGCCGAGGGGTTCGAGGCTCAGCCCGCTGCCCGCCTCCTCTCTCTGGCTCAGAAAGGTGTGCCATCACCCCGGGGACACAGACACCCCCTCCCTGCTCCCCCCGCCCCCCCCCCCATGCCAGGCCGCCCTGGCCCGCCTCTGAGACTCAGGGGCCAGCGCAGGCCTGGCTCCCCTGCCCCCCACCCCCACCCCTGCAGGGCCGCTGTCCTGGCCCCCGCGGCCCCAGGCCGGGCCGGGCCCGGGAGCGGGGCGAGGGCCGTCCGCCGCGCTGCATTTCACTGGGAGAGGCATACAGGGGGCCTTATTTATTATTTAAGTCGTCCAACAGCAACGCACGGCGCGTTTGTCTGTCTCTCCTCCTTGTTGTCCCCCCCCCAGCCCCCCACTCCTGTCCCCTCCGCGGGGATGTACCCCCCGACGTAAGCCAGGTGGCTTTGGGCATCCCTCGAGAAGTTCATTCCCTTTCAGAGGGTACAGATGCTTTTACCTTCGGACCACCACCCCCTTCTCGCCCCCCTCCCCCCGGTGCCCCCCGAACCCCGTACCTGGGCGTCCCTCCCACCCACCCCGCTAGCTCCGCACCCCGCGCCCCCCCCCTGCCCCCCGATTCCCCGCCGTCCTTCCTCCTGGACGGCGCTTGGCCTTGGGGACAAAATTCCTCTGTGATGAATGTACCCTGTGGGAATGTTTCATACTGACAGAATTATTTTTATTTATTCAATGTCGTATTTAAAGTATTTATTTTTTTATACTGAAGGAATCCTTTTTTTTTTTTTTAAAGAAGAAGAAGAAAAAGAAATTAATAATAAAGAATCTGCTCTTGGCCAGCTCTCCAGAGTCCTGCTGTGGGGAGGTGGGGCGGGAGGGGTGGGGGGGAGAGGTCTGGCCCGCACAGGCCACTGTAGGGTGCGGCTGGGAGAAGGGGGGGTCCCCGCCCTCCACAGGGGCCAGCGAGGGCGAGAGGGGGGGAGTGGGCCGCCCCGGAGAGGGGAGGGGTACCCTCAATGTCTTAGCTCCTTCCCTTACCCCTGTCCTCCCACGAGTCCCACAGAGGGGGAAACCGAGGCTCGGAGCGATGAGGCCACCTGCCCAGCAGCACCCCGGCTCCTCAGGGCCACCCTCCGGCTCCACCCCCCAGGCTGTCTCCCCTCCACGAAGCTTTGGGGGATCCGGATCCCGTGGCCGGTCGGCAAACCGCGGCTCGAGAGCCACCGGCGGCTCTTTGGCCCCTGGAGGGTGGCTCTTCCCCAACACACCACACGGCCCGGGGCGAGTCTCTGTGGAAGGAGTGGCGTCAGGAGACGTGTCTACGTTTAAAAAAAACGCGGCTCTCCGAAAGACAAGTCCGCCGCTGCCGTCCTGCTGGTCTTTGGCTCTGCGGACGAATGAGTTTGCCGACCGCTGGCCGGGACCATAATGCCAGCTGCCCAGGCCTCGGCCCTCGAGGAGTGGGCTGTGCGAGCAGCGGGCGCGAATGAATGAGTGAGTGAATGGGTGAATGAATGAATGAGTGGGTCTGCAGCAGGAAGTTCAAGGTTCCGGTCCGGGGTCAGGCAGGACGCTGGGGCCAGAACCGGGGCCTTCCGGTCCGGCTCTCCTGGGCCTGAGCCGCCCTCCCCGGCAGACACGGCCATTCTCTCTCCTGCCTCAGTCCTGGGGCCCCTGCACCCCGCCCCCAGCCCCCCGGGACCCTTCCCTCGGGGAACGAGAGAGTCTGAAACCACATGACCACAGACACTGGGGTCCCGGGGGGGGCGGGGAGGGAGGGGAGCCCGAGCATCTCCCCTATACTTGGCTCTAGGGCAGCGGTGGGCAAACTTTCTGACTCGAGGGCCACCATGGGCTCTTACGCTGGACCGGAGGGCCGGAACAAAGCAGCCTGACCATGCCGGCACTCTCCTCTTGGGCTGCTGGTGAAGGCGCGGAGGGGAGAGCAAGAGAACCCTCCTCCACTCTTTCGGCTCCGCGGGCCGGATAGAACAGCCGCACGGGCTGGGGGCCGCAGTTTGCCCATGGTTATCCTAGGGTGTGGGTCTGGGCTCCACCATCAGAGGTGCATCTGGGGGCCTGGGGCGTCTTTCCCGAGGGTCCCCTCCGGCTTGTTCCCGGACGTCTGCCCGCGTCAGGCCCGTGTTGGGGACCAGGACCTGGTCTAAGGCAGCCGTGGGCAAACTGCGGCCCTCGGGCTGGATCCTGCCCGTGCGGCTGTTCTCTCCGGCCCGCGGAGCCCAAAGAGCGGAGGAGGGCTCTCTTGCTCTCCCCTCCGCTCCTTCCCCAGCAGCCCAAGAGGAGAGTGCCAGCACGGTCAGGCTGCTTTTGTCCTGGCCCTCCAGTCCAGTTTGAGAACCCATGGTGGCCCTCGAGTCAGAAAGTTTGCCCACCCCTAGAGTCTAAGGGCCTTTCGCAGGCAGACCCCCAGCTGGCGGCTCCTCTGAGGCCCCGGAGCCCCAGCCCTGAGCAGACCCAGAGGCCCCGCCCAGCCTCCTCCCACCCCGGCTTTTTTTTGGGGGGGGGGTCAAAGGTCAAGGGGAACCCTCACTGCCCCCCCCCCTCCCGCAGGAGGAGGATGGCCCACAGCCTTGCCCCCGGGTGCACACGCCCACGGCTCGGGGCGGTTTTCTCCCCCATCACCACACCCCCCCACCCTCATCACCACACCCCCCCATCCTGAGGGCCGGGCCCATGACTGTCTCCATGTGACAGGCTGAGGCCTGGGAGGCGAAGGGACTAGCTCGGGGTCACTCAGTTTGGGAGGTATTTGCTTATCTTTTTATTTTTAAAAAAATATGCTTATTGATTTCAGAGAAGAAGGGAGGGAGAGGGAGATAGAAACATGAGTGATGAGAGAGCATCATGGATCGGCTGCCTCCTGCACACACACCCCCCACCCCCTGGGGATGGAGCCCGCAACCCGGGGCCTGTGCCCCGACCCGGAATCGTGCGTGACCTCTCGGTTCCAGGGTGGCTGAGTCACCCCCGCCCCAGGCCCCGGGCGACATTTGCTTATCTTTCTTGTCCATCACCTGCCGCACCTGGTCTAGCCCAGGAGGGCGGGCGGCGGCTGCGAGCCCAGGTGCTCCGGCCCAGAGGCAGAAAGGAGTTAACCTCCCGGCTCACCTCCGCCCTCAATTCAGGCTGGGCGGAAGGGGAACTCGCCGATCGCCCCGAAAAAGCCGAGTTTTCAGCGACGAGTCTACCGCCGTGAGGGAACCCCTGTCCTGACACAGGGCTCCCTTTGTTCCGGGCTGCGGGAAGGCGTAGTAAAAACACCCTGAAAACACTGATACAGCTGAAACCGGTGTGGCTCAGTGGTAGAGCGTCGGCCTGTGGACTGAAAGGTCCCGGGTTCGATTCTGGACAAGGGCATGTACCTTGGTTGTGGGCACATCCCCAGTGTGGGGGGGGTGCAAGAGGCAGCTGGTCGATGATTCTCTCTCATCGATGTTTCTAACTCCCTATCGCTCTCTCTTCCTCTCTGTAAAAAATCAATAAAATATATATATTTAAAAAAAACACACACAAAAAAACCACGGATACAACAGATGAAGCCAATCCGCCTCAGGGGGCGGCAGGAGCCGGGGGGAGAGGAAGCAGAGGCCGCAGAAGGACAGCAAACACATGTTTCGCGTCCGCCAAGTCCCACAGAATCCACCGCGGCCCAGCGGCGGGGCTGGCTTGAGGTCCCTGGCAGCCAAAGGGAAAAGGGAAATATGATCTGAATTCATAAGCCGTTCTCACCGGCAGAGAAGAGGCGGCTTCCTTGAGCCTGGGAAAACGGAGCCTGGCGGGGTGGGGGTGAGGGTGGGGGCGGGGATGTCTCCCTCTAGACCCCCGGCGGGGGGGGGGTGAGGTGGCGGCCTCCACCTCTTCCTGCTGCAGCCGCCATCGCACACGCGAATTCCCAGCATCCAGTGCCACCCAGGGAGGGGGCTTCCAGGAGGACCCAGGGGGACCCAGACACCACTGCGGGCCTTCGCCTGACCCACACGAGGGGTTCGGGGTCCCCAGGGTGCGAAACAGGGGTCTCTGCAGCTCCCACTGGCCCCGGAATTTAGAAACAACCTTTTCATCGGCGACTGTTAAACCAACAGGATTCTGGGAGATTCTGGGGGGCCGGAGTGAGGCCCGGTGGTGCATGGGGAGAGGGATGGGGTGGGGAAGGACGGCACGGGGACAGAAGCAGGGACGTGGGGGTCAGCGGGCCTCGAGCCTCTGTCCCAGGCCCCTCGGGGCCCCTGGGGTCCGGGGCAGAGCCTCCCACCGAGCCACCGGCTTCCGCACCCCCAGGATGCTTCCCAAGCCCCCCCCCCTCCCGCCCTGAGACGGATCCCGGATCCCTGGATCCCTCCCTCAGACGGACGTGGGGGCAGCCCCACCCTGCCCCGGCCCAGATGCAGGGGCCAAATATTCCAATTATGAGGACGCGGTCAGGCCCTGCCCGCTCCGGCCGGCCGCCGTGACCAGGCCGTCGGCAGAGAGGGCGGCTCCGGGGGCCACGGGGGGAGCCGAGCAGACGGGCCAGCTCTGCAGACGGAGGACCAAACCGCCCGCTGCCGCCGCCAGGAGGAACCGTGTGGTGTGTGTGTGTGTGTGTGTGTGTGTGTGTGTGTGTGTGAGGCATTTTTGCAATTCCTGGAGGCCCGGGCCGGCGCTCGCCCAGACGGTCAATGAATCAAAGCCGCGAAGGGCCCTACCTGTCAGCAGAGCCTCCTCTGGCCCCGTCCCCCCCTCTGGACCGGCCACCGCAGGCCAGCTGGCCGCGGCCCAGGCCCCGGGAGGACGGCTCTTTGAAGGAGGATGTGTCACAGGCGGAGGCCAGACACGGGCAGACCTCGAGGCATTTTCCCTCGCCCGCCCCGCCGCCGCCCCGGCCTCGGCTCCCGGGAAGGGTGGCCCCCCGAAAAGCGACCCGGTTTCCCCGAAAATAAGACAGGGTCTCATGTTCATTTTTTGCTCCCAAAGAGGCGCAAGGTCTTATTTTCAGGGGATGTGTTATGTTCCCACGGAGTGGGTCTTATATTTTCCGGGGGAACACGGTGGGTCCAGGTCCTCGCCCGGGGGGGGGGGGGGCTGGGCGCGTGGCCTTATTTGGGAAAAGAATCTTGGGAGATGCCACCAAGCCCGAGATCTCGAGGCGAGATCACCCGGGATTATTCCAGGGGGCCCTCCACACCCGAGGACAGTGTCCTGAGAAGAGACACCAAGGATGGAGGGAGGGAGGGGAGGGGGGAAGGCCCCGTGAAGGCAGAGGCAGGTGCTGGCGAGATGCGGCCGCGGGGCAGGAGTGCCCGGGGCCCCGGGACCTGGCAGACGCAGGAAGGACCCTCCCAAGAGCCTTCCGAGGGAGCTCAGCCTCCCTGAGCCCTGACCCCTGACCCTCGGCCTCCCCCTCTGGAGTAATAGTAATCGTGAGAGAATCCATGGCAGGTATCTCTTTTTTTTAAAAAAAAAATTATATTTTATTGATATTTTACAGAGAGGAAGGGAGAGAGATAGAGAGCTAGAAACGTCGATGGGAGAGAAATATTGACCAGCTGCCTCTTGCACACCCCCTATCGGGGATGTGCCCGCCACCAAGGTACATGCCCTTGACCGGAACCAAACCCGGGACCCTGCAGTCTGCAGACCGACGCTCTACCACTGAGCCACACCGGCTTAGGCCGTGGCAGGTGCCTTAAGCCGCCCAGTTTGTGGCCCCGGCAGCCCGAGGACACCGGTCCAAACCCCCACCGCCCTCCGAGGGGCCCTGCGTTTCCGTTTCGCAAACCACGGAGCCGGCCCTGCCCCACGGAACCCTTTCGGCTCGCCTGCCCCGCACCCCCGTCCTCTGGCCACCGTGTGGCTGGGGGGGGGGGGGTGTATCTGTTCCCTGTCCCGCTTTTTTTTTTCTTTCTTTTTCCCACCTCTCCACACCTGCGCTCTGCTCTCCCCTTCGCCTCCCAGCGCCCTGCCTCCTGTGTTCCCCGGAGGACTCTTTCTGGCCCTTCAAGCCTCATCCACCGCGAATGTCACCTCTGCCGGGAAGCCCTCCCGGATGCCCCCGTCCGAGCTAAGTCCCGTCAGCCCCAGTTACCTGCGGGCACAAGGCTCCAGGATCAGCCGTGGGCAAACTACGGCCCGCGGGGCCGGATCCTGCCCGTGCGGCTGTTCCATCCGGCCCATGGAGCCCAAAGAGCGGCGGAGGGTTCTCTTGCTCTCCCCTCCGCTCCTTCCCCAGCAGCCCAAGAGGAGAGTGCCAGCGTGGTCAGGCTGCTTCTGTTCCGGCCCTCCGGTCCGGTGTAAGAACCCACGGTGGCCCTTGCGTCAGAAAGTTTGCCTACCCATCCCTGCTCTGGGATTCACCACGCTCCTCCTCATGAGGGTGGCGCACCTACTATGCACAGGGCACACTTAGGGGCTTCATCGGGAAATAGAGAGGGTGCTATTCCAGGTACTCCAGGCCTATGCCGGGCCCTCGGCCGCGTCACCAGCCACGTCCCGGCCCCGGGGAGCTGGGAAAGGCGGGGTCCGGACCCCACCTCCGGCCGGATTAAACTCTGGGCGTCGCAGAGCGATTTCCAGGGGCTCCTGCATGCCCCAGGCTGTGGAGGGCTGAGCTACCACCCCCCGCACGGGGCCAGGGCCCTGACACGCCGGGATGTGCACGCCGACCTCTCCCTGCCAGCTGAGGCGAGTTCCCGCCGTCCCCCGCGCCTCAGTTTCCCCATCTGTCGCGGGAACGCCCGTGGCCCTCGAGAGACGTAGATGTGACGATGCCCGGGCAGAGGGGGGGAGCGGGGCAGGTAGCATGGGGGCGTCCGAGTCCCCTCTGCCCTCTAGAACTTTCTAAAGCACCCCCCCTTCTCCCCCCCTCCCGCCGATGGTGACTCCTCTTTTTTTTTTTTTTTAAATATATTTTATTGATATTTTACAGAGAGGAAAGGAGAGAGATAGAGAGCTAGAAATGTTGATGAGAGAGAAACATCGACCAGCTGCCTCTTGCACACCTCCTACTGGAGATGTGCCCACCACCAAGGTACATGCCCTTGACCGGAATCGAACCTGGGACCTTTCAGTCCGCAGGCCGACGCTCTACCCACTGAGCCACACCGGTTTCGGCTGATGGTGACTCTTCCAAGGGAAACCTCGGGTCTCCTGGAGGCGGCGGAGGAGGTCTGGGGGTTCCAGGAGGCCTCTCTGTCCCCGCCACACCTGCCCCTGGTCCCGGCGGGGGACCCCGGGACCCCCCACTCGGTCCAGCCTGCCTCACCTTCCAGGAGCCTCCTCCCCCCCCTCCCCCCCCGCCCCCCGGACCCCCGGGAGGTCCTGCTTCCCAGCAGCGGCGAACCCCCAGGAGCCGCTGGAGGGGGGGGCGGTGAGGTCAGCCCCACGTCAGCCCCTCTCCCGTTCCCGCCGCGCCGGGAAGAGGCCCGGAGCCGGTGCCAGCCACGGGGAGGTCTGTGCCCCGCTCGGCCAGACCGCAGGCCGCCGCCGCCGCTGGGCCGCAGCCAGGCCGGGGGGGGGGGTCCCAGCCCCCCGAGCTCCTCTCTGCGGGCCGGGGACCCCTCCCCGGCCGACCCCCGGCCCCGGCGCCGGCCAGGGCTTCTCCAGGCAGGTGACCTCACTCTCTCCGCCGGGCCCGCCCGCCCGCCCGGTGCCGGGGGCCAGCCACCCACACGGCCCCCCCCTCTCCCCCTCACCCCTCCGGGGGGCCCCCAGAAAGGGGGGGGTGACGGAGCAGGAATGGGACCGACAGATCCCTGGCCACCCTGCGTGTCCGCAGGGGTCCCCTGAGCACGGACGGCAGCCGCCCCGGCGTGCAGACAGACAGACAGACAGACCCCGCCCCGGGCCCGGCATCGCCCGCACACGGCCTCAGCGACCGTCACCGAGTAGCCAGGACCAGCCCTCCCCTCTGGTGAGGGTCCCCCGGCCCCTCCCGGCTGTCGGGGTGCTGCTGTCAAAAGCCTGGGCGGGATCAGGGTGAGCACGGGCTCCCCCCACCTCCCGTGGGCTCAGGCCTCCACTCTGCCGGGTGTGAGCGCGCCACCTCCCTGCCCCCCAACCGCAGGGCACGGGGCGACCTTGTTCGTCACACTCGACTGGTGCAGGTACCACTTGCCGGTCTGTCGTGGGGGGTGGCGGGGGGCCAGGGTGCTGCTGACCACGCTGCAGGACACCCCCCCTCCCCCCCAGAGTCATTGGCCCCCGAGCCGCTGGGACATCGGGAAGCTCGGATCCCAATGAGCCCCTCCGCCAACCCCCCAGACGAGACCCGCCTCCCCAGAAACGGTTAGGTCTAGGCCCTCGGTCTGCGAACTTCGGCTCGAGAGCCACACGCGGCTCTTTGGCCCCTGGAGGGTGTGGCTCTTCCACAAAACACCACAGCCCAGGCGAGTCTGTGATGAAGAAGCTGCCACGATGACGGCAGGACGCAGAGGTGCCCGGGGGCCCCGGGGACGCCCCCAGGCCACGTGTCCTCGTCCTAATGGGGCCTCCCTCCGGGTGACTCAGGGTGGAATGTGAGGCCCAGGGCGAGGTGTGGGGGGGATGGCCCCCGGGGTTCCCCTCCCAGGCGTCGGGCGGGCGGACGGGGCCGTAAAGTTTACTGACGTCGAACTCATCCCGTCGGCATGCGCTGGTGTAAGTTCGAGAGAGCGCCCCCCACAGGAGGGCCGGGCCTCCCTGTCCGTCCGTGGGTTCACGCCGTGGACGCCGGCGTGGACACACGGGACCCTGCTCACGGGGAGGCGGCGTGGTCACGGGGACCCCGGAGCCGTGGGAGGAGCCGGAAGACGCGGAGCCTCAGAGGTGTGGGCGTCTGTCCTCGCTCGTGGCTCCTGCCCGGGGGCCCTGCCTCTGGCCCCGAGGTCGGCAAACCACGGCTTGCGAGCCACAGGCGGCTCTGTGGCCCCCGGAGGGTGTGGCTCTTCCACAAAGCACCTCGGCCTGGGCGGGTCTGTGTCGGAGAAGCGGCGTCGGAAGAAGTTCACGCTTAAAAGAAAAGCGTGGCTGTGGCTCTCCCAAGCATTGCCGTGGTTGTGCTGTGGCTGTTTGGCTCTGCGGACGGAGGGGTCTGCGGCCGCCGGCCCGGACCCAAGGTGGGCTCGGCTGGTCTCCGTTCCCCGCGAAGCTCGTGGGTGGTCCGAGAATTTAAAACAAACAAAACCCCCACAAAACGCTGTGTCCGAAACAGTCTGGGAAACACTGGGGTAAAGTAAGGAAGGTGTGTTGGCCGCAGGCCTTCTCAGAGCCTCTAGGACCAGGGGTGGGCAAACTTTTTGACACGAGGGCCACCGTGGGTTCTTCAACCGGACCGGAGGGCCGGAACAGAAGCAGCCTGACCACGCTGGCACTCTCCTCTTGGGCTGCTGGGGAAGGAGTGGAGGGGAGAGCAAGAGAACCCTCCTCCGCTCTTTCGGCTCCGCGGGCTGATAGAACAGCCGAACGGGCCGGATCCAGCTCGAGGGCCGTAATTTGCCCACGGCTGCCCTAGGACAGTTGCGGGGGGGCAGGGGGAGTTAGTGGAGCATGGATCTCCCAGGGCTGATGTTTGCTTTCTCTCTCTGTCTCTCTCTCTTTAAAAATCAGTAAGTCAGCCAAAACCGGTTTGGCTCAGGGGATAGAGCGTCTGCCTGCGGACTCAAGGGTCCCGGGTTCGATTCCGGTCAAGGGCATGTACCTTGGTTGCGGGAACATCCCCAGTAGGGGGTGTGTACAGGAGGCAGCTGGTCGACGATTCTCTCTCGATGTTTCTAGCTCTCTATCCCTCTCCCTTCCTCTCTGTAAAAAAAATCAATAAAACATATTTTTTAAAAATCAGTAAGCTAAATAAAAACCGAAATAAAAAAGAAGAAAGCCCAGGTTGGTGTGGCTCTGTGGACAGAGCATCCATCTGCGGACTGAAGGGTCCCAGGTTCGATTCCGGTCGAGGGCACGTGCCCGGCTTTGCGGCTCAATCCCCAGTTGGGGGGTGGAGGGCGGGGGGACATGCAGGTGGCAGCTGATCCAGGATTCTCCTCTCTGGTGAGGTTTCCCTCTCCCTCTCCCTTCCTCTCTGACATCAGTGCACATATATGGGGGGAAAGGAGTAAGACAAGAAAGAAGACAGACTGACCAGGGAGGATTGCGACATTCGGTGAGATGATGCATAGGAGGTTCATGGCATCATCACGGGCCACCAGGGGCTCCAGCTATGACAGCAAGCCTTGTGGTTCCTGGTCCGGGAGGACAGGATCCGGGATCTGAGAGGTCGTCGGAGCCAGCGGTTCCCAGCCGGGGTGACTGGGAGCGTCTGGGAACGCTTGTGATTGCCACCCACGTGGCCGCGGGGGCGGGAGGAGGGGCACGCTGCCCGCGGGAGGAGGTGGCGATCCGAGAGGTGGCCGTAAGCTCCTGGGGGTGCACGGACTGTTTGGCTCAATGGATAGAGCGTCGGCCTGCGGACTGAAGGGTCCCGGGTTCCAGTCAGGGGCATGGACCTTGGCTGCGGGCACATCCCCAGTGGGGGGGGGGGGGCGTGCAGGAGGCAGCTGGTCGATGATTCTCTCTCATCAATGTTTCTAACTTTCTCTCCCTCTCCCTTCCTCTCTGTAAAAAATCAATAAAATATATATTTTTTTTAAAAAGAAAGAAAGAGGGCAGGCGCCGTGGACGGGAAGCCCCACTGTCCTTGTCCCCGGGGCCGCCTCCTCTCCGCACTCCCCTCTTTGTGGCTTTGACGCTGTGGGGAGCCGGGTTCACCCCGGAACCTGGAGGGGAGGCTGTGGGCCCACGCCCCGGCCCCCGGCTTCTTGCTCACACCCCCCCCCCCTTCTCTCTCTCTTTCTCTCTCTCGTTTCCTCTCGCGGCCGGCGGCTTCCTTCCTTCCTTCAAAGCCTGCGGCTTCTCTCCTCCAGAAGCCACTTTCTCTCCGTTCTTGGAAGCCGCCCAGGGAGCGGCACCTGTGTTTCCGGTGCCATTTCTGCTCGGCCGCCCGCGTTTCCCGGGAAGGTCGGGGCGGAGCCGCGGCCCCGGGCGGCAGGGCAGCGGGCGGGGAAGCTGGTGTCTGCGGGCCGGGCCTTCTGCGTCCGGGCCCTGACCCCCGCCAGCCGCCCCCGGCCTCAGCCCTGCCCGGCCTCAGCCCTGCCCGGCCACAGCCCTGCCCAGCCTCAACCCTGCCCGGCCTCAGCCCTGCCCGGCCTCAGCCCTGCCCGGCCTCAGCCCTGCCCGGCCTCCTCAGCCCTGCCCGGCCTCAGCCCTGCCCGGCCTCAGCCCTGCCCCTGCCCAGGCCTCAGCCCTGCCCGGCCTCAGCCCTGCCCGGCCTCAGCTCTGCCCAGCCTCAGCCCTGCCCGACCTCAGCCCTGCCCGGCCTCAGCCCTGCCCGGCCGGCTCTTGTCTGGCCGGCGGGACGGCTGTCTTTCCAGGGACGTTTGGAGACTCCGGCACACGCACGCTGGCTCCTGGCGGTTGGAATTAGAAAGCAGCGGTGCCTTCTGGAAAACCCCGGGAAAACATTGTTGTTGGAGGCCCGTCTCCTCCCGGGCACGGCTGCCCTGGCCCGGCCCGGCATTCCAGAGCACAGAAGCCCTGGCTGGCAGAATCGGGGCCTCGTGGGCGGGAGCTGCCCGCTCCCCCGCCCGCCCCACCCCGGCCCCGAGCCTCCAGCCGCCTCCGTGGACCTGGCAAACCCTGGTGTCGGGTGGGAGTCGGGACAAGAATCCCACCCCAGAGGCCTCTGGCGGACGGGGGTCGGACGCCACGCCTCGCCTGGCCCGAAGGTGGGGTGCCCTCGGGGCCGAGGGGCGGGGCGGCGGCGGGCGAGGAACCGGCCCGGAGGTGGCGGCCGGCCGGCTGGACCCCAGGCCGGGCAGAAGGAAGCGGGTGCTCCTGCTTTCGGGGGGCAGAGGGGGAGACGGAGGCTCAGGGGGGTCCGGGGGCGATGTTGCCTGCCCTCGGCCACAGAGCCAGCGAGGGGGGACCCCGGCCCGGGGCCCCCCAGATCCCTGTCCCCTTTCCGCCCCGGGAAGGGGGAGAAAGGGGCTTTGCAAACCCAAAGGCACAGCACGCACACACACACACACACACACACACACACACACACACACACACGAGGGGCTTTGCCGACCCTTCTTCCTGCTTTTGCCTCATCCACACTTGCCCTCCTCCCGCCCAGCTCCCCCACCCCGAGCGGCCCCGGGGCAGGGGGGGGGGGCGGACAGAGGGGTTTCAGGGCGTGAATGCTGGGGGCCCCCAGGACTGAGTCCCACTCTGTGGGTCAGCGGGGTGAGGACCTCGGGCAGGCACCCCATGAATCAGCCCTGGGCTGCTTCTGCCACAAAAGGAGAGCACTGCACCCCCCTGCCCCGCCCCAGGGCTCCGGCCTCCCCGACCCCTGGCCGGGTGGACAATGGGGACACTCAGCCTGCCCTCGAGGGCCGTGACTCACGGGCGTGAGGCTGCACGGGGCCCCCCACGCTCGCCCCCGACGCCCCGGCTCATTCAACCTGAGCCGAGAGCCGCACGGAATCCGTGCCCCCCCCCCCCCCTTCTGATAGCCGCCCGGCTCCGGGCTCCGGGGACGGACGCCCCGATGGGCGGTGAGTAAGGCGCCCGCGGACAATGCCTCCTTTCAGGAGCCTCCGCTGCTGACTAATGACTCCCCGTCACGCCGGCCCGGAGGGGAGGGGGGTGCCCAGAACCAGTCCCTGCCCCCGAGCCGAGCTGGCCCCGCAGGGGCCTGAGGGGGGCTCCTCCTTTCCCGTGGGGCTGCCCCCAGGCCCCACCTCCCTCCCTCTGGGCTTTGCTGGCCTGCGGCCCTCTCTCTCCAGGGAGTCTTCCTCCTCCTCCTCCTCCTCCTCCTCCTCCTCCTCCTCCTCCTCCTCCTCCTCCCACCGCCTGTCAATCATGAGCCCTCCCAGGCCCTTACCCCTGCGCCTCGCGGTCCGGCCTCAGGTGGCTGCTGCCATAGTCCCTGCCCGGCTGAGGGCCTTCCTGACACCCCTCCTCCTGCCCATCCATGGCCTGGCCTCCCCAAACGGGGACCCCCAGGAGAGGGGGCGCTTGGGCAGGGGGTCAGCGGGTCAGGGGAACTCTCTCTCTCTCTCTCTCTCTCTCTCTTTTTAAAATACATTTTATTGATTTTTTACAGAGAGGAAGAGAGAGGATAGAGAATCATCGATCAGCTGCCTCCTGCACACCCCCCATCGGGGACGTGCCCGCAACCAAGGCACATGTCCTTGACCGGAATCGAACCTGGGACCCTCCAGTCCTCAGGCGGACGCTCTATCCACGGAGCCACACCGGTTTCAGCCAGGGGAACTCTTTCTGAGCACGTGCCCGAGGCGCCCCCCAACCCCTTCAGGGCACGTGGAGAGGGGTCGCAGGAAGGGGCGGGCTTTGGAGCCAGACCTGAGCCCGGATCCTGACTCTCACCAGCTGGGCGCCCGCGGGCAGGTGGCCCCACCTCTCTGAGCCCCCATTTCCACATCTGTTTTAAAGAGTGGAACGGACGCCCTAGCCAGTGTGGCCCAGTGGATAGAGCACAGGCCTGCGGGCTGAAGGGTCCCGGGTTCGATTCCGGCCAAGGGCACAGGCCTGGGTTGCCGGCTGGATCCCCAGTGGGGGGTGTGCAGGAGGCGGCCAACCCATGATTCTCTCTCGTCATGGATGTTTCTCTCTCTCCCTCTCCCTTCTTCTCTGAAACCAATAAAGAAATATATTTAAAAAAAATAAAACATGAATGAAGTGGGCGTGGGAATAACAGGCCCTCCCCTCCTCCGTGGATGTGGATGAAGCGCCTTCCAGCCTGCGCTCCGGGACGGTCCCAACAGAGGGACTAGCAGATGGGGTTGGGCCAGGCCGGCGTGGCTCCGTGGTTGAGCATCGACCCAGGAACCAGGAGGTCAGGGTTCGATTCCCGGTCTGTGCGCAGGCCCGGGGTTGGGGTCTCCATCCCCAGTGGGGGACGTGCAGGAGGCAGCCGACCCATGATTCTCTCTCACCGTGGATGTTTCTCTCCCTCCCTCCCTCTCCCTTCCTCTCTGACATCAATTTTAAAAAATCTATTTTTAAAAAAGAAAGAGGGCCGAAAACCGGTGTGGCTCAGTGGACAGAGCGTCAGGTCTGTGGAACGAGGGGGTCCCGGGTTCGATTCCCAGTCAAGGGCATGCGCCTTGGTGGCGGGCGCATCCCCAGTGGGGGGCGTGCAGGGGGCGGCTGGTCTATGTTTCTCTCTCATCGATGTTTCTAGTTCTCTATCCCCTCTCCCTTCCTCTCTGCAAAAAAACCGATAAAATATATATTTTTTTAAAAAGAGAGAGAGAGAGAGAGAGAGAGAGAGAGAGAGAGAGAGAGAGAATGGGGTGAGCAGGCCTTGGCCAGGGAACCGGCTGGGAGCGGCCGGCGAGGGGCCAGCTGAGCGCCCGATGCCGTGGCACCCAGGCCGGCTGGTCTGACAGCCAAGCCAGGGGTGGGCAAACTTGCTGACTCGAGGGCCACAACGGGTTCTTAAACTGGACCGGAGGGCCGGAACGAAAGCATGGATGGAGTGTTTGTGTGAACGAATATAAATTCAAAGTAAACATCGTTACATAAAAGTGTGTGTGTGTGTGTGTGTGTGTGTGTGTGTGTGTGTGTGTTTAATTCAATTGTTCCGGCCCGCGGGCCGTAGTGTGCCCAGCCCCAAGCCAGGCGATCGCCCTGGTTCCCAGGGCCGGCGGCGGGAGGGTGAATGGCATTCCTCCGGCACCACGTGAGCGCGGGCCTGCACCCCGGCGGGACGGGAAACAGGCCGCGCTCGGTTCTGGAGCCGCCTCGCCCTCCTCCCTGGGAGAGAGAGAGGCTGAGGCCCAGCCGGGGGGAGAATGGGGAAACGCCTTGGCAGCGGGGCCGCTGGGAAACCGGGAACGGCTCCCGGCCCGCCCAGAGCCGAGCCTCCCGCCAGCCCGGTGACCGTGTGACCGTGTGGCCGCGGCTGAGTCACCGCCTCGCCGGGGACGGGCCGGTCTGCAGAGGGAGAGGTGAGCCGGGGGACGCTCTCCGGCCGGCTCCCGCGGTGCGGCCATCTCTCGGAGAGGAGAGACGCTGAGCGGAACCAGATGTGGCTTCGGAGAAAGCCAAGGTCGGCGGCGCCTCCCCTCCGGCCCTGCGTCACGGGGCCCCGGTGGATCCTGGCGCCGGCTCCCTGCGGTCGGCGATCCAGGCCGCATCTGCGGGCCCGGCTTCCGGAAAGGGGGCTGAGCGGGCCGTCTCCACCCTCCTCCGCCCTTGCTCCGGCCTTCGGGGGGCCGTGGACCCTCCGGGGGTGGGGGGGGGGGCTCCAGAGGGGCCCCCAAAGCAAGCATTGCCTACCGGGTGCTCAGACCCCCGCATCCTTCTCGCTGTCCACCGGCAGCCCGCGCTGCCCACGCACCGCAGAAGCGTTTCTACCCTGTTTCCCCGAAAATAAGACAGTGTCTTATGTTCATTTTTGCTCCCAAAGATGCGCTAGGTCTTATTTTAGGGGGATGTCTCATTTTTCCATGAAGAAGAATATGGTACACGTTTATTGTTAAGTGAAAATAAAGGAAATCTATCACCTGTATACGGCACGGTAGTACGGTAGTTGTCAACACAAACCAGACAAACTGTGAATCCTACAGGATCAAGAATGTACTCATTTATTCACTGACAACCATGCCATCATCTTCTGGAACATCGTCCTAACCATCCAGTTCCTGAATCTCCTGGGGAGTTTCTCGTGGCTCCGTTTCTTTCAGAATCAGTGGGCCAAATCTCTCACGTGCAGCAATAGCACTGCCTTTCAATGAGTACCTCTTGTCAAGGCAGCCTGCTCGCGGTGCGTTTGCAATGCAACTGTCAGTGATTTTCTCCCATGGATTCTCCACCCAAGTCACGATGTCTTGCAGTTTAGGTGTCACCAAGTTTCCACGCTGATTTCTCTCCATTCACACAGCAGTGCCGTTAGGACTCAGCGTAAGGTCACTGGTTGCTAGACGCCAGTCGGGGTGGCCCTAGCGACCGTTTTACGGTAAATTAATTTTCATTCTGAGACAGAGCCTGGGGGCCTTATTTTCGGGGGGGGGGGTGCCTTATATTTCACTCAGAAGGAAACCTGTGAGTAGGTCTTATTTTCGGAGGATGTCTTATTTTCTGTTCCTCTCTGTAAGAAATCAATAATATATATATATATATATATTTAAAGATATATTGATTTTTTTACAGAGAGGAAGGGAGAGAGATAGAAAGTTAGAAACATCGATGAGAGAGAATCATCGACCAGCTGCCTCCTGCACACACCCTACTGGGGATGTGCCCGCCACCAAGGTACATGCCCTTGACCGGAATCGAACCCGGGACCTTTCAGTCCGCAGACCGACGCTCTATCCACTGAGCCAAACCGGTTTCCACTCAATATACCTTTTTAAAAATTGAATAAAATATTTATATATTTTTATTGATGTCAGAGAGGAAGGGAGCAGGGGAGAGAGACAGAAGCATGCATGACGAGGGAGAATCATGGATCGGCTGCCTCCCACACCCCCCCCTCCCCTCCTGGGGACGGAGCCGGAAACCCCGCCTGGGCCCTCACCGGGAGTCGCGCCGTGACCTCCTGGTTCAGGGGTCGATGCGCCGGGGCCCCGGCAGAGCCCGGTGCCGGGAGAGCGCGGGGAAAGCCCACGCCGTGGCGCGTGCCACGCCGACTCAGCCAGCCGGGCGGTGACACGGCTCGGGGCGGCGCCTCGGCCGGCGGGGCCGCCGGGCCGGACGGGACGCGGCTGGCCGGGGGCGTCTTTGAAGGCCGGGACGGTTTTTCCTGCTCGCTTCCGACTCCGCGGTCTCCCGCCCTTCCCCGGAGCGTGGGAGGGAACGAAACTGCCAACAGAAGCGGCCTTTGTCCTCCTCCCCTCGGTGCACCTGTCGCCCCAAACCCTTGGCAAACAGTGTGTCATCACCGTCCCTCCCGGCCTCCCCGTGGACCTGCCCCGGGGCGGGGGGCGGCGGGAGCCCCGGGAGCCACATTCCCCGCATTCCTGCCTCCTGACAGCTCCTGGTACCGCGGCGGAGCCCGGTGTCCAGGAATTCCGGCTGACTCACCGGTGGGCGAGCGAGGGAGGCCGCCGCGAGCAAGGGCCGGGGGGACCTCCGGGCCCGGCCTCTCTGTCCAGGGCCCCACTCGGAGGGGCTCGGGGGGGGGTGGGGATGCCCGGGACGCGGGCTCTTCCTGGTGGCCCCGGGCAGGGGCGCCGGGTGCCACGGTGTCCTGGGTGCGAGCCTCGGCCGCCCCCCCCCCCCATTACCTTCCAAACCTCACCGCAGCTCCCGGGAGACAGGGGCGGGTCCTGGTTCCCACGTCACGCCCCGTGGGGAGGATGGAGCCAGAGAACGTCGTGGGTGAGCCCCGACCGGTGAGGCTCATTGGATAGAGCATCGGTCTGAGGACAGAAGGGTCCCGGGTTCGATTCCGGTCAAGGGCATGCGCCTTGGTGGCGGGCACGTCCCCAGCAGGAGGATGTGCAGGAGGCGGCTGATCGATGATTCTCTCTCATCGATGTTTCTGGCTCTCTGTCCCTCTCCCTTCCTGTCTGTAAACAATCAATAAAATGTGGGGTGTTTTTTTTTTAAAAAAAAAAAAAAAAAGAGAGAGAGCGAGCGAGAGGACGTGGGTGAGACAGCACCACGAGGGTGGTCGGGGCTCCGGGTCGCTCGCCCTTTGGCTGGGATGACATCAGCACCTCTTCCGGGCGAGGAGCGGGCCCGTGTGTCATGGGCCCTTACGGGGCGGCGGCGGGGGGGAAAGGGGGGGGCGCCCCAGGCTGCAAAGCAGCACGGTGGGGAGGCCCCCGCTCCGTTTGGGGGCTCAGGGTGGGGCCTCCCTCTCCCCGAACACCCCGTCGCGGCTGCGCCTCCCGGGACCCCCCGGGGGGAGCCAGGGGGGAGCCCCCACGCCGGCAGCGGCTTCCAGATGGCCTGTCACCGCACCCTGCCAAACCCTCCGGCCACCCCCACCCCCGCCCCGCCCCCAGGCCCCCGTCCTGCCAAAGCGTTTCTCAAACCGGGGAAACGCGGCCCCGACGTCATCACGCGTCACGGCCTCCCGTCCGGCCGCCCTCCCCGGGGGCCGGAGGTTTTTCCCCGGCTCCGTCCGTCCGTCCGGGGCCGGAGCGTGGAGTCCGGGAACGGGGGTGGGCCGCGGGCGGGCGGACGTGACCTCGGGCCGCTGGCCGCCGGCTTCGCTCTCCGGCGGCGGCGGCGTCTGTGAAAGGAGGCGGCTGGCTGAGGTCATTTGTTTCCGGCCGCCGGGTCCCGGGGGGCTGGGGGGATGGGGGGTGGTTCTGGCTACTGAGCTCGGGGAGAGGCCAGCAGCTCTGTCTCCCGACGTTCCCTCCTCCATCGTCGTGAGGGGAGCAGAGAGATGAGGAGACACCCGGCTCCGGGTCCCAGTCCTCCTCCTGCCCCCTGGCCGGCTGGCGGCCTCGGGCCAGGCGCACGCCCTCTCGGAGCGGGGACGTGGTCTGTAAGGGGGCCACGCCAGCGGCCACCTCCAGGGCGTGGGGCTCAGCCTGGCCGCGCTCCTCTCCGCGGGGACATGCATCCGCTCGCTCGCCTTCAGGGACCGCCAGGTGCGAGGGCGCAGGCGAGGGGAGAAGGGCTCTCTCCTCCGGGCGCCTGGGCGTGTCCAGATGCCCCGGCGTGTCTGCAGGCCACGTTCCGTGGCATCTCCTCTCCTGCGGCTTCTCGCTCTCTCTTGTTTTTTAAAAAGAGGGTCTATGAGCCGAAACCGGTTTGGCTCAGTGGTAGAGCGTCAGTCTGCGGACTGAAAGGTCCCGGGTTCGATTCCGGTCAAGGGCATGTACATTGGTTGCGGGCACATCCCCAGTAGGGAGTGTGCAGGAGGCAGCTGGTCGATGTTTCTCTCTCATCGATGTCTCTAGCTCTCTATCTCTCTCCCTTTCTCTCTGTAAAATATCAATAAAATATATATTTAAAAAAAAAAAAGAGGGTCTATGAGTCTTATGTATACGTGGGTTATTGTCTTTCTTGCTTCATCCCTTCACATTACAGATTCTTTCTAAAAAGAAACCGGTGTGGCTCAGTGGATAGAGCGTCGGCCTGCAGACTGAAGGGTCCCAGGTTCGATTCTGGCCAAGGGCATGTACCTTGGTTGCGGGCACATCCTCAGTAGGGGGTGTGCAGGAGGCGGCTGGTCGATGATTTTCTAACTCTCTATCCCTCTCTCTTCCTCTCTGTAAAAAAAAGTCAATAAAAATATATTTAAAACCCGCTGGAGGCTGCGGTGCGGCCCGGGCCGGTCCTGAGCTCACGGTGCCCTCGGAGGGGGCTCTGCGATCGCCGGGGCCTCTTTTTCTCAGTCCAGTCCGTCTGCCCGTCCAGAACTGAGTGAGGTTCGGAAACGCCCTGCGTGTGCAGACCCGGCGCTCAGCCTCACCGGGAGTCAGGATCTGTGCACCCAGTGCCGGGCCGGGCAGACGGGGACGGGGGTGTGTGTGTGGGGGGTGCGCCACGGAGCAGTGACCTGGGAGCTTCACGGGGAAAACCTGCGCCCAGAGCCCGGCGCGGCCAATCAAACCCGGGCCTCGGGGCGGGGGGGGGGGGGGGGGGGGCACTGGGCTCTGCAAGTGCTGCTCGTGGGCGCGGGGAGGGCACGGCCTGGACGTGGCGGGTGAATGCTCGCGCACTCGGGCACGTCCTGGTCCAGGTCGCGAGCGGGGCGGACAGGACCACGTCGCGTGGGTGTGGCCGGGCGGCCTGGCGTGGCGGCGTGGGGCCGTGCGGGCGGGGCCACGGGCAGAAGCCCACTGCCACGGTGTTTCCACGCTGGCCTCGCCTCTGGGGCATGGGCTTGGTGCCCGAGTTTTTTTTCTTCTTCTTCTTCTTCTTTTTTCGCCTATTATCGACGTCTTTGTGGACAGACGGACAGACGTGTGGGAAATAAGAGGTTCTGGAGAGACAGAGGAAGCACCAGAGCTCCTCCTCCTACGAGGTGAGCGTCCCAGGCGTGGCTGTCATCACCCCCCACCCCCGGGCTCTCTCTGGGCCAGCCCCCCGCTGGTGCCGCCGGCGAAAGGTGGACAGGGCTCTTCTGTGTCTCAAAACATTCGCCTCCGGCCCTGGCTGGTGCGGCTCAGTGGACAGAGCGCTGGGGCCCGCGGACTGAAGGGTAGGTTCTCGGCCCCTGGTCTGGTGCGTGCAGGAGGCGGCCGGTGGATGTGTCTCTCCCGATGGGTGTTTCCTCTCTGGGTGTCTCTCCCCCTCCTTCCCGCTCCCTCTTCTCAAAATCAGCTGGAAAACGGCCTCAGGTGAGGATGACCCAACACGAGGAGAGTCTGCTTGCGGAGTCTATGGAGAGCGAGGTCCAGGAGCCTGTGAGGCCTTTTCTGGACGATTCTGTTCTCCCCGAGATGCGCTCCGGTGGAGGGGGGGGCGGTGGCTCTGAGCGAGGCCAGTGAGGGGGGCACGTTCTGACTCCAGAGTCCCGGCCCGGGGTTCCCGGCGTGAGCTGGTCGCCGTGCGACGTATCCCAATGGGGAGTGGGGGACATCGTAAGGTTTGGGGCCTGGGCTTCTCCCTGTGAGTGCGAGAGACCCACACCGAGGCCCGGGCCAGAACGGAAGGAACCGAGGCGAGAAAAGCCAGCCCTTTTCGGAGGAGGCAGCCGCTCCCCGGCCCCGGGGGGCCCTCAGCCCTGCACCCAGCACCCAGCGCCCAGCACCCAGCACCTGTCTCCTCCGGGAGAGGCCCCCCGGCCCCCGGGGCCTCCGAGGAGGACGCGGGGCGGCCCCGGGGGAGCGAGCGAGAGAGAGAGAGAGAGAGAAGATCCCCACGTACACCCAGAGTAAACTTCCTGCCCATTGCACAATGAGGCATTCAGCTGCTGAGTGAAAGTCCCTGGCGGATCGCGCGGTGAGCAATCGCGTGTCCGCTGTGAGGGTTTGTGCGTGTCCCAGCGGGGCCGGGCCGGCCGGCAGCCACAGCCCGACCCCCACAGACCCCGGGCCCGGCCCCTGCGCTCAGCGCCCGCCCGGCAGACGCCGGACAAACAAGGGGGCTTCACAGGTAGGCCTCCCCACTCACACACACACTCATATGCACACTCACACTCACACACTCACACACTCGCACACACACACTCACACACCATACACACAGACACTCTCACACACACACACACACTCTCTCTCTCACACCATGTACACACACACTCACACACTCACTCTCACACCGTGTACACACACACACTCACACACACACACACACACACACACACACACACACGTGTTCGGAGCAGGATCTGAGCGTGCAGGCCAGCAGGAAGGCGGTTGCAGCCAGTGCTTCCGTGGTGACTTGGCGGCGCTGGCCCGGCGATGGCCGTGGACCTGTGCCAGGCGCCCGCGGGGTGCGCCTGCCGGGGTGACGAGGCGCCCCTCCCCCTGCCCCCTCCCCCCTCGCTCTCACGCCGAATTCCCGGGGGAGGAGCCGCCGGCGGGATGGGGGAAGCGGGGAAATTTTCTTACATCACTTGACGTGCGTGCTCTCACTCCCCAAACCCTGAGTCACGCCCGGGGCCGCATCGCCGGGCCCTGCCTGAAACCAGAGGCCCAGGGTTTGGAAACCCGACTCCCCTCAGCTGAGCGTGGCATTGTTTCATCCGCCCTCCCTCTCCCCCCACAAACCCCCCCCCCCCAAAGCGCCTCGTCATCCAGGGCGTTCCGTGGCCGCCGTGGCCGCCGTGGCCGCCGTGGCTCGGTAAGCCGATGCCGCGCTGTGAGCCAGCTCGGCCATCCCGGCGAGGTGACGGGGAGGGCAGTTTCTCTGTTTGTGTAAGCGGAGATGCGGCGAAAGGAGAAGTTTTTCTTTCCCGTCCCCGGGACAAATGTGAAACACATGTTCTCTCTCTCTCTCTCTCTCTCTCTCTCTCTCGCCCGCCTGCCCGGCCGCCCGCCCCCTCCGCCGGCCTCGGCCAGGCAATTCCTGGGCCGCCCGGAGGCCGGTGGGCCGGGTGGTGAGATCCAGGCCCCAGGGCCGGGGATCCGGGGCACTGGGTTCGAGTCCGAGCTCGGCCGGTGCCTGCGTGACCTCCCCCGGAGGCCTGGCTCTCCTCCCTTGCAGAACGAAGGTGGCTGCGTCTGAAACGTCTCGGGGGCCCGTCCAGGTCCGGAGAGGCCGCTGGCCCAGGGTGGTTGGTTGATCTGGGGCCGCGGTCGGCAAACTCATCCGTCCGCGGAGCCAAGTAGCAAACAGCACAACGACGGGAATGTCTTTGGGGAGCCACGCGTTTTTTTAAGCGTCAACTTCTTCCGACGCCGCGTCTTCCGCACAGACCCGCCCGGGCCGTGGTGGTTTGTGGAAGAGCCGCATGCCAGGGGCCAGGGAGCCGCACGTGGCCCGAGAGCTGCGGTCTGCTGGCCACGGTTCTGGGATGTGGGGGAGACTGACTCCTCGGGGAGGGCACCCCGCAGCTCGGGCCGGAGGTGTGTGGGGGGGGGGCAGCATCGGGGACCGCAGTCCAGCAGCCTGCCCGCGCGCTGACTCACCCGCCGCCGTGACCTTGAACTACTCCGGGCCCTGCGTGAGGCGTCCTTATCGGAGCGAGGGGGGCGGGCGGCCATGCCCCCGACACGGCCGCTGAGCCAGGTGACCAGCCTGAGTGACCGGTGCAGAGTACTCTGTGTCTCTTGGACTAAAACAGGGGTCGTCGGCAAACTCGTCAGTCAACAGAGCCAGACAGCAACAGGACGACGATTCAAATTTCTTTGGAGAGCCACATTTTTTTAAACTTAAACCCGGGGTGGGCAAACTTTTTGACCCGAGGGCCACCATGGGTTCTTACACTGGACCGGAGGGCCGGAACAAAAGCAGCCTGACCGTGCTGGCACTCTCCTCTTGGGCTGCTGGGGAAGGAGCGGAGGGGAGAGCAAGAGAACCCTCCGCTCTTCCGGCTCCGAGGGCCGGAGAGAACAGCCGCACAGGCCGGATCCGGCCCGCGGGCCATAGTTTGCCCATGGCTGACTTAAACTATATAGGTAGGTACATTGCTGCTAACTTAATTAGGCTCCTCCTAAGCTGGCCTTTGCTAAAAACTCAAAGAGCTGCGGTTTGCCGACCACTGGACTGAAATGACTCATTATCTCAGAAGATAAGTGTTAGAGGTGCGAGCCCCCCAGTATTTTTTCCGATTACCCAAAACTAGAGTAATAAAAAAAAAAATCAGCATTCTCTACTCGGGGCTTCCCTTCCGGTGCTCCCGGATCAGAGAAGGCTCGCCGCTGTCGGCCGGCCCGGGCCGTGAAAGTCAGGGGTTCTTTCCCCCACGCCGGCCGGAGCCACGGCGTGCCCGGTTCTCGTCACGTGGCTGCTCTGCTAGGAAACCGGCAAGATTCCCCTTTCCCCGGAGGGTCCCTCCAAACCGCCATCCCATCCCCGTGGGACCTGGCTCCATCCTGCATTACCCACCCTCCTTCCTAAAATCTTAGAATCCGCTAGACCCGTGGTTGGCAAACCCGTTAGCCAACAAGAGCCAACTATCAACAGTTCGGCGATGGGCATTTCTTTGGAGAGCCAAAATTTTAAAACCTAAACTATACAGGTAGGTACATTATTAACTTTTAATATATATATATATATATTTTATTGATATTTTACAGAGAGGAAGGGAGAGAGATAGAGAGCTGGAAATGTCGATGAGAGAGAAACATCGACCAGCTGCCTCTTACACGGCCCCTACCTGGGGATGTGCCCGCAACCAATGTACATGCCCTTGACCGGAATCGAACCTGGGACCTTTCAGTCCCCAGACTGATGCTCTACCACTGAGCCACACTGGTTTCGGCAGGTACATTATTAACTTAATGAGGGTACTCCTAAACTGCTAAAGACTCACGGGGCCAAAGAGCCACATGTGGCTCTCGAGCCGCAGTCTGCCGACCAGTAGACTAGACCCTGCCCAGTGATGCCACAATCACCCCTGGTGGGCGGACGGTCTCTGTGGAGACGCGGTGACGGGGAGAAGCCGCCCCTACTTTTCAGATCACCCCTCACTGTTGGCAAGGGTCAGAGCAGGACCCGGTCTCCCTGCCCCTCTCTGCGTTCTCTCTCTGGCCTCTAAGAGTCTAAGAGGAATTCTTAGAAGCAACTTGGAAACCGGTGGGATCCTATGGAAAACCGCTTCTGGTGAAATCAAAGGAATTTCAAAATCAGCAAAAGTCTTTTTTGAACTTACTATTGCATTTCAGACATGATTCACGTATGAACTTAATGGGCTTTGAATGCTCTGGTTTGGGATTCCCTCTAAGGTTGTTTTAACTGAACTTAAAGCTCTTGCTTGAAGGCTCCCATAGAGCTTCTGGCTGTTCTTCTGCCGACCTGCCGACAGGTGGGCGAAGCGGCTCGGGGAAAGCGTGGTGTTTCTAACGACAGGACGACTTGTTCTTGTCTGTGCTCCGTGTGTGTTTCCACAGCTTGGTGCCATCCTTTGCCTTCTTCGGTTTGCACACCAGTTTCTGTGGCTGCCCCTTTCATCGGAGCCAGGAGCTCAGTGCCCGGGCGGGAGGGAGGGAAGCCGGGTTTCGAAGCCCATGTCCTGTGCTCTGAGAGGTTCCGGGTCAGGCCAGCGCAGGCCTGTGCGGGCGCCTCCGGGCCGCGGACAGGGCAGCCTGGGCGGAGCCAGAGCCGCCGCGGCCGCAGTGCCCAGGCCTGCCCTGGCTCAGGGATGCTCGTGACTGTCCGGGCGTATGCCGGCAGTTCTGTGTCGCCAGGCGAATGGCTTTTCCCCCCGGGCATTTGTCAGTATTTCTGCGACACCCACCAAAGAAGGGGGAAGCAGCCAGGCCGGGGGACCCCGGGGCCGGCGGGCTGTGGGGAGGACTCTGGGTTTCCTGTGGACTGGCCTACATTTGCACCAAGACTCCCCCTCCCCCCTCCTCCCCTCTTCCCTTCCTCCCTTCCTCCCCTCCGCCCTGCCCTCAGACAACGGAACAATATCGAGTGGACGTGACATGAACTGCTTTGAAGGGGAAAGTCACGCTACGTTTTTAGGCTGCGACCCTTTTTTTCAGGTCGCTTAAGAGAAATCAAGCTGAGTCCATTTTCAGGGGAACTCGGGGCTTGGGGAGATCAGGCGTCTGCTAACATCAGCACCCCCCACCCACCCCAGCGATCGGGCTGGTGCTAAGAAAACGGTTTGAATGTTCAATCAAATTAGTATCTTTCTGTGGGAGAATGATCACAAGATAGAGATGGGGGGGGGGGGGGATTCTACTGTTAAATCTTTTTTGCACACACACACACACACACAGGAAACTCGCTGACATGGGTGGTGGGACGATGGGGACTTTATTTCTCTGCATTTTTCTTACTTCCCCAAACTTGCCAGCGCAGCGGGTTTCACACCCGCGGCAGAGGAGGGAGGGTAAAAGCACAGACTTGGGCGCCGGGTCAACCCGGTTCAAATCCTGGCTCCACCACTTCCTGCGGCGGCATTCAGCAAACGACTGCTTTTTCCTTTTTTCCCCGCGTCTGCTTTCCTCCTCCGCGAACCGGGCAGGAGGACTGCCCCCGGGCCTGTCCGGAGGGTGTGGTGAGAACCACAGGGTTAACGCGCACACAGTGCCGAGAGTGGCTGGCACGCAGGAGCCAGGTGTGCCGGCTAAAGAATGAAAAGGGTCATCTGAAATGTGGCCGGATCGCGGGCCATCCTCTCCGGGGTGTTCCTGGCCATCTCTCCATCGCATTCCTACGTTAGGATCCGCGTTGCTGAAGGGAGGGGACGTACGAACCTGTCTTTGCCTCGGCGAGGGTGGAGAGGGGACATTTGACCATTGGACGGGGAGCTCAAATGCTTCAAGTTGCCAGGTGATGACAAAGAGCAGGAATTTCCCAAGGGCATTTGCACTATGACCTCCGCGTCGCGTCCCCCCCCGCCCCCCATCCCTACTGGTCATAGCTGAAATTACAATAAGACCAGCCCGATTCTCTCCTAAACCACAACTCAGACTCTTGTCGTCGCATTCATGACGTCGGCAGAGTTGGAAGGACCCTTGGCCCCGGGCAGACGATGCCCCGGCCCCCCCGGCGGGAATGCCCTGGCCGGCACTGCCGCCGGCGTCGGGGCCGTCGGGGCGGTACGTGCTCCGCTCCCTCGCGCCGGCCTGGGCGGAGCCGGGGCCGAGAGAGCGGCGTTGGCTTTGCGGCGGGTAATCAAACGGTTGTGAAACCGTCCCGCCGGGCGGGGACGAGGAAGGATAGCGTGACGAGGCGGAGCGCGTGCGGGGAGACCTGGTCCCCACGTGCACGGAGGCTCGACCCAGAAGCAGCCCCCGAGCGGGCTTCCTGTCCACCCAATGGGTCCAGCTCATTTGTCCTTTTGTAACACAACACGGCTTGGCGAGGGGGAGCCCCAGCACCGACAGAAAGAAATTTTTTTAAAAAAAAAGAAAGAAAGGGAGGGCATGAATGGGAGGGGGGGAGGGGCAATGGTAAGCTATGTACACATATAATACCTTAATAAATTTAAAAAAAAGAAAAAAAAAGAAAGGAAACAGCCCCCCCCCCCCAAAGGCGGGTGCCTCCTGGCAGGGGCTGGGGGGAGGGGGGGGACGGGACAAGTGGCACCCAGAACCAGTGAAAGCCACACCGGGGCTGTTTCCTTTGGGCCGAGGGGAAAACAGGCCAGAAAAAGGAAACTCCACATCTCTTGTTTACCCAGCTGTCTGCACAAAGTGAATTATTCATGATGAAATGTGAATAATAAACCTATGCAAATATTTGTTGTATTTTCAGGTTGGAGGAGGAGGCTGGGGGGGGAGCGGCAGGAAGTGAAGTCACCTGAAAATGATTTAGTTAACTATCTTTTTTTGGTTTTTTTTTAGAAACATATCAAGAAAATAAATTTTGATTATTTATATACAAGCCTTCCTGTGCCCCCCCTCCCCCCCAAGAAAACACACACAGGTTGGATTCTCTTCGGGAGCCCATGTCCCGTGGGGGAGCACAATCTAAACCCTCTCAGTGCCGTGACCTTTATAACACTTCCTTAGAAACTAATTGTGAAAGTGGCGTGTGTATTGAATGTTCTGACTGTGGAGGGTTAAAGAGCTTACAGCGGGCTTTCTTCTAGACTGGGAAACCTTAACCGACAAGTTTCCAAGTACCGCCGCTTACAGTAAACGCGGACGCGCGCATCTCGGTTATCGGCTTTTGATAAAGGGAATGTGACAATAATACTGATACCGGCCGGCTCGGAGCTCCTTTATCTTTGCAGTTGCCGGAGTCGGTTTAACAGTTTCCACTGGAACCGCGAGGCGTGTGGCTAGCACGGGACCGGATTCCACGTAGCCGGTCGGTTCTAAGAAACCCAAAATCCGAGCCGGAGCGAAACGGCCGGAGGGGTGTCGTCATCCCGAAGCCCCGGCGGCTTTTCAGAGTGGCTTTGCATCCTGTGTCACCACCACGCTCCCTCGGAGGGGTTGCGGCATGCAAACACCTCCTCTGTGTGCGTCCCGCCACCACCAGCGCGTGTCATCAGCGATGCCACTGACTCTTCCCCGCGCCCCGTCCCCAACGAAGGCTGAGTTCATTCAGTTTACCACGCCAGGCTCCGGCGGCTCTCACTTTTGCTCAACGAGAAGCCAGTGTGTGGAGGAGGGGCCGGAGGACTCTCTCTCTCCCCTGGCTCCGAGCCTTCGGGTCTCTCTAGGATAAGGTGACCCGACGTCCCGCTTTTGGCGGGACAGTCCCGATTTTTAAAATCGGGACGTCTGGTCACCTTCATCTAGAACCTCACGAGGGGCTGCCCTCCGAGGGAGCACTGGGTTGTGATCCCGGTCGATGGTTGCCTTCTGGCTGTTACGGCGGGGAGTCTGGGAATGAGCTCCTTCCCAGGCCCCTCCGGAGGGAAGGCCCGTGGGCAGACTTCACTGCGAAGGGCCATCTCCGCCCGCCCGTCCGTCCGGGAGAAGAGGTCTCCGGAGGCCGAGCCACACACACTCGTCTTTGTCGAGAGCTGTGACCAGGGCACTTAACCGCCTTCCTTGTGGTTTCCGAATGACACGCACCTTCTGGGCCCCGCGGGGAGGCGGGCCGGCTGTTCTCAGGAAGGCCTGACCACACCAGCTCCGAACGCAGGCAGCGAGCTCCACGTGTGACGGATTCTCAGAAGCGAGCAGGTGGCGGTGTGCCCGGGGGAGAGGGAAGGGGCCTGCCCGCTGACGAAGGCGGCTGCAGACAGGCCGCCAGGCACGCGAAGCCCCCGGCCCGCCCCCTGCCCCCCCCTTCCCCCCAGGCCCGGGACAGACCCATTTCATCGTAATCTACCGTGGATGGTTTCTCTCTCCCTTGATCTGGTTCGGTAGTACTGAAGTCTTTCTGTTGGCGTTTGAAGATTTTCTTTGTATATAGATGATGATAGATGATTGATAGATACCGTATTTGCTGGCGTACAAGACGATTTTTTGGCCCTGAAAAATATGCCTCCAAGTGGGGGATAGTCTTATACGGCGAGTATATAACAAACTCTGTATTTTTTAGTGGAAATGTTAGGGGGTCGTCTTATACGCCCAGTCTCTTATACGCTGGCAAATACGTATTTTTCAGGGCCAAAAAATCGTCTTATACGCCGGCAAATATGGTAGATAGATAGATAGATAGATAGATAGATTTCCGAGAGGAAGGGAGAGGGAGGGAGAGAGAAACATCAATGATGAGAATCATTGATTGGCCACCTCCTGCACACCCCACACTGGGGATGGAGCCCGCAATATGGGCACGTGCCCTTGACCGGGAATCGAATCGTGACCTCCTGCTTCAGAGGCTGATGCTCAACCCCTGAGCCACACGGGCCAGGATCAATCTCTTCTTATATCACCGTCCCTCGGTGAGATTCGCTGTTCTTATTAACAAGCTTCTGTTTAAAAAAGGCAAGTGTGGTGGGGGGCAGTCCAGTAAGCTTACTCTGATGCTCCCGTCCACCGGGCTGTCCCGAGGGCAAGGGAGGTGTGGTGTGGGGCCAGGAGTGGGGGAGGCTCGGAGCAGAGGCCACGGGGAGCGTGGCCCAGGGCTGGCCGAGCGGGGGGAGGCTGCTGACTCGGATCTCTCAGAGGCAAAGGCGGCACGGGGATCCCGAGCTCCCGAGACTAAGGAAGGAGACCGGCCAAGTTTTAAAAAAATAGCAATTATGGGGAGCGATTCTGACGAATCTCTGTGGAGCGCTGGCTGGATGAGAGCTGAGCAGTTCCCGTGAACCGCCTTGCCTAATCCTCACACGGGGTTGCTAGGCGGGCGTCACCATTATCCACGTGTTACCGTGAGTAACGTGAGGACTAGAGGATTTATCATTGTCTAGAAGATTGCGGTCGGGTTTTGGAGCCAGAAACCTAGGCTCTTTCTGGACTCCCTTGCTAAAGAAAGGGGAAGACCTAACTGCGCCTGCTCACCTAGAGCTGCCGAGTCATTATCCCAATGGAACTTAAGTACCTACCCCAGACTTCTCCCACCTTCAGGAGGCCAGCAAGGTCCAACTAGAGATCCCCCAAAAGTCCACTCTCATTCCAGGTTTCTCTCCCTATGGGTTTGAGCCCCCACGGAAGGCTCCGTGCCCTACCAGTCTGCCTTAGATGTTCTGGGTCGTCCGAACCAGCCTGCCTCTCCCCTCCGGCTCTGGGGAAACCCTGTTCTGCTGAACCTTACGGCGGAGTTAAGACCAGACTGAGCTCAGTCCACCGCCCCCGCCCCCCACACACAGTCAGTGAGCAGAGTTTGTTCACCAGCGCATCCTACAAGAGTCAGTCTCAACAGCGTTGACATTCCCAGAAGGCGCACCCCGATTTGCAAAGATGTAGGGCATCCGAGGGGAAGCCACACGAGCGGATAGCACCTCGAGTCTCCCCGTGTCTGGATAGGCTCTGGGCTTTCCAATCATTACCGAAGGGCCCTCCAAGGCCCTCCACGGTGCCCGCACCCTCAGAAACGGACAGCACAGCAGCCTCAGCCAGGCCTCACGATGCAAACACGAAATCACTCTTAAAAATAGAAACGAATCACTTCTAACTGGGACAAAGAGGGGCCTTTTCTCCTGAGTGCAGTCTGGAATCATACCCAATGGAGGCCCTCGCCTTAACTCCCACAAGCAGAGTGTGCTCAGCCTCATTTAATCATCATCATCATCATCATCTTCCTCCTCCTCCTCCTCCTCCTCCTCCTCCTCCGGAAAGATGGATATTCTGAGGATGATCTCTGCCATCAGAATCCGTGGAAACCTCTAAGGAGCCAGGACTGCTGGATTGAAACCATAAATTAACTGAGCACAATGAAAACTGAAGGAAAAAAAAAAATAAAAAATAAAAAAAGACAATGAAAACTGGCTCTGACGGTGAACGTTATTTTTTGCACACGCACGCACGCACGCACGCACGGTGAACTGTGTGCGCCGCTTTGGCCCTGAGCACGTGCTCAGCTTCGTTCGCAGCCCCTTCCCGGCAGCGGGGAGCGGGAGAGAACCCCCGCCAGCGGGGCGGGAGGGGAAGTGAGGGTGCGGTTTCGGGGCCTGCCTTCAAAGGCCGGGGGCAGTCTCCGAGCGCACCCTCTTTCCAGCCAGACCAACTTTCTGTAAAGACAGAAAAACCCCAGGCGGCAGCAGCCAAATTTCCCCTGCACAGCGTTTCACCGGGCGCCCCAGTTTCTAGGCCGCCGTCACCTCCTCTTGGCGATCATCGGGAATCCTGCTCGGGGTCCCCGATGCCACTCTCTTCACTGAAAGTCCAGCTTCTTGACCAGCTTGTGTTTACTCATGTCGTCACTCTGAAGGGCGAGAGATATTTAGCCTTGTAAATCGTTCAGTAAATAAAACTGAACGTCTTCCCATCTTGATACGGGGCTGCATACATTACTCTGCTATGTAAAAGCAGCCGCTCACATGTTCACGGCTCTCGGGTCCTATGATTACAGATCTTCCCCGAGTCGCCAGCCCAGGACAGAGCCCAGCAAGTCCTCTGTGTCCCTCACTCACTGCACGGACAGAGGCTTCCGCTGGGAAAGGGGCGTTCACCAACACACTAAAATCTCTCTAAACATTTTCTGCAGAGATTCAGGTTCTCGACTTTGACTTAAAGGATCTGTCAGCCTCAGGCTAGCCTGATGCAATGTGTAAACACAGACAGAGAGCTCGATTCTCTTTAAGCAAAAGGGCTCCTCCGAGGCCCCGGCTGACTCTTCCACATAACGACTCGCTTTGGAGGCAAAGGCTGCTGGGGTCTTTGTGAAGCAACTCTGTGTCCAGACACGTGTGTGGGGGCACTCGGACCTCACGGGCCGCAGCCCGTCGGAGAAAGTGCCTCCTCGCACGGAGCCAAACGGGCCTGCGGCAGCGTTCAGGCGTTCGGTCTCGGATCTGCCCTCCGGAGAGACACACAATAACCCTAATCCCTCGGGTAGACAGACAGCTAATCTCCTCATACGACTCTCTCAAAGGCAGTGGTGGTGACTCAGGCTGCAATTCCATCCAGGGTATAATAAACACAGAACCTTCCCTTCCTCTCCTCCCAGCGGCGGAGCCAGCTTCATCAGGGAACTTCGGGGAGCGAGAGAGCGCCCCCAGCAGGCCCTGGTGCGAGCCCGATGCCAGCCCCGGCCGTGGGGTCGAGTGGGTGAGCTGGAGGGGTGCTCCCTCGGGCTCTCCCCTTAGGCGCACTCGGCCTTCTTCCAGCGGAAGCGCACGCCTGGCCCCGAGACGCCCCGATAGCCTGGCTCAGGGGTGCCAGGCCTCAATCTCTTGTGCCCCTTAGAATCGGGGGTTCGCATGGCCCCATCCTGGAGATTCTGCTTCTGAAGAAATGAAGCGAGCCCGTGAACTCTATTTTCACAAGCACCCCAGGCGCTGGTGTTCTTACCGCACTCGGAGAAACATTAATCTAAGCAAAGAAGAAAAGCCAAGCAGGAAAGCAATACCTTGCAATTTTTTATTTAACCAGCAAACTTAACCAATGCATTTATTTAAATATACTTCACCTATCCATGTCACTTATTGGTTCTATCCATTTAAATTAAATCCCGTGTTACAGAATAACAAAAATAACACCTGAAGTCATTTACAGTTCATTCCGTCTATCAAAATCCTTCCAGAATAAGGGAGCTAGTAACCTTGTCTGCAAGTTTCAGACTGAAGGGTAAACTGAGGCTGCTGGAGGCATACAACGGGCCTTCCCAGGGAGCCAGGCCCCGCCCCGCGGCCTCGAGCTGGCCGACAGACCGGGCCCAGGCCAGACTGGAAGAGCCGGAGAGTCCAACCCTTCGCTGTCCGACCTCGTGAGGGAATTAACCCAGAATCACACGGGGAAGCACCCCGCACCCATCGGTGCCCTCTGTGGGAATTCTAATGAAGCCGCGGAGGGATTCCAGGGCGCAGGTTACAACACGCTGGAACGTCTCACGGTCCTCTAAGTACAGGGGAGTTTGATTGTGCAAAGAAAACCCTCTCTCCTTTGAGAACAACGCTCACTCTCCTCCCCGGAGCCGGTGGCTCCTTGATAGATAGGAAGGGGGTCTCAGCGCTAAATCCCCCTGGAAGCAAGGCTGGCCCGAGGCAGCCCGGGACCACGCTGCCCTGCGGCGGAGAGAACTCACGTACTACCTAGTAACTCACGAACTGACTGAGGAAGCTGAACAACTCATTTAGGAAAAGGTGGATGACAGGAACTCACTCTCCCACTAAGACACTTGATGTAGACTGTCGCAAAACAAAATGCTTTGGGGATCCACGTAGCAAAGGCTTCTCATCTCTTTTCCTCTCCCAGGACGATGCGTCTCAGCGGTTCGCTGACCTTCCTCCTCTTCCTGGTGCTCTCGGAACTTTGCTGGCTGAGCTCGATGCTCCTTCTCTGGACCTGTGAGAACCCAGAGAGAGGCACAGTTCAGCAAAGGGCCCGGCATCTGCACGAGGACACACCAGGCGGGCAGAGCGAGCGCTAATCCTCCTGCCGCATAACGGATCCAAACCTGCCTTCCCGGGGCCAGTTGGGCCCTGCACAGAGGCCCCGCTGCCAGCACCGGAGCCTGCGGTCCCAGGTTCCAGGAGCCGCGGTTCCCTGGAGGCAACCGGGTCAGGGGCGGTTTCCTGGCTGTTTGTGGTGGAGGCGGCACATCCACCTCTTGAGGGAAGAGTTGTCAGCGTGTGAGGCCCACAGGGAGCAGGGAGGGTCAGGCCAGATGCGGGGCACCGAGCGCGTTAGAGGCGAATAGCTCTCGGTCCCCATTGGGTGGGGAAACACACAGCGAATCTCTCCTCTCGGGGCCTCAGGCTAAGAGCTGGGAAGGACCAGGGGCCTTTCTTCGTGAAGAAAAGTGTCACTGGTTAAAGGGAAGTGGATTAGCGAGTCACCATGGGTATACAGCTCTCCCTTGGTCAAGATTTTAGGACTTATTTTCGCTTAATTGAATGAACAACTACCATATTTGCCGGCGTATAAGACAATTTTTTGGCCCTGAAAAATACGTATTTGCCGGCGTATAAGACGACTGGGCGTATAAGACGACCCCCTAACATTTCCACTAAAAATACAGAGTTTGTTATATACTCACCGTATAAGACTACCCCCCACTTGGAGGCATATTTTTCAGGGCCAAAAAATCGTCTTATACGCCGGCAAATACGGTAGATGTATTATAACCTGTCAGACCATCTCCGATGCCTGGAGTTCCGGGAAACACATAGAGGATATTTTTATATTTTCTAGCCACTAGATGGGAGGAAAGGTTTTTCCATGTCCTCTGTTCTTTCTTTGGTAGGAAAATAGAATAAGTATTTTTTGTTGTTGTTAATACTCATTAGAGAATATTTTTATCCACTGATTTTAGAGAGAGTAGAAGGGAGAGGGGAGAGGAGGAGAGGAGAGAAAAAGAGAGAGAAACATCATGTGAGAGATCCACATCAATTGGTTGCCCAATAGGGTGTGGAACCTGCGACCCGGGTACGTGCCCTTGACTGGAATCAGACCCATGGCCCTTTGTGAGTGGGGCCGATACACTAACCACTGAGCACCACTGGCCAAGGCAAGATAAATATTTTTAAGTAAGACTTGTCAGAATATCTACTAGAGGTTCCAACATTATCCTTTTTTCTTTTGTTATAAACATAGGTTGTTGTTATTATTATTGCTATATTATTACTACAAAATAGTGGGAATGTCAATAAAACATTTAAGTATCATTTAGAATCAAAGATTGGGTCTACAAATGGTTAATGTAATCACTAACTTTTCTTTTAGCTTTCAGAAAGCAGCTGAAATTCTGATCTCAGAAACCACAAATTCCCTTTGGCTTAAACTAAGGCATTAACAATAAAACTCTGAGAAAAACAGAGCCGCTCACCAAATGAATGTTTTGCTTAGATATGTAAAAATTGAAACCGGTCTGCTCTAGAGGGAGGGAAATAGCAACAGAAAAATTCAAAACCCAAAACCCAACTCCTTTACTTGTCACAGTGTGGCTGTGAGAACAAGAACTTGGTACGATCGCTCTCCTAGAACTACGGCTGGGTGTGCTTTTCATCCCAGTGACTGGTCCTTATTTCTGTCAGGTCTGGGCACACTGAGAAGAAAAGAAAAGCGACATGCAAATCCTTAAATGACACGCTGACCTGATGGTTTAATGGTTTTGTTCTCCTTTTCTTTGCTCAAAAGTAAACCAGAGTTGTATTAGAAGTTTCAGAACTAGAATTTTTTGCAGTGAGTTGATGGCAGTATTTTAAATAATGTATACGCTCTCAAGGAGACCAGGGAGGCCTGGGAACTTTCAGAGACTGACAGCAAACCAGTGGGTTCAAAAACGAGTATGTGATCCGTCGGGGGACTGTTCCTAACACAGATGAACAACCTACGTGAACTACATAAACCAACAAATTTGTCCATACGACGTTTTTAAAGTGTGTTCCAACCGACTGCGTTTGCACACTGGATACCAAAGCCAGCAGGCACGATCAGGGCCAGCGACCAGGCAGGCTAGAGCTAGACAGACTGTCTGGGGGAGTTAAACAACATCGGTGACCATCAAATGATTTCTTTTAAAAATATATATATATATTTTGATTTTTTTTACAGAGAGGAAGAGAGAAAGATAGAAACATCGATGAGAGAGAATCATCAATCAGCTGCCTCTTGCACACCCCCTACTGGGGATGTGCCCACAACCAAGGTACATGCCCTTGACCGGAATCGAACCTGGGACCTTTCAGTCCACAGGCCGACGCTCTATCCACTGAGCCAAACCGGTTTTGGCCAACAAATGATTTCCAATGTGTGTCCTATTCTACGTTAAACAGAGAGTTTCCAGAGTGTTTCTTGTAATCAGACTAAGCAGAGGCCTCTCTGACCCACTTACCAATAGAGCCACAGAAGTCGAGTAGCTACATAGATATCTGAACAAAGCCCTAAAATACGCTTTCTGATGTAGGATGCTTCCCCGATTTCCGTTTTTGGTTTGCTGATATAGTCTGCATTTGGGAAGCCAAAGAGCAGGTTTGCCTTAAGCACAGCTGGCTGGTTAGCTGACTTGGTAGCAGCTTTTGAAAAGCACTGGAAAGCGTCTTTTCTTTTAAATGAGCCCGTTTCTTTCTTTCTTCACTTTAAAAACTGGTTTGAGTGTTTATGGCTGTTCATCCTTGAGGTTAATGAGACCGTATTAGTCATCTTTACATTCCCAGGTTCCTGGCACCGGTAGGTGTTCTTAAGTTACTGGCTGAATTAATTAACGCATTTTGAAGTTGATTGGAGGCCAGGCATTGTGCTGGGCACCGGTATCATATCGCCGGTGATATAAAGATGAATAAGACGCGGTCGTTATCAAGAATTGGCTCTTATAAGGAAGAAGCACAAAGCACGTGATCGCAGTATGATGCAACGCAATCTAATCCAGTGGCTGCAACGGACACTCATCCACTCAGCCACGATTTAGCGAGCGCCAGTTCTGTGCCTGCCACTGGTTTAGGTGGCTGGGGCAAATCAGTGGCAAAAGAGAGAAAAGTCCCCGCCCTGTCAGTTTTACAATCTGTCCATTTTCGGCTTAGTAATTTCCAGAGGCCTCTCGCTGCTTGTGGGAGAAAGTCCGGAGTCAGCACTGGGGCTTTCATACCGTCAGAGACTCTACACGTCTGCAGAGGAAGAGGGCCGCAGATTGCCTATATGACCCTGATGATGCCCTGTCTGGTTTGGCTCAGTGGATAGAGGGTCAGCCTTCGGGCTGAAGGGTCCCAGATTCTAGTCCGGTCAAGGGCTCGATCCGCAGTAGGGGGTGCACAGGAGGCAGCCGATCAATAATCGCATCATTGATGTTTCTATCTCTCTCTCCCTCTCCCTTCTTCTCTGAAATCAGTAACAATATATTTGGTGTGGAGGGGGGTAGAGAAAATAAAAGACCCGGATGAAAGCTATGCTTTCTCTCCTCAGAAAAATGCTCAGAGAGAGAGAGAAACAGAGAGGAAGAGGGGAGTGAAGGAAGGAATGGTTATACATTTCACGGTAGCGGGCCATTTGGGGCTCCAAGGCGCCCTGAATCCCTCCCAACGAGAGCCACCACCCCCTCCCCCCCAGAGCCTGGCCGTGCCCAGCAGCCCCAGCCTCAGCCCTGGCGCCCCGCTCCTCGCCCTCTGACCTCTGTTTCTCACACATGGCTCCTTCCCGATTCCACACCTTTGCACATGACGTTCCTTCCGCCTCGAATGCTCTTTTCCTGCCGCCGGCCCGCTCTTTGCCTAATTACCTCCTAAGTCATCCTCAGATCTCAGATGAAAAATTACTTCCTCAAAGAAACTTTTCCCATCCCCATGCTCTCTTTTTTAATCCTCGCCCGAGGATATGTTTCATTGATTTTTAAAGAGTGGAAAAAGAGAAAGAAGAGAGAGGAACATCAATCAGTTGTCCCCTGTACATGCTCCAACTGGGGATCAAACCCACAACTGAGGTATGTGCCCTGATCAGGAATCAAACCTACAACCTTTCCGGGTATGGGATGACACTCCAACCCACTGAGCCACACCGGCCGGGGCCCGATCATATGCTCTTAAGTAGAATTATAGGAGATCAGGGATGTGCCTGTCTTGGTCACAAATTGCACACAGGAGGGGCTCAATCTATATTTTTCAATGAATGAATGACTGTCCCGAGAGCGCTCTGCCAGCAGAGCAGAAAGGTTCTGGAGGCATCAAGTGGATGCAGTGATGACTCACGCCAATGAGTAGTTGGTTGACAACTTGGGTGGCAGAGCAGACAAGTGAGCAGGGAGAAGCATTTAGAAGGCAGGGTCGGCAGACTGGCCAATTGCATATGATGGCAGGTATGTGAAGAACGACTCCAGTTTCCAACTTCATAGATGGAGGTACTGTTCCCTCGGGTAGAAAACCATGGACGTTCCGAACCTGTTGCGTTCGGAATACCGTGAAGCCCGGTGGCCCCGGGAAGAGGCAGCTGCATGTGGAAGTGGAGCGCGCGCTCCGGAGGGAGGTCTGGGCTGGAGATGTGAACCCGAGAGTCATCGGGATGTGGAGGCTCATTAATGCCATGGGCGTGGAGGACTCGCTTACTGAGAGATGAGAGCGTGAGAAGGGAAAGGGGCCAGGACATAGCCCAGGGAACGCCAACAGAGAGATTAGGTGGAAGACGAGCCAACAACGAGACGGAGAGAGATAACCGGCCAGCAGATTGTCACATAAGGAAAGCAAAGGGGAGAGAGTTTTGTGGGCTCCATCCCAAGTGTGGGGGGTGCAGGAGGCAGCGATCAATGATTCCCTCTCACCACTGATGTTTCTATCTCTCGTTCCCTCTCCCTCCCTCTCTGAAATCAATACAAATATATATTTTTTAGATTTGCTCTTCTTTTTACAAACATTTGCATGCTCACAACGGACCGTAGCAGGGTAAAGGCAGGGGTGGGGGTTTTATGCCTTTTACAGATGTGGGAACTGAAGCCCAGAGGAACAATTTGTCCAGTTCACACATTTAGTAAATGGAGGTCTTGAACCCACACCTCCCGATTTCAAATTCAGTGCTCCTCATAATTTACCTCTTCAACCCAGTGGGAAGATTGTAAGTGAGGCCATCAGAGCTCATGGGTTTCTATCTGGGGTTGACCTTTTTTGGGCACAATCTACGGGGACCTCACACTATACACAGCCAAAGCCAAGTTCTTTTTTCCCCCCTTTGTAACCAGTTTTTCCTTTGACTTTTCAGTTTGTGTTAATCACCATTTCCCAGTCATCAAAGGTCAAAGGCACAGTCACCTTAGAGTCCTCCATCATCCCCTAGTGCCTACTCAGAGTTCTTAGATGAGTAAATGGAATAGGGCAGACAGGGTGCCTGGTGCAACATCACACACGGACAAGTCATCCGGGGACTGGTGACTCTTGTCGTTCTCACCCCTCAGCTCCCGGATTCCAGCCAGACCGCGTCGCTCTGGTCAGCTGGAAAGAGGGGCCCCGTGTTTCAGGGTGAGCACCACGGCAGAGACTGGTGGTGCAGCCACAAGCCAAGGGATGCCGGCAGCACCGGGAGCTGGAAGAGGCAAAGAACCCTTGGCGCCTCCAGAGGGAGCGTGGCTCTGTCTGCATCTTGACCGCAGCCCAGGGACACTGACTGTGGACTTCCGGCCTCCGGTAAGAGATTAATTTCTGATGTTTAAGCCACCAAGCACATAGTGATTTGTTACAGAAGCCCTAGGAAACTGATATAGTTTCATCCCCCAAACACACCTCCTTCCTCTCCTTCTTCTTTATTCTCCCACATTTCAGAAAACAGACATCTCCTATTACTTACTCATTTTAAATTTTGAATAATTCCTTCAAGGTCAATCTCTATTTTTATCCCCACAGCACATTTTTGTAATTGTGTTTTTCTGGCAGCATAAATAATTTTTAAGCAATTTGTCCTTTACAACCTGGGTTTTAAATTCTTTAGGAATTCATTTGCATTTAATATTATGATCTTTAGACTCTCCCCAATGCCGTAAGCAGTGTCTATCACACAGTAGGTATCAATAATTCTTTTACTACCTATTGTTATCACCTACAAAAGTGTTCAATTACAAAGTTATTAATATATCCTAAAGTTGCACTATTATGGTAGCCATTAGCTATATGTGACCATTTAAATTGAAATTAATCAAAATTAAATACAATTTAAAATTCAGTTCCTCAGCTGCATTAATCACATTTCAAGTGTTCAACAGCACATGCAAATGTTCTAGTCAAGTGTTCACTAGCACATGTTACACATTACAGATATGGAACACTTTCATCATCACAGGCAGGTCAGCTGGACAGAACTGCTTTACAGAGGTGATCTGCTTGTAAGCCAAGTAAACAATAAATATATTTTCCTAGGGACCATAATGATAACAGAAATAAACTAGAAATACTTTTTCCCCCCAAAATGCAAAGACTTATTATTATAAAAATGTCAATTTTCCTAAGATTATCTTATCAAGTCAATTCAATCCAAATTAAAATTCCACTAATATGTCTGTTGAAACTTTAAAGCTGATTCTAATAGTCACCTAGAAGAGAAAATGTACAGGGAAATCTTTAAAATACTGAAAAAGAAAAAGAACTATGAAGGGGAATCACTCTTTCAGATAATAAATTATAATATAAAGCTACAGTAATTAAAGCATAATGACAGAAAGACAGAAGTAGACATATGGATCAGTGAAAGAGAAAAGTAGTCTAAAAACAAACCTACATATCTATGAGTTTTTAATTTATAATAAGAGTGGCATTAAAATTAGCCGGGAAAAGGCAGACAATTCAAGTGTTCTCACATTGAGGGGGATGAGAAGGGAAAACCTCAGCTAGTTTAAGGAGTCAAATGTAAAAAGCAAAATTTAAACTTATTAGAAGAAAATATAGAAATTTTTACAACTTTAGCATTGAGAGGGCTTTCTTAGCAAGGTATAAAATTATGGAAAGACATGCCCTGTTTCTAAGTTGAAAGACTTAGTATGAATATGTCAATACTATCCAGAGCAACCTATAGATTCAGTACAACTCCTGTTAGAATCCTAATGACATATTTTTACAAAATAGAAAAATACACTCTAAAATTCATGTAAAATCTCAAGGCACCCTGAAATTCCAAAACGATCTTGAAAAAGAACAAAATTGGAGGCCTCGCCCTCCTGCTTTCTTCCTGATTTACTTCAAAGCTACAGGAATCAAGACTTACGTGTCCTGGCACACAGACAGACATACAGACCAAGAGTTGGAATAGTGAACCCAGAAATATCCCTCACTTCTATGGTCAAATGATCTCAACAAGGGTGTCAGGAACACTCTCCAAGGGGAAACGAAAGTCTTTTCAACAAATAGTGTTAAAAAGATAAAATAAAGTGGCACACCATAGGAAAGATGGGACATGTTTCCTGTGGTGCTACAGTCCGAGCAAGACAGTCTGCTCAAAGTGTCATCCGACAGAAATAGAATGTGAGACACAATTACAAGCCACATATATAATTTTAAATTTTCTTATAAATGTATTTTATAAGGGAAAAGAAACAAATAAAATTAAACTTTAATAATTATTATCTAGTCCAATATAAAAATATTATCATTTCAATATGTAGTCAATATAAAAATTATCGAGATAGTTTATATTTTTTCTTAATATATCTTCACAATTCAGTGTATATTTTATATTTATAGCATATCTCAACTCAAATTAGCCACATTTCACGTTAATAGCCACACATAGCTAGTGGCTATCATATTGGACAGCATATCGTGTGTGTGTGTGTGTGTGTGTGTGTGTGTTTGCGTGCGTGCACGCATGCTATAAATATGTCAAAGATATGAAATATATTTATTGGTAATTTTTAATTATCTATGAGAATGTAGTCATGTGTAACTTGTATAATTAAAAACAAAGTTACACATTAATTTGCATATTAATTTTGTTTAAATTATGTCTTTTATTACTTGATATGTTTATAATCAACATGCTTATTACTTCAACTCCTTATTTTCCTTTATTTCAATGTGACAAAAGCTTTATTAAGAAACCATTTTTATTTGTAACTGAAAGGTAATGCATGAATCTAAAAACACCTGAAAGCTTATTTGGCTTACCTTTCACAATTATAAAATATTTTAAAATATTAGATTTTTTCTCATGGAAAAATGTCAGTTTCAGAGGCCTGAGTAATTAACTATTAATTGAGTGATAGCTAACAGCAGACATATAAGACACATAAAAACATACTCAAGTACATACTTGAAGTAATTATCAAAGCAAAAACGTTTTCCTCGGTTTGTGGCATGCAGGAGGAACCCCGAGGCAATGGCATGGTGATGTTAGTCCATGTACTAAACTTGACATGTTTGCTGATTCTTCAAAAAGGAGATGAACAGATAGGAGCTTCGGGATTGGAAATGTGATAGCCTGCTTCCCAAAGCCGTGTATGTAGGTCATTTACTCGGAGCGGAGTCTCCATGAATTACTTCGCAGGTGTGGGAAGGAACAGTATAATTGTAAGCACAGAGATGACTCTAGGTCAGGGGTGGTCAAACTTTTTGACTCGAGGGCCACCGTGGGTTCTTAAAAACTGGACCGGAGGGCTGGAACAAAAGCATGGATGGAGTGTTTGTGTGAACGTATATAAATTCAAAGTAAACATCATTACATAAAAGGGGACGGTCTTTTTTTTATTTTTTATTTCAATAGTTTAGAACAGCCATCCGGCCCGCGGGCCATAGTTTGCCCACGCCTGCTCTAGAGAGAGCCCATCAAATTCGCAAAGAAAGGGCCACTCTGGGTTGCACACTGAGCGGGAAGAGCCCTGCCAGTGCGCTAGGCGCACCCCGGGCCGGAGCTGCCCATGCTCGGGCAGGAAGAACAGGGCAAAGCAGGTGCCACTTGGGAACACGAATCCTCTGACCGGCTCTCCACTCGAGGCGGGCAGAGCGCAGACACCCTCACTGAGGAGCCAGCGCTGCACTGCGCATGGGCCTTCCGTTCACGTGAGGAGAAAAAGATGAAAGAAAAAAACCCTAAAGAGAAGTCATTGGGTGTTTAGAGGGAGGATAAGCTTTACAAGAGGAGCAGAGACTTAATTTTTATTTTCCTTTTCCAGCAAACACTGAGACATTTTCAGTTTCTAGAACAAAATGAAGATAAGCATACCTCTCTTTCTGACCCGCTATTACTTGAATATATCTGGATCATTTCCTATAATCAACAGAATGTTCTGTGGCATCAATTTAGTTCACGTCTATTTCATTGCTTGCTTCCATTTTCCATTTATTTCAATTACTTATATAGACCCATAGGATGCAATTCAGCAGGGAAAATAAAGGCGCAGTGAGATGTCCCCTCAATTCCCCCCAGAAAGCAATCACTTTCACCAGTTTCTTATACATTGTCCTTTTAAACCAACGAGACCTCTAAAAAGTGACACTGCTATGAAAGTCACAACATCATCTCTTCCCGTTGTGTTACTAAAGTGGAAGCAGGGCCCTGGCCAGTCTGCTCAGTGGATAGAGCATCAGCCCAAGGGTTGCAGGCTCGATCCCCAGCCCTGACTCAGGAGGCGGCCAACCGATGAGTCTCTGTCACATCAACATCTGTCTCTCCCCGTCCCTTCCCCTCTCTGTAAATAAATTTAAAAAAGCAGAAGCAGGCCTGGCCACAGTCAGAATGAATGAGGAGGTGGAGGGGTCACTCCGGTCTCATTCTATGGAGGTGGGCTTTCTCCCCATTGCCTCCCCCTCCCCGCCTCATCTTCCCCATCCAGAGACCACGTGAAAGGAAACAGAGACAGCCGAGGCGCGGAGGTGAACGCAGGGAGGTGAGGTCCCGAGCTAACGGGATGGGCTGCGGGGATGGGCGCAGCAGACGTCCCGGCGGGGTGAGAACGCAGATGTGGACACAGCACCCGCTCCCAGCCCGCAGCACAGGAATGCAGGAATGCAGGGGAAGAGGAGCATGCAGGGAGGGGCTTCACAGTAAGCCAGGGCTGGCCGAACATGTCTGACGAGCTTCTTCTCCAACTGCACACGTTTCCCCTGACTCATGAAAACCTCAGGCTGGGAGGCTGCCAGAGCAGTGTGCAGCCTCCGCCAGGAGGGAAGTCTTTGGAACCAACATGGAGAGGAAAAGCTAACAACTGTGTGCGCACGTGTGCCTGCACACACACACACACAGACACACACATACACACACATACACATACACACATACACACACATACACACACAACACAGACAACACACACACACATACAAGAATAAGAATCAAAGTCCTACTGCAGGTCCCAATTGGTGAATTGTGAATCAGAGAAAAAATGAGAGCATTTTCAAAAACCTTCCGAATTAGTTAAAATCAGGGCTGCCAGACAAAACCGGTTTGGCTCAGTAGATAGAGCGTTGGCCTGCGGACTGAAGGGTCCCGGGTTCGATTCCAGTCGGGCGCATGTACCTGGGTTGCGGGCACATCCCCAGTAGGGGGTGTGCAAGAGGAGCTGGTCGATGTTTCTCTCTCATTGATGTTTCTAGCTCTCTATCCCTCTCCCTTCCCCTCTGTAAAAAAATCAATAAAAAAAATTTTTTTAAAAAAATAAAATAAAATCAGGCTGCCAGGCATTGCTCCCCTCCAGGGGGCGCCCCTCACATCGCTGCCTGTGTTTCCAGTATCCCTGATTGTGGAATGGTGCGGCCCACAATCTTACAACTCCACATGGCAACGCTGCGGGGCAAACACACCACTTTCTAAGTTTCCCCCTCATTAAACTCTTACTTGGGACCCAGGCTATTCCTTTTGGCTAATATTTCCTATGACAGGAGAAAACAAACATTTAGAACTAGAACGTTATGAATATAGTTTCTTAAAGACCCACGGTTGTTGAGTATACACTGCCGCGTAGCTATGCTACAGAATATGACTAGATTATATACCTAACGTATGACACACTGTACATATTTTCCAAACGATAAAGATTTTCCATGATGGATGGGGCTGCCCAGTTGCAAATTAAACAGCATTTATTTAGAAACGCAGGCCATTTCGAACCGGGCTGGGCCAGAGAGCCGAGGACACTAGCGCTATTGTCGCGGGGCATCTGGCACGTTCTACTCCGGGGCTTTCTGGATGTGATGATGAAAAGTTGAAAGTTTCTCCTTGTTTTAGAAGGGTTTTTCGGATCTCCTTCCTCCCCCTCTGCCCCCACCCCCGAAAGTATCTCTTTTCGCTGCCACTATCTAATTCAGCAAGACAGCGGGAATAAAAGAATCTAAAAATGAGACATGAAACTGATCTTGTGAATGTTTCAAACGATGCCACTGCAGTTTGTAACTTCTGGTTCTAATATTCCTGATTAGGAAGTGTCTAACCCAGTGATATCAAGAAATATTACTCATCGGTAGATACGGCTGTGCTTTGTTCTCTTCTCCGCTTTGAGTTAATTGTTGAGTCTACGGGAATCAATCTTTTAAGTTGTGTGTGTGGGGCGGGGGGGGGGGGCATTGAGCTCATTCCTGGTGGTTTTAGAATTTACCCACATTTTCCCTTTTTGTGGAAATATTTACACTGGGGATTTCCACTAAGGGAATTAAAATTAATTGGGCTCTTTCTTTTTATTATAACAGCTGAGGCCATATTTCTATTAGTGTCTTTTTTCCCCCTTGCCCTGCACATGAGGCTTAATCTAAGGGTTTCTCGTGAAATATTACATGTGTAAAATAAGGTAATGTATGTGAGAATGTTTGGCACCATATATGGTACATGCCAATTACCCACTACAAATTGAATGTGTGGTTGCTCTAAGTGGAATGTGCCCTGAGCCGGTATGGGGATTTTAAAAATCTAATTTACCTTGGGTTTAGGAAGTGTAACGGAGCCTGGCTGGGTGGCTCAGTGGGCTGGAGCACCATCCGGGACACCATAAGGCTGTGGCTCAATTCCTCGCCAGGGCGCATGCCCGGGCTGTGGGTTTGACCCCCCAATGGGGCACGTATGGGAGGCAACCGATCGATTTCTCTCTCACACCTCTCTCTGAAATCAATGAAAACACATCCTTGGGTGAAGGTTAAGATAAAGTATAAGCCGAGACCTGTTTGGCTCAATGGATAGAGCGTCGGCCTGAGGACTGAAAGGTCCCGGGTTCGATTCCGGTCAAGGGCATGTACCTTGGTTGCGGGCACATCCCCAGTAGGGGGTGTGCAGGAGGCAGCTGATCGATGATTCTCTCTCATCGATGTTTCTAACTCTCTGTCCCTCTCTCTTCCTCTCTGTAAAAAAATCAATAAAATATATATTAAAAAAAAGATAAAGTATAAGGGAGCTGAGTGATAAGTGAGATTACATATCCAGTAACGAAGTCTTCAACTTCAAATATCAGCTACAAATGTCTAGTTCCTGTAAATGCAATAGCAGATGAGCTAGATATGCTTGAAAATGCTTAGCTTAAAACGAAGGGGAAAGAGTGTGGGACCAGAGACACTGAAGGTGGGAATGCAGACAAACTGAGACACCCTCTCGGATCCCACCCAAGAAGCAACCCCTCAGCCTGGAAAACCGTCCGGCTGGGTTTTGGGGTTTTTCTCGGTGTGGGGTGGGCTGGGGACGGGGGGCTGGGCTCCACCGCTGACTCTCCAGTTTCCATCACAGTAAAAAAGGGAGGGGGCGTGTGCGCCCTGCACCAAACAGCAATGCTTTGAGGATTAATGACGTAATGTCTGTGGAGGTTGGAGCTCCTTGGAAAAAAGACACTACATAAATATGAAGCAGTATTAATATTTAGGCTTGGTCCACGACGTGAGACCCGCTCTCCCTGGCCCATGAGGTCATGAGCAGTTCTGTGAAGTGTGCCCAGATGCCCACAAAGGCGCGCTGTTAGCGAACCTGGCCCACCTGGCCGGGCGGCCGTGGGGCGATGTTCCCGAAGGAACAGACAGAGAGTGCTCGCCTCCCCAGAGGAGGAGCGCGGCCAGAGCCCTTCACGAGCACGCAGGGCCCCGGGAATGCCGTGGGAGTTTGGGAATGCTTTGGCTTAGAATGAAACAGAAGGCGAGTCACACCACATCTGGATTCGGAAGGAAGCCTACATCTGCCTTTCTCAAAGAAAATCTGAAGGGAGGGTAGGGCTGAGAAAGCGACTTCTTGGAAGGGTTGGTTTATCTCTTTATAGGGTTTGATATCTTTATAGGATTTGGAGGCAACCGGGTATTTTCGTCCTGGGAAAGGTGTCGTCTCCAGGAGTTGTGTCTCTGATGCCAACATCCTGGCTCCTCATCGGGGCTTCCATCTGTGACGTGCTTATCAAGGGCGATCTTGCAGAGGTTTTAGTTCTGAAGTTTCAAAGAACAATGAACTCAACGGAGACACGGCCTTGCGACATCTTGTGGTTTAACTCAAGGGCAGTGATGCTTTTATGACAAAACATTTGCATGTCTCGGTTTTAAAAGATAGCATTAATTTTGATCCAAGGGTCTCAGGCCTCAGACACCACCGCATTCAAAATGTAAGGTTCATAAACTTACACTCAGTAGCCCTTAGCAGTGATTCTGAAGCTGTCTAAATACCAAAATATTTGAACAACAGATGGGAAAAATGTGAGGAATCTTTTATCTGGGTGTTTGTTTCCACGTTGACCTAAGTTGGGCTCTTTCTGGTCTGATTCGGCTTCTGGTTCATGGGTTCCAATGCTATTTCAGACTGAGCCCTGTGCTTTTTTAAGGGAAAGGGAACAGAAATATTATAGCCTTCTCCACGTGGAGCCAAATCTATACTAACTAGAAAGTCTTTGCTAAATAAAATAGTGACCCTCGTTCTTCCTATTCCCGTCCCTTGATGAACAGCTTAGTCCTAATGCCAGAGTTAGGTGTGGCAGAGCAAGACTGGCATCCCCACAGCGGGGTGGGAGCCCGAGCCGGGTGAGGAGGGCGCTCAGTGGAGAGCAGGCCTGGCATGGGAATGAGCTGAAGGCATGAGGAGGGCCTCACAGTGGCTCGCGGTGGGAGTGAGAGGGAAGGGGTCCAGGGTAGGAGGGCCAGCGCCCTGGAGGGCTGAGATGGACACCTGTACGTGTGTGGGGGAGGGGGCCAGGGTGGGAGTTAGCTTACACTTGAGGGCACTGATTAAGTAAATCTGCTAAGCATAATGGGAGCCAAGTTCCTCACGGATGGAGAAATCACACATATGGACAGTGAGAAAACTACAATAATTTCTATAGAATTGACTCAGAATTGTCAATGTAGGTGTGAATTCTGTAATATAGAGACATAAATGTAGATGTGTGTGTGAGTGTGTATGTGTGTGCTAATACATATATTCTCTAGCTCTCTCCACTGCAAGAGTCCACATCGAGGTGACTAAAATGAACCAATGGAAAGCCAGTGACCTTGGAGAAATGACACCAGATGGTTGTCCCAAACTTGCTGGGCCTAAGTGTAAGGAAGTGGGTGTGTAAAATAAACACCAAAAAAAACAGCTTAAAGGGTCTCCCACTAGCAGATTTCTGAGACAGTGAGAGCATCAAAATAACTATGAGCAATGGGTAAGAGAGGCACCCATAATTAACTAGTGAATAAATGGGAAGTTCATAAGGAGCAGGCTCATTTACATGGTTTCAAAGCACTTCCCTACAAACCACTTATTTATTACAAAGGGGAGGAAAGTACCTTTATAGTTGAGAAACCTGGCAGAAACCACCTTAATCAAGTGAGCAAAATAAATACCACCGCTAACGGACAGTGCCAAGCCCTGTGTCACCTGACAGGAAGCAGTGAGTGTGTGGACTCAGCACCACCGCGGCGGGATTCTAGATGCACACCCTGAATGTAGCCATGCGGAAACGCCAGGCGAGCCCGAACTGACCGTCTCCGAAAGAACTGGCCCGTCCTATAAATGTGTGCCTATAATGTGTCCTATAAATGTGTGTGAAAGCCAGAGGGAGACTGGGGAGCTACTCCACACTAAAGGAGGCCAAAGGCATTTCACAAGTAGACGCAGCGTGTGCTCTGCCTCGGACCCTTCTGCTGGAATGGCCATGCCTGGGGCAGCTGGGAAGGCGGGTGGAGCCGAGGGTCAGAGGGCAGCAATGGTCAGAATGAGCTCCCCGCCTCCCCGGGCTGCGGGTCGGGAGAACACGGGCTTCTGGGCACCCCGGGCTGCAGTAACCGAGCTGGCGAAGCGACTGGCTCAGGAAAGTGCATTACTGTGCTGTACTCGTAGCTGTAAGTTAGTGTTTCCAAAGACAAATAAGATCAAATAAACGTACTATTTTTTAAAAGACTGTACAATTTCTTATTTTTTCCCGTTATTATAATACCTATTCTACAGACAACTATTGTAGAAACTGAAGCCACGGAGAGTCAAGTAGACATGAACAGATTTATATCTTCAAAAGATGACTCAGTGCTTTGTGTCAGATACACTGTGAGGGCAACGCGAAAAGAGGGAGGCCATTGGGAGTACTGCTTACTTGGGCTAAGGCAGCCGTGGGCAAACTACGGCCCGCGGGCCACATCCGGCCCGTTCAGCTGTTCTCTCCGGCCCGCGGAGCCGAAAGAGCGGAGGAGGGTTCTCTTGCTCTCCCCTCCGCTCCTTCACCAGCAGCCCAAGATGAGAGTGCCAGTGTGGTCAGGCTGCTTTTGTTCCGGCCCTCCGGTCCGGTTTAAGAACCCATGGTGGCCCTCGAGTCAAAAAGTTTGCCCACCCCTAGCCTAAGGGCTAGCGGAGAGATAGTGTAAGTGGTCCAATTGGCAATCTACTTTCAAAGGCAGCTCCCTGGACCAGCTTTACCTGGAGGTGGGTAAATGATGGTGTCATTGCTGAGACTGCAAAGACTGAGGGAGTGACTACCGATAGGATAATAGAGAACCGGCTGTTAGACAGAGGGGTGGGGTGGATGAACACCCGATTAGAGGAGGATAAAGAGAACAGAAGGCAGGGAAGTGACACAGCGAGCACAGGCACTTCTCGCGCAGGACAGATGGGATGTGGCGCCAGTGAGCGAAGCAGGGCATTCTGGGTGAGAGACGTGTGCTTGTGACGGTGCAGGCAGGACTCGGCTTGGCTTGTTCCGTGACAGTCAAGAACTGAGTAACAAGGAAGGGGACGTTGGGGAAGAGTGGGGAACAAGACGGGTAGCGTGGAGCCAGGTCTTGAGCAGCCTGAGAGTCGGAGAGAGGTGTTCAGACTTGATGCCGTAGGAAGTAGGAGTCATGAGATAGCTTAATTAGGGAAGTGATATGACGAGAGCTATATTAAAGACGATCAGATGGCAGTGGTATGCGGGAGAGAGCAGGAGGTGGTGGGGGAGCTGTGGCAACGATTCAAATGTGAGAAGAGGAAGGCCTGGACTCGAGTTTTGGCAGAAAGCACAGACCGGAGAGGTTGGCACCTGACTAAATAAGGAGAGAGCTACCGGGATTCTGACCTTGACACTGAAAGGATAGAGGCGATGCTGAGAGGCAGGAAACTGGGTAGAGAAACTTGTTCTGGGCGTGAAAGGTGGAGGGCGACGGTGAGTAAAAGGATGAGCAGACTGGACCCGACGCGGCAGTGAGTCAGCGGCGTGGAAATGCCCAGCAGAAGGCTGAAGATGTGGAAATGGAGCCCGGGGCACGGTCAGGGCTGGAGGGCTGACACCTGGGAGTTAACACCGTACGTGTGACGCCTGAAGCTCTGAGAACAGAAAGCTCTTCCCAAGGAAAGACCCTCTCTCAGGAAGTCACCAGAGGATGACGTGGAAATGAGAGGCAAACCAAGAATAGGAAGTGTTTATTAAAATGCATTTCATTCTCAAAATGTAAGAGCTATCAGCTATTACCATGCGCATACAGTTTGGGGGACACCCTGTATATACTTATAATCACCACAATCAAGACAGACAGCATTTCATCACCCCGAAGTTTCCTTACGTCTCTTTGCGGTAAATCCCCATCTGATCCCCACCCCATCCAAACACCAGTTTGTTTCCTATCGTTTTAGATTAGTTTTGCTTCTAGATTTTCATGTAAATGAAATCATACAGGTGTGCTCTTGTCTTTTTTCTCTGACTTTTAAAGATTCATTCAGTTTTGCATGTATTGGCTGTTACTTTTTAATGCTAACTAGAGGCCCGAGGCACAAAATTCATGCAAGAGTAGGCCTTCCTTCCCCCGGCTGCGGCCCTGGCTTCCTTTGCAGCCCTGGCTTCATCTTATATTCCTTATTCTTACTTTATTTCACGGCCCAGGACCTCTAGAATAATGTTGAATCAAAGTGGGGAGAATTGATATCCTGTTTGGCTATAAGTGTTTAGTCTTTTACCATTAAGTATGATGCTCCCTTCAGGTTCTTTGTAAATGTCTTTTGTAATGTTGAAAAAATTTCCCTTCTACTCCTTGTTTTCTAGAAGTCTCTTTTTTTTTTTAAATTGCAAATGGATGTTGAATTTTATCAAATGATTTTTCTGCATCTTTGGAGGTAATTGTGTACTTTTCCTCCTTTATTCTGGCAATATGGTGAGTTACATTAATTGATTTTTAAATCTTAAACCAACCTTGTATGCCTGCAATAACCCCCATCTAGTCATGTATTATCCTTTCCATACATTGCTGGACTGATTTGCTAATATTTTATAAGGAACATTTGCATTTGCAATTATCGGGGATATTGGTTGGTCCATAGTTTTCTTTTCTTATAATGTTTTTGTCTGGTTTTAGTATCAGGATAGTACTAGCCTCATAAAATGAGCTGTGACGTCTTCTCTTCTACATTCTTAAAGAGTTTGTTTAATATTAGCCTTACCTCTTCCTTGTTTGATAAATTTCACCAGTGAAACCATCTTTCCCAGAGCTTCCTTTATGTGAAGGATTTGTTATAAATTCAATTCCTTTAACCAATAAAGGATTATTAAATTTATTTATTTCTGCAAATGTCAATTTGCTAATTTTTGTCTTTCAAGGAAAGTGTCTATTTCAACTAAGTTGTCAAACTTATCAGAATACAGTTTTTACACTAGTCCTTTATTTTGTTCTTACTGTCTGTGGAATTTGTGGCAATATCCTACTTCCCATGCCTGATATTGGCAATTGTGTCTTCTCTCTTAATTTCTCAACCAGTCTAGCTAGAGGTTGACCAATTTTATTGATGTTCTTAATATTCTCCTTTTGGCTTCAGACTTACTGGAACTTGTTTTATGACCAGAATATGCTCCAACTTGGTGAGTGTTGTACAAATACTTGAAAAGAATATGTATTTGTTGGTTTTTGGATTGTTTTATTAGGGTAATAATATCAAAATGGTTGATAGTTCAATTTGGGTATTTTATATTGCTCTACAAGTTCAGTGATCTATTTTTATAGCTCCTAGTCTGCTGCTAATCCCATCTAATAACACTTTAAAATTTCAGGTATAGTATGTTAAGCTCTATAGTCTATTTACCTCCAGCCCCACCCCCTATTTTTAACACTTTCCATTTATCTCATTTTATATTCATTCATGTTTTTATTTAAATCCCTGAGCACAGCCTTATTCCATTGCTTTACTTAAGTATAACTTACACACAGTAAAAAATAATCCTAATTTTTAGTATACAGTTCTGACAAATGTACACACACACACACACACACACACACACACATTTCATCAACCCCCAAAACTCCACTATGCCCCTTTGTAGTGAAACCTCATACTCAGCCCTGAAACCTACTGATCTATTTTCTTTCCCTATAGTTTTGCTTTGTAAGAATGTTGTACAAAAGATAAACTGACAGCACATCAGTCTGAGTTTCATAGACCTGTTTCCCAGAAAAAAACTGGTGAAAACTATTTTTAAAAACGTAAAGTCTCTGAAATGGTCCCAAGGAAATACAGTAAATGAGGAAAGCTCTATGCAAAAAAAATTACAAAAATTTGGCAAGAACAACAAAAATCTGTAGTATTTGAACCAAAATCACTCCCTCCATTCTCCTGGCTCTGTGAGATTCCACTCCACTCAACTCCAGACTGGTGTAGCCAAGAACTCCCAACTCCCTCTCCCCCAACTCACATTAAGAAGGCTATATTTATGAGAGGGACAGACGTCAGCATTTCTCAGGCCCTAGCTATCTATTGCTGAGGATAAATTCTATGTCATATGGCCGGAATTATGGGTTTCCATCTTCCACCCAGTCCCCAAGATGAGACTAATGCTCTACTTTGGGTGAAGTACTTCTGAGCATGCGAACGCACCAATCACTCTTTCCCTGGTTTAGAAGACAGTGAGTGGTTCCATGCTGGGAGCATCAAGCAGAAAAGACCGGAAGCTAATGTTCCTCAATAGCTAATACTCAGTTCCTCAATCAGAAATTTTACTGAGAGATGCTTGCCACTGTCCCCACCCCCAGCTCTGGGGCTGTATCTTAGAGATTTTACCAGGGGGTAGAAGTGGGATGTCAAAGATATCACTCCTAAACTTTCCCCAAGGAAAGTGACTTATTTGCAACAGAGCATGAAAGAAATTCAAGGCAAAGGGCACTCTCAAATACAATGAAGGTTGTATTGAAAATTTTGAGAGGTTATTGGTAGATTCATTGGAGATACATATGGGCTATAACAGCCGTGGGCAAACTATGGCCCATTCGGCTATTCTATCTGGCCCGCGGAGCCAAAAGTGCGGAGGGTTCTCTTGCTCTCCCCTCCTTCACCAGCAGCCCAAGGTGAGAATGCCAGCATGGTCAGGTTGCTTTTGTTCCGGCCCTCCTGTCCAGTTTAAGAACCCATGGTGGCCCTTGAGTCAAAAAGTTTGCCCACCCCTGGGCTAAACTATAGGTTGGCCAGTTTGCAAGAGATGATCAGGAATAGAAGCAGCTGGGAGGAGCCCTCATGAGGACAGAACAAATCTCAAACACTAACCTAAGGAACTATCCCTTCAAGCACAAATTTGATTGGACTAGTCTCTAGAGAAATTCATGCCTGGAACACTTTTGAAAACAATCACCAGCAATTAGTTTAATTTAACAGCTGGGTGTGGTCATGGAAAGAAGACAGTCAAAGAAAGCCCTGATAAAATCATCATCATCCCAAAATGACTGTGTGCATATCCAAGGCTGCACTACCTGAGAAGCAACTTCAGGGGCTTAATACTACAGGGGAAAAGTAGATTTCACTAAAATAATCAGCCACTCACTAAACAAATAAACAAGTAAATATTAACAATAACAAGCCCAAGTGGTGAAAAAAGAACCATAACCATAGTTGCTATAATATATGATATAAAATGTCAAGTTTCCAACAAAATATTATAAGACATGCAAAGAAATAGGAAGGTATGACCCATACACTATAAAAATAAGCAGATAACACATAATGACTGTGAGAGCAACCAGATATCAAAGTTAACACACAAAGGCTTCAAAGTATACATCATACACATGACCAAAGATTTAAGGAAAATCATCTTTAAAAAAAACAAAGGTGTGAACAATAGAGAATACTAATAAATAGATGCAAATTATAAAAAGTACCAAGTGGAAATTCTGGAACTAAAGGTGCAACAACTGAAATAAAAATTTTACTAGAGAGCTTCAGCAGTAGATTTGAATTGACAGAAGAAAGATTAGCAAATTTGATTAACAGAGGTTATATAATCCAAAAACCAGAGAGAAAGAGAATGAAGAAAAATGACAAGACCCTCAAAGAAATGAGGAACACACCAACACACATAATGGAAGAATGAGAAGGAGAGAAAGGTGAGAAAAATATTTAAATAAACAAGGACTAAAACCATTCCAAATTTATTGAAAACATTAACCTTTACATCCAGGAAGCTCAATGAACTACAAATAAGATAAGTACAAAGAGATCCACAAACAGACACACCATAGTAAAAATGCTAAAAGCCAAAGACAAGATGAAAATCTTAAAAGCAACAAGAGAAAACAACTCATCACTTACAAGGGAACCTATAAGACTAATAGTTACTTCTCAGCAGAAACAATGGAGATCAATTAGGCAGTAGGGTAACATATTCAAAGTGTTCAAGAAAAAACTGTCAAATAAGAATCCTATATCAAGCAAATCTATCTTCAATCCAGTTCTGATTGGCCAGACCCCAGCAGCAAGCTAACCTATAGGTCAGATCATCTGCCCCCTGTTGGTCAGTGTGCATCATAGCGACCAGTTGAACAGTCAAATGGTCAGACACTTAGCACATTAGGCTTTTATATATATAGATGTATGTATAAGCAGACCTCCCAACAATCAATAAGAATGCAAGACAACCCAATAGAACTCAATAGAAAAAATGACAAACCCTGAAAAAACACTTCACCAAAAAAAAGATCCAACATGGCCAATTAACATATGAAAGGGTGCTCAGTTCATTAGTCAGCAGGGAAATGCACATTAAAACCACAATGACATACTACTACACACCCACCAGAATGTTAAAATGAAAATGATGGAAAATGCCAAGGGTTGGTGAGGATGTGGAGTAACCACAACTCTCATATATTGCTGATGGAAGTGTGAATTGGCACAACCACTTTGGAAATTGTTTTGTAGTACCTATTAAAGGCTAAATGTACACATATCCTTTGACTCAGTAATTCTACTCCTAGCAATTATATTCCTACCAGAAATGTGTACATATTTCACTGAAAACTATATGCAGAATGTTCAAAGAAGTACTATTCCTAACTAGAGGCCCAGTGCATGGATTTGTGTACCAGTGGGGTCCCTCGGCCTGGCCCGTGGACATCCTCCAAGGGGTCCCGGATTGTGAGAGGGTGCAGGCCAGGCTGAGGGACCCCACCAGTGCATGATCGGGTCTGGAGAGAGACTGTGGGAGAGCTCCAGGGCATGTCTGGCTAGAGTCACCCAGATTGGCCGGACCCCAGCAGCAAGCTAACCTACCAGGCGGAGTGGCTGTCCCCTGGTGGTTAGTGCGCATCATAGCTACCAATCAAACAGTCACTTAGGCTTTTATATAGATAGTAAAAAATATATATAAAAAATACACAAATGCCCATCAACTAGATGGAAAGTGAGAATGTCCTATAACAACATGCAGAACTGTGGACAAATATCACAACATAATGATTCTACATCTGTAAAATAAAAACAAGAGAAACTAATCTATGCTAATAGAAGTCAGGATAGCCCTAGCTGGTTTGGTTCAGTGGCTAGAGCATTGGCCCATGGACTGAAGGGTCCTTGGTTCAATTCTGGCCAAGAGCACATACCTCAGTTGCAGGTTTGATCCCTGGCCCTGGTAGGGGCATGTTGGGGAGGCAACCAATCAACATGTTTCTCTCACATTGATGTTTCTCTCTCTCTCCCTCTCCCTTTCACTCTCCAAATATCAATGGAAAAATATCCTCGAGTGAGGATTAACAACAACAACAACAAAAAGTCAGGATAGAGATATTTTTGTTGAGTGGAACAGTGACTACAAAATAAGACTGGGTTTTCGGGGGTGGGAGGGTTACTTATATTTTGTTTCTTAATGTAGGTGCTGATTTAACATGTTTGCTCCGTAGGGCTGTGGCAAAGGCGAGGCAAACAGGATACCTAGGGAGCAAAATTTAAGGAGACACTCTCACCTTGTTTGCCTCACCTTTACACCAGTCTTGATGTTCATTTTGTTAATATTTATTGAGCTATATCATTTTGATGTATTTTCTGAATTTATATTATACTTGGATTGAAAAACGCTAAGGGCCTGGCTGGTGTGGCTTAGTGGTTGAACATCAACCCATGAACCAGGAGGTCATGATTTGATTCCTGGTCAGGGCACTTGCCCAGGTTGTGGACTAAATCCCCTGTAGGGGGAGTGCAGGAGGCAGGCAATCAATGATTCTCTCTCATTATTGATATCTCTCTCTCTTTCTCTTTTTCTCCCCCTTCCTCTTTGAAATCAATAAACATACTTTTTTTTTAAAAAGAATAGACATTCCTTAAGGTTAGGGTCTAATGGACTGTGCCAGGTATAAAAGCTGGGACACAACTATCCAGCTCTTATACCTGGCACACTCCATGAGACCCTGTTCCTGAGATATGGCCTGTATAGTAACGGTGTCAACTGTGTTTAACTGAAGCCTGGCTTTGCCTTACTTGGCTGCTGCGCCCCTCCTCTTCCTCATCGCCGTCCGGAGCCTGAGGGGCGAGCTCGGCAACGCTGTTCTCTTGAAAGAGGTTATCCTCCAAGTCAGACACTCGGGCGGCTTCCGTGATGACTTTTAGCTTCATGTTGTGGAAGCCAGTCGAGACGACTCCCACCTGCAGGTTTACGGGCTCCCCCTCAAACAGCACGACGTGGGAGTTCACCCCGTGTTTAAAGCCAGGGGGCTGGTAATAGTCTGGGGTCACTGCAAAATAAAGAGTGGAGAACGCTGAGTTTCCACTGGACAGACCGGGCTCATCTTTCAGGGTAGCAGCAGACATAGTTTTCTCTTTTTTTCTTTTTCTTTTTTTTTTAATATAATATATTTTATTGATTTTTCACAAAGAGAGAGGGATAGAGAGCTAGAAACATTGGTGAGAGAATCATCGACCAGCTGCCTCCTGCACACCCCCTACTGGGGATGTGCCCGCAACCAAGGCACATGCCCTTGACCGGAATTGAACTTGGGACTTTTCAGTCTGCAGGCCGACGCTCTATCCACTGAGCCAAACCGGTTTTGGCCAGACATAGTTTTCTAATGCCTGCAAAGTCCTTCTCTTCACATGAGATGGGACTTCAGCACTTCTCATGCAGGGATCTGACAGAGAGAGGGCTGCACCCACCTGCGTTGTAGTAGTGGAGCTTCATGGTGAGGACAACGTCATTAGGAAGGGGTCCGAGGTTCTGCATCAGCATGTACAGTTTCCGGAGGAGCAGGATGCTGGCTTTCTTAATGTGGCCCCTCTTTGTCCCACTCTCAATGCTCGTGTTGCTGCTTTAACCACATAAAAAAAAATAGCATACTTTTTCATCAGACACAATATCAAAAATATCTTTAAAAAGACCCAAACCTCTTACTGTTAGATCAAATAAAAATAAATTGAACATCAGGACACTCTTGAGACTTCTTTCAGAATGTAAAGTATTAGCTGAATGACCTTAGTCAAGTCACACGGACATGCTAGGTCAGTTGGTTCATTTATGATAAGCTTACACACATTTTTACACCTTTTCTAGTATAAAATCTAGGGCCTTTCTATCATCTGTTATCCCCTCCTCACTCTTACATGGATTATGCTAATGACTGTTCTTCCTGCTTTTTTCTTGTCTATACTAAAAAAAATATTTTTCACGCCACTGCTGGAATAATATTGCTACTAGAAAAATCTGCTCATGTCACTCACTTGCTTAAAATTCTCCTATTACATCCATCACCTTTTAATCAAATTCGAGAATGGTGTAGAATGCCTCTGGTGACCAGCCACGCCCCCACCCCCACCTCCCTCTGCAGTCACTGTCCATCCACTTTGCTTTCCTGTGCTTTTCCCGCTCCTCTTCCTGACTCTCGCGAGTCCATTCTTTAATACCTAGCATGTGGCACCTCGCCACGGAAGTCTCCCCTGATAATGCCGTACCTCAGCCTTGTTTACAGCTGTTGGGATGTCCCCTTCTAGACTATGGGTGCCTACGCCTTTCCTCTCCACAGTACTAAGTTTGGCGCCTGGCTACCGTAAGTACACAATAAATATTTGTTGAATTAAGGAATGAATGAACAAGTGGGACAAATTACTTTCCGATTCTACCGTTTTCTTTTTCCCAAGAATTTTCATCCCCAATTCAGTTCACATTTGAGCAGTTTCCAGGAAGAAGTATGACTATAATATATTTGCATACTGCCTCTCACATACTAAGCACTCGGTACTGAAAAATAATCCTCAGTAATTGAACTATTGGAGGCAGTGTGAATTCCTAAAACAAACATTGTTAAGTAAATACATTGGTTCCTGTTTCAGTTCCGAATAACCATCAGTTTTGTCTACCAGGGTTTAACCAATTTGAAAGAGGTAACCAGAGATAGCCATTTAGCTCATGGGATTCTTCAGTAAACGTCATATCCACATAAAATCATAATCAGAAAAGGGAAATTACCTTTACCATGGAAGAGGTGATAGGTAATTTTATATGGTGATTATTTAAACAAATGTCTACCGTTGGTTTCTAGGAAATCAGTAATATGTATTACCGCTCTCCTTCTTAGTAGCTAAAAGATTTGGCCATTTGTTTTACCATTTACCTCTTGACATACATGCCTTCATAGCAAAAGAAATGTCTCGCCCTAGTTGGTTTGGCTCAGTGGATAGAGCACTGGCCTATCCACTGAAGGGTTCTGGGTTCAATTTCTGGTCAAGGGCACATAACTCGATTGCAGGCTCCTCCCCAGCCAGTACCTGGATTAGAGGCAACTAATCGATATATTTCTCTCGTATTGATATTTCTCTCTGCCTCTCCCTCTCCCTTCCACTCTCTCTAAACAGCAATGGAAAACTATTATGGGGTGAGGATTTGAGAGAGAGAGAGAGAGATTTCTCTGCTTGTCAGTCCTTACATTTGAATTTTAGAGGATAAAGACAACTGTTTTGTGTAAGAGAACATGTATGAAAAGTGCTGAGCAATCTGTAGAGTGCTGTAGAAATGTCAGCTAATGATGGTTCATATTGTCATTCTCATTCCTAGAACTTACTTCCTCTTCACATCCCAGTGCCATCTGTAAGTCTTACAAATGAGGAAATAATTAAGGAAGTGAATCTTGGAGAGAAATCCTCAAACTTGCAATAAATGATGAAACAGAGCTAATCGCACAGAAATTGAGAATTAGGCCACATTTCTCCTTAGAGTCATCCCCTTGGCACGGAGTCCTCTGTGCCCCGTGCTTTTCACCATCTTCCACCCCCTCCGTCCCCTCCCTTTCCATTCCATCACATCAGCAAAATGTGGCTCTTTCTGAACCCAAAAGCTCTTGGTAAGGAAATAAAGAAAATAAATGTGGCTCTTTAATAAAACATCTCCATCCGCACTAGGGACCTTTGGAAGCAAATGTCCTTGTCTTTGCTATTTAACCTGTTAGTATATATAAAATTTGGAATTTGAGACGTGCTAGGAAAATACAGTGCTTCCTTCCCAGTCTTTTCCATACTAAGACATACATAGCAGATTATTTTTGTAGGGCATACTGAGGTCAGCAGTGACAGTGACTGTGTCTCTAAGCAAATTGTTCAGCGATTTCATCTACCCCAGGTTCAGAGGGCAGAGAGGACCAATATCCTGGCATAGCAATGGAGACATTTTGGGTGAGTGGAAAGACAGAGCCTTTGGAGCTCTTCAGTCAACACCATGGAGACGGCCTCGTTGCTGTAATTTCTACCGCTGTGCTGTCTACCAACCACCACTGCCTGCAGGGACCGCTATCACCGTCACCCCACCACCCCCCCACCAACCACCACCAGAGGTACCATTACTGAGTCTTTATTATGTGCCAGACCTGGCCACAGCTTGATGTATGCATTATAACTCATCATCACAACAACCATATAAAGTAGATTCTGTATTATCAACTCCACTGTGCATACTATTTGGGGAGGTTGAGTAATTTGTCCAAAGTTATAGAACCAGGAACAGTCAGCGCTGGGGTTCCAAGCTAGATCCTCTGCCTTAGGAATTGGAACTCTTATCCACTCAGCGTAACTGCTTTAGACCCTAGCAGCACCACCTGTGAGAAATAGAGGAAAGGAGAGAGGAAGCCCCTATTCCCACCGGAAACCTAAACAACTGTCCAGCTCCTCTTTAGAGCAGCGCTGATGTTCTTTGTAGGGTTGTTGGGAGAGTTAGAAAGGAAGGATGAGGCCCGTCTGTGGCCTCAAGAGGCTTATGTTTATCCCAATCATATCTATTTCTCGTGTTCATTAAACAATTAAATTCTACCTGTCAAAATCCATAGTGATTCCTTCGTTTGTGTATTTGAATTTGAACTGGTATATCTCAGTCACTTTCTAGAAACAGCAAAGGGAATAGAGAAATAAATTACTTCAAAAAAGAAATCCTTCGGTAGTTATAAAACAGTTGAGGGGATGAGAAGTACAATATAGGAAAAGTAGTCAGTAATGTTGTAAACATCAGGGGGAACACTTTGTAAAGTATATGATTGTCTAACCACTATGCTATCCACCTCTAACCAATACAAAATAATATCAAATGAAAGCTGTAATTAAACAATAAATTAAAAAACAAATCCAGAATCTTATCTGATAATCAATAAGGAACATTTTCATTTCGTATCTACTATACTTACTTCTTACCTGTTTGTTTCACAGCATTACATTATTCAGGAATAATCTTTGCAGCTATAGAGATAAGGATTTTTCTCCTGATTTTTATTTTTAAGAGAGAGTGGAAGGGAGGGGAAGAGACAGGTGTGTCTCTCTGGTAGGTGGGGTCCGTCAGCCTGGCATGTGGGGGTCAGGCCCAAACCGGCTCTCTGACATCCCCCAAGGAGTCCCGGATTGCGAGAGGGCAGTTCTCCCGTGACACACCCCAGAATTGGCTCCCACCTCTCTGGTTCTGGGGTGCGTCACCCAAGAACCGCCACTGCCACCGCAGCTTGGCAGCTCCTGCACTGAGTGTCTGCCCCCTGGTGGTCAGTGCATGTCATAGCTGTCAGCCGGACAGTCGTGGTCTGACAGCTGCTTAGCCTTTTATATAGAGAGATGTGCTATCCCATTAATCACAAGTGATCAAGTCCTAGAAAAATTAGCTCATTTGCTTAAACTTGAAGAACACCGATTTTTAATGGATTTAATTTTAAAAGAGAAAAAATATTTTTCTAGCAAGACTGAAAAAACCCAACCAAGTTCAGAAGGCTGCTTTGTGAGTACAGTCAGACCTGTGTATCACGGGTTCCACATCTGCAGATTCAACAAAGCAAGGATCAAGAATACTTGGGCCCTGGCTAGTGGTTAGAGCATCGGCCCGAGCACTAAAGGGCCATGGGCTTGATTCCAATCACGGGAATGTACCTCAGTTGCAGGTTCAATCCCTGGCCTGAAGGCAACCAACCAATGTGTCTCTCTCACATCAATGTTCCTCTCTCTCTCCTTCTCCTTCTATCCCTCCCTAAATGGAAAAAATATCCTCGCATGAAGATTTTTTTTAAAAAGTTAAAAAAAAAAAAACGCTACGTGGCTGCTGATGCACACTATGCAGTTAGGCCTATGAGGGTTGCATCTGTACTGAACATGTACAGACTTTTTCTTGTCAGTATTCCCTAAACAATACAGTATAACATTATTTACAGAGCGCTTCATTGTATTAGGCACAACAAGCAATCTGCAGATGACATAAAGTATTTGGGAGGATGTGCGTAGGTTATATGCAAATACCAAAGCACTTTATATAACAACTTGAGCACCTGCAGGTTTTGGCATCCACGGGGGCCCTGGGACCCCTCGCCAGAGATGCCTGAGGGGGCACGGTGCAATGGGAGAGGCATGGGAAACTGGAGTGCCCACGGCAATGGCTTCACTTCAGACCGGCCAGCTGCATGGCGCCTCCCTCGCTGACGCTGCGTGTAACGGCCTGTCGCGCGAACAGTGCTCTTCTCCCTGCCTGCCCAGGTTTCTCAGCGCCTCCAGCTGCGATGCTCAGAGCAATCTTTCATGTTTTAAATTGTACCAACAGATCCTTTGTGACCTTTCTATGAACAGATTGTTTAGCAAAACTGAGAATATGCACCTTTTACTCAGGGGTGCTCTCTGTTGTCTGAGATAATTTGAGTACGAAACATTCGCTATTTGATTTGTACCCCACAATAGTCATATAGTAATTCTTTAGGGGCCTATCATGCAGTGAGTTGTACAAATCCTTCCTTAATATATTTACATGTTGGCTTATACTTCTTATTAATACTCTCCACACATTTGTACTGTGTGTCTGCATAAAAGCTACACTACCCCTCTTTACTACTTTCCTTTCTTTTTCTACTTTACTTTTGTCAGTTCATCTCAAAACTGTGAGCAGTGCACAAAGTTGCGGCACAAGCACCCCAACTCTGTGCACTGCTCAGTCTTGTTGGCCTCTGGACTGCGCAAGCGTCCTTTACTTAAGACAGTGGTTCTCAATTGTGTACGTGACAGACTCTTCACGGGTGTGCAGCAAATTTTAATCCATGTGTAAAATGTATTTTCCCTTCGGGTAAATATTAATATTGTTATTGTTTGGGCAGTTGTGCTTAGCGGAGGATACAGTTCTATGGATATGAGTCAGGAAACATGGCACGAAATCAGATAAGTGCCAATAATAAAGAGTCTGGAAGCACTCAAAATATTTTTTCAGGCGCATCAATGATAGCTCAGAATTTATCATAATAAGCCTTTGTTTCTTAATTCACTGTTTTATTTACTGCGTGTAGCAAAACTCGTTTAATAGCTCTCTTTTCACTCTGTAAGATTTTTCTGTAGTTAAGCCCAATTTGCTTAGCATTTCACTACCTCAAAACCACTGATTTCAGAGTAGAAGTTGTGTCTGCATAAGAAAACATAATTTATAATAATTTACCGAACTAAGGAAGTGACCAATTTATTAACAATTTATCATGAGGGTTTAGTTTGGGAAACTTCCCATTAAAGCTAGGGAGGGAATGGGGGGGGGAAGCTTTTTGAGTGACACAGAGACAAAGACCCAGAGGTGCTTTGGCATTAAAGAACTGTTACCCGCCTGTATGTACCAGTTTCCTCCCACTTGTTCAAACGCATATTTATGATCTTGCCAAGAAAGGATTTTAAAGACTAAAAATGCTGAATTTAGTCTTGAGTGCCACTAATTAGGCTAACCCCATTGGCTTAGCGAAGGAAAATAGAAAGCAAGAAAAAGGTAAAGGAACCGGAAATAAAGAAAGGAAGACAGTAAAGAGAGTAAGAAGAGTAAGAGGCTTCTCCCTCCGTTTCTATGCCACCGCCACAGTTTCCAATCAGAGCAGCACATGTAACTGTTACGTGCCCAAGTTTGTGATATTCCCTTTGGGAGACGGAAAACAAGACAAGTCTCTTGTTCTCAAGAATTCACAATCTGGGTGGGAAGAGAAAGTATCCACATGAACCAATTGAGAGTGTTAAACTGTGGGCTACTGGTAAAAAAGGAATTTGGAGAAGGAAGAAATTAGTGTGAATAGAACAGGCAAAGAGACTTTGATGAAATATTTGGATGTAAGTTGGCCTTGAGGATGAGTAGAACTCAATCAGCAGAGGGAAGAAATTTAGAGAAAGAAACACAGAGGTAAAGCTCTGAAAATCTAGGAAAAGGTCAAAAGGGGGAGAATGTAGTTGGAGGAAAAGGTTTAGAATTATGCCATACCTTCCAAAAGGCCACAAACGGAAAGGATTCAGAATCAGTTAAAATAAGTAATAAAATATGGTATTTATACTATCGGAGATTCTTCATGTTAACATATTAGGGAATCCGCTCAGTTCTACTCAATGCTTATTTTTCAATGACCCTACGTAGTTTTTAAACTCTCACAATAAAGAGATTTATAATAAAACACCCTGAAGGAGCTCACTACGAGTTACTTTGCTCAAATCGTAGTCTGGTAACGTAATCTATGGCCCTCAATTTAGGTAAACATTTTTAAATATAATGTACATTTACTACCCATCTCTATGTGTGATCTTACCTCAGGTTCCTTGGGATTTGGGTAAAGCTGTTTAAGGAAAAATAAACAGTGTTTAATTTCTGAAAGATACCAGATTACTCCTCACAGAATACATGTTCTATATGAAGAGCTCAATTTGTGCTATACTGAGTACAGAAATAGATGATAGATAGATAGATAGATAGATAGATAGATATAGATAGCTAAACAGACAATCTTAAGATATATAGTTCAAGCTAGAGATAGAATAAGCTCATTTTGTAAACATAGCCTTTAGAGTATTCTGTAAACACTGACTATAAGAAAATTGATAACCAGGTGTTTATGATTACTGGTTATGCTTTGTGACTGAGCTACAAATATAGTCTAAATAATTTTTATGGTTTATGATTTTTAAATAAATAATATATCTAAGACTCTCAATGATATCTCATTGTCTTTCTACCTTAATAGCATTCACCATGATATATCCAGACATAGATAAAACTTCAGAAAACTCTACAAAATTTCAATCTGTAAACTCAAAAAATAAAATTCTGATAGCCAATAGATGAAGCAGTTGGTATAGCCTATATTTTCCCATGTATTATAATATGCCAAAGAAATAGTTGGTTAAAACTCCTGTTTTTAAAAATTCTATTTTTAAAAAGTTCCAAAATGTCATAGGACAGATAAAGAAATTCAAGAAGGCAGAGGGAAGTACTGTTTTAATGTTTCACTTGCCAAAAGACAGTGAAGTAGGGACAGAGGGGTGATATACTTACTGTGAGGATTGCCATGTGTAGCTTCAAGGAAAAAAAATATTGTTATTATATTTTATATACTTGCACCTATGTTGTTATTATTTTCATTAAAGGCTAATTAAAATATTATTTCAGAGAGGTCCAAAGTTTTGAATTGAAAAAATATTATTCAGAACAAAAGGGATCCTAATTATTCATTCACTCAGTGAGTGCCTATACATACCCAGGGTTTTGCTGGGAAGAGGAGGGATTTTTTTTAAAAAAAAAAAAGGAAAGAAAAAAAGTATCCTTATTCTCTGTAAATTATAGTTTGGGAGGTAAGATATGTAAATATAATTTATTATTACTAAAAATTAAATATGCCACAAGTACTTCAAAAAATGTGCATTTTGCCCTAGCCAGTTTTGCTCAGTGGGTAGAGCATCTGGACTGAAGGATCCCCAGTTCAATTCCGGCCAAGGGCACATGCCCGGGTTGCGAGCTCGATCCCCAGTGTGGGGCGTGCAGGAGGCAGTCCATCAATGATCTCTCTCATCATTGATGTTTCTCTCTCTTTCCCTCTTCCTTCCTCTCTGAAATCAATCAATAAATTATATATATATATATATATATATATATATATATATATATATATATTAAAGTGCCTTTTGAAACATATCAACTAAAAAGTTTCAAGCCTGAGATAAATCCATAAAACCTTTGCTCTCCCTACATCTATACATTACTATCCACAGATTCTCTCTGCTTGAATATACACTGTAGATATACAGATAGAGATATTATAAAGCCTATCATAAGAATTTTAAAACTAGAATACAAATGACAAAATTTTAGGACCACAATTTCATAGCAAATTATCCACCTATTTCACCCAAAGGACTAAAACTTTAGTGACACTGTGTGGCTATTTTGGTTACTGCATACACTTGATTTTAAGATGACACAGTGCAACTCTACCGTATATTAATTATTTAATTAAAGTTTATTCATTCAAAAATAGACATGGCCCCAGCCCTGGCCAGTGGCTCATACACCAAAAGGCTGTGGGTTCCGTTCCGGTCAGGGTGTATACCTGGGTTGCAAGTTTGATCCCAGGTCCAGGCCCTTATGGGAGGCAACTGATCAATATTTCTCTTTCACATCAATGTCTCTCTCTCTCTCTCTCTCTCTCTCTCTCTCTCTCTCTCTCTCTCTCTCTCTCCCTTTCTCTCTCTCCAAAAATCAATTTTAAAAACACACACCATATCCTCGGTGAAGATTTTTTTAAAAATAGACATGGCCCCGATCATGGAACTTGCAGACCAGCAGAAAAGGAAATATTAAACTATATCACACAGACAGGTGCCAGTTGTAATATGTGCTCTGAAGAAACAGCACAAGGTGATTGAGAACAGTGGAGGCTGGGGGGAGAGGGGTGTCAGAAAAGGCCTCCCTGAGGAAGCAAACATTTAGGCTGAGACCTGAAGGATCCTGGGTAGCCAGGCAAAGGACGTTGGGTAGGAAGGAGTTTTCCAGGCAAAGGGGGCAATATGTAGGAAGGCAAAGGCACCTGGCAGTCTAGGTTTGTTCTGAGGCTGGGCAGTGAGCAGTGGGAGAGGGGTGCCCTGGGAAAGCAGGTGGATATGAGCTCACACAGGCCTTGCAGATCACTCCAAGGTTTCTTAAAGAAATAGGAACCGGGAGGGAGTAAAAAGAAGACACAGATGGAGAGAAGGGGAGGAAGCAGAAATAGGAATTTCATTTTATATATCTTGTCTCTCCAGCTAGGACCAGAGCCTCTAATTATGACACCCTTTGTAGCTGTCTTGGGCAGCAAGAAAGATCTGATGCACTTAACATTTAAGCCGCATTTCTAAAAAATTTGAGCTACAGTACTAGTTCTTTTGAGGGAACAGAATATATATACACCAAACACAGTTACCAATAACCAATATAGAATAAAAACGAATTATTCAAGTCCATTTTTCCCTTCCTATCTGCAAACTGAATCGCCACGATTTTGAACATGCTCAGTGTGCTAAATGCCAGATTCTTGTCTCCCTCTCCACATCCTGTGGACCTCTCCCAGTGACTTCAGAGGAAACTCTGTGGTCAAAAGATATGAGTACGTAAAAGAGAAGAAGGAGAGTTTCATTTCTAATTGATGTAAATGGGACAACAAAAACTTAACGTAAAAGGAAACTGGTTCATGAATACAAATGTAGGCACTGATACAACATTAAAACACAACAAAATAAAGGCTAATCTTTTTTTTTTAAGAGATAAAAGATGAGTCTTTGAATAAATGTTAAAACATTCTTACGTATCCCCTTTCCAAAGCGTCAAAACAACCTTGAATCCTGTCAAGAAATAAATGCTTGATGTCAATTTGGACTAGATGCAAAGCCAAAAAAATTCCAAGTACAGAACTGATTTATATTTTTTGCTTTGAAGTACATTAAATTGATAATCATTTAATTACCTTTCCCATTTAATAATTTTTTAAAACTCCCAATACCTTTTACTATGTTAATAGAACTTTATAAATAATAGGTAAGCAATTTTAGGGTTCAGAATTACATCTTATTTTTCATGTTGGTTGCCATACTGTTTAGGACACTGGCATGCCTATCATGAGTAATCACGTATTGATTGATCTTTTTCTTTCTTCACGTAAGTCTATTTACTTCAAAAATAACACTAAGTCACTATCTTAAAATTACATTGAATAATTATTACAAATTTGTAGAAAATTATTTTTAAAAGGCAGAAAGAAATTGTCTTAAAGAAATGTAACCACCACCACAACAAAGAGCCATTTAGTTTCACTTAACGCAGCACAAACACAGACTGAGACACACGCTATGAGACAGTTACACGCCAGAGCTTCAGGTCAGACGACCCTGAATGGTAACCCCCGGGTCTGCCATCTGCTACCTAGGTAATGTTCAGCAATTGAACTGTCATGAAGTCTGTTTCCTCATCTGTAATATGGAAATTATAGCATATCTCATCAGAGTTAAGATGCACATTCTTTCATATTTTATCATCTCTGATATCAGGATGCATCTTATAACTGGTGGTGTGTCTTGGTTTCATTAGCAACATTTTTTTTCTTTCTTACTGGTACATAAATTGTGTAATTTATAAACGACAGCATTTGCTATGCAACTACATAATTAGTATGTACTTCATAAAGTTGTTTTGAGATATAAGTAAAATCATGATGTAAAATCTTATGCCCTAGAACTTGGCCCACGGAAGACCCTCAGTAAGTAATGCCCATGAATGTGGTACAGAATGATTTCTGCAAATGCTGGCCTGTTCCTGTCTTTTTAGTCATAATTTTTGGTAGCCAAAACTAGAAGTTAATTTATTTGTAAAATCGTTGTTGTTAGAACCATCTGCCTACCCAATTGTTCGTCAAATTTCCTTTAATATCTCTGGCAGCAAGATACTGACCCTGAGGGTTTAAATCTAAAATGTGCAATGTGGTCAAAATTAAGTTTGTGAACGTCTTAAAAAAAGAAAGAAATGATGTTACCAAATAAAGTCTTATGGGTAATTTCAGCCATGATAAAAATAATATTCGACTTTTGCAAAAGTTCAGTTACTTACCATTTAATAATAAGCTCTGACCCAGGAGAGCTTTTATCTTCTCGGAGGATTTTTAAGTTGAGGTCTAGAAAAATAGAAACACGGTCTATTTTCATCTACTGAGTGACTGCTGTACCAAAATGGACCATTCTAAATAAAGGCATTTCCTTTATTTTATTTATAAAACTAAGTTTTATAGCTTATAAAAATATTTGGAATCTCTACTAGTAAATATCTAAAAATACATCCTATGTTGATAATTAGCTTAGTTCTGATTTTTATTCTAGTTTAGTAGTCTACCCTTACACAATATAGTGAAGGGAAGCCGAATGTTCCATCCCAAATGTGCCACTTTAGCAAGTAGCTTATTTGAAGCTAAAGGCAATGCAGACCGAGCTGACTCCCCTAATAAGTGTGGCTCAGTGGTTGAGCATGGACCTATGAACCAGGAGGTCAGGGTTCGATTCCTGGACAGGACACGTGCCCAGGTTACGGGCTCAGTCCCCAATAGGGGGTGTGCAATCAATGATTCTCTCTCATCACGGATGTTTCTATCTCTCCCTCTCCCTTCCTCTCTGAAATCAATTCAAAAAAAAAAAAGACACACCAGTATTTAAAAAAATAAAAGACCCAGCTGACCCAAGGTAAACTTTTACCTTCCCATTAACTGAGGAAAAGAATTTAGAAGAGACCTGGCCCAGAAGGGAGCTATTATCTGATAACTTTTATCTGATAGTCTTCCTAATCTGCATTAACAGGGACAACATCTGATTACCAAACACCCGCTCCTCTTATCTTCATGTGAACTGCCTTTCTCTTTGAAACTCCCTGGCCCTCATCCCATTGCTTAGCTCAGAATGGCATACACATCTCAATCCCCGACTGCCTTTGCTCTCCTATTCGTGTGGGCTCCTGCATATACAGAATTAAATTTGTTTTTCTTACGTTAATCTTGTGTCAGATTAATTACTAGGCAATTCAAGAAATCTAGGAGAGTAGAAGAAAAAATATTCATTCCCAGCAGTAGCACAAATGAACTGGTTGCAAAACCATTTGTGTCCCTTCTTTGCTTCTGTCGAATTCTAAATAATCATAGGGAGGTTGGAGACCATCTCCACTAACCAATTTAAGACGTTCACTTCAATCTCAAGCCACTTCTTTTCTCTCTTTTTAAAGAAATTTTTAAAATATATTTTTAATTGATATTTTACAGAGAGAAACGTCGACCAGCTGCCTCTTGCACACCCCCTACCGGGGATGTGCCCGCAACCAAGGTACATGCCCTTGACGGGAAACCAACCCGGGACCTTTCAGTCCGCAGACGCTCTACCGCTGAGCCAAACCGGTTTCGGCTTAAAATTTATTTTGTATTTATTTTTTCTCCTTTTGGGGGGTTTGTACTTTCTTATGACGACATAGAGAGGATAGAAAACTGTATTAAAATTTTTTAGGTCAGATCAGTCCCAAATCAATCACTGATTCATGTATGGCTTTGAATAAGTCACTTCACCTTTTCATGCTGTTTTCTTATTCTAAAAATTACATCACTTCTATCTCTACTGAGGAATATTAAAATTATTCCATGTTGTTAAAACATTTAACGATTACAAAGAAAGAGAGTGACATAGGAGTATTGAGCACTTTTATGGTATATGATACTTTAAGTACAGACTTTGAGAGGGAGACATATAACTTCCACAAAAACTTTAAGTACAGACTTTGAGAGGGAGACATATAACTTCCACAAAAACTTTAAGTACAGACTTTGAGAGGGAGACATATAACTTCCACAAAAACTGTCACAAAAAAATAGCCGAAACCGGTTTGGCTCATTGGATAGAGCATCGGTCTGAGGACTGAAAGGTCCCATGTTCAATTCCAGTCAAGGGCTCCTTCACCAGCAGCCCAAGAGGAGAGTGCCAGCATGGTCAGGTTGCTTTTGTTCCAGCCCTCCGGTCCAGTGTAAGCACCCATTGTGGCCCTCGAGTCAGAAAGTTTGCCCACCCCTGGGTTAAAGCGTCATCCCAATATGCCAGGTTGTGGGTTGGATCAGGGCACATACAAGTATCAACCAATGATTGCATAACTAAGTGGAATAAATCAATGTTTCTCTTTCTCTCTCCCTTCCTCTCTCTCAAATCAAATTTTAAAAATACAAATAAAAAAGAATCAAAAGGAAGGCAAGTTGAAGGCCTGGCATTGAGAAAGGACCAAAGCCGATTAGAATGATAATTGTTTAGATATACATGCTAATCAACAGAATTTACATTGATGTTAATAGGAAGAAGAGTTTTCACCTGGCTCTCAAAGCCAAAGTATAATTCAAAGAACAAATTTAATTGGATGCAAATCCATGGCATCCAAATAGATTTTGATTTGGCTGCTGCTTTTGTAGGTCTACTTTAGATTTATTGCGCTTGTCCATATAGATTTCTTTTCTCCCCAGTCTGTCATTTGTTATCTGGCCAGGAACTAATCGTTCCTATAAGTAAAACCACTAAACTTAGTCAAATTAAAGTGGAAGATTAATTAGCAAATTGTTCCTACGCCTTGGACTCAGCACACTCTGTGAGAAATCAAAGGTTTACTCCTGCCAAAGAGAGAAAAGGGACATAATAGCCAAAGAAACCATTTAGTTCAGCTTTACCTTCCAGATGGCGGTCTCCATAAGAGCTCTCTGGAAACAGGCCCCTTAAATACGTTATACATGAGATACAGGTAGCAAAAAGTTTCTTCACCGTGGACAAGGACTCTTCCTGATCACTGATTTGGGACGGGAAAATTGGTCCCTGGGAGAAAACGATGAAAAAGATTAGTATTCCCCCTGGTCTGTGTGCTCAGTGGTTAAACATCGGCCCAAGCACCCCACCCCAACCCTGCCTGCCCCCCTAGAGCCGTCTGCCGGCTCTCCATCTAGGCGGCTGTCTCTATTTTGCTTGGTGATTCAGTCCATTTATTAAATTCCACATGAGTACACTCATATGGTACCTGTCTTTCTCTGACTTATTTCACTTAGCTATCATTTTTATAATGCCTAGAACATGAAAACACTATAAATACTGTAAAACACCGCTGTTATTTTAATAAGATAGTGTGCTAATGACACGTGATGTTGTACAGCTTAGCTGTCAAGTCACATGACCTAAGTTACTTTATTTCTCTGAGCTTCAGTTTCTTCCTTATTGCAAGGTTTAATTGAAACAATAATATACTAGTAAATCTCTTGGCACAGTGCCTGGCACATGGTAAGTGGTGAATAAATGTTAGCTTCTATAGTTATTACTATTGTCTAAAATATTAAATAGCAAAATCACTTAAAACTTACTGGGAGAAGTAGCTCGTACAAAGATCTGTTTATATCAAAGGGTCAATTTGTTAATACTCAGAAAAATAACTGCCAAGCTGATTGCAATTCATGTATATGGCTCAGCATCTTTGGCCCCGGAAGGAAGCACACTTAGAAAACGAAATGAGATCAGCAGCTTGGTGAGTATATTGAATTCGAGCAAGAAAGATGGCTGCCTTCTCTCTGCCACAATTCCCCTTCAACTTCAATATTCCTGCTACAGCTTAATATTCCTGAAACAATTCTTTTACTCACTCTCCCGATCCAACCCACTGGCCTCCTATTGATGGCAGAATAAAGTATAAGCTCCTTAGCCTTAAGATCTGTATGATTTTAACCTCAGAGTTCCTATTCCATTTTATGTACTATTTCTGTACAACAGGGCGACACTCCGATTCACTAAGGATGGTTCTTTGTTATGCTCTGAAACATGCCGCGCTCGTTTCTTTATTCTGAGGCAAAGCATGCGATAGGTTTCCTCATGGAATTCTCCTTTCTCTCTCTCCTTCATGGGGAACACACAAACTACTCCAGGCTATATAAACTCTATGAATTCTTATCATTTGTATTGCCTTACTCTCTTTTGCATATATTACTTTGTATATTGACTTAACTCTTGCAAATCTTAATTTAACCAGACTATAAACTTCTAGAAGATGATGAGTCTTTCTTTTCTAAATCCTCACCCAAAGATATGCTTTAATTGGTTTTTAAAGAGGAAGAGAGAGAAACATTGATGCGGCCTCTCATACTGGCCCCCACTGGGGATCAAACCTGCAACCTAGGGATATGCCCTGACCAGGAATCGAACCCGCAGTCTTTTGGTGCACGGGACAATGCTACAACCAGCTGAGCCACCCAGTCAGGGTGAAGTTTGTTATTTATTCATTCGGAGGATAATACACTGTTGCATATATATTATATGATAATGGGCTCTCAATGAATACATAAATGGTTCATAAATGAATGCCATGGGGCAAGATAAACTTGCCAAAACAAACCAGCAAGTTTTCCTGGCTCTGGCATGCTCCCCCACGTGTCCCAGCATGCAAGTTTTTCTCATTGTTCTCTCCCTTGGTTCTTATAACCGCATCGTGTTGTACTTCAGAAGTTTTGAGAATGTCTAACAAAGAACCATTCTCTTTAAACACCTTTTTTGTTTCTGATTTCTTTTACCCTAGCAAATCAAAGTATGTAAAAATAAAACAGCACCCAGTAAGTTATTTTGTAAGAGCTATTCTAATTTTCTGAACATCCTCAGCCCATTAGGCAGTTAAAATGTAGACATGCTCTTCCAGGAATTTTGTGCCAATTAACTGATATAACTGCTGTTAAAAAAAAATGCCAAGATTAAAGTCATCATTCTGAACTGACTACATAGTCATCAATTTTCTTTTAATTCCATCTTTAATGAAATAGAGTTTATTAGTGAAGCAGTAAGATAGAGAATAGGCTACTGCAGAGACAGAGCAGCTGTAATTCCTGCTAAATACCTTATATGCCTTGCGAATTCTGAGGGGGTGAGAGAGCTGAGCAATGGCCATTATAGTAACGTATCAGGATTCTTTTAAGTCTGACCTGCAAAAAAAAAAAAAGAAAAAGAAAAAATAAACCAATTAGAGACCTCGCCCAACATAATCCTTATTGTGAATTTTCCAAAGAAATATTATAAAATTAGCATTTGACTATGCTGTTTGGAAAATTAGTTGAATAAACATTTTGATCTCCACAAACATTTTTTTTTTAATTTGGCATCAACTCTCTGGATCAGTTTTTCCAACCACCCAATGAAAATGTAAGTTGACTTACTTGTTCCCAAATACATTTGGAGGAGAAAAATATTGTAAGTCACCGAATGAGTCCTAGCTGGTTTGGCTCAGTGGGTAGAGCATCGGGCTGCGGACCTAGGGGTCCCGGGATTGGTTCAAGGGCACACCTACTTGGAGTGCAGGCTCAATCCCGGGGCCTCGTCGGGGCCCATGTGGGAAGCAACCAATTCATGTGTCTCATATCGATGTTTCTCTGTCTCTCCTCCTTCCCACTCTCTCTAGAAATCAATGGGAAAATGTCCTCTGGTGAGGATTGAGCCCCGCCCCCATCAATAATTTTTCCTCCATCCTATTATTCCCTCAAAGTGTAACAGTGCTTTGTATATATCAGCATCTCAAAATAATTCCTTGAATTAACTTCTGGTGTAATTGATTTTCAAAGCCAATTCAAAATTTAATGTTTATACTTCACACCCATTAGGTTGGCTATTCAAAAAAAAAAAAAAAAGGAAAATAACAAGAATTGGTGAGGATGTGGAAAAATTAAAACCACTACTGATGGGAATGCAAAATGGTGCAGCTGTTATGGAAACAGTATGGAAGTTCCTCAAAAAGTTAAATAATCACCATATTATCCAGCAAATCTGCTTCTAAGTATATACCCAAAGTAAATGAGAGCAGGGATTCAAACAGAAACTTGCACACCCATGTTCACAGCAGTATTATTTACAATAGCCAAAAGAAGGGACTATCCACCAGCAGTTGGATTTTTAAAAACGTGATATGTCCAATGGAAAACGATTCAGCTTTAAAAAGGAATGAGATTCTGATACATACTGCAACATGGATAATATTACGCTAAGTGAATAAGCCAGACCCGAAAGGGAAAATATTGCATGGTTCCACTTACATGAGGAAGGCAGTCAAACTCATAGACAGTAGCATAGAGGTTACCAGAGGTTGGCGGGGAGAAAGAATGGGAATTTTAATGGGTACAGAATTTCTGTTCAGGGTATGAAAATTTTCTAGAAATGGAGAGTGGTGACGGTTGTCTAACTCGGTGAATGAGCTTGGTGCCACTCAATTGTACACTTGAGAATGGCTGAGGTGGTGAGTTTTGTTATGTACATTTTACCACAATAAAAACCGTTGTTTCAAATACATCTAGGCACTCTGCCTCCCTGGAGCATGCCCACACCCATGCACGCATCCCCCAAGGGCGTGCATCTCCTAAACCAGGGGTGGGCAAACTTTTTGACTCAAGGGCCACAATGGGTTCTTGCACTGGGCCGGAGGGCCGGAACAAGAGCAACCCGACCATGCTGGCACTCTCCTCTTGGGCTGCTGGTGAAGGAGCGGAGGGGAGAGCAAGAGAACCCTCCTCCGCTCTTTCGGCTCCGCGGGCCGGATAGGACAGCCGAACGGGCCGGATCCGGCCCGCGGGCCATAGTTTGCCCACGGCTGTCCTAAACTCTCAGGGACCCAGGAGACTGGCAACCTGGGGCGCAATGGGCAGCCAAGGCCCATCCCAGGCTCACCCCTGAACCGATCTCCGAGGCCCCTTTTCTGTGGCTTCTCAGTGACCCCAAGCAGCCCGCCTCGGCTCTCTCCCATTGCTTCTACCTTCCTAAGCCCTTCCTTAGGAAAAAACAAACAGGTTTTCTTTCCATTGCTTCACTCCATTAAAAAAAAAAAAAAAAAAAAAAAAAAAGGAAGTAAATTTCCCCTTTTCTTTTCAAAGGCTTTAATCTAAACTGTGGCTTCTTATCAAGGTTTTTATCCAGTTCTGACCAAAATATTTGTAAAATAGTCCGTTAAAAGAAATTCCGTTCTGGGTCACCCTGTGACCTGCTTGTGTGTACAGATTCTGCAAGATTTTGAAAATAAAAAGGAGGCAGTATTATCTGAGGCCACCAGGTGGTGACAGAGATAAAAAAAAAACAGGTAAAGATTCCTCTCCAGTGACTTCCTCAGAGCAGAGCTAGGGGACACTCTTTCAGTGTTTTATGTGAGACTGAAACCACCCAATGCTTCTTTGGTCCTTAAAGATTCCAAGGGACCCTTTGCTGGCTTCAGGGTATAACTTCATTTCTGAGTGTAACCTTCAAATCTGGCTCAACATGTCAGCTGTTTCCCTTAATGACTGCAAGAAATAAAATGGACCCCAGCCAGCTGGCTCAGTCAGTTGGTACGCTGTCCCATGCACCAAGATTGTGGGTTTGATCCCCAGTCAGGCATGTATCAGAGGCAACTGATCAGTTTCTCTCCTCCCCCCACTCCCCCCCCTCCCCCTTTCCTCTCTCAACATAAATGGGTTCTACAATGAAGAGACATCCTCTACAATTAATCCAGTCCCCTTTAAAGGGTAAACAATTCAGTGGAGGAAGTATAGTTTTTATAACCAACTAGAGGCCCAGTGCACGAAATTCATGCACCAGGGGTGGGTTGGGGAGGGTGCCTCAGCCCGGCCTGCGCCTTCTCCCAGTCTGGGAGCCCAAGAGGGGTGTCCCACGGATGGCAGTTGGACATCCTTAGCGCTCTCACAGAGGCGGGAGAGGCTCCTATCACCACCGCTGTGCTGGCCTGGCTTCTGGCTGAGCCCAACCCTCTGTGGGAGCGCACTGAGGACCAGAGGAAACTCCTGCATTGAGCGCCTGCCCCCTAGTGGCCATTCTGGGTAGATTTGCATATTGGCCTTTAAAAAAATATATTGATTTTTCACAGAGGAAGAGAGGGATAGAGAGCTAGAAACATTGATGAGAGAGAATCATCGATCAGTTGCCTCTTGCACACCCCCCACTGGGGATGTGCCCACAACCAAAGTACATGCCCTTGACCGGAATCGAACCCAGGACCCTTCAATCTGCAGGCCGATGCTCTACCCACTGAGCCAAACCGATTTCGGCTTAGCCTTTATTTTATATAGGAGGATGGTGTTGGTGCAAGAGGAAATCCCTAAGGCATGGGGGAGGGAGTCGATTTTAGGCGAGAAACTCAACCTCACTCTCACACCACATACAAATAACTAATTCAAAATGGGTCATGCATTTACACTTTATAAAACTATAAAGAAGAGGAAAGCCAAGTCCAGCAAGAGGACTTGGTTTGCCAGAGGTCATCCGGGGGCTCCAAGGATCCCCCGGGTCTGTTTTCATAAATTACCGCCCCTCTCCCCCTTGTAACACATCCCATTTGGCCCCGCTCGCCCCCCTGCCCCAGGTTCACTCAGAGGAAAAGGTTCCCACTCTGTCAGCTGGGTCTTCATTCATGCTCTTTGGTGTGTGTGTGTGTGTGTTTTAATATCTTCTTCACCCTGCATTAATTATTCATTCATTCAACACTTTTATTGGGCGGCTACCACGTGCTAAGCTTCCCCTGGGGATTACAAAAACGTAAAAATAAACTGTTCACACATCTCAACAGATTTATGGCTCCTTGGGGGGGCGGAGAGAAATGAGATGATCGCCCTAATTAGATTAAGCGCTCTTTGAAGAGCAAGAACCATACTTCTTCTTTTTTTTCTTTCTTTTCTTTTTTTCCATTTCCACCAGCCAAGGACACGATGTACCGCACGCGCCGTCCAGGGCTGGGCCGAACTCGAACACGTTTTTTGGGTGATTGGCTAACCTTGCCTTTCAAGACACTCTCCCCCCCTCCCCCCCCTCCCCCGTCCCCCTTCCCCCCTGTGCTGTTTGGGGAACTAAAGTCCACCGAGATTACATGGCACGTCCTGGGTAAAAGCGAAAGAGAGCCAAGGGCGCCGGCCGGCGGGGGACTCGGCCCCACACCCCTGGGCCTGCGCTAAGCGTCCGTTCTGGCGGGAAACCTCAATGGCGGCGGCGGGAGAAGCCCCGGGCCTCGTCACATCCTTCTCGAAGGTTCCACCCACACACACACCCCACTGACTCCCTCCAAGACGCAGAGTCCTGGTGGCCTTGGCCGACTTCCTCTCCCAAGACGGATTCCTTCTCTTCCCCCCACAACCTTCCCACAAAAGCTCAAGGGAAAAGCTACCCAAGATGGAGGGCCACGCGGGGGCTCCCGGGGGAAGGCTCTCCACGCCCCCGCCTCCCCTGGGCCACGGGGTCCGTGTTACCTAGGCGCTTCCCCCCAGGAGTGTCTCCTCAGCGATTTACGTTCAGATCGAATCGAAACTCATCCCGTTGAAAAGAAAAAGTTCGCAAAGACTTGGGACACGAACAAGCCCTCAAGCGCCCTCTTTGCTTCGCGGACCTCGCGCGTCCGCCTCTCCCGCCGCCGCCGCCGCCGACGGGGCCACAACGGCCTTTTCCGGTTCACACCCGCCCCTCGAGCTCATGAATAACCAATCAGGTCCCTTCGGGGGGCGGGGCGTGCGGGGGGCGGGACCACGTCATGAATAATTCATCGCCCCTCAAAAGCGTACGCCGGCGTCCGTCCTCTCTTCCCCCCCCCTGCTTCATGAATATGCAAATGAGAGCCGAGCGGCGTCCAATAGGCCGCTGGCAGGCCCGGCCCCCTCCACGCCCGGCCCGTGTTCCCGGCCGGACACCTGTTGACAGTTTCCCAGCCCGCACGCACGCACGCACGCACGCACGCACGCCGGGGGTCCTGGCGTCTCTCTCTTCCGGCGTTTCCAGCGCTTCCGAAGCCCGGCCCGGCGCCCCCGGGGTCTGGGGGGGACCCGCGTCGAGCACGGGGCGCCGCGGGAAACCCGGGGTGCGGGGCTACACAGGACCCAACGGTGCCTTCGACTGGGGTAACAACCGGTACCTCGAGGACAGCCTGCCGCGGGGCTTCCTGGGGAGACAGACGCCTGCCTCCCGCACCCCCACTCCCCACAGGTGAGGCGGCAGCGGGGAGGGTTTGGGGGCCCGGGAACGGTCGGGGGGGGGGTGTCTGGGTTAAAGACCCTGAGGGCTAACGCGAAGCCTTGGCCCCGGAGTCCCAGAGGGACCTGAGGCCCTCGCCGGGCACGGGGCAGGGGTGGGGGGAGCCTGGAGGGGTCAGGCCCGCGCGGAACGGGGACTTAGAGGTCCGGGCCGCAGGACTTTCATCCCTCGATGGCACCTCCACTTCTTTCCGATGCACAGACCCAACAGGGCATTGTTTGCCACATTCGTTTGTAATTATGCAGATAAAACGCGCGCCAAGTTCTCCCTGCCCTGCCCCTAACCGCGGTCCGGACGCAGGGGCGCCCCGGGGGGCGGCTCCCGCCCCGGAGCCCTTCCCCCCCCCCACCCCCCGCGCTGAGGTCACACGAAGGCCTGCCCTGCCCCGCGGGGCTTTGCTCGGGGCGTGCAGTCCCCGGAGGAGCCTCGGCCACGGGGTCTCCTAGGGGGTGGATGAAGCCCTGGGCCACGTGGTTTGTTTTTCACTTTGTTTCCGAAAGTAAGCGGCGGGGGGAGGGGGGGATTCAAGTTGGTGAAAACACGAGTTGATAACGTAATGACTAATATCACAAGTTGGGATGTACTATTCCTTCAGGGCAGGGTTTCTCAACCTCAGCAGTGAGACACTTCCGCCCCCCTTCCCAAGCCCTGGCCACCCTGCACGTCTCCGGACCCGGTCAAACGTCCCGGCGGGGAGGGGAGGGGGAAGGGGGCAAACTCGCCCTTAGTTAGGAACTGCTACTGTAATCCTGTCCTTTGCAGAATTAACTGTTCGCTAAGCTCCAGCCACACAGATGGTGTCTCTCTCTCTCTCTCTCTCTCTGCCCCAGCCCGTTCCAACCTCCGCTTTTGCCAGCTCCCTTCTGGCTAACTCGCTAGCCCTCCATGCTGGCTGCTTGGTTCTGCTCTGCCTGTGGGCCTCAGCTCAGTCAACTGCCACGGTCTCCAAAGAGCCTCCCTCCCCCTCCGGCCAGTGCTAAAGGCGGGCCACCCCACCCCCACCCCTAAACGCAAGCCATTCCCTCTCATAGGTGTTTCCTTCATAGAACTTACCATAATCTGGGTTTTATGTTTTACTTACTTGTTAGCCTGTGTTTGTGTGTGTGTATGTGTGTGTTTTCCTCCTCCACTTCCTAATATAGTGGTCGGCAAACTCATTAGTCAACAGAGACAAATAGCAACAAGACAACTATTGAAATTTCTTTGGAGAGCCACATTTTTAAAACTTAAACTTCTAATGCCACTTCTTCAAAATAGACTCGCCCAGGCCGTGGTATTTTGTGGAAGAGCCACACTCAAGGAGCCAAAGAGCCACAGTTTGCCGACCACGGGTCTAGTATATAAGCAAGCTTCATTTAGAGGCCTGGTCTGTCAGGGTCACCCTGGGTCTCCGGTGCCCAGCCCAGTACCTGGCACACTCTGAACATTGCTGGACTGAAATAGGGCATCACCTTCTCTCCCCCTAAGGGCTAGGAAGTTTCTCCTCCTCCTCTGTCCGCAGTGCCTGCTGGCTTCCTTGCACCCTTGGATGAATGAGCCCCGGGTTTAGAGCTGATTTAGGAACTCCTTGAGGATATGCCCCTTCTGATGTCCATCGAAGGGATTCAAATAGCTAGGTGAATGAACTCCCCTAACCCAAGACTTAAGGAATAAATGTTAGGCAATTAAAAATGGACAGTGCCACAGGGAGCTTTAGAAATCATCTAAGTCTAGTCTCTTACTTTACAGATAGGAGTTTAAGTCATTAGCTCCAGGCCCTAAGCTTGTTCAGAGACGCCAACTCACCGTACACCGTGAGTTGTCTCACACCTCTGCTGTCAATGCTTTCTTATCTCCAGCCGGTCTGATTTCTGATATTTTCTTGTGGAGCTGGTTTAGCACTCACTCAAACACCGAAATCCCAAGCCAAAGACTTGCTTCCTGTCTCCTAAAAGCGTTTGAGCTCGTATTTTCTCTCTCTCTCTCTTTTTAAAAAAAATCCTGTTCATTGATTTTTAAAGAGAAACATCCATGTGAGACAGAAACATCGATTGGTTGCCTCCTGCATGACCTGGGCCAGGCATCGAACCCACAACCTGGGTATGTTCCCTCACTGGGAAGGGAACTCGCGACCTTTCAGGGTACAGACAACGCTCCAGCCAACCGGGCCACCCCGGCCGGGGCTGGCCTTTCATCTTTGGTGACACACAGACCTAGGAGAGGAGCCTAATGCACTCAGGAGTGCCATATGATATTCGGACAGTTTCCCAGCTGCTTTTGACCTTTCTGTGATAGGAGATTGGGAATTTTCCCTGTCAAAGCAAAGTTCCTTATTTGTTTTGGAAAGAAAAAAATGTGCATTGTGGTAGAAATTGATCATTGTTTAGAAATGTCCAAATAACCAGTTGTTAAAGTTTTGCCAAACGCTGTGAAAGGTGAAACAGGTGAAAACGGAGGGGGAGGTACCGTTGTGACGTGACTTCCATGGCCGAAAGCTAACCTTTCTCTCTCTAGACGTTTCACCCTACTCTGTGTCCCTGACCAGTTGTCACTCCCCATTGATCAGTCTCCAGCTAGACCGTGGTTTTGAGAATGAAGGACATTTTTCCTTCTCAGTTAAAGAAATTCGGGTTCCTTCTTTCCGCTTCTTGATCATTCTAAATAGGCAGCTCAGTGGATAGAGCGTCGGTCTATGGACTGAAGGGTCCCAGGTTGGATTCCGGTCAAGGGCATGTACCTTGGTTTCGGGCACGTCCCTGGTGGGTGGTGTGCAGGAGGCAGCTGATCGATGTTTCTGTTTCTCCCTCTCCCTTCCTCTCTGTAAAAAAATCAATAAAAATACATTTAAAATAAATAAATAAATAGGCAGCACATTGTTAGTAGAGTCTTGTGGAGTGATGCTGTCAGCTTTCAGAATCTTGGAGTTGCTTCGGGGGCATCTGACAGCACACTGCACTTGTCATGGGAAAGAGATACCATTTGTCTGAGTGATACAGGTTCGGTTTAACCTTGGAAATCTCTAAAAGATGCTTTTCTTGAGGGTAATCAAAATAGACATATTGACCATAAATGTGCTCCCAGGAGGACATCTCTAGATGTGTCTTTCTCTCCAGTGTGTGCAGTGATAGCAAACAGAGAAAAGAGATCAGGGCGGACAGAGCAGCTAAGTAGCAGGTGTGGTTTCTTTATCCTATTTGCATTCAACTTGTATTAGAACCCTTAAAATCATCGTAACTCCCAATCCTCGTAAAGGTGACAGCGCCATATTTATTCACTCATCAAGCATGTATTCTGCTCGGCACTGCGGGGACCGGCAGATAATGATCGGTCCCCGAGCTGTGGAAGTTTACAGTTTAATAAGCGAGGGAAACACTGTAAACACATTAGTCACATAGAAAGCAGTCTGCAAATATTAATGCAGATCTAAATGGCCTGATAGAGCGAGGAGAAGTCGCCGTGCATTCTGATTAGGGAATGAAGACAGCGGCACCGGGAGCTGGCATTTTAGGACAGCGTGTGCATATAGTTTCCTTTGCTCATTCTTTGGCAGTGGTTAGACTGCGTCAAACGAATATTTGCCCAGGAAATGTTGAAACTAGGAAAGAAAAAGTATAAGATGCTTTTTACTTCTGGAAGCGACAGGCTTCTGAAAGCTAACTGTTGCTTTGCAATTCCAAGTGGGCTCGGTCATGGTTAATAGGAGAGAATTCCCCCCAAAACCGGTGTGGCTCAGTGGTAGAGCGTCGTTCTGCGGACTGAAAGGTCCCGGGTTCGATTCTGGTCAGGGGCATGTACATTGGTTGCGGCCACATCCCCGGTGGGAGGTGTGCAGGAGGCAGCTGATGGATGTTTCTTTCACATCGATGTTTCTACCTCTCTATCCCTCTCTGTAAAAAATCAATAAAATACTTTTTTTTTAAAAATAGGAGAGAATTCCCTTTCACCTTTGACTTCTTCCTCACTAAGGTTAAGTCAAATGTGGCTCTCTCATGCCAGCTGTATTATCTCAAACCTCCTTGTTTCTGCATTAGGGTATTATTTTATCCCGATCTGCATCGGGGCATGCAGTAGCCAGTGTGTTTTTTTAGGGGCAGGGGGTGTGTGTCAGTAATGTTTATAAATGTTTATGAGTGTGACGCTGGTCCTAAAATGGTCAGTGTTACTGAGAAGGAAAGAGAGGCCAAATGATTTCCATAACTAAGTTTTAAACTGTTGTACTGCCTAACTTATTTAGGGTATTTTTTTTTTTTTAAGAGAAAGGAAAAGATAAAGGATTGCTAGCTTGGCTTTAGCTCCTGAATTTGATGCATTCTTTGGCCGCCAAAGAGAAGCCAGTCGATAAGCCATAAGCCCTGACCATACGGTCTAAATCTGAGCTGCTGCTGTTCTGCCTGCTCGCTGTCCACCGGCAAAATACACTCCACGTGTAGGTGGCAATTTATGACGGGCCTCTTGGCCACCCGAGAGCTGCGTATCAATTTCTGCCTCCTTCAAACGGATCTTGCTGACCGGCGGGAGAATCTCCCTGTGGGTCGTGTGCTTCTGGGAAAGCCTGAGTCTAATGAATCGGAACCAGAAATGACAGGGATGCGAGTGGCAGGCCTGCATGAGCGCCCCGAGGAAGAAATGCTGTCAAGGACATTACTGAGTTCTCAGGCATTATAGCAATGCTCTGTGTGACTACTCGGTTCTGCTTTTTGCTGACTAGGCAGTTTTGGTGGCATGTAAAATGATGTTCTCTCTCTCTTAATGCTGATCATTTAATAGAAAAGGTTCCCAGTGAAATAGGTTTTAAACTGACTTTGCATGATTGCACAGAAATCTGAGATGATATTCAAAAATGACCCCACTACCGGCAGCCCATAGTGTAAGGCCTTTACTTTCCTAGCATGCACGTTTGATGCTTGGAAAATCTGTTTCTTCCTTAGTTTACAGTAGAGACAGCGGTGGGGAATGTCTGGCCTGTGGGCCGTACAAGGCCCACTAAATCATTTGGTCTGGGCCCGCCAATGCATTATGGGTGAATTAATTAAATGTTCGACCAAATATAGCAAGCTAATTTTTTAAAAAAATATATCTTTATTGATTTCAGAGAGGAAGGGAGAGGGAGAGAGAGAGAGAAACATCAATGGTGATAGAGAATCATTGATTGGCTGTCTCCTGCATGTCCCCTAATGGGGATCAAACCCGAAACCCAGGCATGTGCCCTTGACCAGAATCAAACCTGGGACCCTTCAGTCCGCAGGCTGATACTCCATCCACTGAGCCAAACCAGCTAGGGCAAGGCTAATTTTTAAGCTGATAATTCTGTATGGCCCATGAATGATGTTATAAATTTCCAAATGGCCCTTGGCAGAAAAAGGTTCCCCACCCCTGGTTAATACTAACTTAACAGTAAATTCCATGTGTAAATACTAATGACCTCTGATGGGAAGGTTCCTAATTTAAGATTCAGAGTACCAAGGATCTTCACATGATATGAATTAAATAATATAAAACATCTAAGGCAGACTTTTCTAACATTTCTTCTCATTAACTAAACAAAAACAACCAATTTCTTCCTAAAGGTTAAACAACTGGAAAGTGAATAAGAAATCACAGAAAAATTACGGACATAGCTTTAAAAATAGAAGGGAGAAAGGACAGCATGAGTTTTACTATAATTTACGCCAAAAGAACTCCCCGGAAAGCCAGATTGTGTGTGCCGGGGGCTCTGTGAGCCCGAGTCCGGGTGCTCAGAACAGAAAGGTGTCACAGTGAGAGGCCATGGGAATCCAGAGCATGAGCTTATCAGTGGCCTGTGGGCATCCCGCTCCCCTTTGTTTGTTGCAAAGTGCCTAGACCTAGGCCATGTTTAATCACCACGTGGAGTGACTGCACAGACGTTACTATAGAATACAGAGTGGTCTCAAAGCGGTGGACTAACGGGGATATGTTCGAATTATGCATGGTGGAGTCCATCTTTGAAAAAATGCATTCATTTCCTTTTTCTGTTGATCATATTATTCTTCCATTTATCATTAATTGAAACCCTTATTCTCATTTTCTTTTCCTTCTTTGGTCCTTAGTTTGCCTTACTTATTTGTAATATAAAATTCTCTCTTTAAATTTTTTGGTATTGATTTTAAACAGAGGGAGAAAGAGGGAAAAGAGACTTATTTTCCACCCATTCCTGTGCCCTGACGGGATTGAACCCATAACCTTTGGTATATTGGGATGCGTTCCAACTAATTGAGCCCCCAGCTGGGGTGAACCCATTCTCTTTTATTCTTCCTTTTCCCTTTGTCCCACAAGCAGTCATTGGCTGAGATGTAGTAGTGTTACATAACTTTTCTGGCATTTATTTCCTCCTTTCATGCTCACGTCACCCACTGTCTCAGGTCCTGGTTTTCTTACCTTGATTACTGTAGAGACATCCAAACTGAGCTGTCCCCCTTCTGATTTAAACTGAACTTTTTCTTTCTAAATGTGGTTAAGTCATTGTCTTCACCCTAAGTAGTAATATTCCCCACCCCACCCCCCAAAAAATAAATGCAAGGACGATTCCATTAGAGGAGAGACACCCATATTGGTAAACGGAAGAGTCGTGTAGCAAAGGGCTAACTGCAGATGTAGTGTAAGAGTGGCTGATAGCATAAAGTTCTAGAGGAAGAAGGAATTGGGCTAGGAACACCTGCGTGGAAACATTTTATATTCTTTTTACTAAACTTGGGCATCCTTGGAATCAGTTAGCAGATTCTTAGCCTTCCTTGTTTTTGTCTCGAGGTGTTTCCCAACGTCCCTGGAGATTTCTTCTTTGACGCACTGGTTGTTCAAATGTGCTAATTTCCACGTATTTGCGAACTTTCCAGTTTTCCCTTTGTTGTGGCTTTCTAGTTTTATCCATGTGATCAGAAAGTATACTTGGTATGGTTTCAACTTCTTAAATTTCTTAAGACTCGTTTTGTAATCTATCCCGGAGAATGTTTCATATGCTTTTGAGATGGTGTATTCCGCTGCGGTTTGGTGGAGTGTTCTGTATGTCTGTTAGGTCCAATTGGTTTATAGTGTTTCCTCCATCTGTCTGCCACTCCATTATTGAAAGTTGGAAAATGAAATCTATTATTGTTACTATCTATTTCTCACAATAATTCTGACAATGTTTGCTTCATATATTTGGGTACTCTGATGTTATGTGCATGTATATTTGTAATTGTTAAATCTTCGTGTTGAATTACCCTCTTATCATTATATAATGTTCTTTGTCACTTGTAACAAATTTTTACTTTAAAAATCTATTTTTTTCTGATGTATGACTACCCTTGCTTTCTTTTGGTTACCATTTGCATGAAATATTTTTCCAGCCTTTCACTTTCAGCCTATGTGTGCCCTCATACCTAAAGTGAGTCTCTTGCCGAAACCAGTTTGGCTCAGTGGATAGAGCGTCGGCCTGCCGACTGAAAGGTCCCGGGTTCGATTCTGGTCAGGGGCACGTACCTTGGTTGCGGGCACATCCCCACGAGGGGGTGTGTAAGAGGCAGCTGATCGATGATTCTCTCATCTGTTTCTACCTCTCTCTTCCTCTCTGTGAAAAATCAATAAAATATATATTTAAATAAAGTGAGTCTCTTATAGACAGCATATAGTTGGATTTTGTTGCTGTTGTTTTAAATATATTTTTATTGACTTCAGAGAGGAAGGAAGAGGGAGAGATAGAAGCATTAATGATGAGAATCATCCATCGGTTGCCTCCTGCACGCCCCACACTGGGGACTGAGCGAAACCCGGCAGGTGCCCCGACCAGGAGTCAACCGTGGCCTTATGCTCATTTGCCATTTTTACATCTTTAGTAAGTGTATGTTCTTTCATTCATTTCAACTGGGCTGTGTATCTTAAGAAATTATGAGTTGGTTATATACTCTGGATATAAGTTCTTTCTCCTAAATGTGTCTTGCAGCTGTCTCCACCTGTGGCTTACCCTTTCCTGAAAGTATTTGATGATTTCTAACTCATCAATGTTTCTAATGGTTAGTGTCTTTTTCTCCTAAAGAGACTATGCCTAATGTAAGGCCAATTTTTTTTCCTTGTTGTTGGTTTTCCCCCTAGACATTTAATAGCTTTTTGATGTTTTGTTGTTGTTGTTGTTAATACTCACCTGAGGATATCTTTCCATGGAATTTTAGAGAGTGGAGGGGGAGGTGAGGAGACAGAAACAGGTTCTTTCCACCAAACTCATGTTTTTTGAGGCAGCGCGTTAGGGGTCTCTGCAGACATTTGCTTCAAATGTAATTTTAAATATTAGAAACCATCTTCAATATGTGCGTGCAGGTGCAGAGGGGCATTCACCACGGCTGCCTGAGCCCTCGCCGTGAGGCCTGCATTGCCCTGAGCGAGAGGGCTCCAGTTCAGTGCGGTGATCGCCAGCCCCGGGCCGCTCCACGCCGGTGGCTTTCACCGTAAAATAACTTTTCTGATTACAACCACCGGTGATTCTTACTTGACATGTGGAGGGTAAGGACTGAAAGCAGGTGTTGAATAGTCTGTTAACCTGTTTTTATCCAGCATCTACTTCATCCTTGTCAATAACCCGAGATTGCAGACAAGCTGTGACTATTACCATTTGCAGCTGATTTTCTATTTAGTCAGGATTTTTTCTCCAGATCACACAAATTCAGAAATTAATTGGCTGCTAAGACAGTTCACAACTACCCATCTGCACTAGTCAAAAATGCTCCCCCCCCCCGCAACCTCGCTGATTTAGGACAGTGATTTGACTTGAACTTAAAATATATTACTAGCTTGAATTGTCTAAGTATCCGAAAAGTTAAAAGGAAAAGCAAAAAAACCTGAATTGTATTAAAACCTTTGATTTTGGTTAGGAGGGAGAAAGAGGGTTTAAGAGCAACGAAGCTCTTTCCTAAGATTTCTGGCCTGGCTAACTCCAAGAGGACCAGCTTAAAGTAACGGAGGCTGTCTTCTAGAAGCACCGGAGCGCTGAGGAGGGGGGGGTCAGGAAAGAACTTTTAATTCACGCTTTGCTATGTATTCATTGGGAACCCTGGATGAGTCTTTGCAGTGCCCTAAGCCTCAGTTTCAACAGAAACCAGGAGGTTCGGTGATTCTGAACATCAAAACCTTCCTTCCGGTCAGATTTCACCGAGAAGCCTAACACTGAACGGGCCCGGGCTCCCTCCCCACGAAGCCTGACAGAACGAACGGCACGAGAAACACGACACTAGGTGATCTAGGGCCTTTCACACTGTCATTGCTCCATACCCGCTTCCTCCCCGCCACCCCACCCCCCCTCTTCCAGACAGACGAAGGGGCTGAGCTGATGGGTCCCTCCTTCCCCACGCAGTAGGCACGGCGCACTGACTAGAGACCTGAACACAGGGGCTCCCCCTGTCTGTGGGTGAAAATGACAGTTACTTCGTTTTAAATGCTCACCGAGGCTACAGCAGTCAGTGCTGTTACAGGAAGCCAGCACTTACTATCAGAAGCCACACAGTCAGGTTCTCAAGCAGCGTCCAAGCCTCTTGGTTTCGTGTTTGTTTTAATCTTATAAATCTATTGGGAGGCAGTTAATATAAAACAAGTGTCACTGAAAATACAATTGAAACGAAACTGCTATGAGCACTGTAATAAGTTAACTAAGAGCTCGGGTCTGAAGCAAAAGACGAAGTGGTAAATAAAACACGCAAGCAGCATTTAAAGCTGTGTAACTCCCATCTTAGAGGGGACCCTTCCCGCTCTGCCGGCCTAGAGAGCCCGTTTGCCGGGCGCGGCTGCCATCTGCGCGGATGAACAAACACACGGAACGGAACGTGCGCTCCGGCCGGCGGCCAGCAGGGCCCGTGTGTGAGTCAGGGCTCAGGGGGCTGCCTCCGACCCCCGCCCTCCGGGAATCTGGTCGGAAACCTCAGCTTAAAACACAGTCTTAGAAAATGGGGCTCCAGCGGTGAGGCCACGTTCAGAGGGAGAGTCAGGCCCTGCAGCTTCTGGTAATTGGAGCCCAGGCCCCCTTTTAACCCCGCTGTTAGCCCCCACAATGCAGGACAGGCCCGTCAGCCCGCTAATGGAATCCTGAGAGAGCACCTTTCAGCCAGTTCTCATTCTTAAAGGATCAACAGAGGGCTCGAGTTAACCCTTCCATAGGCAGGAATCTCTCAACGTGCAGCAGCCAAGTCCATCAGGGACAACTGCCTGTAATCTTAATTCCCACTGAGTATTCTTTAATCGCTAGAAATTACTTAACAAATCCTAAACAATTTCCACTTGGTTCATTCTCCTTTAAATCTGCCACGGTACCTTTTTAATGCTTAGGCTATTCTTTGCTAACAAAGAAATGAACGGGGAGCATGTTAGCAAAATTACTGAAGAAACAGTTTTCTATGCCTCCTCACTGGGAAATCAGTCCTCACGGCGGATTGAGGCAGCCCTGTCCTCTGGGTCTGGGAGGGAGGCCGAAGTGTAGAAGAAGGGGAAGGCTGAGTGAGGACCAGGACGGGAAAACTCAGCAGCTCAGTCACTCACCGCCCGTTCCTTCAGCCCAATCCTCACCCGCTGGGCCGACGCGGGCGGGCCTGGCCGGAAGCTCACACACCAGCCTCCCAGGCCCACGCCGCGCAGGCCTCCGCGGCGCTCCACCTGCGGCAGCACCAGACCGCCGGGTGCTGCTGGTGCTGAACTCCCTGAGGGTCACACCAGGCCTCAGAACAACAGGAGCTGTGCACAGGCACTCCGTGGCTAGGAGACAGATTTTACAAACTGGCGGCTCCCTGCTGGACTGGAGGCAGCGGTCAGAGGTTCTCCTCCCCGGAGACAGGCTGAGTCTCGAGCACGGCGGAAGGCACGCAGCTTCCACGCTGGGACAGCGAGCTGCTTTCAGTGCTTTGTTCTGGGGAGAAATGCGCCCTGGAAAGCCTGCCTCCGGGTCCCTTTCAACTAAGCCCAGCCAGCGAGCACGGGGACACCGGGCTGGGCCCGAGCTGACACACCCAACACGGCACACGTGGACCACTCACTCTGTGCGGAGGAGGCCTTGCTGGGTGCGCATCCCTAAGGAGCCGGTTCCTCCCGACTCGTTAGGCACGTGCTCCAGGCACCCCTGTTCCGTTTCTCTCAAGTCTCTCATTCAACACACAAAAGCACCATCTTTTTGTTAGTCCTCTCTAGAAGATCCCCCCCCCCCATTATTAGAGAGTGGGAGAGGGAGGGACACATGGATCGGTTGCTTCCCAACTGGGGCCAGGGATCCAGCCTGCCACTGAGGTACGCACCCTTCACTGGAATCGAACCTGAGACCCTTCAGTTCCCGGGCTGATGCTGTAATCAGAGCAAACCGGCTAGTCCTGTGGTCGGCAAACTGCGGCTCTCAACCACTTGCAGCTCTTTGGCCCCTTGAGTGCGGCTCTTCCACAAAATATCATGGCCTGGGCGAGTCTATTTTAAAGAAGTGGGGTTAGAAGTTTAAAAATTGAGCTCTCAAAAGAAATTTCAATCATTGTACTGTTGATATTTGGCTCTGTTGACTGAGTTTGCCGACCACTGGGATAGCCAAAAAAAAAAAAAAAAAGTGAGCTTGGAGGCCAGAGGTAGTTTTAATCACTGCTGCTGCTCAGTTGTTCAGAGAAGGAGAAACACTCGGTTGTTACAGTACCTAACTGCTTCTGTAGCTTTGGAAATGCTAGGGGCAAAGCCACCACGGAAACGTGTCTAGTGCTCGGCAGCGTGGTCCGGGGGAAGAAACCTAGTTCTCCTCTGCCGAAGGCCAGGCTCCGGCAGCCCTCAGACTGCTGCTGCGTACGAGGGAAGGGGAAAGGGGGGTGAACCAGAAGGGAACAAATCGGAACGTGTTAGCAAATGCTACCATGCGGAACACTAAACTTTATTCACTTTATTTATATATTTAACAGTTCTAAAGTATTTACTTCTTGCTTTGACAAAAAATGAAAAATATAGGAGCACTGTCGGACTCCTCTTTAGGAAAAGGGTTATATGTACAGCTACGGGAGCTACGGCTCCTCCTTTACATACAAAGGAAAATATTAAAAAAGTGCTTCATTGATCAAAAAAGGGCTAAGAGCTGCAAGCATTTATTCACACTGTACATCAGACCCAAGAAACCCGTATCATAACCTCTTGGCACCTGTCACTAGAAATGCACAATCTTCAGTCAGACTGACCTCGCCGGTCAGCGCGGGAAGACCACACGGAGTGTGGGCGCTGCACCCTGTTTCACCAAAGCCACACTCCGCCCCTGCCGCCCCGGGAAGCCGGGCTGTGCTCAGGCGCTCCTGGCCTTGCCGGGATTGGGGACTGGCTGCTCCAGGGAGGGCTTCTGGGCCCCATCTTAACCCCAGCCAGGCACACACAGGAGCCCCTTCCTGAGACAGCTTGTCAGGACCGGGAACCGCTCAGAAAGCGTCCCCTCTCCTCCCCGCCGCTCACCACCATCCGCCTGTGAGCACTCGGCGGCCCCAGCGCGGCCCTCCCCCGGAAGGGCGGGCAGGCACGAAGCAGGGGTGCCAGCCGAGTTACAAAGCACAGCCTCCTCTCCACCCCTCCCCAGACCCACTCCGCCACCAATACTCCTGATTTAAGGCTCTTTGGGGACCACATCGAAGCTCACTGAGGGAAGGTGCCCGGACTGCTCACGGCTGCAGGAGGAGGGGGGCTGATTGTATGGGACTCGCCCCATTTCCAGAGGCCTGAACTCTAAAAGGCCGATTCTACCCCTTAGGGGGAGGTCCATGATTTGTTTGTTTGGGGAGTGGGGAACTTTTGGAACCCTGAGTCTGGATTTCCCTGTGCTAGCCAAGGACAGGAGATTGTTTGGGGGACAGGGCTCAGGGCAGGCTTTGGCCTCGGCCACAGCGACAGCCCAGCCCCGCCCGCACTCTATGCCCGGGCGGAAGCTCTGCGCAGCCTGGCGACGAGGCGGACCCCAGCCAGCGAGGGAGCCCTGGACAAGCCCACACCACCCCAGGGAGAGCATGCGGACCACCCAGCCCTCCCCTCCTACTTGCCTCAGAACAGCATACACTCCTCCCCGCACCCCCAAAGCCAGTCTCCTGGCCCCTGGCAGGAGGGAGCGGCACCCCGGGCAATGCTCGTATGGAAGGTGCTTCCAGCAGCCAAGGCTGCCAACCAGCTTTGACCGGCGTGAGCAATGGTCACAATGAGCACCGGCTCCTCCCGGGCGTTTCTCAGGCCTCCGCTCCCGGCTCTGACCGGCCTCCTTCCGTCCTGAGAAACCAAGCCGGCCCTCAGCCTGGCCCGACAGGCAGCTCTGTGGTTCCGGGGGGCCTGGCCTTCTCTGGTAGATCCCATTAACAATGTTTTCCTTTTTCCTCAAGACAACCAGGGGAGCACTTTTCTTTTGGGGAGGCAGGGAGAAGATGGAAAGGGGAGGGGGGAAAACAGGAAAGAAAAATCAATCTACAATCCAGTGGTACATCCCAAATTTCTGTCACTCTGCACAGGTGGTTCCAAGCCCCCATTCCAAAGCGCACGGGCCTCGGTCCGCCCCGGTCACGCGGCTTCAGTTGGAAGTGGCAGCAATGGGCTTATCCAGTTCAAGGTCAATGCTGGAGCTCGTGGGATGCAGGCTGCTATAGCAAGACTTGCATACTCGACTGGGTTCAAAGAGCTGCTGGCTGGGAACTGGGACCTTCTGATTACAACAACTGGAGCAGAACACATTCCCACAATTCCTTGAGGTGAGGAGAAGAAACAAAACAATGTTAGTTTTGGTAGCAGATACGGGTGAGGAAACCAACTTCAGCAGACAGGAATTAGTTGTGTGCAATTCAGATGTGCTGGAGACTCCTAAGAGAGAACTTTCACGTGTCTAGCCAAGAAAAGGCCCAGCAGGGAGGGCTCCCTGCCTGTCGGTCACAGCCCGTCACTGTGGCTCTACACGAGGATGCTGCTCCAGAGAGATCTGTGAGAGCAAAGGAGCCGGGCAGGAGCAGCTGGCCCTCTGGGTGAGTCCCGGCCCAGGAAGAGCAGTGGCCACACCCACCTGGCAACAGCCTCTGAGCGTGTGACCAGAGAGGCCAGTGGACTCCCACAAGCCCTGCGGGCAGAGGAAATGCCTGCCCAGCTAGGGAGCGCGGGCCTGGCCCTCAGGACCACTGCCCCGGGGCGCCCCGGCGGCAGCGTGGAGAGCAGACTGTGCGTCAGGACTGCTCTGCGCCCAGCATGCAAAGCCAGGGACAAGCAACCAGGGACAGACACATGCTCCGGGTGAAATGACAAGATCACAGATGAACACACATGCACACATCCCTTATTAGATAGGTATCAGTCAATGATGGCTCACTCCCTGCCCCCTGCAGCTCCGGGACTATCCGCTCTGCCTGAAGGCCTCAGGACTATCCCCTCTCCTCTGCACTTGAAAGCCCGCCTCTGACGTGTGCATGCGCTCACGTGCACAGCACAGGTCTGCACACCCAAACAAGACACCAATAGGAAAGGGACCTGGCAGAGGAAGACTTTCCGCCCACCTTACAGACCCACTTTGATGGCCTTACGGGGCAAACCAATCCCAGTGAGCCAGGAGCGGAGACTGCAAGGAGCCCAGCGCGGCTCGCCGAAGGCGGGAAAGCAGCAAAGGGAAGTTCTTAGCCAGCATCACTCACTGTTTTTCATTATCGTTACTCAATGCAAACCCAGTACTGGATTAAGGACCAGCTAGGCACAGAGGAGAGAATGGGGGTGTGGGGTGACACACCAAAAACACCACAAAAGGAAAAGTCTAGACACAGGGTAATGAAAGGACAGACAGAAAACTAAAACACACAAATTTTTTTCTGGAATGTAGTACTTCACAACTCTGTTTTGAAAAGAGTAAGTCAGCCGAAACCGGTGTGGCTCAGTGGATAGAGCGTCGGCCTGCAGACTGAAAGGTCCCAGGTTTGATTCCGGTCAAGGGCATGTACGTTGGTTGTGGGCACATCCCCAGTGGGGGGTGTGCAGGAGGCAGCTGGTCGATGTTTCTCTGTCGTCGATGTTTCTAACTCTCTATCCCCCCCTCTCTTTGTCTCTAAAAAAATCAATAATATATATATTTTTTTTAAAAAAAGAAAAAAAGAAAAGAGTAAGTCAGCAAGAACCTGTGGTTACACAGAAAAATTACCTAAAATCTGTTTTTGAATGTTTACATTTATTTAACACACGTGCTAGAGTTCAGCTCAAAAGCCTGACATGAATTTGATCAGTTAAGCTTTTCACTCTGATTTCAGGGGATCCTGACAGACCCTAAGTGGAGTCTCCCCTTCAAGTCTTCATGTTAAACAGTTCTCCGGGAAGAAAACCTCTGTTCATTTCTGGTGTGTTTGTGGGGGAAGAAGAGCCATGGTACTGTTTGACTCAGAAGTCATCAGCATTATTCTGGCATCTCAGAATGACTGTCCTCCCCACCCCACCCCCCCCCAAAAAAAACCCTCTAAAATCCAACAGGTTATCCACAAGACCCGCTGAAGCACCGCTGCGGGTCACAGCGAGATGGCTGTGCAGTCAGGAGGGAGGGCAAGGCCGCAGCCCCCGCCCTAAGGGCCGCTCGGCTGGCTGCTTTACTTCTCCCAGAGCCACCTGCCTGCCTGGCTCCCAGCCCAGCTACGTCCCAGTGAGCGTTAGTGTGAAGTTATTGTGGCTATGCAGACATCACAGACATGTTGTTGCAAATGCTCACCACGTTTGATCAACACGGTCAGTGTCCCTGCAAGGAGGGGAGAGAGAGCTCAGAGAAGCCAACCACAGACATTTGGGCTTGGGGTGCAGGGTAGGAGATATGTGGTCCTAAAAGTGTCATTACTAGACAAAGAGGCGATCCCAGTTTTTGTCTGGGATCACTCAGGTGTGTAAGCTTTACCACGATTCACATGCACTTCCTGTACCAAGAACACTGACCATCCTCTAGTCACCACCCCAGGTGGCGCCACGCATCAGTAGCCACTCACTACCCAACCAGGAAGGAAGGAAGAAGTCAGGAGCCTGGAGGTTTAAGGACTGTCCTCCGCTGTCCAGCTACGATCCCAGCTACTTTCGCTCACCACTAGCACAAGGAAACCAAGTGTGGGGTCAGGAAACAGGGTAAGCAGCAGGAAAAACGAAGTTCCCTGCCCATAACTGGAAAGCTGTTTTGCCTCTTAGCGGCCATGTTGAATGGGAAGCAGTTTTAGGAATAAGAAATGGTGATCTGAGTGGTGGCTACTGCCCCACCAATCTGGGAAGCGAAACAAAAAAGGACATAATGTGCAATTTCAAAGTTCAGTCATCATTCTGAACTGGGAGAAAGGCACCAAATGCAGTTCTGCAAACACCAATTTCAGAGGCACAAAGTGTGAGTTTCTAGTCCTATGGGCCAGGGGCCTGCCTTAAGACAATACTGCCAGCCAGATGCCTGCCTCTCTCCAAGCTACAGGCTCCATGGACCACATCTCAGCCCCACACCTGGCCCACCACACCCCCCAGTGGCACCTGCAGTGGTGTTTCCTGCTGGCGAGCCAGAAGGCGCTGTCACAAGCGTAGCAGTGGGCGGCCAGGTGGTCAGGGAGCCAGCGGGTCATCTGTAAAAGAGATGGGGCCAGGTTAGCAATAGGAGATGGTCCATCCAGCTGTTGCCAGCAGAGCCATAAGAGTCACGAAGACCAAACTGTCTCTAGGGCACCAGACCAGCAGGTCTGATGTCAGCAGTACAAGAAAGGCGTCCAAATCATTTTCCTGGAGGGGACTCCAAGCTCCCCTGCGATAGAATGGCAGGCAGCAGCAACTTGGGTCACTATGAGAGCTGGCAAAGCTCCAGCTCAGAGAGGCAACGAGGAGAGGGCCATCGCCGCGTCTCCCTGGCTCAGTAATTCTAGGCTCCGTGGGGATCGCAGGCGCGGAGATCACAGAGGCTCAAGGCTAAGTGTACCAGGAGGCGATTCCTTGCCCAGGGGAGGGGCCGGGGTGGGGATGGAGAAGAACTGCAAAAGTCGCATGGATGGCACTCAGAACAGGGGCTGAGCCTGTACCTCCGTGTCCTGTTTATCCACCTGCTCCCAGCTGGCTTCAGAGAAAATCTCTGTGCTGCAGCGAGACAAAGAGTTCTGATCCAGATTGCTTTCCGAGTCGGGGATTGAAGTCTGTTGGCAAACAAACACAGCTGAGGAGAATGAACCGGGTCTCCTTCCTGAAGAAGAGAGGGCTTGGAAAAGGAGGGGGAGCGGGACTTTGGGGGGCCTTGGGCTAAGGCTGCCGAATCTGTAGGCACAGTGCATCAGCCATCGAGAACTGGGTTGAGCAGGTGCAGAGACAGGGCTGAGCTCAGCTGGAAGAGAGATACACGGGTCTGAGGCTGTGTGCCATGATTCTGGGCCTTGGGTTCCAGGAAGTGAGCGGGGCACAAGTGACGGGATGGAGTGGGAACTCGGTGTCAGCTGCTCCAGTGGGCCTGTCAATCCAACCCTGCCATGACATCTGTGTTGAAATGGAGTGCTTTGGGCCTGTGCTCCTTTCTCTGACGGACTCGGGAAAATGAGACATTATTAGTGTGAAGGAAACACTGAGAAGACAGTTGTAATTGAAAGTCACTGATGAGCCCGCCTTTAATGTACGCTGACTGCCTCAGAGCCAAGTTCGCACTTGTCCATCAACACCGAATGCTGAACATTAGCACCCCCAGTGAGAGCTCCCCTCAGCACCCCACTGCTGACCAGGCCCTCAGGGCTAATGCTAGAACTCAACCTCCATGTCCACTGCCATCCCCTGCCTCCGAGTAGAAAAAGAACTAAGCCTGCAGCGGGACAGCCCCCGCTGGGTGGGCAGGCGTGTGGGTAGTGCTGCCAGAGGAGGACAAGCACCACAGTTTGACAGGAATACTGGACCTGACCCTACAGTGTCCTTCTGCCCAGGAGCTTATGCCTTTACGATCCTCTCTCCAGGGCTTTGACTAACCATGTAATGAGTGCTAGCTCTCTTCCTATTCTAACTGCCTGGACAGGACCCCCGTGGAAAGTAAGCAAGGCAGGAGAGAAAAGGGCAGACTGCCATTCCATGGCCGCCTCTCCAGTTGTTTGAGAAATCTGTGCAGTCACCATGCACCGCCACGGTGTGCGGCCTGTGCGCCCTGCTCCCGTGGGCAGCTGAGAAGCCCGGATACTCACCACCTCATCCCCAAAGTCCCCATTGAAGCGCAGAGAGCTGGTCAGATACTGGCTCTCCAGGCGACTCCGCAGCTCTTGGACTTGTTTCTTCAAGGTCTCCACTTCCTGCTGGTGGCCCGATTCGATCTGGCGCAGGCGCTGCTGGATCGTGTCCGTGTACACAGGCATGCCGTCGTCGTCCAGGTGGCTGCGAGAGGGCTGGTCAGGGCTGCCGGCTGCAGACGGTCTCCCCGTCTGGCTGTGTAGCCACTTGTGGTGCAAGTTCCTCGAGTGTAAGTGGGCAGAGCCACAGCTTATAGCGGAGAGCTGGCAGCTCAGCGAGTCCTTGCTCCTGCCAGCCTCCCCGTTGGCGCAGTGCCCGTTGGGGGTGGGGTGCTCCTGGAGGGCGCTCGGCCCCGCGGGCTGCTCGGAGGCCTTGTTTTCAGTCTCTGGGACACCGTTGCACACAAGCCCCTCTTTACCTTCAGCTACCGGCAAGGCACAAGGAGAACGCGCTGGGCTGGGGGTGCGGCCCGGGGAAGTCCTGTGCACCCCAGATCCCTCCGGGGGCCTCTCGGCCAGGCTCTTCTCGGGAGGCCTGGGTTCCACGGCTGGAGGACACCCGTCCCGGCCACCAAGCCTGCCGCTCTTCACCAGGCAAGGTCTGTGAGGAGGCCCGTTTTCTGACTTCACCTTATCTTCCGTTAACACGTCCGAAGAACTGTCTATGTTTGGTCCTCTGGCCTCAAACGGGACTTGGGAGAGCAGCGGAGAGCTTGACTGTGAGGTACCATAATCAGTTTTTGCGTCGACTGGGATGGTAGTCGTAGCTTCCTCCCCATCCTCTGCGACAGCTCCGATCTGAGGCTGCTCCCCGGGGGGCTCCGGGACCCCCTCCCCCGCGGGGGCCTCCTGGAGAGCGGGAGGAACACTGGGCCCGCCCTGCTGGTCGGGAGCACCCCGGGAGGGGAGAGGAGGGCTCCTCAGAAGCTCGGGAGCCAGCGGTGATGCTTGGAGCGCCAGGGCCGAGTCCTCGGGGGCCTTGCCCCCGCTGTCGTGTCCTAGGGGAGCCTCCTCTGGGCCCCCCTGCATCAAGGTGCCCCCCCTCCGCACAGTCTCCTCGGCCCCGCTCTCCTCTTTGGTGGCCTCTTGCAAAATGTTCTCCATCTGCCCCTCGGCCACGCCCGCTGCCACGGAGAGCTCGGCGCCACCCAGCGCGCGGGCCGGCCTGGCCGGGTCGGGGTCCGGCGGCTCCTCCCCGGGCCCGGCCAGGCTGCCCAGCTCCAGGGAGCGCCTGTGCGGGTGCTCCTGCCACTTCTCGTTCAGGCTCGGGTCGCTGCTGCGCCGGCTGGCCAGCGGCACCGTGTTGTCGCAGGCCGTGGTCAGGTTGTCAAACGACCTCGTCTTTGGTAGCCTGCAGCAAAGGAAGGCGGGGAATGAGACTCGGAGGCTGATCAGATGGAACGTGGGAAACAACAGATTTTAACAGGTTGTCATTTCACAATTAGGTCCTTATAACTGGAGCCATGGCGTCTCTGAAGGGAGGCTCGGACTGCGAGAAGGCGAAGCCCCAGGACCGAGCCTCTGGAAGCCCGCAGGCTTCCTCTGCACCGCCCTCCACCCCGTGCCCAAAATACACAAGGAAGCTAAGAGCAGATGCTATTTTAAGAAGTCGTCCTTTATGATACTACTGTTCCTCAACTAGTGGCAAAGGAAAGTAAGTACTGCTAATTTTCTGATATATGTCATTTTAAATTAATTTATTATTTACGGCCTGAATTCAATAAAGTTAATTCAGTGGCTGAAACTCAAGCCAGAGGGTCACAAGGAATCAGGATTTACACCATCACAGAAAACCCGCTCGGTGCCTGCGGCGAGCGCTGTGGTGGCAGGCCCACTGAGACCCGGCCCTACACCCTTTCTGAGGAAACTTCCGGAATCTAAGAAAACACGGGGAGCCAGCCCTGGCATCCCAACAGGAATCCACCACACAGACTCAGGCCTTGGCTCAGCCCTGGCTCACCGGCTCAGGAGGGGGTCGTCAGGGCTGCAGCCCGGGGCGGGGTACGGCGCGCAGCTGTCGTCCGCCGGGGCGGACGGGGACGGGCAGGGCAGGTACACCGCACTCCACAGCATCAGGTTACGCACGTGGCACACGGGGTACAGCACCTGCAGCGAGAGGAGAGGACACAGGTCTCACAAGTCCTGAGAGGGATCCAGACAGAAAGGTCAACACAAGCACCGTGCCGGCACCCGCGGGTCTGGCCAGTCAGCATCAGTGGACACAGGCCGTTTCCTAGGGGCCTATGAGGTTGGACGTTTGGCAGCATTCTCACTGAGAGGCTCTGGTAAGCATGAACACTTGGAGTGTTTCCTTAAAAATCCATTTCTCGGGTCACCTTTACTGAAAGACTGACTCATCGGCTTAATTTGTTGCTTTTTCTACATAAGAAAGTGAGTCATTTCACTAGATGGTGACTGTTCCCTGGTACAAAAACTTGGCTTCAGAACACACTGACCTATTTTAGAGGATCACTTTAATTAACCATGTGAAACGGAGGGGGATTTCTCCCTGTATTGTTCCTTCCCAGCAGGCACAGTGAAGAAGCAGTTACCTCAAACCTCTCCTCTCCCCTTAGCACATTAACAGTCCAGCAAAGCAGTAAAACCTCTGATCAGCCGCCTTCAGTTCTTTAGAATTTAGGATGCATTCTGACAAAAGGAACGTTACGTGCACCAGCACACAGATGTAAGCGCCTCCTTTCCTCTGCCTAACAGAAGGCGTTCCTTTGAGGAACAAAGTCTTAGAGGCCTGCCGGTTCTCCATGTCGGCACCGAAACATGCACAGCTAATGTCCCCGAGCTCTCTGCTCTCTGGACAGAAGCTCCGTGGACGGCACCATGGGTGATACCGCAGGGGCTGGGGACTGACTGGTGGCAGCTCCTGAGCCCCCGGGGCAGCAGGCCAGCTCCAGTGCCTCTGCCACGCACTGGACAGAACACGTCAGACGCTCTGGCGGGGGTGCCGGGAAGCTTCGTGTTTCCAGTGGCAGAGCTGTCCGTGACATCAGACCACCTGAGGACAGTGGTCAGAGCGGGTCCGAGCATCACTAGAAAACAGTCTTTCTCTCAGGACAAAGTGAAAGGGGAAAAATGAACCAGCCCATCCAGGAACCACAGAGATGCCTTTGAGGAAACAGTCACTACTCAAAAACTGTCCCACCAATAAATCCCTTCTGCTGACCAGGGAGGAGAGACGGGGTACATACGGCCTCTGACTGAGAGGAGTACAGCAGGTTTTTGAAAGCCTTGTTGCCTGCGCGCAGCAGCGACCACACGGAGCACGTCCGCTCCTGAGTGTGCTTTTCCCCTCGCTCCTTGGCGTTGTTGCACAGGAATGTCCCAAAGAGGCAGGAATACGTATGTTGCACCAGTTTCACCTGTGGGAATGCAATGAGCTAAAATCAAGCAACACATTCTCTGGGCAAGTTCTTCCCAGACGTCCCTGAGAGCAGAGTAAGGACGGGAGAACCAAGGAAAACCACGTCACAGCCGCCTCCGAACAGCACCAATTTTCCGGGTGCCACCCCAACCACCATGACTCCTAAATCGGAGGAACAAAAACATAATGGGCATACCCACTCCTCTTGCCTCCCCGACAAACAGTCTCTGAGGTCCTAAGTCAAGCCACTCTCAAGAGTGACAGCATGTAAACTGCATGCAGCAGCAGGCGGGTGCAGCCCCAGCGGAGCCGGGAGCGCGCTTTTACACGGCTTTTCACTCAGCAGTGCTTCCCTAGGGCTGACACACGTCAGTAACCGGGCCGCTCTCCTACCTGACGGGCTTATCCTAGCTGTGAGAGAGGGTGAGCAGTGGTGTGGACAAGAAGAAGGCAGAGTAGGGGGGACAGGGCAGTGTGGGACAGAAGTAAACACCCCTAGCCCAGGCCTGGCGGAACGAAGAGCGGCCATGGGGGCAGCTGGAAGGGCAGTGCTCAGAGGTGACAGCAAGCACTGCGGCCTCAGGGGGAGTGCATGCCTGTGCTTTCTGGGAACGGAGGGAGGCCAGTGGCAGGAAATGAAGCTAGGCAGACAACCTCTGTGGGAGACTGCAGGCCATCATTAAGGACTGACTTTTACTTTGTAAAATGGAAAGTTGGAGGTTTTCCAGCAGAGCAGTAACACGGTCTGTATTCTGCTTTAGAAAGATCCCTTTGGCTTGAACCGGTGTGGCTCAGTGGATAGAGCGTTGGTCTGCAGACTGAAAGGTCCCGGGTTCAATTCCAGTAAGGGCATGTACCTTGGTTGCAGGTGTGCAAGAGGCAGCTGGTCGATGTTTCTCTCTCATTGATGTTTCTAGCTCTCTATCTCTCTCCCTTCCTCTCTGTAAAATATCAATAAAATATATTTTTTTAAAAAGAAAAAAGAAAGATCCCTTTGGCTGCTGGATTAACTCTCCTAAATCGGGGCAGGAGGTGATGGTTTGGACGAGTATGGAAACAGTGGAGACAGCAGGAAGTAATCAGGTTGTAGATGTATTGTGAAAGCAGAGCTGCAGAACCTGCTGACAGACTAAATTTGGAATGTAAAAGAAAGAGGAAATACCGAGAGAGAAGCAGTCTGCGGGCTGGATCTGGGCATTCCAAAACTCAGAACTGGGCAGATAAGGAGCAGCTGGCAAAGGAGCCAGAAAGACCAGCTAGTGAGGTGGGAGAAGTATGAGTCAGTGCATGCTGGAAGTCATTTGTTTCAAGTGTTTCAAGAAAGTGATTAAATTATGCCAAATATTAATGGATCAAAGATGAAGACAGCCAAAAGGTACAAACTTCTAGTTATAAAATAAGTTATGGGGATGTCTCATACAGCATGGTGATTATAATTAATTAATACTGAATTGCATATGTGGAAGTTGGAAAGTTCTTGATACAAAAAAATAACTATGTATGGTGAAGGAGAAGGATGCCAGCTAGTATTCCTGTGGTGCTCATTTCACAGTGCACACAGCTATCGAATCATCATGTTGTTTCCTGAAACTAATTATGTGACATGTCAATTACTCCTCAATCTAAGAGAGATAAATGCACAGACTGATGGAATTTTAAATAAGTGGGAATTAAATGTTTTTTAAAAGATGAAGACGTAGAGCTTATCCCTCGATTAGCAGCATGAAGTTCGGTGGCCCTGACAGATTGGTGGGGTGAACCCCAGGTCGGAGGAGGTTGAAGAGAAAATGGGAAGATAAGGTTTTGAGAGAGTAAATGTAGAAGACCCGAGCTCTGCTGTGAGGAAATGAGATAACAGCCAGAGGGGCTGCAGCACGAAGCAGTGTGCTGGGGTGAGAGCCACTACTCCATGCTGGTACGCCGATGGCAAGGACGGGCAGAGAGGAACTCGCCACGCTGCTGAGCGAGGGGAGGAGAGGAGAGGAGCTGGGGGACAAACGGAGGGGTGCGGTGGGGCTGAAGGAGGAAGGGCAGCGTGTTCTTTGTCAGAAGGGAAGGACAGAGTGCGGGACCGACAGAGGGGGTTCGGCAGGTGAAGTGGAGAGAGCAGACAACATATTATTGATTCTATTTCTGGCTGCTATTTAAGGCTTCTGTCATCCATTTTAAAAGCTTAGTTTAAACTTTAAACCATCTCAAAGACTATACAAACCTAGGACACCTAGAATAAAGGAATAAACACTTGTTGTTTTTACTGTTTTCTTAATTTTAAAAATGGGAGAATGACCCCTCTTAAATTCTGAAAAGGATACAGATTCAAGTGAAAACCGGCCCACTATCATTGCTATTGATGCCCCCACAAATTTAGAAGGTCCCCAAAATGAAGAACATATGCCCAAACTCACAAGGAATGCTTCATTGAACTCAAAAGAGCAAGGAAACTGCCTCTGGAGCTGATGCACACAGTCCAGCCACTGCAGAAACACTGGGCAGCGCTCGTTTAGATCATCCGAGTTCTCCCCGTGACCGCACCGATCAGCAAACTTGTGACCAAAATCTAGCCACTCCATCTCCACGAGGACCTGGAACCCCTGCAGGGAAGCACACCAGAGAGACCACTTGTGCCTGTCCGTCCAGAGAGGGACAGTCTGAGCCTGCCTCACCAGCAGTGAACACTTTAACAGCCTCCCACTAAGCCCATCGAGGCCAAAGGCTGCCTGCCTGCTAAGTTTAAGCCCATTTCCCATTCCATCAACTCTGTTCCATAGTCATCAAAAGGGCACTAAGCCTTTCTTGAGTTAATGTATATTTTTAGCCTTCATTCACTATATAAAAGTAACTATTTTTGTCCTAACTGGTTTGGCCCAGTGGATAGAGCATCAGTCTGCAGACTGAAGGGTCCTGGGTTTGATTCTGGTCAAGGGCACATGCCCAGGTTGAGGAATTGATCCCCAGTAGGGACGTGCAGGAGGCAGCTGACCAATGATTCTCTCTCATCATTGATGTTTTCTCTCTCCCTATCCCTTCCTCTCTGAAATAAAGAAAAATAAATATTAAAAAAAACAACAAAGTCACTATTTTTCCCTAAATTTTTTTACTTTTTAGTGTCTTTCATGTTATACCTACAAAGAAAATAACGTCTGTACAAGCTTTCCTAACCTCTGGTGTACATATACGTTAGGGACATTTATGGTTTTTCTGACATCTTTAACCCAGCAGGAGGTTATTTCAGAGGAGGGCTCTTTCTTCCCAGAACACTGTGGTAAACTTCTGACCACAATAAGTACACCGATTCTTCTCCAGAAGCCCCATTTTCTTGGGGTAAGGAAAACTTTTCCACATAGGTTGACTACAAAGGAAAACATGCTATATTCTCAATACTTTGTTATCTAAATCTGCACAATTTAAGAGACAAGAACTGTGTAGGCACCACCACAATTTAGCTCAAGGTAAAGGAGCAATGACTTCAAACCAGACAATGTCACTTTCATTGGGCCTAACCACACAACCAGAACTGGTCATTAAGCCCTCTAACGTGTCCCCCCCCTCACCCCCAAGTACCACGTCCTACTCCCCGGGTGCACCCACCTCTATGGTTCGGTAATAAGGGTCCAGCAAGAGCTTGGCCAATGCCACAATCTGGGGGGTGCGGTCCCAGCCATCCGAGCAGTGCACCAGCACGGGTCGCTGATCTCGATCCACAGCATGCACGACCAAAAGTGCCGACTTCAAAAGCACAGATAGGTGATGGAGCCACTTTGTGCTTTCAAGAGCTGAGAGCCAACTATAAAATAAAAGCGGAAGGGGATAAGGGCCTGCTGACTCTTCTCACTCCTTCACTGTGTCATCCAAATAACCATCACATTAACCTGCAATTCCCAAAGACTTGCCCTTCAAGAGAACATTGCCAAAGCAAGCAGAAAACCTGTCTGTGTCTTCATAAAACATGTACAAAGGTGATGCCCAAACCCCTCCTATGCAACAGAGCAGCGGTGGCCAACCTTTCGGGCCCCAGGGACCGCCCCGATAGAGGAGAGCCTTAGAAGCAGGCAGCCATCCATAGGACCGCCTTTTGTTTCAAAAATCTTATGGCTAATTTCCCAGGAAATTAATATTTAATACTTTTCAGACTGTGATAGATATACCCAGTTTAATAAAAACATATAGTTCTAGAATCTTCTCTTGAAGAAAATGCAGCCACTTCTGAGATGTAAAACACACTGGGGAATGAGTGTGAATTTTTGGAATACCAAGAAGGGGAGGTAAATGACCACAGAATGTAGCGTATAAGCTTTGGTTTCACATGGATTAGCTTGGTCTACCAGACTCTAGATCCTCGGAGAGTGGACACTGTATCTCAGGCAGAGCTGAAAATCATGGGTAAATAAATGAACAAACAAAAAAGCAAAACTCAATCTCAAAACATTCTAACTCCTAATATTTTTTGCTAATGGATAAATTGTTTATTCTCACTCCTTACACAGTCTTGAAAGGAACTAAAAGATAAGGCACAGGAGAGAAAAAAACTAATTACTTCCTGGCCCCCGGGGAGACAGGAAATGGGACGGGACCGAGTGTAAGGTTCCCTTGAACCTGAGGAACTATTCACACTCACCAGCCGGGGTCCATGCCTAACAGAAGCTGCACTACATGTGCCAACCACGGAGGCGCTGCAGACTCCACACGCACTCGTCCTATTCTAAGAGGAGGAGGAGGAGGATACCGTGCCCTAGCCTTCCACAGCCACCAGGGCCGGAGGCTGTTTACAGCGGGTTCCACCACTGCCATCGCTTCCTTTTCCTCAAGGGAGGCGTCAGCACAGCATTACAACTTGCTGCCAAAGACAAAGCTGGAAGGGGGTTGAAGGACCGAGTGAAAAAGGTGACGTGATTTAGAAGTACAAATCGGCCCTGGCCGGTTTGGCTCAGTGGATGGAGCATTAGCCTGCGGACTGAAGGGTCCCAGGTTCGATTCCGGTCAAGGGCATGTACCTTGGTTGTGGGCACATTCCCAGTGGAGAGTGTGCGGGAGGCAGCTGGTCGATGTTTCTAACTCTCTATTCCTCTCACTTTCTCTCTGTAAAAGATCAATTTTTTAATAAAAAGTACAAATTGGCAGTTACAACATAGTCACGTGGATATAAAGTATAGGGAATATAGTTAACAATATTATAATAACTATGTACGGTGCCAGGTGGGAACTAGAAAAGTTGGGGGAACTCTGTAAAGTATTCTAACCACCGTGCTGTACTCCTGAAATACATGCAAAATAATATTGGGTATAAAAACTTAATTGAAAAATAAAAAAGATAAAGCATTACCTTCTGTACTTTATTTTTATTGATTTCAGAAAGGGAGAGGGAGAAAGAGAGGAATATCAATGATGAGAGAGAATCATTGACTGGCTGCCTCTTGCATGCCTCATACTGTGCATCGAGCCCACAACCCCAGCATGTGCCCGGACTGGAAATCGAACCGTGACCTCCTGGTTCCATGGTCAATGCTCAATCACTAGCCAGCGACACAGGCCGGGCAGCATTTCCCCTTCCTACCCAGACATGTATGTGGACCAGCCCAGTGCTAATCACACCTTTGTCCTCTGGGTTTAAAACTGGCTCGCCCTGGCTGGCAGCTCAGTTAGCTGGAGCACCGGTGTGCACCACGGGGGCTGTGCATCCCATTCCTGGTCAGGGCACATGTCCGAGGTGCGGGTTCCATCCTCTCTCATATCAATGTGCGTGTCTCTCCCTTCCTTACAATCTAAAAACCAATAAAAACATACCCTCCGGTGAAGACAGAAAATAGCTTTCTAATTTTAATATATGGAAGACTCGAGTCAGGGAGTGCTGATTCTATCCCTTTCATTTTATAGAGAGGAAAACTGATAGCGCAGATTTGGCCGAAGTCACACAGTGGCAGGTCCCCCGAGCGCCCCTTCCCTGTCCCCCCTCCGAGGAAGGGGGCGCCACCAGGGGGTTCTGAACTGCACCGCACAGGCAAGCTGCTAATCCCCAAAGCAGAACACCAGGCTCGCTCCTTCCGACAGGCTTTCCCCCGGGGACAGTGCTTCCCCCTCCACGCTGACTGCTGTGATGGATTTAATCATCTGCTACCGGAGTTAGCACAAGACTGCAGGTAGCCATTTCACTTAATAAATCAAGAAAAGGAGGCTGCAAAACGTGATGTGATCGTGATCTACTAAATAGAACCCTATTAGAAGAAACAGCTACGGGCTCCAGCACAGATACCAGCAAAGAGAAAATCCTCTCTTCTTTGGCACCATGTCTGGCTTCCTGAAATGTAAAGCAGGGCTTTAAATATTTATCTGTCCATATTTGTTTTACATAGCACTCTCCTAATTTATCTTGTATTCAAACATTCCCTTGGGAAGAGGGGATGCTATTTCACCATCCTCACTAAATGCCAGCCATTCATTTTTAATAACCAATAAAAATCATGGTAATGTCCTTAGTAAATGAGAGAGGGTAGTTTAAAAATCAGAAGCTTATGTAAAAAGAACTGAGCTAATAGCAAGTTTTAAAAAGTTTAACCCTTTTTAGAACACAATGAATAAACTTTGACTCTTCATGGTAAAACATCCCAGTTTGTAGCAGATAAGTGTCACTATAGGATGTCAGAAACCAAAAAATCAAATTACTTTGGGCCAAAAGCAAATGTAGAAAAGAGGGCAGAGTTTTCAGAAAGAAAAAACAAGCAAGCAATTCTTGGCTTCTGAGGCCTCCGTCTGTATGTGCTGCGCATGTCAAACCTTCCGAAAGGCTACATTTTGATCCCAGAGCCTCATTATGTGCCAGGCTCTACCACTGAAGAATACCCCCGAGACGGACAGTAAAACTGACGTTTACCAAGAAAGAGAAGGAACCTCTGAACTCATTTGGGAAGAAAAAAAAAGGCAATGCAAAATTAAAGGCAAGGCCAAGGTCTTACTTTCCCGGGTCCGGCATCTGTGTGCACAGCAACCGCAGAGACTGAAAACTCCTCCGAATTGAGTGGATATTCGCCATTCCCATAAACACAACCTCACAGTTGGGGTAATACTCTGGAGAGAAAAACAGTAAGTAGAATACAAATACGTTAAATTCAACGCCCACACGGCCAAATTTAAAAGCAGCGAAATGGCAATAAAACCCACTGCAGCTGCTAACGGTGCTGCAGTGTTCTGAAGCCTAAAGTAGCTCAGTCCTTTGTTATGAGTGGAAAACAGTGCTTGAAATTTTACCTGTTTTTGCAAAAAGGAAGGTTAGATTTGTGAGGATACTGACATAAAATAGAAGCTGTTACTTAAAAAACAGTAATAACGAAAATAAAAAGATCTATACTTCCATCTCAGCCCCAGGTTTACTTCTTGGGCCTCTGCTAACTTGTAGCTCTGGAATCTCTGAAGAAAACCCGGCAGAACAATGCATTTCTGCATTCGAATTTCACCGTGGTACCTCTGCTTTTCATTTTCAGCTCAGATCCCAGCTGAATAAGGAGTTTGGTGCCTCAACTTTCTCCACCGGCACACACCTGGCACCTAAGGGCTCTTCTTTGGAGAAAGCGGCGTTCAGACAGTGGGCACGCCAGAGGCTAGGAGAGCAGCACTTGGCTAGTTTTGTATTTGCCGCTTCCGTTTCCGCGCCAGGTTTTCCAAGTGGAAGCCACATGAGGAGTTTCTGTAGGCCAAGTGGCGAGCACACCCACTTGTGGAAGGCAACACAGAGCTCCTAGAAGGCTGAAAAATTGAGCGACTAAAGCCGCTGCTTCCAAGTAACAACAGACCTTCTCAGGGCGAGGACTGGTCCTCCTTATCACCTGCAGGCTGGCACGGGAAGGAGGGTTGTTTGGTTTCGCTGCACCTCCTCTTCCACTTCGCCCGGGAAGAGCCCAGCGGTAAGAATCCAGAGCCCGCTCTCCAGGTGGGCTGGGGAACATGGCTGCCTTCCGTTTCGTATTAGGAAGGAAGACCCAGCTGGCACAGGCCGGGCTCAGAGGAGATAACGCGGGGACACAGCACTGCCACCTCACCTGGGCACTCACAGCCTCCTCCCTTGGCTCTGTTTGCCACCGCTGCGGCATAGGACCGTGCATCCAGGATCAGGAGCTTCTGAGGCTGGACGGCTAAGCTCTCCGCTCCGGGGGCATGTGACAGGGAGGAGTCTAGGAACATCGGGAGTGGGAGGAAAAACTGAATGAGCCTGTCCCTTCCAGAACTGTGCAAGTAAGAACTCCAGACACGTGTTAGAGTACAAAAATAAACTAGAATTAAGTTAAATCCCCAATTACAACTCGGCACGCACACACTTTTTTTGTTTTCTATTTTGCTTATAATCTCCTATACCTCGTTTCTACAATGGAAGTCCTTTAATGAAGCCTGGGGAAATTTTCCTCCATGGTCTGCAGGTTCCCCACCACATGTATATTCCATTCTTGTCACTATGACAAGCAAGACCCCCCCCAAAACAAACAAACAAACAAACAAAACGCGCCATTTTAGTCCTCTTAAACCAAGTTTGAAATAGGGGTCTTCTCAGTTATTGCCAAGACCCATGAATCCTCAAACAATCCCATCAACGGAAGCTTGGCTCTCTCTTTTCTATAAAACCAACTCTGTGTTTTATGAGGAAAAGGCATTTCAAGGGAAGGTTCACAGCCTTCCTCAGGCTGCGAACAGGGCCGTGGGGTCCGGAAGCCCTTACCGAACTCCACGTCACAAAGGTCTCCCGCGCTGGGGAAGTCTCGCGCGCTGCCCCGAGGTGCCAGCTTGCCGCCACTCGACCGGCAGTTGGAGGCACACGCCTTGGCCACTGACTGCACCAGGTGCTCGTCGTCGGCGTTCCGCCAGCCCCACCAGCTCACCTCCGGCTGCCCGCAGCGGGCGATGACGGCTCCGTTGCTCTGGTGCCTGTGCGGGGACGAGAGGACAGTGTACCACCCACAGGTGCACCCGGGCGCTGGGCTCAGACCAGTGAGGCTGTGGCTTAAACGCCTTACAGAACTGCCAAACTCAGGGAAAGTGCGTTAGCTTCAGTCCTCTCAGGGCAACAAAAACACCACACCCACCTAGCCTTTCTCAATTACCATACCATTTGAGAGATCTTGGTAGAGTTACCAACAAAATAATAAATGTATCTCCTTAGAGAAAACAAATTAACATGCATAAAGCAAATGTCTGTATCTTTAAACTTATTTTTGGAAAACAGGGTTAAAAATAATCTACCGATACTACACTGATTCTCCTAATCAGTAATGAAGGCTGTTCTCTCCTTCTTATCTCTGCACCTGGAAAGTTTGTTTCCTCGCTGATCTCTGAAGGTCCACCGCAGCAACTGGCGGGCTCGGGGATTGTCTCCAAAGCAACATCCCACCGTGGGCACTGAGGCCCTTACCTGGCCCACAGCGAACACACCTCACTGAGTCCTAAGACGCTGCCAGCATACGACAGCAGGTGCTGGGTAGCCAATGAGCTGAGGGACGCCAACCCTCTAGAAAGAGGCTTGGCAGAGGACCGTCCTGAGCCCTGTCTGCAACACTGCCCAGAAGTGCCCGGGAGGAACGGTAGGTGGCACTCTTCACCCAGTAACGGCTATGGCTTTATAGTGTGGACACTGCAATGTGAGCTGCCGCAGTGGCAGTTTTCTGCAGTCCTGTAAAGGGCTTTAGATGCATGAAAGAACTAAATCACTAAAGCTAGAAATCACTAAAGAGCATTTCTATCATTTTCACAAACAGAACCATAAAAAATATAAAAATTAAACAATGAAATGTTTAAACTATCCCTAAGCTGGTGTCAGGCAAACTTCCAAAATGACCAGAATTTTCTACATCATCAATGAACAAAGAGGGGAGCTGGGGATTGCCCTACAGAGGGGTGCCCTCCACACCCTCTTCCGGTGTGAGACAATCTGGCTTCTGGGACAAATCCCATAAGCACTCCATCATGTAGGAGACAGCCCTCATCAGGCACTGGGTCAGCGCTGTCAAGGAACTGCTGCTGGCAACCTCAAGAACCGTCACTGCGGTCTCACGACAATAGAGTCCGTAAATGCAGGCTGGACTCCTGACTCTGATTCCTAAGATCTTATATCCGGCCAAGATCATCTACCTAGCCTCTGCCCTAATGTCCCTCCCAAGGAGAGCTCTTCCAAGTGTGAGGTTTCCAACCACAAAGACCATCACCAGCGACTCCACTCTGCTCCCACTTCTCACTTCCCAGGACTCACTCTCTCGTTCCAAAGGCCAACATCTGAAGCGAATGCAGCAAGCACATTATCTTCCCATAGAATGTCAGAAGGATCTTAAAATAGCAAGAGCAGCCAGCTTTCTATTAAAATTTTAACAGTGTTAATTTACTGCTATCAGCTAGTGTTTGGTGCAGTCATTACCGATGTGTAACTGTCAGAGCAGCTTTGGCACAAGGAAGCACAGTTGCCTGGGACGTTTCCTGAAGCCCCTCCCCTCCCCTCCCCTCCCCTCCCCGGAGCGCAGCCGCAGTGCAGCAGGCCACCGTGCTTACCTGTAGATGACGGCCGGGATGCGCTTCCAGGACCTGAAGCCTGCTACACTTTCCAGTTCTTTGTCCGTGATCCAGGCCGGCACGATGAGCTCCTGCGGATAGCTACCACAGAGCCTAGCAGGAGCGGGGAGGAGGAGGAGGGAGAGGCGTCAGGTGAAGCGGCAGAGGATGCCGGCCAAGCTGCCCCGAGCCAGGTGAAGGCAGCGAGGAGCATTAGTGAGGCTCGGCCTGCTCAGCAGAGGGGCTGCCTCAGGATTGACATACACACACAATCTCGGATTGTTTCCCTTGACGCTGCCCTTTGGGAATCTGCGGTCTTAACTATCTATCGATGGGAAAGGGGAGCTGAGAGCAGTTACTCCACCGCAACTCTCTGCTTAACAGACACGCCGGCCATTTCTCACCCAAGTGCCCACCCGCTGCCGCAGTGGAGCCTGTGTTGCCTCTACCAGACCCCCATCTTCCAGGCTTTGGTCAGAGGGAAACATAAAAATGCCAGGAGCCCACAATCTCAAGTTTCCAGAGACCTCATAGGATTGTTAATGGATTCTGAGATGAACCAAACAGGATGTCCTAATCAAAGGTGACAAATGAAGCAAGGGGTACGTACAAATAGTACCACAGGGCAGTCTATTTGCATATATAATCGTAGTCCCATTTAGCCAACTCAGTGATAAGAAGAAGCTATAAATGATAACTTCTACAAAATACACTTCACAACAAACTACACTGGGGGGGGGGGGCATTGTTTTCATTCACGAAGACGCTAGCAGCTGCATGCTAGGCAAGCTGGTGCCCTAGGAAGTAGTATTTCTGAGGGTTTTTTACAGGACAATCTGCCCTCTCTCCATGGTAACCCCAAGTTCCTTTTCAACAGTGAATGTAATTAAGACCTTTCATCCAAATCCTAAAACACACATATCACCACTATTCCTACTACTACACCTACATCTACTCCTACACCACCACCCTGCCCTAAACTATCCGATGCATTATGGAAAAAGGCAGAAAAAACCCCAAAGTGGCTTAGGAATTGGGGGGTTTTGAACATTCTGCACTAAATATCTCTCCTATTCTCAGTTTCCACAAGATTACGTATTAAGAATATAAAAGCCACTGAACCAGGAGAACATCTATGACCAAGAGTAGCTCTATAAACTTCCTGGCAGCTACCCACAAACGCCTAAAAATAACCGGGTACACACAGTTAATAATTATTATTCATTCTATCTCATTTAAATTTAAAAGTATATTTTTATAGTAGGAAAACCTTTTGAGGTGAAATAGACTCACAGACAAGAAGTAATAATTTTTAAAACCCATATAAAATAGGAACTTTTGAAAACCAATGGCTTTTGAACTCAATTTTCAATAAGCTTTGCTTAATTCGCAGGTCTTTTCATTTCACTGTTTTCCGAGCATTATGTCCCTTGACCTGTGCATACACTGTGGCACACACCTAGCAGTCAGCTTGTCACAAGCCCGAGCTGCTCACGTGCAGGAAGCGGCTCCCGGGAGGAAGGGTGCGTGCCAGAAGGGAGAAGCCTGTGGCTGCCGCAGGCTCTCGGAAGCCCCTCCTCTCGTCTTCACGTCCGTCCTCTACCTTGATTTATCCCTGACATGTGGTAAGTATGACAGATCTGTAGCTCCCAATTCTTCGCAGCACCCCAGGTTCTTAATTTCTTGGCCTTGGTCCAGGTTCAGAACTATGTACAGTAATTAGCTACAGTTTTCCCTATAAAAATGAAATGCTCTGATGGCTAGCCACAAATATCCCAGGAAAACTGCTATCATAATGCGAGGCAGCTCAAAGGACAACAGTATAATTAATGCCATTTGCTGTAGGAAAACTTAAGAGAAGGATATATTGATTTAAATATCAGACAGTTCTCTTTTGTTTTAGAGAAATTTGGCTCAAAAATATCATGTAAGTTAACTGACCTCCCCCGCCAAAGTATGTACACCTTTTAAGGAAACAGGTAATGAGAATATTTAATAATAGTAACATTAATACTTGGTTAAATGTTATCACAGCTGTGAAGTTTTAGATCAATACATATGTAAAATAACAGAATACTTATGTCTGTCTCATAGAATGTGGAATAAAATTAGTCATAAAGACTACTCCTGCCGAAACCGGTTTGGCTCAGTGGTAGAGCGTTGGTCTGCGGACTGAAAGGTCCCGGGTTCGATTCCGGTCAAGGGCATGTACCTTGGTTGCGGGCACATTCCCCGGTGGGGGGTGTGCAGGAGGCAGCTGGTTGATGTTTCTCTCTCATCAACGTTTCTAGCTATCTATCTCTCTCCCTTCCTCTCTGTAAAATATCAATAAAAAATATATTTAAAAAAAAAAAAAAAAAAAAAAGACTACTCCTAAGTGTATTATCTCTGCATATGAGATCGCTGATCCGACTCCTAATGTGATGTCAAGTGGTGCTGAGAACTGCCTGCTTACTCATAAGCAGTTATCTAGATATGGCTGTGCCAAGGAGCACAGAGACCTGGAGAGGGTGGAAAGGAAGGTTCCAGAATCCTATTAAGTAAGGATCACTTTCCACTTCAGTAACAGCAATGGCAACAGAAGACTAAAGAACTCTGAAAATCACGCATTTCGATTTAATAAATAACCGTCACTTGAGAGAAAAGGTCTAAGTTCAAATGTCCTGCCACAGGAGAAACGGGCTTTGCAAAGGCAGCGGCTGTGAAACAGCCCACAGGGACCCGCACAACTCACTTGTACTTCTCATTGATGTTGGAAATCCTCCAGGCATTGATCATATCAAATCCCATCCGCTCCACTTCGTTTTTAAACCTTGATGTTACGTGTTCCCCTAGAAACCAAAGACAGCAGAGAAAAGGAAATGAACACCACTTTGCAAAACAGGCAGAAAGAAGTGTAGCTGCCCTCTCCGTAGGGGACCGGTACTGTACAAATAAAACAGCACATATTGGTTTTAGTGTTAAAATCCCTGTCAGGATAAGACTGAATTGAGGAATAAAGACATTAATTCTGATCAAAAAGTATGGTATCTCATCTAATCACTACTATCAAGACTGAGGATAGTTATCATTAGCTCATTTTACACAGGACAAAACAGAAACTTGAGAGAGGTTATTATGGCAGGTCTGTCTGGTCCCCAAACACATGTTCTTATCATTATTCTGACTGCTTTCCTACCTCCACACTCAGAGGTGGCATACATAAGAAATAACATCAACAGTACACCAAAAATAGTAACATAGATCTACAACTCATCAGAGATTCTTTGGGCCAGGAGGTCACAGCTCCATTCCTGGCCAGGGCACATGCCCAGGTTTTGGCTCAATCTCCAGTAGGTGGTGTGTGGGAGGCAGCTGATCGATGATTATCTCTCATCATTGATGTTTCTCTCTCTCCCTCTCCCTTCCTCTCTCTGAAATCAATAAAAAGAAATCAATCAATCAATCAATCAATCAATCCTTTGGGCCAGATTTCAGAACTTGAGAATTTTCTGAATTTCAAATGATACATATTATTATAATATAAGTTAACACTCTAAACTGGGTCTCCTTAACCAAACAGTATTTCTACAATGAAATGCATAAAGCATTCATACTGAGGTAAAGCAACAAATAGTCTCAGATCAGTTCAAGCCACCAAATAAAATAAAATCATTCAATTTTCAGAACCTTATAGATTACAGAATTACAGATAAAAGAACACAGAACTGTAACTGCCAGTACCCAGGAATCTCAGAATCACCACAGCACCAAGTAAAGTGCTGAGCGTTGGTGAGAATAGCCACCCAAACATACGTAACCCGTGTACACATGCCCTACTGGATTTGGCTTTCTCTTCCTTAAGACAGTGAGAAACAAGGGCATTCATGAACCTAATATAAAAGTCATTAAATCTGAAATAACTCTCTTCCTTTAAAACTCAAGAGTCCTAAGGCAGTAATTTTATTAAAAAACCATTAGGCAGGAGAAACTACAATAATAGAAGCACAAAAGAAGCACAGACTGCTTTGATGAGCAAAGTATAAAGCTTTGCTCTCCCTGGGAGAGGAGCTGCAAATAGGAAATAGCAATTACTGGAATGAAGAACAATTCTATAAAACTCTTCCCATTTGAAATTGCTTTTCTTGAGCTTACACTGAAGTAGGCATTATGTGTCTCCTGAAGGAAAGCCATACAAAGAGCAGGCTCAGAAGTGCAGGAAAAATCAGCTGAATCGATTATTTTGGAAAAGGATATAGACTTCCAAATAGGAAAAGGCTATCTGAACTGGGGAGCCATCTGTCTACAGATTGCATGGAACAGTGACCACCAAGAACAGTAAGCAGGCCCTGGAAGTTAATAGTTTTAACTTCCATGTGGACTGTGTATAGTGGGAGGAAACAAAATGCCACCTTTACTTGTAGAGAATTCAAACCAATTTGTTACAACAGCACAGCATCACCTTGTATACTCAATTTCCAAAATGTGTTCACAGCATGCACACAGGAGTACACGGACATTACTGAACTGAGCTCTCGCACAGCCCAGCTCCTCTTCAGGAGGCCCAGAACGGCCTGGGCAGGAAGAAGGTGGTCCCAGTCTGAGGAACAAGGAAACTAAACTACAGAGAGGATAAATGGCTTACCCAGTATTATTGTTTTTAATTAAATAGTAGAGTGCAGATTTCATATCAGTTTTTCTAATTCCTAAGTCTAGTACTTTACCCACCAAATGCCTCTATGCATCGCATCACAAATCCATGAAAGACAGAGGACATCCGTAAGGCCTGGTGGTCAAAGAACACGAAATAACATCAGAAAGGAAGGGCCTGAGGACCAAAGACATCCCAGCTCAGGACAAAGCCATCCCTCGTTAAAAGACCACAGGCCAGGTGTGACCTGGCATATCTCAGGAGTAGCCTAAGAGTTGGCTCAAGTCCCAAAGAATAAAATTATCAAGGGAAAAAGAAATCAACTAAAAAGATGAGGAAATTTCAGTTTCAGGAAGGAGCAAGCAAGCTTTATTAACTAAATGCTGCCAATCCAAAAGTAGGGGACTGCCTTTGGAGTTAGGAGTCTTAAATCAAATGTACACATAAGATTTGTGCATTTTATTGTGTATAAACGTTAACAAAAACTTGAAAAGAGCCAGAAACAAAGAGACAAAACAAAAAATACAACGGTATCTCAATAAAGAAGGAAAAGAAAAGGAGGGATGCAATGGATAAGGGATGAAGTGAGACCGTTTAAAAGCACATTCTCATAACCTCCAAGGTTGGTGAGGTCTCTTGCTGCTGATTTGGCTTCCACTGGCCTTGGCCAGACTCGTGGGAAGCTTAAATTCCCGAGGCGTCCCGTTAGGCTCACAAGGGCAGGTCTGTTGTTCACCTGCGTCCACAGCACCCGCAGTCACTGCTCAACAGCCGACAACTGGGTGTAAGGTCTAGCACTGTCAGACCTACCAGTGGGATCTGACCACAGGCATTGTCTGGGTCTCACCTTTAGCTCCCAAAACAAAAACACCAGCCTATCCTGCCTGTCTGAGCAGATCCTAAGGGCCAAACAAAAATATATATCAAAGCATCTTTAAAAATAAGATGATGCTTATGTTTGTTATATTTTATTTAAACAAGAATATAAACCAAAAGCTCCCACCAGTGAATGAGCCAAAAACAAAACAATGCACAAAGCTAGACTAGCCTCAAATGTTTAAAATGAGCCAGGGCAGAATTGTTAAGATTGTGAAGATGCAGGATTAAAAACAGGTTTAAAGGGGGGGGGGGGGGGGGAATCCAAGAGTAAAATTTATTGGAAGAGAACTCACAACTCTTCACTGATTAGGAATTCAAGATTTTGCTCCCAAACTGGATACACTAAAGACTTCATGTTGGACCAGAAAAGTTACATTTCTAGCAACATCAAGTTCACTGACAACTCCATGGAGAATTAACATTAGCTCAGTCAAAGCCATTTCTGAGGGAGAAAGACAGTAAATGCGACAGATTGAATGAAGAGTCAGCAGGTCTGCATTTCAGTACAGGCTCAGCATCTGTCTGTCCTGAAGGAAGTCAGCTGGCCTCTGGACCTCGGTTTCACCATCTTGGGGTGAAAGGAGTGACAACAGGTAACCTATGGCCTGAAAATTCAAAGACAGTGAAATACTGTCTTTACATTCCCCTACTATATGGCCTAATCTCACACTTCTATACCTTTGTTCATGCTACTGGCTCTGTCATTCTCTCCCCCATTCTCTAGTCAATGAACTCTCACCCGACCTTCAAAGCCTACTCAAAAGCCACCACTAACGTGAGGTCTTCTCTGACCTGCATACGATATTCATGACTCTGTCCCACTAGGCTCCAAGTCACCCTCAAATCTTACTATTCAGTTGATTTTTACACCCAGTAGATTGTGATGCCAAATCTTGTGTTCTTTCCTTCCCCCGAAAGGCAGGAAATGTGTCTACTCAGCTTGTAAGAATGACGGCACATGCTAAGTGCTACCTAAAATACACATTGAGTGACGACATGACTGCTGAGGAGTCCTGTTTCATGTTAAGGTGCCTCGAGTAGCAGTTGGTAAAGCCGCTATGTGCATATTTCAGAAAGGCCTACCTGGTCTGCACAGGTCTCCATGCTGCTCTTTTTCACTGGCATAGACCTCCATGCACCACGCATGGTACGCAAATGAGAAGAGATCTTCTATTTTAGCAGGTGGTCGGATTGCATTGTTCAGTCTCTTAAGCCACTCTTGACATTGCTCAAAAGTTGAAAACTGACACCTTTGTAAAGCGAAACAAGTACGGATGTAATCAGAAGACAGATGACAATAAAAACTAAGAAAAGCCACATTTTGAGAGTGCCTACTCATGATGAGGTGATAACGACAGTCAAAAAAGCATTGGAAGTGGTCATTCACATGTTTATCATTTATAATAAAAACAAGCCAACAAATTTTAGCCAATAGCATAAATGTCAGGAAGAAGAAAGCTGAACATATGGGAAACTTATTATTAAAGTAAAATGGCAGTCATTCTCTTTCTCCTATCAAAGCTTTATAGTTGTCCCTCCCAGAAATAGGGTTAGAGAAGTCCTTTGGTTTGTTATGATATGTTAGGCTGAGCTCAAATCACAGCTATGCTTTTTGCCACTTAGGAAGTAATTTCAAAATCTATTTAGCAATTAGAATAAACCAACAACTTTATATCCAAAACAAGATATATAACATTATTCAGCTATTACCTTGTAGGGAACAAACTTTTATTATCAATTGCAACTTTCAGAATGTATAACTAAGAGGTTAAAAATAGTGTAAAAATACTTGACCTTTTCAGATGCAGTGTTTAAAACCAAGTAACTAATAAGCAAGCTCTTTAAACTGTGAGTTATAGCCAGGATCTATCAAAAGCAAGCCAAATCTCAGCGTTGAAAAGGCAACTGTACATATTTACCTTCAAACCAAGAAGGTCAATTAAACCTCTCCCTCGTCCCAATCAATGTGGCCCATCAACACGCCAGCACACAGTGTCTACTGGCACTCCAGCACAGGCCAAAAGATAAAGGGAAAACTTGGGGAATTTAAAACTTGCAGAGCTACTAAATTTAAAAAGGTATTTCAGGCATCATTTTGCAACCATTATAGTAAAGATTAGATCAGGTAAAAACATTAATGGATGTTAAATCTTTGGGGAAATTTGGTGAGAAACAAGAATCTGCATTGTCTTAAAGTGCCTCCCACAGACTATTTATTAATTCAAGGGAGGAAGTTTAGAAATTATGGTGACACCTTAATAGAGTGATCAGAATTAACATCACCAATAAGGGACAGATGGCTACTGTTTGCCTCCAGACGTAATGCAATACCGTGAAAAGGACACAACCTCATGGGTATAGTGTAACAGCTGAGAACGTACAACCTCAATTTAATCATGAGGAAACACCGGACAGACACAAAATAACAGTCTATTAAAAGACAGCATTCTTCCAAATGTCATAAAGAAAAAGAATGTCATAAAGACAAAGGTGGTGAAAACATCCCAGGTTAAAGATTATAGAATCATGCCAGCTAGATGTAGTGCCTGACCTTGACTGGATCCTGTTCTGAGCCAGTGGAGTAGGGGCAATGCTGAAAAGGGCATTAGAATGTCAACTAACAAATTAGAATATGGATTGTAGATTGGATAAAAGTATTGTAAATGTAAAATAGTGAAGTTGATAACGATACTGTGATTATGTAGTGTGTGTGTGTGTCCCTACTTTAAGGAAAGCACGCGAAGTATTTCAAGGTGAAGAGCCATGATTATATTAACTTACTTTCAAATTGTTCAGTAAAAGAATCTCAATCTCTCTCTCTCTCTCTCTCTCTCTCACTCTCTCTCTCTCTCTCTCTCTCACACACACACACACACACACACACACACACACACACACAGTCCCTGCAAATGATAGAGCAAATGGGGTTAAATGTTATCAATACCCGTGTTCTTTGTACTTTTTATTTTTGCATTTTTTGTAAATTTGAAAATATCCCCCAATAAATTTAAAAATACCTTTCAAATAGCAAAGTAACCTAAAATATTTCAGATAGTAACTACTCAGAAAAATATTCCCACAAGGCCGATCCTCAAAAGCTCTTTTTCTGTTAACAAACCCTGAATCTATAACAGCAGCATAAACACGCCACATACCTGATAACTTTGCAGTCTTTGCAAGTCAAATGAAGCTGAAATATATCTCGGCATTCAACACTTTCTATAAGCTGCAATGGAACCTGCAATGGAGAGAGAGAAAGCCCCTTAGTGAACAGGCACTGGCCCTGAGTCCTCCACGTGCCCACAGGCTGCGCCAGGGAGGGGCGCCAACAGAGCTGCCGGCTTATGGGATCGCTCGCACTCCGTGCTTTACTGCCCGGTGAATTAGGGCTCCCCTCTATCTCTAAATCAAAACCACAGTCACGAAGAGGAGACACCACCCCTGAAAGAATGGGGAAATATGTCATCGTTCAGCGTCAAGCTCACAGGCTCAACACTCAGTGCCACCGGAGGAGCTGTGGCCCATTGTGATCTGTACTGAGTGACACGGAAGCTGCGGGGACCAGGAGAGCAAGCCTGTCTGTTGACAGAAAGAACTGAGATCACAGTGCTGGCGGGACTACTGTGAGCTGGTGGCCTTGTGTCATCCGCAAAGGAGCACCCTAAAAAGACAAGTCCAAACTGCCCGTGGTTGCAAAGACAAGAGGACAGGGCAGTAGATGCTGCAGCTTTCTGCCCAGTAAACAGCCCTACAGCCACGGAGGAGGGAGCAGCCCTCAGGGGGCGAAGGTTTTTAAAGACCCGCTGAGGAGCCCTGTCTGCCAAGTGGGATTGAGATATGAGCAAGCTAGAATGGTTTTCTTCCTGCCAGCCAGCTCAGCAGCCTCTACTGAGTGAATAGGAGCAAATACAACAGTAAAAAGCGAAAGAAGGGAGCAGGATGGGAAAGCACGTGAACAAGTGACAAATCCTCAAGTTCACATGAGACTCCCCCCTCCCCCCCACTCTTCCTGACTCAACCCCTGGCTTCAAAAAGCAATTTTCAGAACTTCTAAAGAAAGCCTGGTAAAGCCCAGTGCAGCCCCCTCTCCTCGGAAAAGGCTAGACCGCTGCCTCACACGGAGCCATGGGAGGCGCCCGCAGCACTCAAACAGCCCGTGCTTCCACAGAAGAGGGGGGCGGTCTCCTCCCGCAGACAGACAGACACACAGACAGACAGACACACACACGGGGGTGCTGGCCGCAGAAGGCGGCCCTCATGCTCGCTGAGCCTCTTCCGAAACCCTGTCCTACCACGCCGCTGCCAAAATCATCGGAGCTCTTAGAACGAGGGTGTGGGCATAAATAAAAAGCCCGTGCTGGATGTCTAGGACAAAGAAACAGAAGCTAGGGCAGGGATTTAAAAAAGAGAAGAAAGCAGAACAGTAAATTCAGGTACTGGCGGGAGTCCTCCTCAGGACCAGGGCCTCACTGCTCGGTTCTGGTCGGTGATCTGCCCAGTTTGCTGGCACTTTAACAGGCCCGGAGTGAGAGAAGACTACGAACCTGCCTGTGCTCTGAGAAAAGCCGCACTGGCCCTCAACCCCAAGGCGCTGTGAGAAGCGAGCTGATACAGCTAACAATTCTCCCAAGCCCTGCCCCTCTTCGATGGGAAGCAGCAGTGACAATGTGTTAGTGAGGACACAGGGGGGAGGAGCATGAGAGGAAGAGGGGAACACATTCCCTCTCAGGACAGCCCTCTAACACTCTCGCGTTGTTTCCTTTCTTTAGGTAACTCCCCGCCCCCCACCCCCCTGCAGAGAGAGGAGGCTTTACACACCCACGTGCAGAGGCTGCGATCTGCACAGTCCCCCCCCCTCCCCCTCCCCAGGTCCCCTCCCATCAAACCACCCCACGCTCCCGGCGGCTGCGGGAGCGGGAGCGGGCGACACAAAGCACAGGTGAGCTTTCCATCCCTCCTACCGGACCAGAGCCAACGGCCTATGCCCAGACTTCCGGAATAAAAATGCTGTTACATCTCAGAGCATGTAAAAAACGTGCTACCTAAACGGCGTTTGTTACATAAATGTTCATGTTAACATCACAACTTTGAAGAAAAGGATACAGATGTTGGTTGCTAATATGCAGATACTGGAAACACCAGTGATATACCACTCGTACTCGGTCACAGATCTCTAAAACAGCAGATTTTAAGGCTCATGCAGATGGTCACATGCAGTGAAGCTTAATATGCAGCAGGAACAGGAACACATCGAAGAGAAATACCAGATGTCATATCAAATGAACATATCCCTTTTTTCTTCTCCTTCCTACCCCACTGTCCCGTCTTCACTGTTCCTTCTACAGAGTGCTTCCTCTTCTAAAAAGACAGAGCTGGCCCTCTTTTCCTCTTCATTTCCCCAACCAAAACATTCTAAGTTTCTCTGCATTTTTTAAGGCCCAGCCATCGCTTTACGTTTCTCAACTTTCCCCATTTTTCCTCACCATTTCTGTTAACTAACCAAAGCCACTATCCAGTCTCATAGGCGACAATTACAGATTCAAGAGCCACACCATTGTGCGACCATTGTGCAGCCCAGGAAGGTTGGCCACTCCGTGTGGGCTGGGGACACACTCGGGACAGTAACCCACATCGGTCCTCCAGTCCAGGCCCCTTTAACGTGTGTACGATGCACGTGTCCTCCTTTACGACTGCCCTTCTGTATGCGCTCCCCTTTAGTTCTTTTCTCAACTAAGGCTCCCCTCGGAGATCTTCAAGAGGAAACAAATCTAAACCACGATTCCTCAGAGGCAATTGTGCACATGGAAGAGTAGTGAGAAATCAAAATCACATTCAAATCCTCTCTAGCTCCCTGATTCAAATGTTTAGAGCAATTAATTTCCTTTTTGTTATTTTTTCCTCTGTCGCCTAGCTAGGTAATTCTATCTCCCTTTCCAATGCTCTTCCTCTTGTGAAGTTCACCAAACTCATGCTCAGACCAATGCATCAAACACACAAAGTGCTGTTAATCGATTTCTCAAAAGGCCAGAAGTTACATCATGAACACCGGAACTCCTGAGAGCGTCAATCCAAAAAAGCAGAAGGGTGGCCATGCACGGTTGTAAAGATCCACGGTGCTGTCCCATCCTGGGATGTGCACGCACTCACGTGCACATGTACTGTTTGAGCACCGGAATTTAAAAGTGGGGTAACTCCTACCTTTTAAAAACAAATGCCCCCCCCCCCCCTTACAGCCTGGATGGGAAGTACTAATTTTGTATGTACGTTTGAAGTAAAAATGACAGTAACTAAGTGAAAATAAAGCTATGATTCTAAACCTAAAATCTGTAATAAAGTGTGGAATATCCGGGCACTAAATCTTATCCTTTAAAAACCAGTCCTAAAAGTTAGTGTCACAGGCTACAGACACACTTTTTATGGCTCTCCTGTGATATTTATAAGCTGCTCTTCCAGCGCTGGTGCCAGATGCCTCTGCTGACAGACGAATGCTAAGGCCAAAGTGTACTAAGTGTTAATAACGATCTCTTCTTGGTGTTTGGAGAAGAAAAATTTTTGATGTACTACAGCCAGACATAAAAAATGTGGGGGAAATGCTACGAAAGGTGTTTCCAGCTGCTGCTATACTCCACCTTTTCCTCAGAAGCATTAGGATATCCCAGAAACAGAAATTTAATGTCTTTTAAATACTGATGTTGATTTTACAAAAATTTCTAGTTGAAATCTGGTTTTCATTTTTGCAGGTCACAATTCCATCAATGTATAAGCTGTGGGGCTTTATCCTCACCCCACAAATTGTTCTCATTATAGGGTACCACTAGAACATTGTCTAGAAAGAGGGAAGAGATTCATGCAGAATGGACACATTTTGCTGGCTTGCAAGGTGAGCATCTGACATTCAAAACCAATCTGTTTCAGGCACGTGTGCAAAACCCGCCTCGGTTTCTCATGCTACTTACTGGGACGGCAGAAGCAGTAGATTTAGAGGCAGTCTATTGAATTACACAAAAATTGTTTTAAACTTTCATGAATTTGATTTGAACACTTATTTGTTTATAAATTAGCTGAGCATCAAAGAAATATTTGTACACATGTAAAAATATAGTTTGGGCAAAGCACAGAATGGGGGCAATTCATACCTTAAATGCTACCAATGAACTCTACCACAGTTCTTTACCCTAGAAACGTAAAACGGGACGTCCAGTGAATGTGTGTGAATTAGAGTCACAATACTTCTGGCATTTAAGTCTACAGACTTTCACTCAATGTGCTGTGAAGGTGAAAGAGAATGTATGTGATGAATAATAATTAGATTTATAGTGCTGTGGCGTATACAAATATCGAATTACAATGTTGTACACCTGTAATATATGTAATCTTGTATACTAATTTTTACCAAAATAAAAAACTTAAGAATATATAATATCAGGTTGCTATTTAAAACCTGATAGTAAATTTTTTTCTATTTCTAAAGTACTAAATACACTGATTTGAAAACATACAAACTGATGCAAACTGAGGCATGCCACAATATATACGGGCACATTTTGGGCTTTGACAGTTGAAATGTGTTTGAATGACCTTCAAAGGGAGTCTCTTGATCTCACGTATTTGATTGAATATTTATCTGCGGAGGGAGAAAGAGAGGGAGGGAGAGGCAACCCCTCCAACTCTCTGGTCTCCATCAGCACCTAGCAGGAGGAGCCACTGTTTCTTTCAGTAACCACAGGTTTTAGCTCGAGCTGTGATGCAAGTAAGTTATTTGTATGGAGAAGTCATAGTCTCTTCCAATCTGAAGTGTTTAAAGTCACTGCAATACCAAACTACTTCTGCACAATCATTTTTCTAGACAGCCACTATATTGGGCTTTTTAAGTCACATACGGGCTCTATGCCTCAGAGCACTGTTTCCCAAAGTGTGGTTCACGTACCCCCAGGGGTACGGGAAGAGTTTGGTGGGGGTAGGAGTTGCACCGGAGTTTGGTGGGGATATGCACTGCACCGTGCTTAGCTGCGCCTAATTCTACGTTCTCATGAGTCAAGTCAAGACAGTCTTTGTGAGGCGTGAGATGGTCCGGTGTGCAAATAAATGTTAGTTATAATATAACTTTTATTTATATTTTATTATGAATAATTTTATTTTTCATTTATTATTATTTTGTGTATGTACCAAAAAAAAGGAAAAATAAATATACTTTGATTGTTATTAAAACACATCCCTTTTTTTTGGACAAGGGGTACTCAGAGTTACAAAAATTATAGAAGGGGTACACATATGTCAAAAGTTTGGGAAACACTGCCTTAGAGGGTTATAATGCTATCTGAGAAAACACTTTTAGGTGAGAAAATAGGTCAACAGAATGTAGATTGGTAAATTTCATAAGCCTAACTTTCAGTCACAAAGAGAGACCAACATTTACAATAAACACCCCACCTATACAGCTACCCTTAGAGACATGACATGGGCCTATCATGCAGATACACTGTTTTAAAATGAGCTTTAAATCTACAAAGAGTTTTAAAATGGTCTTATAGCCATTTTTAGCCAATATTAACTGTAATTCACACAATACAGGGGTGGGCAAAGTAGGTTTACAGCTGTCAGTACACAAAACAGTTTATTATTGAGTTATTATTGTATTATTTATTCGTGTTATTTGTAAATCTACTTTTGCCCACTACTATATTTACTGAACATGATGCACAGGAGATACGCTGGGGTCTGGAGACACACAGACGAGTAGCCAAGAGCGGCCACCTGTCGGCTAAGGGCTGTGAAGGGGCGGCCAGGCACAGAAAGCAGCCAGGAGGCACTTCTCTGCCAGGGGGGGCTGGGCTGAGAAAGGCAGCACGGAGCTTAGCACTGATTGAGTTTTGAAAGATGAAAAGGAGTTCCTGGGCAGGAGAGGAGAGAGAACCAGAGTGTGAGATTATGGCTGAACAGTCTGCGGAGGATGGATATACCCGTTTTATTCTCACCAGGGCAAGAGGGAGAAAAGAGGGAAACAGACGGGACCAAGTACCAAATGCCCTGACACCATGCTAAGTGATCCCATCTTAAAAGCAGTAAGGAAATACTGAAAGGCTTTAGGCTGGTGAATGGCATGATCAAACCCATGCGCTCTCCAACAGACCCTAGTCCAGAATAGATCTAAAAATAGTTCCTAAATCCCTGACCATAAACCAACCACCTGAGAAATAGGGGACTGGAAGGAAAAACACAATGGTATGAAACTGCATCATCCCCACATGCAATTTAAGTGGAATTTCATTGATTCCAGCCATTTAACACAAATTAAATGAAACAATTCTACTTACTACAGTAGTCTCCCCTTATCTGTGGGGGGTATGTTCTAAAACACCCCCACTGGATACCGGAATCTGTAGATAGAACCAAGTCGTACATACACTATGGTCTGTTCCTATACACACAGTAGTTTCTGCCCCTCCTACTGGCAGTTTTGCTTTCTATGAAATCAAGTTACCCACGGGTCAACTGTGGTCCAAAAATATGAAATGAAAAAATTCCAGAAATAAACAATTCCTAAGTTTTAAATTGCATGCCATTCTGAGTACTGTCACGAAATCTTGTGCTATCCTGTTCCATCCCACCCAGGACATGAGTTGTCCTTTGTCAGCTTATCCAGGCGGTGTGGTACCTGCCCATCACCACTTAGTAGCTCTCTTGGTCACCAACCATTGCAGTATTGCAGTGTTCGTATTCAAGTAACCCTTATTTAACTGAACTATGGCCCCAATTTATTACCATATATTGTTATAACTGTTCTATTTTATTATTAGTTGTTAATCTCTTTATAAACTTTATCAGAAGTACATATGAATAGGAAAAAACATGGTACATATATACAAGGGTCAGTGCTATCCAAAATGTCAGGCATCCAATGGGGCCTCGGCACATGTTCCCTATAGGTCAGGGGGAGCTATTGCACATACTTCTTCACTCGAAGGAAGCACTTTATGGCTCCCTCTGGCATATCCAACTGCCAGCAGAACTATCCTGCACTCCAGGACCGTCTAGGATGCCATAATATTTTATCACACTGCTCAGAATGGTGTGCAACTAAAACTTATGAATTATTGTTTTTAATCCTCACTCGAGGGCATGCTTAGAGATAAGAGGTGGAGGGAGAAGAAAGGAGGGAGGGAGGAGAAAGAGAGAGAGACAGTCAAAGAGATCGGTTGCCTTTGGTACATTCGTACATGCCCTGACCAGGGATGGAACCCAAAACTCAGGTATGGGGTCCTGACTGGGAATCGAACCACCAACCTTTCGGTGCACAGGACAAAGTTCAACTAACCGAGCCACTCCAGTCAGGCAAAACATACGAATTGCTTATTTCTGGGATTTTCCATTTAGAATTTTCAGACCACAGTTGACCATGGCTAACTGGAACTGAAGAAAGCAGAACAGCCAGAGGTGGGGCCTACTGCATTGCTCTCAGTTCTCTCACAGTAGCTGGTGGGGGTTCCGGTTGCTGGGATTTTAGAAGCGTTTCTATCCTGGCCCCTCCTGTGACAACTATTCCAAGGACCCTGCGGAACACAGTGCAGTGGGGTACGAAAGCACAGCATGCCCCTTTTCTTGATGAATCCAATGTGTGTTAATAGCTGACGAGCAGGAATCTTATGTAACAGCTATGAGAGTAGCCCAAATCTAGAAGCCAGAAGGAATTCAGACCACAATGGCTCCTGGATATGAATGTTTAACTACAAAGAATAATAATAAATACTGCATAAATAATAAATGCCGACTCTAGAGAAAATGGCAGCCATTGAGCCTTTTGACACACACACAAAAAAGAATGTGATGAAGGAATTGGTAACTTTTGAACCAATGAAAAGAATAAATGTAAGTGACAGATATAAAAGAATCCCAAATGAGCCTCAAAACACATGATCTGAATGATGTCATAATACCCTTTTCTGCGCTAGAACCAAAGTGCGGAGGCACGATGCTGGCAGCGGAAGAAAGAAGAAGGCGTTCGTTTGGTGGGAGCACACACGTTGTGCCTTCGTGGAGAAAGGCACACTGACTGACAGCGTTAGCAATGGCAGTGAGCTGAAGAGCCAGCCACTCAGCGTGCCCTCACAACACCAAGGGGAACGCACTCCATGGACTGAGAGCCTTCCTCTTCTTCAGGAATACATAGGCCACTAAACAAGTAAACCGTGTACTTAACACTTCCACCACTAGGGAGCCATTAGACTAACTTCATCCTATGGCAGTCTGCACTCAGCTCAAAGTGCATTCTTCACTTGACATTACGATCCCGAAATTCTCTCAACTGAGGAGTAGTTAACTATTAAAGGTTGCAGAATGAAAGTCTACAGCCTTGCACCGTTATAAAACCTAATGATACAGCATTACTGAGGGCAAACCAATTCCCTCACACTACATAACGGACACCTCGGCTGACAACTACGGGCATCCTTTTAAGTCGAGCATTACAACTGCTTGCTAACCTGTGTCCCCTGGGTGCCAAGCTGGGAGCACACCCAACCCTGCACAACACTCCTCCGCTGAGGAACATCAACCAGTTTCTTACTTCTCCCTCTACTTTAGCTGGTAATCACTTACATTGACAAGAGACTCCTTGAACTTGATATGAAGTCTGTAATTAGACAGGGCAATGATGGCGTCCTCCGCTCGGCCCACGTACTCTGTGCTTTCTCCATGAAGTTCAAGGAAAGGCACCTTCAAAATGGAAGCGGAAACCCTTCAGCATCCTGAGCGGTAAATCAGTCCCCAAACACAGTCAGATAGATGGATGGATGGTGAAACATCCTCTGCTGCTCACACTTAGAACACAATACGTGCGTGAGTGAGGGCCTGGGTTTATGTGCACATAATCTGAAGAGACCTCATTATTCCGATTCTAGACTTCTGAAGGCATGACACAGAGATGAACATCTCAAACATTCCGTTCTCAGGAAATGAGTCTTTCTAAAAGGAAAGGTGTTTCCAGCGGTATTTCTACTATGTGCACAGCTTAGGAAAAGAGATATATATTATACAGTACGTTACTTCAAACCATCAGGTCACTACTAAATACTTTTCATCATGAGTAGCCTGTTCTTACCTGAAGATCCTCATCCTCCCGGACCAGCTGCTTCCTGGGAAAGATCTGATTGGCCTGGATGCACTCAAGGCTGTGCCGAGTCTCTTCATCCTGAAAAACACACACACGACAAACCTTCAAATCATGTCAAAACTCCCGGTCACCCATGTTTGGTTTTTCTGCCATGTTTTAACAGTGTAATCTCAATGGGAGTCTGGTGACCAAAGTTAACAGGAATGAACTCAAGAAAAAAAATATTAAATGTTCCATCTAATATATATTAGGCACCTCTACTTAGAAAGCACACGGATGCACACAAAAAAACTTCATCCAAGAGGTTAAGAGCATTTATATTAAGCAGTATTAAGTTGTTAGGACATTACCTGTAAGAGAAACCAAGATATAGTTTTGTTTTTTATTTCCTTAAATTCTTATTTTTAAAGATACATTCTGAATTACTTAGGAAATGAAATGCTGTGGTAACTGGAATGTTTCCCAATAATGAGAAGGGGAAAGGTAAGGAGTAAATGAATGGGTCATAAATGAAACAGGAGTGTCCATGAGGAATGGTGAATGAAGCCGGGTAAGTGGGGGTCACTATACCATTGTGTCTACTTTGGTTTTATATATAATTTCCATAATACAGGTTTTTTAAAAATGCAAAGCATAAGAACCAAATTTCTCAAATGGAAAAAATGTGTGAAACACTATCCCAAGTTTAGTATGTCTTATATTACACAATAGATTTCTTTCTCTTAAGGCAATTTCAACAAAAAGCAGCAATAAATTCTAATCTAAATGGCACTTGAACTAATTATAACTTGCATTAAAATGTAGTCTTTTACATTATGAATCTTTATGGTATAGGAAGACAGGAGAGAGGAGCTGCCCTCATGAGCTCCTCTGCTCCTCATTGGCACATACACACCACCTAAGCATCAGGAAAACGTCAATTCATTAAAACCTATGGGAAAACCAATAAGACATGATCTAGAAAAATAACATTAAAAGTTCATCTGTGTTTGGGTCTAAGATACATTGTTATACCCATAAACTAAGAAAAAATTGGCCCAGCTTGAGATGAGAGCAGTTACCTCTCCTCCTTTTAATATGGATTTCTGCTCAACTAGTTTTTCTGTTTTAGCTTGTTTTTAATTTTGAAATGCATTTTCCATCCGTGTCCCTAATGAAGCTTGAAATTAACATGGCCTTTTTCAATTCCTTTTCTGTGCACCCGCATGAAACAGTCCGCACTTAGGAAGTATCACAAGACAGAAGCAGGACAATATTACAGAGGGCTGTTTCTTTTTAAGTCTTAAAGCTCTATTTACCTAGGCTGAGGGCTGAGAGAAACGTGGCACCCTCACTGCTGCATCTTTCCTGCTGAGACTGGCCGGGGCCCGAAATGGCCCACAGTCACGGAAGCGTCCGTTAACTATCCGTGCTCTTTGTCGTGACAATGGGGGCAGGGGTGTGCGAGCTGCTCCCTTCTTTGGGATAAAATACTGCCTCAACTAAAGTGGGCAAGGTAGGCATTGCTTCTATCCAGACAGGTAAATTCATAAAGAGTATGTGACCATGTCATAAGCCTGCACACACCCCAACAGTTTCCATACCTTGCTTCCGAGAAAAGGAAGAAGAAACCTAGAGTCAAAGAAGCATGGGTTTTAGTCTTAACTCCACTGACTACCTGACTGCAGGGAGACAATGTCTAAGAGAAATGAGACAGCTTTAATACACCAGAATATTCTGTAATTATTACCGTTAAGTAAACAAAAAAAGGAGACAAGAGAGTTCTGGGAGAGGAAAAGTGAGATGACTTCTTACAACAAAAATGAGCGTGTGAAGCAGTAATGTGCACTGTCAGGACAGAGTTCCACCCCAATGAGCTCGTCACGTACTCACCATGACAGGAGGCCCAGATTAGGAGGAGAGATCCCCGTCCCGTCTTCAGTGTGTGACAAGCTTTTCTTTCCTTTCTGCCTGGGTCTTTAAAGGGGGGATGGAAGAAGGAGAGGGACAAAATTAGCATTTTCCCCCAGTTGGCCATACTCCAATTAAAGGAACTACATATACACAGACCCAAAGACCTGACCAGAGTCAGCCAAGAAAATGTTGAGTATTACCCAGGAAATCCTCACTAGTCAAATGCAAACTCCAAATGCCTTTGTGAGAATCCTCCTGAATTTTGGGCAAAAAAAAATAAAATAAAATAACAAGGGCTCATATTCCTAATGTTGCTAGTAATATGAAAAATGTTATAAGCTTTGGATGAAAATAATAAAGCAATAATAATTAAACCAATATGCAAGTACAAAAACAATACTCTTGTAGTATTATGAAATGTTTTCTCTGTAAGTTCAAAATAGATCCCCTATCTATGGGAACCGAACTGACTTACTAGCAAAATTGCCTTATTGCCCCTATATTCTCTATTCATCTGAAAATTCACATACACTGTGCTAATACTTTTACCACATTTTTTGTTGTTAATCCTCACCCAAGGTTATTTTTCCATTGATTTTATAGAGAGTGGGAGAGAGAAAGGGGAAGGAGGAAAGGGAAAGGAAGAGGATCGAGGGAGGGAGAGGGAAAGAAACATCGATGTGAGAGAGACTAATGGCCTCCCACATGCACAGGAGCCAGTGATCGAACCTGCAACTCAGATAAGTACCCTTAACTGAGAATCAAACCCGTGACTCTCCGGTGCTTAGGCTGATGCTCTAACCACTGAGTTACATGGGCAAGGCTCTACAGAAGTTTTAACACCTGCAGGCCGATGTTCCCATGAGTGCTAAGCCACACTTCAGCCTTGTGCATTTGTTTACTTGCAGTGAGTGATGAAAGAATAGTTTTTAAAGCCCACTTGTGAAGAGCCTAAATTCCATGTTCAAGGTTCTGGAACAAGAAAATGATTTGAATCTAAAAATTAAAAACCAAAGCAACTTCTCTTTTCAACAATATTATATTATAATTTCCCAGATTAAACAGATAGCAGAAACAAGAGGCAGTCGTCAAGAGTTAGGCAGGAAGAGATACACACAGGTCTATAAAAAGGACAGGGCTGGCTCTAGCCGGCTTGGCTCAGTGGATAGAGCATCAGCCTGCGGACTGAAGGGTCCCAGGTTCGATTCCAGCCAACGGCACATGCCTGGGTTGTGGGCTCAATCCCCAGTGGAGGGCGTACAGGAAGCAGCTGATCAATGATTCTCTCTCATCATTGATGTTTCTATCTCTCCCTCTTCCTAACTCTCTGAAATCAATAAAGAAATATAATAAAATAAAACGAAAAGACAGGACTGGAGATATCCACACTGAAGACAGAGATAACAAATTTTTAGAACTTGTTTTCTATTTAAAAATCAAATTAGTGCCATTAAGTCTAGTAACATGGCCATGGTTCTCATACAGATGTTACAGATATATAACAATTTAAGAAAATTCAAAAATAAGAACCAAGTTCCAATTTAAAAGAACTTCATGTTGATGTAGAGGACAATCTATTTTAAAAAATAAAAATTGGGCTATAACTCATTCAATCTCCACTTAAATATAAGTTTCCAGGCACAGTATATTATATTATGGCACAATTACATATGAAAAAAGCAATCTTGTTTGAGTTCCAGTGAAAAAAACATTCCAAGGCTTAACATTAAAGTGAAAATATAAGAGCTCATCTCAATAATTACGTACATACTGTGTACAAGGACAAACAGATGCCCCAAATTAACCTGTAAATTCATTTTACCTGCCTCAAAACAGCACAGTTGGTGGGAGGGGAGACTTACCAAGAACTCCGTCCCAAGAGCTTTTTCTAGTAGAAGGTTTCACAAGAAAATCTGCAAAAGAAAAAACAGTATTTTTATGAAAAAATATCCTAAGAATCAAGTTAAACCACTTAGATCTGTCCACAAGACTTTTCTCTACAAGTTAGAATGCCAGGATAATATATTATCTTTAAAACTGATACAATGTGGACTATTTAGTCAACTGCAGATTTTAGAATGTTTAATTGTCCACAAAATGGACGCAACCAGGCCTCAGCATGCCTTCAGAAACTACAGAACTAAACAGACAAACTTCCCAGGAACCCATAGCTACGCCTATTTCAATGTTGTCCTCAATCAATAAAGCATCACTCCCTTAGCTCCTCAAACATTCACAGCAACCTTGAGTACAGAGGCAATATAAAATAATTCAGAGGTTGGAAAGGGTTCATTTTTTAATCTTCACCAAGGATATGTTTGTGTTGGTTTAAGAGAGAGGGAGAGAGAGAGGGAAACATCAATCTGAGAACCATGGATTGGTAGCCTCCTGCACACACACTCCAACCAGGGATCAAACCCACAGCGTAGGTGTGTGCTCTGGGAACCAACCTGCCGCCTTCTGGTGAACAGGATGGTGCTCCAACCAAATGAGCCACCTGCCAGGCCGGAGTGTTCAATTTTAAGGAGCAGCTTCACAACTGTCACTATTTGGGGCAGGTTTTCAGCTCTGGAGTTCCCTCATTTATGCCTAACAACTCTTCAGATCCCTGAGGGATGGCATGACCTTCCCAAACTAGGGTTCGCGGCATGTTGGATAGGGTTATTCCATGGTGGGAAGATGGTTTACTCACCAGCGGTAACCAAAACCCAAGCATTTATCAGCGAATAAGATTACTGTGGCTGAGACCGGTTCCCTGAACAGAAGCCCAAACCCAGCGTTCCTAAACCTTGGCTGTTGAGGTGAACTATACATGAAAATAGAAACAAGGAAAGTTCCAAAAGCACAGATGCAACCGCCTCCCCTAACGTCACTGTGGTGGAGATTCACCGTGTGACAAACATTTCGGGGTGACAGGCACCCGTTTAGGCACTGGGGTGCAGCAGGGGAGCTGTAATATTCTCTCTCACAGGGCCCAATGGGCTCCGTGTGACGCCCGCCCCACTTATTAGGATCATGCTTTGAAGATAAAAAAGGAAAAGTAAATATGAAATTGAGGCAGTGTCCCGATTCAGTGATAACTCCAAACAAGATGACTAAAATAAGATCTATGTCTCTTTTCTACCTCTTCTGGTAGAAAAGTCTGCGAGTGTTCAGGGATCCAAACGCAAAATCATCATCAGTGTCCCGCATTCCTCTGCCAGCTGCAGGGCACAGATAAACAGCTGAAATATTATCATTTCCTAAGCAAAAACCACAACCTCCTACTTGAGAAACAAAATCCAGTATGTCGTCAGAACCCATTAGCTATACTCTGTTATAATCACATTTCTATATCAAGAAGTCTTTAACTGGAAGTAAGTCTCTTGAACCGGCAACACCTATGATAATGTTCACGGTAACAAGTAAAATCTCCATTTCAATAGATAATGACCAAAGATCAATCCTGTGAACACATGAGTGGCTCATTTATTTATTTATTTATTGGGGGGGGTGGAGAAACTTTTCTTTTTTTAGTGTTGGAGATGTTCTGAATACTTGCCTCCTTCCAAAATCAATAATTAAAATGTTTTAAATAGCCAAAACCCGTTTGGCTCAGTGGATGGAGCATCTGCCTGCGGACTGAAAGGTCCCGGGTTCGATTCTGGTCAAGGGCATGTACCTTGGTTGAGGGACATCCCCAGTAAAGGATGTGCAAGAGGCAGCTGATAGATTATTCTCTCTCATCAATGTTTCTAACTCTCTGTCCCTCTCTCTTCCTCTCTGTGAAAAATCAATAAAATATATTTTTAATTTTTTAAAAAATAAATAAAAGCCAAGCAAGATCATTTTATCTAAGTGCCAGAGGTAGTTCCATATTTATTATTGCTCCAGCATGGGAAAAATGTTTCCTGACTTTTGTTCCTTCAATTGGTTCTGAGGTCTATCTTTAGGAAATTAAATTAAGAGAAGGCAAATTCCTACACACTCATTCATGTCCTACTTGCTCTCTGCTAACCTCTGGTGAAGAGAAAAGTAACTTGTTTTCCCCTGCACTCCACAGGTTAAACGAAGAGAAAGGAGAGAGAACCTTGTAATGGCTTCTGTTCTTCTTAACAGCCAATATAATAAAAGGCTAATATGCCAATTGACTGATGGTGGAACGACCGATCACTATGATGAGCACTGGCCACCAGGGGGCAGACTCTCAACACAGGAGCTGACCCTGGTGGTCAGTGCACTCCCACAGAGGGAGCACCCTCAGCCAGAAGCGGGGCTCATGGCAGGTGGACGTCCCCTGAGGGCTCCTAGACTGTGAGGCGGTGCAGTCCAAGCTTTGGGACACCACCACCCCCGCCTCCCAGTGCACAAATTTCGTGCACCAGGCCTCTAGGATCATATGATTATCTCTTAACGTGAAATTGCAGACTCTGTAACTTGCCTCCTACTGATTAAAGAACAAAATTTTAACTATATTTTCTGAAAGTAAACTACACTCAAAAGATAGCTATTAGTATTATCCCAAACCTAGCTAATCTGCACATTGCTTATTAGTATAGTAATATTACATATTAGAAATCTTAAATGTTCCTCTCTCCATCTATAAATACTCTTCAAAGTTCTGGCTCCCTCCACTCATTTTATTCAGAGTTAATAGGCATCAAAATGGACAAGAACCAAAAAAGGAAAAAAGGGAAAAAAAGGACAAGGACCAGAAAGCTGAATATAAATGCATATTCATCCTTTAAGCATACAATTTAACAATGAAGAGAAGGAACAGGTTTGAATTTTAAACTGCTATCATAATTAAAAACTGTCCACTCTAGCTAGCCAATAGGAAAACAAGTTACTTTTGTCTCAGAGTAAAGAGACAAAATTCAAATAGCAGAGGCTATATGCAACAAAAAGCCTACTCTTCTACTGGCCTAGTTCAAATTTATACACTGGCAATTAGATAGGGCAGCGGTCGGCAAACTCATTAACCAACAGAGCCAAATATCAACAGTACAACGATTGACATTTCTTTTGAGAGCCAAATTTTTTAAACTTAAACTTCTTCTAACGCCACTTCTTCAAAATAGACTCGCCCAGGCCGTGGTATTTTGTGGAAGAGCCACACTCCAGGGGCCAAAGAGCCGCATGTGGCTTGAGAGCCAAAGTTTGCCAACCACTGAGATAGGGGGTTACTCATTTTTTAAAACAAGCCAATAAAACCCCAAATAATCTTCAACAACACATTATAATGAGGGCTTTTTTTTTTAAATGGTAAGTTCAAATATCTACTCTTTTAAAGCAATTCCCAGTTATTAAATAGCCAAAAAACAGAAATTGCCTTGACCAGAACACCATCTTAAGAATCCCTTTAAAACCATACAATTCAACAGATCCCCAGAAAAAGACTGACCCACCCTTTTAAACTACTAAGGTTTATCTCACGTAAACAGAAGGACACATGTGACTGCCCTCCAAATACAGGAAGAAAAGAAACTTTCCAGCAAAAGTCAAAAAGTAGAATTTAGCAACATGCTTTACTTAGGAAAAGAGGGACTAAAAAGAAATAAGCTCAATTGATTATTTTTTCCTTTTTTTTGTTGTTGTTTGTTAGTTCATGACTGCACTTAAGTTAACAACTCAGAAAAACTCACAGGTTCACACTAAAAATAAAACCAAGCCTTAAATTTAAAAAATTCTCAAACTATCATTTTGCTTAATTCATAAATCAGAGGGGGAAGGGGTTTTCTTTCTTAAAGCACTAACTTACTTATGTTCATACTAAATATATTTAAATATTGGTAAAATATTCTCTAAAACAAGATGGAAAAGTTCTCAAACATACAGCTTAATATAAACCTACATTATGGAGTATATTTTTATATATTAAAAACTTTGGAGAGGGGGGAAAAACTTTGGCGCTGTTCAATTCAGCATGAAAAAAAATCCACATAAATAATTGGAATGATCAAGTTTACAATAAGCACATGAACATAACTATTAATAACATCACACCTCCAAGGTCAATCTGAGCCAGTCATATATTTCTTTGCATTTTCCAAAATGAAAATAGTTTGTCAAAGCAACTAATGCCTGAAAGAATCAGTAGGAATAATGTGTATATTCAAGCTCTCTGGTAAACGAAATGTTGTATAATGTACAAAACAGCAATAAAAATGAACTAGATCAACATAATACATAGGAATGTGCAAAATAAAAAATATATACAGTATGATTCCATTCAAAAACCGGTAACACTAAAGCACTGTTTACAAATGCATACGTGGGTAACAATACAGATAAAAGCCAAACAGTGGTTATCATAAAGGCCAAGACAGTGGTTAGTTACTCCTAAGAGGGAGGAAGAGAGACGCATGTAAACAGAAACAGGCCGGCTGGCATGCTCAGGGGTTGAGCGTCTACCTCTGAACCAGGAGGTCATCATTCGATTCCCGGTCAGGGCACCTGCCTGGTTGCAGGCTCAGTCCCCAGTGTGGGGCATGCAAGGGGCAGCTAATCAATGATTCTCTCTCATCGCTGATGTTTCCATCTCTCTCCCGCTCTCCCTTCCTCTCTGAAATCAATAAAATATTTAAATATATATATATATATGTAAGATACCGTATTTGCCGGCGTATAAGACGATTTTTTGGCCCTGAAAAATACGTATTTGCCAGTGTATAAGACGACTGGGCGTATAAGACGACCCCCTAACATTTCCACAAAAAATACAGAGTTTGTTATATACTCGCCGTATAAGACTACCCCCCACTTGGAGGCATATTTTTCAGGGCCAAAAAGTCGTCTTATACGCCAGCAAATAAGGTACTTCTCTTATAAAAAATAAAGACTTTACCAAGGCAAATAAATGGCTATTAAACTGAAAATTTGGTGTCAATTAAATAGTTTTATTACAGATTATTATTATTAAATAGTAACAATACAGCCACTGCCGTTTTCTGCAATATTAAACAAAACTGGGCATGTATTAAATATCCTCAAGCTGGGCATTGCTTTCCACCCACTTTCTTAAAACCTGTTTCAGCACCGAGACCATCTAATCTAGTGGACTAAAGCCAGGAACCAGGTTTTTGTTAACCTCCCGTGTTCAGCCCCCTCAGAGCTGGCATCCAGGGTAGGAAAGGCTCCGGGTAGGAAGGAAGCAGACTTGCCCCGCATTACTGGGCTCTTCGGTTTGTGTTGTTATGGGCACCAGCACAACAGAAAAACTGGGAGGGCAAGGAATCACAAAGCTGACCGGATGAGACAATTTGGTCCATGTGATGTGTATGTTAATGAGACAGCTACCTAAAAGCTCCCAAGCATACCCAAATAAGCTTTCAAGAAAAAAAAAATTATATGGGGCAAGTTAAGGAATCTTCATTTTTCTTAAATCATATAATCTTGGCCCAAATCACAAGTGTAAACTACAGAATAAAAAGCCATGTAAATCCATCTAAGGGATTTCAGAATAGCTGCCTGGTTTTGTCTCCAGCTTCTAAATGCTCCCCAGAAAAGAATACAAGGACAGAAGGGATTATTTTATCAGACAGTAAATCTAACCAGCCAGGTAAATATTATTTTGCAGAAGTCAGAATTTAAGATTAGATCCCCTGTTTGTCTTTATTTTATGCCCCAAGCTGGTGGCAAAGTGGAAGACTATGATTTCTGCTTTTACTCTGCAGAATCGCTTCAGTTTCTGCTGTTTTAAACAAAACCTTCAAAGGATTTAAAATGTAAAGACTTCGGTTTTAGGCATTCTGGCGTAGCTTTAGAGTCAGCCTGACCTTGCCTCAAAACCTAATTCAGACATTTATTATTCTGTAATCTTGAGCAGGTCACTTGTCATTAACATGCTTCTGATGGCAGCAATATCTCATAGAGTTACTGTAAGGACTGAGTGATCTAATACACAGAAGCAGTCGGAAGTGTACCAGCACTTAGTAATCACATAATGTTGGCTAATAAATGCCCTGTCATATCTCAGTAATTAAACCACACACTCTCTAGGTATGTTTCTTGAGCTTTCAAAAGAAATATAATTATCTACTCTGACCAAACAGCCTCAAAGGATTATCGGAGAATAAGCCAATACAGTTGACCCATGAACAATGCAAGGATTACAGGCTCTGACCCCTACCAGAGTTGAAAATCCACACATAACTTTTGACTGGCCCAAAACTTTACTAATAGCCTACTGTTGACCAGAAGCTTTACTGATAGCCAATTAATACATATTTTGCATCTAATCAAGTTAGATACACTCCCTCTACTGTCTTAATCTACTTGAAAATAAAAATTAAAAATATGGGAAGGTTTTTTCCCTTTTAAGCAGACTACAGAAATGGAAAATTATTTTTTTTAAATACAGCTTTGGCAAAAACAAAACGCTTATCATTTGGGATGTTGTCCTTTATCAAAACAACGTCTGTATGTATAAGACAATATAAACCAAAATCAATGTATGTAGTGGTAAGTACAGCAGGACAATGAGACTAACAGTTAAGAGGCAAGCACGGAAACAGATAGGGGCAGATCGACTCCCGCTATCTTCATTCCACTCGGCTATCTCCTTTCAGAGATGCAAGTGCTGTTAACCTTGTTGTGTCAGTATTTCCACTGCAGAATTTAAAACAAAATTTTTTTCTAATTAGTGAAGTTGCAGGTCACCATTCAGAAACTACTCTCAACTCTAAATAAAGATATTTTAGCCAACAACTAGTTCATCCTTCTTAAAGTTCATGTTCTTAATAACAAGCTAAGTATAATCATAAACTCAGAAGTCCACATAAAAGGTCTGGGAATGATCATTTTATAAAGTTATATAATAGGCAAAACTAATCCATACTGACCAGATCAGTGATTTGCTAGGGTAAAGGGGACAATTGACTGGAAAAGAGCATTAGGAACCTTTTTTGGGGCAATGGAAATATTCTATATCTTGAATGAGGTAATGGTTTTTTATAAATGTACACATCTATCAAATTATACTAGGTTACTTCTGTTACACACAAATATCTTAAAGATGATTTTAAAAGTATACACACACAATTTAGGCTTTTAGAAATAAAAAGTATACACACACAATTTAGTCATTTTGCAAATGACTATAACACAACATTCAAATATTCTAAATACAAGTAGGCACCAAAACTGAACACAATACAAATTTAATAAGATACTGGTCAGTAAAGTCCTCTATCTAGACTTCAGTTTAAATACCTTGTTTATTCTTAAAATCTTAATCTTAGGCATAAATTTCCTGATGGGCTTGTTTTTACATATTAAAACCCCAACAAAATGTTCTTTTCTCTAGCCTATTATAGATGGTTTAATTAGCAGAAATAAGTCACTTAGAACTATATGCCATGATTTAATAATTTTTTCACTAATGAGGAATAATAAATGATTTCCTGAATTATCTGATCTAAAATTTTAAAGCAAATCACTTAAACCTTAATAACAAAAGAACAGGTAAAACAAAATGCATATTTTAAGGTCATCAACCAGTATCCTAAATAAAGTTAGAATCTGAAACATATTGTAAACAATTATACTGGGTTGAATTTAATCTAGAAAAATATTTCCAACCAATTAAAGCCAAAGCTAGAAAAATGCCTAAAAATAAACGTAATAGTCCTGAAATCATTATTAGGTTTCAAGAGCCAAATGTCTTATTGGGCATATAACACTGCTTTCCGACAATTTTATTAATCCCTTGATGACAAAACTTCCCTTTCTCCCTTCATGGCTAGCTTTTGCTTTTTGTGTACACTTTAAACCACTTTACCAAGTGTGTCAGTGGGAAATCCAAGGCAAGACAGAATGTCAATTACTTTTAAGTACGTACATTTTGGGCATGCAGTATAACAATGTGGCCTGCTGAAGGAGGGGGCCTAGAGAAAACTTTTTTCCTCCAGAGGAAAAGAGAAAGGACAGGAAGCACAAAATGAGGAAACTTAATTAATGACCCAGTGACTACTAGCAAAACTATGTACTTAGTCATACGATATTTTTTCCCAAAACATTAAGGGTTATAATTGTTGATTTTAGCCCGATACTAAAATGTCTCTTGTGAGGAAGAAAGAAAGTAGGCAACTCAACTAACCGTACAAAAAGGCAATAATTTCTTTGTATTCTTAAAGACAAATAATATTGTGTACATCTACTTGTTAGATTCCACAACCAATAGCATTTTTTTGTTAAAATTCCCTTTTCCCTTAATATATTATATATTTTTAAATTAATAGTTGACAGAATTTCCAGACAGGTTCTGGTAAAACTGCCATGTATCATAAGGGGGGGGGGGGGGGGCAGAAGACTATCTTAACCATTCAACATAATTCCAACTCCTATGCCTATTTCTTTTCCTTGACAGGCAATAAACTGAATGAGGTCAGAGAGCATATAATCTTGTTTTTACCACTCCATCCACAAGGCTACATGCCTAGTAAACAGGCAGCATCATTAGGTAAATGTTTATTGTGTTAATAAGCCTAAACCAAGTCCCATAAAAGAAACAAGCAAAGATATAAAAGAGGAAGATGTTTCAAGGCAGAGGAAATGCTTCAGAGAGCTCCTACCTGCTTAAAATTCAAACTTAATTAGAACACATAGAAGTTCTTTTGCTCAGTAGTTAAGAGTCAGCCCTGGAAGGGTCTCAGGTTCCAGTCCAGAGCACATACCTAGGTTGCCGGCTAGAAGCCTGGAGGCAACTAATCAACCAATCAATGTGTCTCTCTCTCATCCATGTTTATCCCTGTCTTGACTCCTCCCTTCCACTCTCTCTAAACAGCAATGGGATAAAAAACATCCTCAGAGAGATCACCCAAAGGACTGTATGCATGAAGCCCAACCAATGGACACAGACACCAGGAGAGTGAGGGCATGAGTGGGGGTGGGAGGGCATTACACATATGTAATACCTTAATTAAAAAATAATAAAATAAAGAGATGCAAATGGATTTAAAGCTATTTTTAAGAAATGTCTTCCTTGGTAATATTTCCTAATTAAGATTTTTGGGTGTATACTTTCACACAATGTTATTGTTATTCATAATATATGTTTGTAATAAAAATGCATTTCTAAAATAAAAAGATGATAAAAATATATATCCTCGAAAAAAAAAAATATATATATATATATATAAAACCAACTTAGCGATGCTTGCTTAACATCATGAACTTATTTTTCAGTACATTAAGAAGTAAAACCTGTCAAAACCGATGTGGCTCAGTGGATAGAGCGTTGGCCTGTGGACCAAAAGGTTCCAGGTTCGATTCTAGTCAAGGGCATGTACCTTGGTTGTGGGCGCATCCCCAGTAGGAGGTGTGCAAGAGGCAGCTGATGGATGATTCTCTCTCATCGATGTTTCTAACTCTCTATCCCTCTCTCTTCCTCTCTATAAAAAATCAATGAAATATATTTTTTTTAAAAAAGTAAAACCTTATTCTGGCATCCATTGGGAGATTAGTGTAAGAAAGAAATATATCTGTAAAGTTCTAAACAGCACAAGTATGTATCATGCTCCTAACACTCTCCTTCCAGGAACATCTCATACCAAGTAACACTAGCAATTACTAATTACTAATCTTTTCTATCTAAACACAAACTCTGAATTAGCAATGTAAGACACTGAATGATTTCAGATGAGCAAAAGTATTTTATAATTTCAAGATAAATAAGCAAATTCCTACTAGTATGTCAAATGATCTCTTGACAGTTATTCAACTCCCATTTAATCCATTAGCAAATACTGTCTAACTCATAAAAATATTCAAGCTACACAAAAATCTTATTTATCCATATATATATCACGGACAAAATATGTCAATTTACCTATAGAGTGACTTTTTACCAAGACATAAAAGCTATAAAAGGGAAGCAAAAAAAACAAACAACAGGTATTAAGTAAATGCATAATATTTTTATAACCTTCTATCATTTACCTAGTAGTATTCAATAAAATAAGAATTATTTGACGCCTTTTGTCAATATTTAAATACTAGCTCTATTGAATAATGCCAAATTTGACATGAAGACTCGTCCAGTGAAGTAAAGGTCTGGTGAACAAAGATATCCAATTCAGCAGGTGAAAATTAGATAAAAATTACATGCTGCTTACAGTCTGCTAGGTATGGGCTGCTACTTTCAATGCAAATCCCAGTACAATTTTTAAAATATTACATGAAGGATCTTTTCTTGATTAATGAGGAGTGAAGAGAATAATATCACTGAGAAAAGAAAACTGAAGTCTGTAATCCTAAACAATGACCCAATATAAGAGATACCTTTGGCCACACAATTTTATTTAAGAAAAAAAAACTTAAACCTTAAACCTCCTTCTATGTGTTCTTACTACTACCTTTATATGAAAAAAAAAAAAAGTCACTTAGTATCACCTTTTCACTTCTAATGTTAAAACGGATTTTTAAGAGGCTAGTCCTATTGCTACAGATTTTAATGAATAGCAGCTGGTGGAAGCCACCACAAAACCCTTTACTAAAGGTGTTGGGATATTACAGAACAAGAACAGAATAATCCATAATTAAAGAGTGACATCATATCGTGGCTCCAGAGGCCAGTGGAACAGTTCCAGCTATCCATTGTAAGCTTAGTGACCAACTGGTAAAGCCGTACGTAGATCCAGGGTGCTGTTTACAATCTATAATAAAAGCATAATATGCTAATTAGACCGCCCTTCAGGATGAAGCCAGGGGTGCAAGGGCCAAGCCCCTTGCATGAATTTCCTGCACTGGGCCTCTAGTCCTATTATAAAGGCTAACCATTTCTCTTTTTTTAATATATTTTATTGATTTTTTACAGAGAGTAAGGAAGAGAGAGGGATAGAGTTAGAAACATCGATCAGCTGCCTCTTGCACACTCCCTACTGGGGATGTGCCCACAACCAAGGCACATGCCCCTGACCGGAATCAAACCCGGGACCCTTCAGCCCACAGGCTGATGCTCTATCCACTGAGCCAAACCGGTTAGGGCTAAACATTTAATTAACAAAATCCCTCCATAAATCATTAGAACATGGAAACTGGCTAAGTCAGGACAGCTGCTGCAAAAGGCAAATTTTTAATAGATTAAAAAATGTAAAAACACCTCACCAAAAAAGATAAATGAATCGCAGTAAGCATATCAAAAGATAATCATCATTAACCACCTGGAAATCACAAAATAACATCATGCTAGCATAATACCACAGACCCACAAGAATAACTAAAGTTAATAAAGACTGACGACGCCAAGTGTTAACAAGTACGCGGAGCCCCTGGCATTCTCCTCCATCGCTAATGGGAATGTAAAATAATATAGCCACTTGGAAAAGTAGTTTGGCAGCTTTTCATCAAGTATCAAGCATGCATTTACTATACAACCCTGCAATTTCCACACCTGAGTATTTAACCAAGAGAAATGAGAACACATACCCATACAAAGACCTGTGTAAATTCACAGGAGCTTTATTCGTAACAGCCACTAACTAGCAATTAAACAGAACAATCTACTACTTTTTTTAAAATGTATTTTTCTTGATTATGGAGAGTAAGGAAGAGAGAGAGGGAGAGATATAGAAGCATCAATGATGAGAGAGAATCATTGATCAGCTGCCTCCTGCACGCCCTACTGGGGACTGAGCCCCATGGGCACCTGAACAAAATTGAAACCGGGACCCTTCAGTCCGCAGGCTGATGCTCTATCCACTGAGCCAAACCGGCAAGGGCTCTACTAATACTTTTAACAACAGGCATCAATCTCTAAGCATTGTACTAAATGAAAGAAGGAAGAAACAAAATAGTACATATTGTATGATTCCATTTTTGTAACATTCTGGGGGGGAGGGGTGAAAAATAATAATTACAATTATCAGTACCCACCAGAGGCAGGGATGGAGGAAGGAAAGTGATCACAAAGGGACAGGAGGGAATTTCTGGGGTGATAAAATGGAGTTGGTTATATGACTTTATACATTTATAAAAACTCATACTTTATGGTTAAAAATGGATGGATTGTGTTTTGTACAAATTATACTTCAATTAAGCTGATATTTTCCCCCATATGACAGCAAAAAAAGTTACATACCTGTGCTCTGGGTGAGGCAAGTTTTACTTCCCCTAACTCCTACAGAGGAGGAGCTAAGAAGTTAGTTAATGGCCTGCCCAGCACCAAACCATCGGTGTCTGGAGGAACCATGTTTTGGAATACAGACCATTTCACTGTAAATCTAAACCCAGAATGAATGCTTTAGGTTACCACGAAGATCTGTACAATGAAGATGCTTTTTGATGGAGATCCATGAACAGCTTTTAACCCACGGTAAAGCCTTAAAGGAAGTTTCTACTTGCCTAGGGCAAGCCAGCTAAAACAGATTAGGCTAAAAGTTGGCTAGTGTTGCATGGACATCTCAAACTTTGCTTACCACATTCCTGCCAAGGGTCAAGTTTACTTTGGGACTGGATATATATGGAGAGAGAGACAGAAACATCAATGATGAGAGAGAATCACTGATTGGCTGTCTCTTGCATGCCCCATACTGGGTATTGAGCCCGCAACCCGGGCATGTGCCCTTGACCAGAATGGAACCAGGGACCCTTCAGTCCGTAGACTGATGCTCTAGCCCCGTGGTCGGCAAATTGCGGCTCTTTGGCCCCTTGAGTGTGGCTCTTCCACAAAATACCACAGCCTGGGTGAGTCTATCCTGAAGAAGTGGTGTTAGAAGAAGTTTAAAAAATGTGGCTCTCAAAAGAAATGTTAATTGTTGTACTGTTGCTATTTGGCACTGCTGACTAATGAAGTTTGCCGACCACTGCTCTAGCCACTGAGCCAAACTGGCTAGGGCTGGGACTGGAATATTTTCAAATTCATGTTCAATGTAGTTCCTACTCATTAATCCCATTCATCAAAGGCTTTCAAAACAACACTCCTGGAAGTTTGAGTGCTCATTTTTATCCTCGCCTAATGTGTTACACTCAAGTAATTAGGGTCAAGTAATAAGAGAGCAGATTTTGCAAGACAACGTAATGCCAACAGCTTAAGCAAGATAAGAAAGCTGATCCTTACTCACCACATCAGCCTTAACCTCGGCCTAAAGAAAACAAATCAAGACTTTTCTGCATCTCTATCACGACTTCTCAGGAGCCCATCATCACCTGAGCCAGATGCAGGCAGCTCACGGAACCTACAATATTAGCGGCTCCGTAAAGCTTACCATATGTGCCTCACCTGTTCGCTTCCTCTTTGTCCTACTTTCCCCTCCCTTTTCCTCCTCCCTCTTTCTGATCCTTTTATAAGGTCACCACGTTCACTGTCAGAATCTAAAGAGGGTATTTGTGACTAATCAGCGACATTATGACCATAATACGACTTTAGTTCTTTGCCCTTCTCCTGATTTGTGGTGATCATCTCTTTAAAGGGAACTCCTACACTGTTCAGGTGTACACTGTACAGGTGTAAACGGTTGGAAAAGAACATTGATCCATCCTTTACCCATCACAAACACTTTTCCCTTTAAGCAAAGGCCGCTGAAAATGGACGATACTTTATTATTTTCACACCACTGATTCTGAAGATTAATTCATATATGAAGCCAGTTCACCTATGTATATTAAATGTTTATCCTGAGATTAAAGCTCAAACTATCTTTAAATACTTAGAGTCAGTGTAGGAACAGTGATAGGTAAGAGCATTAGATATGTCACAATTCTCAATTGTAAGCGAAAGAAACCCAAGCCAGCCCAGACTCAGAAGTGACTGCTCACAGAGGATCCCGAGGTGGCGCACAGGAACAAAGAGTGAGCTTCAGGCAGCAGGCCTCAAAGGCTCAGTGCCACCGGATCCGTCCTTTATCTCCTGCTCTTTCCTCACTGGCCTCATTCCCTCCCCGCAGACAGGCCGCCTGACTCTGCTAGAGGCGCCCCGGCTTCACAACCCAGGAGAGCGGACCGCTTTCCCCGCAGTCTGTACCGGACCAGAGAAGACGCCTGTGGCCCGTTCTGTGGAAGGCCACTCAGCACCGTGGTGGGAGGTGCGAGATGGGCCAGGCCTGGCGCACACGGTTAGGAACCCTTAAGCAACCAGAAAATGAGGAATGAGAAATCATGATGAATAAATGAAAATGTACTTGCCACTATCTGTAATTTATTTCGATTCCATGAATTAAATGCAAGGGCCTCAAAAACAAAACCCAGTGAATACTCTATTCCTTTCACTAGAACTATAAATTAAGTGTTGGAGAGTTCCTACTGTTCAAAAAGATCTGATTTAAGCATACAATCTAGAAATTAATTATCCTCCAGATATAATTCAAAATGTAAAAAATAAGAAAAGCTAACCTCTGGCACTGAACCACTGACCTAAAATTGAAGGACTTTTCTAAACTCACAGGGGAAAAGAGGAAAAGGTTAATTTAGTGGGCTTGTATATATGATAGTTTAGCTAAAAACAGAGCAATCTCATTTTGAAAATTCACTCAGTAATTTCACAAATCTGAAACCAAAGATTAAAATGAAACTTGTTGGTGGGTATAAAATCACCACAGCAATGGCTAAGATTCACACAGCACCAAAGGAGCTAAATATCTCTGGAGAAAAGCTTCTTTCTTAAAAGATTTTTTTATTTTTTTAAAGAAATCTGAAATTTCCTACCATATCTAAGTTTTAAATTACTTTGTTTCAGAGCTAATCATTTCAAAACAATTAAGTGTTACAAATCAAACCCAGCAACCCCAGTGTCGTTGCTGATCCATCGCTCAGTTTGACTGATGCAGCTTGCTACCAACTAGTTTTTATCTTTTCAGTACTTCCAGTCCCATGCAAGCTGTTTCTGTTCTGCATAACTGCAAGTACACTCAGAACACAATTCAAACAACTCACCCAAATTTAGTACGACCTGGGTACCATGTAAGACATAGAAAAAGGCTCACTTTCTACTAATTTCTTATATTTCAAGCTTAATCGGAGAAAAATGACACTATTTGTTAACAAGGAGCAAATGTATAGTTATCCTATATAATAAAAGGCTAATATGCAAATCAACCGAACGCCGGAACAACTGGTTGCTATGATGCGCACTGACCACCAGGGGCAGACATTGAATGCAGGAACTGCCCCCCTGGTGGTCAGTGCACTCCCCCAGGGAAAGCGCCACTCAGCCAGAAGCCAGCCTCATGGCTGGTGAGCACAGCAGCAGTGGGGGGAACCACTTCTGCCTCTGTGGCAGCACGAAGGATGTCCAACTGCCGGCTTTGGCCCATTCCGAGAAGTGGGCCTAAGCTGGCAGTTGGACATCCCCTGAAGGCCCCCAGACTTCAAGAGGGCACAGGCTGGGCTGAGGGCCCCCCCAAGTGCACACATTTTGTGCACCAGGCTGGCAAGGCTCAGTAGTTGAGTGTTGACCTTTGAACCAGAAGGTCATGGTTTGATTCCTGGTCAGGACACATGCCCAGTAGGAGGAAGCCAATCAATGATTCTCTCTCATCATTGATATTTCTGTCTCTCTCCCTCTCCCTTCCTCTCTGAAATAAAAAATATTATTTTTAAAAAGAAATAAACTTAACTTTTGAGAAGCACATTCTGGATAAAGCTCTTATTAAATGACAGCACTTTTCATTCCTAAATACGCTTGAAAGACTACAGCAAATAGCTAAAAGCAATCTTCCACGATATTCAATCGGAAAGAACTATCGTGTTCAACAATTTTTGTTGAGAAATAGAAAGTACTACAATAATAAAAAGTGGGTCAATCCATCCCTGTGCCATATTCACTTATCTATGAAAAAAATTTAGATTATTCAAGTGTTTTCTTATCTGAGATAACCTTCAACAACATGAAAAGGGCAAACTATTTCTACAGAGAGTCAACATTAAGTGATCTTTGGTAGTGATTATAAAAGATTAATCTGCCACCTAGAACAACTTAAGGCTACAAAATGGAATTCAGAAATGGAACAGCAATCACTCTAATGCCCAAAAACAGAGTTAATACTACTTATTTCACAGTTCTGAAACCAAGCCCCCCTTTGTATAATTTTTACTCCCAAAATGTGCAATGCGAGTAGGCAAAGGGTCTGTTCTTCAAAACTGAACTGATTCTGGTCTTGCTTTGGTTTTTCTGGTTTATTCAAGTAGGAAACAGTAGCTACAGTGTCTGACATGAACTTGATACTTGTGCTTACTACTGAGCTAAGTATATTCCCTGAGCTCTAGAAAACTGATACAGCATTGAGCTTCTTGAGTTAACCCTTAGTCACTACAAGACTATTCTCATTCGGGCCCAAGAAGGAAACACACTGCAGCCCCACAAAAATAACCACTCTTCCAAATCTCACCTTGTTTCCCACCCCAAGTTTTACAAGAGCGATTAGGAAAAACACCCACCATCACCACCACCACCACAGCTGCATACTACCATGGAAGCCTTCCTACCATCATTCCCAGGAGGTACTGGAGATCTCATCTTGATTTCTTGGCTGCCTTTCCCTTGATGTAATCATAGCATGAGGCTTTGAAATAGGACCCGGGATAGACCACTGCCTTCAGAGCGTCTACCATTACTCCCGGTGAGTCAGCTTCTGGACGGCTGCCAATGGGCTTTTTGTTGAGTTTATCATGGAACCATATTTTCTGTCGAGTTGAAATGATGGCCAAAACACTGCATTTCAAAAGAGTCCCTCAAAGTCTTTATCAAAGCCACTCACATGCTTTATGAAAGAAGGGGTTTTGCGTAGTATCATGTTAAAAGATTCTCTGATGTGCAAGAACCCAAAAAATGTCCCGTAAAATCTGCTGATAATTTTGCTTAAGTAGAGTTTATGCTAATATGTACATTTAAAAGCTTTTTATTATGTCCTTAAGGGAGGAAAAGGTATTTTCTGTATCAGGTAAATGAATTGAAGAAGTTTGAAGTTAACAAAAACATAAGATATCCAAGAATTCTATGAAGCTACACGGAATATCTCTGGAGAGAAAAATATTTTCCACTGTACCTTTTTAGAGGAGCCCACTAATAAAGTTTTTTTTACTATTCTTTGTTTTGAGAAGGTAAAACACTGCTGGGAATGGAGAAGGGGCATGTGTCGTACAATTACAGTAGTTCCACAAAGCAGAAAGGGGAAAGCTCCTAATAAAACAAAGCAAAATAATGGCCAGGAATAATGCTCTTAGGGTATGCAAAGAAAAATAAGTATTCATGTGCGGCATTCTCCTTTCGAAGACACCAAAGTTGTTCCTATAAACGTTAAGACTGACATGGGAACGAATGTTCAACATGAATCTGGACTTTGAGATGTGAAAACCTGTTTCAGGTTGGAGAGTAGGACATAGAATGACTTTTAAAAAGGTAACTTACAGATTTACAGGTTGAGAAATCTATCATCATTAAAATATGCTCATGTATGCTCTTAGTGTATAGATTTAAAGCATACACCAAAAACCCATAAAAGTTGCTTTAATATCCAAAGAGGAAAAGGTGTAAGTACATAATTACTACAAATTCAAAACACTGAATATATAAAACATATAATTCTACAGAGCAGCTATATTAAAGGGAAAGTATTCCCTAACAAGTAAATTCAAACAAGTTGCATTTAATTTAGAATGCTTAAAAGAACAGTATCTTATGCCAAGAATACATTATCCACATACAAGATCCAAGCACCAAATGGCATAATCCTCTAATTTATAATTCAGAATTCCCCAACTCTTAAGAGTTATACACATGGTGGAAGTGCTCAAGAAGTATTCAATAGTCTATGAATCTCCGTTACTTACACTAAGGTATGCGCTGATAAGTTCCTCTATTATTCTGTGTAGCCACTGAAAATGGAAAATGTATAAGCTCCTTACTGCTTATGTAACAAACAGCTCTAAGAACCATATGTAAGAAAGAGAGCAACAACTTGGTGTCGTTTAAATCTTGGTACACCATCTGTGACGGTGGTTTAAAAATGCACCTCCAGCACTGATCCTTCTTTCTCAGTCTCGCCCTATAAAGCTCCAACTAACATATTTGTACTTAGATATCCAACTGCTTTCATGTTTAAAAGACAGAAACACACAAACACACACACACTTAGGCATCCTTCTGCCAAAATCCAACTCCCCTTGCATTAACCTTTTTCAGCTCTAACACTCACCCTGTGGGAAGAGGCAGGTGCCGCTGTGTTATCACTCCATTAGTAACAGAAGCAGTAACTGCTACTAGTATAATGGTACAGGGAGTGCTGACTAATGGCTAGCTACGGTAATAAGCACTTGGTGAATCCTCACAAAAGCCCCAAGAGGCACATAGTTATCCCCATTTTAAAGCTGAGAAATCGGAGGCACAGAGAAATACAACCATTTGCCTAAGATCACAGGGAGGTATCAATCATACTAGCGGCAGAGCCACTATTCAAACCCAAGCCTTGTTGTTGTTGTTAATCCTCACCCAAGGACCGTTTTCCCCACTGATTGTTTAGAGTGGAAGGGAGAGGGAAGAGAGATGTGAGAGAGGCACATCCATCGGTTGCCTCCCACATATGCCCCACCAGGGCCGGTGATCCAACCTGCTCCAAGGTTCGTGGCCTTGACCCCATAACCTTTCAGTCCAATGGCCAGCACACTAACTGCTGAGCCAAACCAGCCAGGGCTTTTTTAAAATTTGTATGTTTTTATTTATTTCAGGGAGAGGGAGTGAGAGAAACATGGATCAGCTGCCTCCTGCACACCCCCTACTGGGAATAGAGCTGCAATGTGGACACGTGCCCTGACCGGGAATCAAACTGTAACCACCTGGTGGATGGGTTGATGCTCAACCACTGAGCGACACTGGCTGGGCCAAGCATGAGCTCTTAATCACCATACTCAACTGCAGTAGAGGAAAGAGCTTCTAAACTTGACGTCAGAAAATCTAGGTTCAAGTTCTGGTTCAGCTATTCACAAGCAGCCCACCTCAGACAATTTACTCACCTGTAAAGGAGTGATAGCGTGGCCCGCCCTCACTGCTTCACAAGGTAGCAGTAAAAATAAAGCATGCAACTAATAGAACTAATTAACATTTTATTTCTAACACAGGTCCCGTAGTTGCTACCTCCATATTCCCAGGGTTTATTTTGGTAACTCTATCCTGGAATTCTAGACTTCTGTCACAGCACTGTAGTCTCAGGCAAAGTAAAGGGCCTAAAGCTTGTCCATTTCAAGCAGCCACACACGGAAGATGCTACTTTGCAATCCCCATTACTATCAAAATAGGGGATGTTCAGGTCAACATTTCCATGTAAAATAGCTAGACACATAACAGCCTACAAATTAGATTTCCACTTAACAAAACATCACGTTTGAAGTATAATATCTCTTGGTTCTAAGCAATATTCACTTATCAGAATATTTTAACTCAGAAGAAATGTACATTGCTGAACTGTTCTGTACACCTAATATCTAAATCATATGAGACATTAAAATCTGAAGGGCTTAAACTAAGACTCTAGTCTAGACTAAGCCACAGAAATACAAACACCCATCCTATTCTGGAACATGTCAAACCACCTCTGGAGTCCGCTGCGGGGTCAGAATTGGAACCTCAAAACTTGCAAAAACTGCCTGAAATCTCTTTTCCAAAGAAAAGGGTCCCACTTCTTCCTTTTGGCCTTATATTGCTAGAAGAAGCTCATTGCACTGGAAGAGAGGACAATTTCATTCAAGTAGCTAATTAACCATAAACCACAAAACATGACTTAGGCCTTGTTCACAGGAAACTGGCTACTGATGTGAACTCTTCCAGGCCTCTTGGCGGCAGGGAGGAGAGGAAGAGGGAACTGTAGTGCTAATAAACGTGGTTTACTTATAGGCCTTTCATACTTACATAATCTAATTCTGCTCCTTAGAGGAACAAAAGAAAGTCAAGATTTCACAATTCAAAAGCTACTAAAAACATAGTATGGCAGAAACCGGTTTGGCTCAGTGGATAGAGCTTGCGGACTGAAAGGTCCCGGGTTCGATTCCAGTCAAGGGCATGTACATTGGTTGCAGGCACATCCCCGGTAGGGAGTGTGCAGGAGGCAGCTGGTCGATGTTTCTCTCTCATCGATGTTTCTAGCTCTCTTTCTCTCTTCCTTCCTCTCTGTGGAAAATCAATAAAATATATATTTTTTAAAAAACAGTATGAAATTATGCACTAATGTTTTATAACTAAATTTATCCATTGACTTAAGTATGTGTGCCTAAATTTTAAAAAGTTTAATGATTTAGTGTAAGATTATTTATATAACAAATTATTCCCATTCCAGAGTGGGCTTTTGGGGGGTGAAGTTTACTAAGCAATTATCAATGATCTGTGAAAATTACAAGCTTTTCCAGGTCAAGGCACCCTACTTTTTTTAAACCATTAAAAAAAAAATTTTTTTTAATCCATGGGCCTTGGTCATGGCGGCCCAGTGGTCAGAGCATCAGCCAGCACACCTAAGGGTCTGGGGTTCGATTCCCGGTCAAGGGAACATACCTGGATTGCAGGTTCAATTCCCCAGCCCCAGTCTGAGTAAGTTTGGGAGGCAATCAATCTATCACTCCTACTATATCTTTTTTTTTAATCAATGAACTAGGAGGTCATGGTTTGATAGCTCAATTCCCAATGGGGAACGTGCAGGAAGCAACTGATTGATAATTCTCTCTCATCATTGATGCTTTCATTTCTCCCTCTCCTGTTCTCCCTCTGAAACCAATAAAAATATATAATTTTAAAAATCAATTTAAAAAATTCTCAAATGAAAATTAACACAACAAAAAACACACACATGGGCACATACACCGTGTGTGTGCATGTGCGAATGAATGCTTTTCATAGCACCTTATTTGTAGTTATCAAAAACTGAAGACAATTCAAATGAGCTTGAATGAATAAACAAACTGGTATATCCTACAGCACTAGTTAAGTATACAATTCTGCCTATACGTTCCCAAAAGTTCTAGTTTAGCACTTCTTGGTTGGGATTCAGGAATCTGTATTTTAACAGCTCCACCAGTGATTCTCATCATGAGAGAAGTGTGGGAAACACTGTCCTATAGGAACACTGCGTAGCAATAAAAAGTAGTGACTGACACGCAAAATATAGATATCTCAAGTTGTATTATGTTAAATAAAAGAAGCCAGAGTCAAAATGCTACATGGTACATGATTCCGTTTATATGGGATTCCGGGAAAGACAAAATTATAGAACAAAGCAGTAGTTATCAGACACTGAGGCAGTAGAAGGGCTGGAAGAAAATTTTTTGAGGTGATGAAAACAAAACTACTCTCTATATTGATCGTAGCAGTTTCCGTCCGGGCTGGGTAGCTCAGTTAGTTAGCATATCATTCTGATAAGCCAAGGTTGCGAGTTTGATTCCCAGTCAGGGCACATACAAAAGTTAACCGAAGAATTTACAAATGAATGGGACAGTAAATCAGTGTTTGTTTCTCTCTCCCCCTTCTCCCTCTCCCTTATTCTTTCCTTCCCTCCTCTTCTCCCCTCTCCCTCCCCTTCCTTCCTCTCTCTCTCTCCCCCCTTCACCTCTCCTGTCTCTCTCTCTCAAAAAAAAAATCATGTTTCCAAAACTTTCAGAACTGTACTCAAAGAGTTTTACTGTATATAAATTATACTTTAGTTTTAAAAAACGTTAAACCATAGAATCTTAATTACTGGTCTGAAAACAAGGACCATATGCTACTTAAGCAAGAAGCAGAAACATTAACCCTTGTTAGATCTGCTTCCAAGTTTGAAAACTCCCTTCATTTTGCCTAGAAATTTAAACAATATTTGTAAAAGTCTAAATTCCCTTAGGATTAAAAATATTTTTTAAAAGAAAACTACCTACAGCTTTGTGGAGGGAATAAAACCCAGATGTAGATATTAACATCAATCTTTCCCAGGACAATGATGGTCACCACAAATGAAGCTACTCTCCTAATTTGGCTTCAAAAAGCCAAAATTTTACTTCACAAAACCTTTTTAACATTGGTCTAAAATTTATAAGTGCTTCTACTTAATTAGGCATTACAGTAAAATAGTTAAAATACAAGTTCAGGTTCAAGCCATATTCGTTTTGGCTCAGTGGATAGAGCGTTGGCCTGCGGACTGAAAGGTCCCAGGTTCAACTCCAGCCCAGATTGCAGCTTGATCCCCAACGAGGGGCATACAGGAGGCAGCCAATCAACGATTCTCTTTCTCCTTCTCTCTGAAACCAATAAAAATATATTTTTTTAAAAGTTCAGATTCAAGGGGAGGGGGCAGAAGTGGGGGAGGGGTGTGGGATGAGCCTGGGGGGATGAGGACAAATATGTGATACCTTAATCAATAAAGAAATTTAAGAGATAAAGTGTATTCAAATGATTACCATATTTTTTTAAAAAGTTCAGATTCAAGAATTCAAATACCTAGGCAAGTTATTTAACCTCATTTTGCCCAATTGCCACATCAGTAACACTGGAATCATTCTAGCTACCTCTGAGAATCATCCCAGACAATTAAATGAGGTAATACATGTAAATCATCTAGAATAGTGCCTGGCATATTTTTTATGTAAGCCCCAGGACGTTTTAAGCGAATACAAATGAATGATGTTAACAATCACCCACTGTGTGTCCTTGGACAAATCATTTTACCTCTGTATACCGTAATTCTGCTCTGTGAGGTAAAGGCCTACATTCAATGGCCTAAAGGCCCAACTGGTAGTGATACTATTCCATGTTCCCGTAATTTTACCTGAATTGCACCTAATCACCCTGCAAAGATTAGGTATTATCCTTTTATATAGGAAAATCTGATACCGAAATAAATTAAACTTGCCCAAAGATAGAGTAATGTGAAGGCATAGCCCAGATGGAGGTATGGTATTCTGAGATTCCTCAAAACTGTTCTCGCCAAAAATGTTAGTCCTCCATCAACTCCTTCCTTCCCTTCTGACAGACACAGGCACGACAGACCAGAAAAGCTCTCCACGTTATTCATTTTTAAAATTCATTAAGCTATACAGCACGTTTGTTTTATGCACCCTTCTATGTGGTCATTTTATATCGTGACTTCAAAAGGTACAATGGCCCGGCCAGTGTGGTTCAGTGGTTGCGCATCAGCCCGTGAACCAAGAGGCTGCTTGTTCGCTCCCAAGTCAGGGCGTGCCCGGGTGGCTGGCTCAGCCCCCCGTAAGGGGCATGCCCGGAGCCAGCCAATGGGTGTCTCTCATCATTGACGTTTCTACCCCTCTATCCCTCTCCCTTCCTCTCTGAAAACCAATAAAAACGTTCATTCACACTGGATGGCTAATGTGTTGACTGTTGTCACTTTTCATTTGGCAACCTAAGGGAAAACAAGGCAGTGTTTTGCATGTTTTGAAATTTCCTGTGGCGCACTGGTTAAAAATCACTAAGGTACCATATATATTTGAAACGCAGTAATATACACACAGATTCGTAGGATGAATTTAAGAGCATAAGCTAAGAAATATAAATAACCTCTGGATAATGGAAATAATATTTAAGAGTACAAAGGGGTTCAATTGTGTATTTTAACATTTTTATTTGTTGACTTTACAGAGGAAGGAATATGAAGCAGAAAATAGTCACACTATTCCACCAGCCAGAAATTTATCACTATCAATATTTCCATTCCTGTCTTTCCAAGGTCCCTCTTAGGTATCGAAGTATAACTTCACTTACTACACGGAATTTTAAGCACAGCAAAACAAAAGGGACATAACATACTAATTCTTTGAAAAACTAATTCTCTTCAGAATGTTCACAGTAAGCCAAAGCCATGTGCACAGGGAACTGGAGAATGACACGAGTGAAAGAAATCATACACGCTCCTTTTCATTCCTCCACGGCAAACTGGTGTCCATGTTTCAAGAATCATTATGTACCCAAAGACTAATGAGTATGTTTCTTTTAAGTGGCAGTCTAGTCTCCTACATAAATAAATAATACACACACATATATACACAGACTTGCCAGTAGGAGGGACACACATAGTAAAAGTAATTATTATATCAAGACTGATTTTTTGTCACCCGGAAACTATCATTAACAGAAAGTAAAAGGATATCTTGAAAGGCTAAACTGAATGACCTCTGCCACAAAAAACATTTCCTGTGCACATCAGATGAAGGAACAATCTACAAAATTTGGTGAGTGTTGGTTTTACAATGCTATAACTTATTTACAGACATAAATAAATATGTAAGAGCTGAAACAGCCCATCAATATTGATAGCTTGCTCTATACCAGACAGTAATTAAGTGCTGGGAAGGGAAGGAGAAGAGCCAGCAGTACCTACTTCTGCCGTGTTTACAATCTCTCTTTAAATATTATGTCAAACATTAGGCATGTGGCCCCCAAAGGAGTCACAACATCTCAAATCTTCATGAGGTTCTAAAAAGATGTAATTGGTGTGGCTCAGTGGATAGAGCGTCGGCCTGCGGACTGAAAGGTCCCAGGTTCGATTCCGGTCAGGGGCATGTACATTGGTTGCGGGCACATCCCCAGTAGAGGGTGTGCAGGAGGCAGCTGGGCGATGTTTCTCTCTCATCGATGTTTCTAACTCTCTATCCCTTTCCCTTCCTCTCTGTAAAAAAAATCAATGAAATGTGTTTTTAAAAATAAATAAATAAATAAATAAATAAAAAGATGTGGGGAAAACTTATAGCACAGCCACTGCCCGACAGGCTGCAGACCCGGGCCTCCCAGCGTCAGGGAACAGCCAGCCGCTCTGTGTATCCGTGCATCTTTCAGGAAGTTTCTAGTTTTCCTCAGATTCTTGAAAAGATTGAAGTTCTAAGACTGGCTTTCAAAACATTTTGACCATACCTAGAGTAAAAAATACACATCTTGACCTTGTCAAAAAAAAATTATAAATCATGCAACTTAAAGTTAAAAGGGACCCTGGACTCTTTTCCAAAGCCCGGTACATAGCAATCATCTTCAGTACAAAGTACTTTAACTGGCAAGAAATTTCTTTAACTGGCAAAAAATAGTCAGTTGGATTGCTCTTTTTCAATATCTTTCTCTGACAATGACCCAAAGAAATAACTAAAATTAAGTCCCCTAAGATGGGAGAAGAAATGGAGACATTTTTCTAGTGCAAAAGCACCATTTCCTGATTCCATAACCTGCAGGTGGAGGTAGGGCAAATCAAAAGCAACTTATTCACACTTAAGAAAAAAAGTTACCTTTTAATCTAAGATTCATCCTGGCAAGTTTGGCCTGAGAAACCATTTTTTAAAAGTTAAAGGCTCGGGCTCTTCCCAATGGAGTTAGAGTGACGGGTTAATAGTGGTTCTCGGCAAGCGAGGGAGAGCAAGTAGCAATTACTCATTCCTTTACTCAGTGTCTAACACTTAGGCTCTTAGAAAATAAGGATATGTTATAACTAAACTGCTTTCCATGGAGTATAGGCATTTTAAAATATACTCTAGGCCGGACTGAATAGCTCAGCTGGTTGGAATCATCCCAATATGCCGAGGTTACGGGTCCCACCCAGTCAGAGGCCCATACAAGAAGCACCAATGAACACATGAATAAGGGACCACCACATCCATGTTTCTCTCCTCTCTCTAAAGAAATTAAATATCTCTATGGTGTATAGCAGCTCTTCACATTTAAGAGAAATACACTTACTTAGAATGTTTCCTACCCTATTATTTGCCCTTTTCTAAGTTCAGTCACCTCAACAATGACAAAAGGTATCAGACTGTTTTATGAGCAAGGTTTATATGTTGCCTTCACTGTAGACATGACTCTCAACAGCATGGGACACTTTAAAGACAGACTATCAGAATCCAACTAGGCTGGGCCATTTGCAGAGCTATGGAAATGCCCCCAAAAAATCATCCATGAAAGCCCAACATAAATCGTAAGAGCCTAAAGCCATGACATCCACAGCAGATATAACACACCTCAAGGAGCACCCAAGAAGCTCCAATGGAATAAAGGAGAAAAATGTTTTTTAGCTTTATTTTTAATTCTCACCCTTGTTAATTTTTTTGGCGGGAGGGGTGTATTTTATAAGGTTCACAATAACCAGTTACTATACATATTGTTGGTCAATTAAATAAGTACTTAAAGATTGAGGATTAATGCTCAAAAAAAATTTCTTACTGTTGGGATGAACCATCAAAAAGTTTAGAGACCACTAAAGTTCTCCGTGTCACCACACTTTCATTTTACCTGCCCCATCCACAGAGTTAAGCTGTAAAACCTGATGTCAAACAAAAGAACCAACTATTTTAAGCTCCCACCGCCAAGCTAAAAGATGACAGATCATTATCAAGAACATGTGGAGTTGGACATTAGTATGCTGTTGGTGGACCTTTAAAATAAACATCTATTTTAAAATACACACCCTTTGACGATAAGCCCACTTTAAATATTTAGCCTAAGGAAATAGCATAATTGTGTAAAAAAAAGTCCAAACCAATTCATCACAGCCCAGTTTAAAGAAAACAAAACTGAAAATGTCCATTAACAGGGAGCTGCTATAAACTATGATGCATCCATAGTACAGAACACTACATACCCATCATGGGAACATCTATTTGACATGGAAAGTTGTTGTGTATTTCAGTAGATAATGTATGAGAGAGAAAAAAAATTATGAAATTATTACATCTAAGTGTGATTATGGATTACCTCTACTTTTTTAATTCTCCTGGGTTATCTCAATTCTTGGTTTTTTGTAGTTTTTTTTTCAATTTCCATACTGAATATGTACTGTAGCTTTTATGAAATAACAGTTTCTAAAATTTGAAATTTAAATGGGATTAAGTTAAAATTCCGTACTGTTGCCCTAGGGTGCTTCCAAAAGAAAACGTTTTCCTTATCTTTATACCAATTCTTTCCAAATGTAAAATTAATCAATATACTTATAATTCCTTACATTTTGTCAGATTACCAATCGATGGATAATTCAGATGACTAAATGAATTTATATTTCTCTTCTGCAACTATAAGAGCATTAGCTACGAAATAAATTACATTTAGAACCCAGAGAAATAAGTCAGGAAAGTGTGCCACATGCTCCTCTCTCTATGAAATCAGTCTAAGCATCAGGTAAGACAGACAGGCCGTAGCAGCCCCACGCCTGGACATACAGGATGATCTGTAGTGTCGGCAACGAGACAACATCTAAAGCCAAGATTGAGTAAGAACATCAGCGGAAGTTTATGTCTTACCTGTGTTCATTAGATCAACAATTTATAACAAAGTTATGAGATATTTCACCTTTAAAAGAATACTGTAGCTTTAATTTAACCCTACTTCACAATTTCCTTATAGTTTTCATTTGTCGTATGCCTGATAGACAGTCATCGTAACCATAAAGTCTAGGTACCTTGCCCTTAAGCAACTGCTTCAAAGTCTTACCACAACTCAAGAAAAATAGTTTTTACCTTGCAACACAGTAAATATGTAATCATATATTTAAAAAATAAACAAGTTTCCCAAATCAATACATACTTTCACCACCTGCAATGTGCTGACATTTCTTTTTTTTTTAATGTTTTATTTTATTTTATTTTTGCTTATTAATCTGTGAGAGAGGAAAAATAACTTCAGTCGGTTGCTCCTGTATGGGCCTCTGACTAGGGGTGAATCCAAAACCTGGGTATGTGCCCGGACCAGGATCTGAATCCACCACCTCTTGGTGAAGGAGACAACACTCCCACCAACTGAGCCACACCGGCCAGGGCTTCGTGCTTTCTTAAATCACCATATTTAAACCACCTGCCATTTAGAAAAGACAGCACTACAGCTTTACACAGAATGTACTAAATTCCTTGACTACCACCCTCCACCACAGTTCCATTATAACAAAATGAGTGAAATCCAGCAAGTCTATTCCAAGAACAAAAGCTGGCACAAATGTGAGACAGCCCGATCTTTCTGAGGCCCCGCGACGCTGTGCTGCTCCTATTGGCAGACGGGGCACAAGCGCTGGGAGGTTTCTCCAGGCAAAGCAGACACAGAAATCTTTTGTTGTCCTATCGGTTACATTCGTAAACTCTGCACTTGAGAAGGCCCAGCAAGTTTACCATCGCTCCACAGACTAACGCTTCCAAGCAGATAAAAGAGGGTCCTCCCACAGTAAGATGCTAACATCATCCCCTTACGTTTTCAGATTGCTTCCCATCATTTCATTTGATCCTCCTGACCCCGAGAAGTCGGTGTTCCTCCATTTACTAACCAGGAACTGAAGCTCAAAGGCCTTCCTGGCTTGCTGGTAGCAGCACAGCTAACCAGCACAGCCTGCTCTTGAACCCAGGATTTGCTGATTTATCCACTCTCACGCTACTACCATTTTCATTTTGAACATCTGATACCAAAGTGATGATGAAAGCATGATACCAATATTGATATCAGAAAATTAAGATTAAAAACAGTCATGAGTGTTAACAATTTCAGTAGCCTCTTGATTTACTGGGAATCCTAGTTCAAGTCAATACAGACTTGGTTTCATACTTTGTCTTTGGTCAACGTTTCACTGACTATAAAATTACATAGAAATTGACCATAGAAATTTACAGAACTGGGTGGTCTGTGAGAAACTGGCCGCATAACTTGCACAAACTTCCCCCAAACCATTCTTAAGCTTGTGGCCTCACACTAAATTATGAAGTTCCCTATGTGAAATCCGTTTTGATTTCATCACTAAGTGAATTACAACAGCACAAGCATGTTGTTTCTGCATAATACTTGCAACATGCACTCAATTTTCAGAGCCCTTATGAACAACATCTAAAATTCGTAAGTTTAAAGGCAGAACACAAGGCAGAATGTCCCTTTTTTAGTTAAAAAGGCTCATGTACCTTTCAGATGAATACCAACTTAATTACAAATTATTAAAGATTTGGAGAATCAAGTTGAAGAAACTAATTGAGATCAAGGAATAGACCCGTTTAATTGTATAGGTGAAAAAACTGAGGTCCAAATGTGACATTTCCAACAGTAATCACGTAGTCAAATTACTAATGACACAGCCCACCAGTGCGCTGTGTTGAGCACAGACCTATGAACCGGGTCAGCTCCTGGTCAGGGCCTATGTCTGGGTTGCAGGCTACATCCTCAATGGGGGATGTGCAAGGGGAGACCAATTAATGATTCTCTCTCATTACTGATGTTTCTACCTCTCTCTCCCTCCCTCTTCCTCGCTGAAATCAATAAAAATATTTTTTGAAACATCCTTAAAAAAGTAATAATAATAATAATGACACAGACTCTCCACCAATCTATGGTTTCCCGTTATTCTAAATGTCTCTTTATCTAATAATGTGATCCCTAAAAAAGTCACTAACACCTAAAAAAACGTAAGACACATTTAAGATCCAAAAACTAGGGGACAGGATAGTGGCCAATGACATTCTTTAGAAAAACAATCCCTCGAAGAACTCAGTTACAAACTGCCTGAGCTAAAAACCGGCTCTTCACTCCAATGCAAGAGAGGGATCAAGCAGCTTTTCATAACTAACGTTATCAATCACCTGAACAGCTTTTTCCCACCTCAATGCTGCTCATTCATTCCACAAACACCTGAGGGCGGGTGCTGCGGGAACTCCGTGTTTCCCCAAAAATAAGGCATCCTCCGAAAATCAGACCTACTTCATAGAAACATAATACATCCCCTGAAAATAAGACCTAGCGCATCTTTGGGAGCAAACATTAATATAAGACGCTGTCTTATTTTCGGGGAAACAGGGTGGGTCCTGGAGAAGCCAAGGGCTAAGGCAAGCAGACATGGCTCTGTAAGGCACAACTGGGAGCACTCCCCTCCCCTCCCCCTCTGCGATATGAATGCCTCCTTCATAGCTCAGCTGCCACTTGGCCACATGAGGTGTTAACCAGATCGACCAGAGACTTAAACACTGCCTTCACCACTCCTCCTGGCCTGGGCACACACACACACGCACTTCAAGGACTTTTCACAATAAACCTTCCTGGTTCATAACCCTCGTCTCGAAAACCTGCTAACTCACCCACTTCCCCTCACCTGCTTCACCAGAAACCCGGGCCTGGCGGTCGGGGAGCCACCAGGATTTGGGGTGATGGGAAGCACCCTCCGTGGGGCCCCTCTGCGCCTCTCACTAGCCTCCCCTCTCTGCTGCTCTCCTTTCCACTGGCTTCTTCCGAGCACCTGAGTGCTCCCCGGAGGAGCACTTCCTAACTTACCAAGTGTTCCCCAACTCCTGCACAAGCAACTTTAGGAGACGGTCAATGCCAGTTTTTTAAGCCTCTCAGGCTTCCCCTTCTTCCCTGCCGCTCAGATTCTTAAAGATCTATAAATAAAACAAACAAAAAGTCTCCCCAAAACTGGGGAATTCATGAGAATCACCTGGAATACTATGGGGGGACCTACAGCGGAACCTCACACACCTGGCTGCCCCAATCCTTCGGGGAGCTCCGCTAAGGACGGGGTCCCAGGCCCCTCCTTCGCGTGGTCCCCCGACGGGAGGCCCGGGAATCCGCATTCCGGGCCGTTTATCCCATTCCTGACGCCCGAGGTGTTGGACGAGGGAAGTCCTGACCTAGAGAGCCCGGCCTACAAGCTGGGGAACCTAGGTCCCCCGGTGGCTGGCCGTCCACACGTGGGCTGCGCCCTCGGTGCTGACCGACCCCCTCGAAGGGCTCTGGGCCATCTGAACACGAGGGAGGTGGTCAGAGCTGAAACCGCAGGCCTTCTCAGTCAGGGGGCCAATCTGCAATTCTAGAACCCTCCAATTTCAGCTTAACATCACCTCCTGGGCCGGGCCGGCTCAAAGCGGTGCCACTCCGTGAGCTCCCCGAACCCACCCAAGTCGCGGGCCTCCTCCAACGTGCCTGCCTCCTGAGCCTGAAAAGGAGAGGTCCCCACCACCCCAACACCCCACCACCTCTCCATGTACAAATCACAAGCATTTTACATTTTTTTAAAAAGAAAAGAAAGCCATCTCGTGTAACCCAACCCAGGCCCCCGTGGAGTCCCCGCCCACCTAATGAGAAACTACTACGGCTGAGCCTCAACTAGGAGAGGATGCGCACTTTTCATTCTTTGTTTAAAAAAAAAAATCAAAGATACTATCGGACAACAAAGTGAATTACCAAGACACTAAAAAAAAAAAAGATCAAGAATAATTCAGGTCTGGAAAAGCCACCTCGACACCAACCCCTCACCTGCGGCTCCTGGGGGAGGGAAGCTCGCGGGCGAGGCGGGGTCGGCAGACCCCAGGAGGCGCGCAGGCCGGGGGACCCGGCCCCTCAGTCACCCCATCACTCGGGAGGTCACGTTTCCCGGCCCCGGACGGACGGTCGGACGGACCGAGCACCAGCCACAATCCGATCGAGGGGAGCCTCCGCCCCGGAGTGCAATCCCGAGCGGGCAGCCGGGCCCCCACCTCGGCACGAGCACGGACGGCCATGGGGTGCCGAGCGGCCGGACCCGCGTTCCCCCAGCTTTCCGCCGCCGAACCCTCCTTCCCCGCCTCCTTCCCCGCCGAGGGCCGCCCGGCCCGGGGATGCCCGGCCTCACCGTCCGGCGCCGGCGGCGGCGGCCACTCCTCCTTCCCACAAGCCCCCGGCCCGCGCCGCCCGCCCCGGGGGCTCCCTCCCCCGGCTTCTGGGCGCCCCCAAAGCCCGACCCCGGCGGGCGGCGCACACTCACCTCCGGGGGGTCCGCGGGGCGTGTGGCCGGACGCTCCGGACCCCCTAAGCCCCAGGGCCCGTCCCGCCAAGTCCGGCCAGGCCGCCCGGCCCCCGGAGCCCGCCTCCCCGGCGCCGAGGGTCCGGCCGGGCCGGGCCGGGCCCCCCGGGCTCCCCTCACCGCGCCGCCGCCGCCCCGAACACCCGTCTCCGGGGCCACGCACGCCGCCCACAGCCCCCCGCGGGCCGCCGCCTCCACAGGGTGACAGCCGCCGCTCCCCGGCCGGCCGCGGCCCGCCCCTCCTCCAGCTCCTCCTCACCCCCCGGCGGGGACGGCAGGGGGGGCCGAGAGAGGCGGCGGCGGCGGCGGTGGGCTCCTTACCGGGCGGCAGGGCATGGTGAGGCCCGCCGCGGCTCGGCCTCCTCCGCCGCCCCACGAGGCTCCCAGCCAGGGCCGGCGCGGGGGGGCGCAGCGCCTGGGCCGCCGGAGCGTCTCGCCGGGGTGCTCCTCCGCCGCCGCCGTCGCCGCCGCCGCCTCCTCCTCCTCACCACCACAACAACATGGCGGCAGCGGCCACACAGAGCGCGCTCCCGACGCCCCGGCCCGGCGCGCGGGCGCGCGCGCGCACACACACGCTCGGGCCTTCAGCTGGCGGTCGGGAAAAGGAGGCGGGGCCGGCGCCGGCCGGTCGGGGAGGGGGCGGGGCACTGGGCGGTTTGGCCACGCCCCCTGGACGTGGGCGGGGCTTTCGGGGGCGTGGGCGGGGCCGTGGCGCTGGGAAGGCTGGCGGAGCAGAAGCCCAGCTGGAGAGGAGGGAAGGAGGAACAGGTGGTCCCCACCGATTTTGGGGGGAGCGGGGGGAAGGGGGAGGAGAGGCATGTTTTCCTGCCTCGATAGCTCTCTAGACAAGACAACGCCTCACTCTACTTAACCAGGGAGGTAGCACAACCGTGCCCAGAATGAAAGCTCATTTAGCAGAAGCAGGGTGCTCAGGGTTCCGCTTATATCCCATTTCAAAGTGCTTCCACTAAAGCTCAGCTGCACGAAGTGGGAGCAAACAAAATAAATACATAAATAAGTAAAGAATATATATAAATATATATGTAAATATATATATATATATATATATATATATATATATATATATATAGTAACCCATCCAAAACAGCCTGCAGGTATGCAAAATTACCGGGACTGAATTACCTCTGGCCCTCACAGGTTTACCTCCACAGAGTTGCATTTTAGCATTACACCCTAGACTTGATGGAAAACGTCTGAGAGAACCAGTCGAATGAAATCAATCCTTGCATTTTGGTATATTGTTGTTGTTTTTTTCCCCCCACAGCACTTACTCTCTGCAATGACTTAACCATTTTATCACGTTTATCCGTTACAATGCAAAAGCTACTTGAAGATAAGGATCTTGTGTTTGCTTCGTTATCCCCAGCATCTAGAACCGCGCAGGACAAGTCAAGGGGCGGCCAAATTTCTTGGTTTAACCGCTTGCTTGATGTTTATTTATACAGTTCACCTAATTGGAGCTTCACGGCTGGAATGTGTAGGTGCTAGCATTATCTCCGTTTTACGGATTAACAAACCGCAGCCCAGAATAGCTGCAACTGACACAAAACTCACATCCAAACCCAACTGACAACAGGAATGATGCCTTACTGTGCGCTTTGTGGCATCGTCACCTGAAATAAAACCCCAAGGAAGAAATTACATTCATTCGAGTTCAAAGTTAGGAAAGGATTGGCTTTCCTCTCACAGAAAGCGATGTTCTTCCTTTCTGTTATGCAGGCTGATGGTGCATCATCTCATCTTGGCTTCCAGAAAGCCCTTGCCTATATTTGAAGCTCAGTGGTGGCATACTGCTGACCTTGGGGAGGAGGCGGGGGTGAGGGGGGTTCCCCATATTAACGGTGGTTTTTCCCATCTCAACTTTGCACTTGTATTTATTATTTTCACTTTTATTTACACTCCCCCCACCTCATTTCCCCTTTCTGTTATATGATTATAGCCTTCATGGAGCAAGAGAGGAAATGGTAAGTGCCCAGGATAGATGAATGTTAAATAAAATACATGGTTTCCCACCTTTTCTTCCAGGTTCCCATCAGTTTTCATCTCCTCTGGGCACAAGTTCTGCTACCCAAACGCCTGCTCGGGCGCAGGCTGGAGGATGGGTTTCTAGAGTTGGGTGGCCTCTGATTGGATCAAAGCCTGACTCCAGAGCAGCTCCCCCAATGAGGAGGCTCAGGACAAAGAACCAGCCAATAGGATGTCGGCATCCCCTCAGCCAATCCCACAGTTCCCCGGGGGAACCCACCTGGAGAGGGCAGATTGTTGCCATATCCCTTTAACCTGTCCAAGTTTTTAATTTAATTTTAAAGGATTTTTAAAGTGAATCTTCAACTAAGATATAGGACACAAGTGGTATGTCTCTGTGCCCCCCCAAAAAATCGTTATTTGTGCCTCCTCATTCTCATAATCACTAACATGGATTGAACCTTAAAATGTGCTGACGTGCCAAAACCGGTTCGGCTCAGTGGGTAGAGTGTTAGCCTGCGGACTTCAGGGTCCCAGGTTCGATTCCGGTCAAGGGCATGTACCTTGGTTGTGGGATCATCCCCAGTAAAGGGTGTGCAGGGGGCAGCTGATCGGTGTTTCTGACTCTCTATCCCTCTCTCTTCCTCTCTATATATTAAAAAAAATCAATAAAAAATATATTTTTTAAAAATGTGCTGCCGAAACTGGTTTGGCTGATGTGATTTTTGAGTGCTTTACATGCACAGCTAATGTCACTTTAACAACCCAATTAGCAGGTATTGTTACTGTGGACAAAAGGAGCCACATGCTAACCTGACAAGCTCAAGGGAGGCCTGCGTGGCAATCTTGCAAATTCAGAGACCTAAAATAACCACAAAAGATGGTCTGAAAATTAAATGTTTAACTACAAACAGGATATGGTGGGCAGTCATGTCCTAGGCCGATATTTTCCCAGACAAAGATCAACTTTGGTCTTTCCTGAGCCCTTTTGTCTTTTTACCTCTAAGATAACATATCTGTGAGATGTCTGGGTAACCTGTAACTTCCCTTTTTCCTGGAGCCCCTGGGGTACAACCAGAAGTGGTGGGCGCCAGGACAGATACCACAAATTCCTTCATTACCATGCTAATTGTTCCTGCACCCACCTGAGTATGTGTCCATCATTTTACTTTTTAGCCAATCCCAGGGGTTTCCCACCTCCTTAATTCATCACCAAGGAATTTCACGTAACCCACCTATGTCCCTCCTTTGATAGCAATGTATGAATAGAAAAGCAACCCGCCATTCTCCGGAGCATTATCTCAACTTGCTGAGGTTTTGCTTCCCGGCATATGTCGACAGTTTGGCTCAAATAAACTCACAAAAATACTTTACAGGTTTCAATGGTTGTTTTTTACGTTCACATTACTCTCCCTCGTTTTACATGTGGGGACCAGGATTTGAACTCAGGTGATCTGATTCCCAGGGCTGCTTTTACACTTCAGGCTGAACCTCATTCCCACGGCTGCCCACCTGCTTGCTGTTGTTAAGGCAGATCTTTGTAGATTGTCTCTAAATAAGAAACTGCTGCCCTGGCCGGTGTGGCTCAGTGAATAGAGCGTCGGCCTGCAGACAGAAGGGTCCCAGGTTCGGTTCCAATAAAGGGCATGTAGCTTGGTTGCGGGCACACTACCCAATGTGCAGGAGGTAGCTGATCGATGTTTCTGGCTCTCTATCCCTCTCCCTTCCTCTCTGTAAAAAAAATCAATAAAATATATTTAAAAAAAGAAAGAAAGTGTATGAAAACGCACTTGGAGGAAAGGGCCTAGCAGGAAGCAATGGAGAGGAAGCCTGTTCGGCATCTAAAGACAAATTTGAATCTTAGGGCCTCCACTTGCTCTTGATTACCCTTTCCTGTGCCTCGGTTTCCCCATTGGCCCCGCGGGGGTTCCAATGACTACATTCCTCACCTGGCATGAGTTTGAAAACTGTTTGCACCCTCCAAAAAGTCAGACCAATGGATGGCATTTGGAGGGGGGGGGGGAGGACTTTGGCTGAAAACCAAGCCCTAAACTTTGTGTGATGCGTCAAAGGAAAAAAGAAAAAAAAAAGATAGAAAACTAATCCAGGCTCCGAGGGCTTCTCGCTGCCCTATTTCTCCTGGGAGGGCCCCCTGACCTCCCTCCCCTCCCGCTACCCGTACCGCCTGCTTCCCGCTGCTGTCTTCAAAGCTGAACCCCTTCTCCCAGCTGCTCGGCGGCGGCTCTTTGAAGCAGCCCGGACAGATGGCAAGGTTGATGGATGGAGGTTGCCCAAGGCCACGCGGGGCCCCTGGAAGGCGGGGTCCCTCAACCTCCTCAAAACCTGGCCCTGCGGCTTCGTGACCAAAGCCACTTCCCCTTCAGGGGGTGCTTTGTGTGGATCACCCCCCGGCCCCCCATAACCCCGCATCACCTCCTCACCTCCTCACCTCCTCGACCTCTCAGCTGTCCAGAAACCATTTGCCCTCGGGTCAGGTGGAAACCAGAATTGGACCCGCATGGATGAGATTTAAATCTCCAGAGGGTTTTTTTTTTGTTTGTTTTTTTTTTAAGGATCCACACAGCAGCCCTACTGCTGGGGTGGGTCGGCTCAACCCGAGCTCAGCAAACAGCAAGGGGTCTTCCAAGGGGGGTCCCCGGGGCCCCAGGGAGCCCCGAGCCTCTTTCAGAGACCCAGGTGGACCCAAACTATTTTCATAATAATACTAAGAGGTGATTTACCTTGCCGAAACCGGTTTGGCTCAGTGGATAGAGCGTCGGCCTGCGGACTGAAAGGTCCCGGGTTCCATTCCGGTCAAGGGCATGTACCTTGGCTGCGGGCACATCCCCAGTAGGGGGTGTGCAGGAGGCAGCTGATCGATGATTCTCTCTCATCGATGTTTCTAACTCTCTATCCCTCTCTCTTCCTCTCTGTAAAAAATCAATAAAATATATATTTTTTTAAAATACTAAGAAGTGATTTACATTTTCTTTTTTTAACCATGTTGGCATTTGCACTGACGGTGCAAAGGCAAAGGTGGTGAAATCGGTGGCACAAATCCAGGCAGCGGTACTCATCGGCACTAGCAGCCATTATCTTCTTCGCTAGCATGCACTGCTGGTCAACAAAACGCCGGTTTCACTTAAGAATGCCCTCGACAAAGCAGTAAAAAATAATAATAATAATAATAACAATAATTTTATTAACTCTAGGCCTCTGAGTACAAGTCTTTCATAGTCTCTATGATTAAATGGAAATTACGCATAAAGCACTTTGTTTCACTGTTTTATTGAGGTGAAATTCAACGAGCATAACATGAACCATTTTTAAAGGGAGCGATTCAGGGACATTTAGAGCATTCACAATATTGTGCAACCACCACCTCCCCCCAGTTCCAAAACCCTTTCATCACTCTAAAATAAAACCCTGTGCCCATTCTGTCAGGTACTCCCCACACAGAAAGCACTTTGGCCACGAGGGGAAGTGCAGTGGTTTTCTCAGGGAAAGCATGTGACATGCAAATGTTCGCGTTGCAAGCTGAACTAGCCTCTTTTATTAGGGGGAGGGGGGGACGGTGCAAAAAAAACCCCAAACAAACAACAACAACCCTATTTTTACTTTGTTTGAAAGAATGGTCAACATGCAGACTAGAGTTATTTAGACTCGGGTATTTGGCAGGCCGTTTCTTCAAAATGTACAAAATGAACTTGTCACATGAAGTAAAACAGCTGATAGGATTTGTTGCCAATGGCACAGTTCTAGCTAAGTTAAAATTTTGCAAAACTTGAACGTTCCACCATGAACTTGACAATTTTCTAATCCCTAATGTTTCGACCTCTTAGATTGCGGTAATGTTAGCAAAAGTCCGTTTCTGATGTTGTATCTGAAACGTGCCAACGTTTGAAAAAGCTGCGTAACCCAGTGAACCAATGTTTTCCAAGTGACCAGTGCTCGAAGATACCAAATCGTGCCTGAATAAAAGATCCGCTCAAAGTGCAAGATAAATGGGTGGTTTAGGAGTACAAAAAAGAAATCATTCCCACTAATCCCTGCAACCAAACTTTAAGAAATTGCTACTAATCAAGTCTTGGTGTGACACCAAATAAGAATAACCACAGTGCCGAAACCGGTTTGGTTCAGTGGACAGAGCGTCGGTCTTCGGCCTGAAAGGTCCCAGGTTCGATTCCGGTCAAGGGCATGTACCTTGGTGGCGGGCACATCCCCGGTGGGGGGTGTACAGGAGGCAGCTAGTCGATGTTTCTCTCTCATCGATGTTTCTAGCTCTCTATCCTTCTCCCTTCCTCTCTGTAAAAATCAATAAAATATATTTTTAAAAAAAAAAGAATGAAGATAGCATCCAAATGACTGGATTTGGGGAAACACTCAACCAGCGATTGAGTGTTCAGTGAGGCCGACCTGCCACCAGACCTTACGAGGTGGCCCCTCCATCCAGAAAAGGACTGACTGTGGGCTTCCAGGAGCTCACGCAGGCACAGAAGCACCCAGTCAAGGTGCCCCCGCCCTGCTCCCTCCCAGGGAGGGGTGCCCGCAGCCCAGGGACGGGGAAGGCCTGGATTCCTGACCCGGCTGACTCACGGCCTGACCCGACCCCACCCTCGGGGCCTCCGTTTTCTCGTCCGGAAAATGACAGGGTGCAGCGTCGCCTCCAGCCCGGGGCCTCCCCGCCCTGCCGGCCACCCTCTGACGGAAGGACCAGCCTTAACCTCTTTGGATTATTGCATCAGAGCGTCACAGCAGTGCGGCTGGAGAGAACTCAGGAGCTCCCAAAACCTCCCGGGGGAGCCCCCCACCCCCACACTCCACACCCCACACCCCCAAATGACAATGAATGAAGAAACCGAGGCTTGGAGAAGGTCACAAGCCAAGCAAGCTGGGGACTTGGGGGGCGGTGGGGTGCGGCCAGGGCCTGCCCCGGGGTCCAGTGGGGAAACGAGAGTGCTTCCCCTACTCCCGGGTCAACAACTTGCTCACCCCTTAACCAGCACGCTGCTGCCGGGAAGGCGAACCCCGCTTCAGTAGGAGACAACCAGCGCTGTTGGGTCGGGGACACTGTGTCAGCCTCGTGGACGGGTTGATGCATTGCTCGGCGTTGCTGAGTCCGCCTAGCAGAGGCCGGCCTGCTGCTCCTGGTTCCCCCAGAGAGGGCAGCGGAGAGGACGGAGAGGATGGAGAAGAGGGAGAGGACAGAGAGGACGTGGAGAGCAGGACGGGAAGGGGTTGTGGGGAGGAGGGCCCTGGGGCCCCGTCCTCCGCCCTCTCCCCTCTCCCCTGCCCCCTTGATATCGGACAATACGCCCGCCCATCCCAGCGCCCAGCTTGCTCTCCCCAAAGCGTCCCTGCAGCCCGGGCCAACTCGCAGCCACAAATAGAACCAGAATCCCCTGGAAATAGCTCCTCCTCCTCCCTCCTCCGCCCAGAGGCCCTGCCCCCATCAGCCAGGCCCAAGCAGGGAACGCAGGTAGAGAGCACCAAGGCCTCAGGTGGGGACCATCGCAGGCTGACTCCTATTAAGTTAATGGCTCCGCTGAGCCCGTGTGGCTCAGTGGGTGAGCGTGGGCCAGTGAACCAGGGGGTCACGGTTCGATTCCTGGTCAGGACACACATCCAGGTTAGGGGTTTTGTGTATTTTTTTTTACATTTCATTGATTTTTTTTTTTACAGAGAGGAAGGGAGAGGGATAGAGAGTCAGAAACATCCATGAGAGAGAGACATCGATCAGCTGCCTCCTGCACACCTCCTACTGGGGATGTGCCCACAACCAAGGTACATGCCCTTGACCGGAATCGAACCTGGGACCCGTCAGTCTGCAGGCTGACGCTCTATCCACTGAGCGAAACCGATTAGGGCCAGGTTATAGTCTTTTTAAAAAATATATATTTTTTATTTATATTTTTATAGAGAGGAAGGAAGAGAGAGAGAGAGAGTTAGAAACATTGACGAGGGAGAAACATCAGCTGCCTCCTGCACACTCCCCATTGGGGATGTGCCCCCAACTAAGGTACATGCCCTTTGGCCAGAATCGAACCTGGGACCCTATCTCTATCCACTAAGCCAAACCAGTTAGGGCTAAATATATATATTTTAAAAAGTACTGGCCCTGAGCGCCTCAGGTCTCAGCCACTCATGCAGATGGGACTCAGAGGCAAGGAGCTTGCCGAGGCAGTGGCGAACTCAAGCCTTCCAGACCCTCCTCTAACAGCCGGGGGAAACTGAGGCTGCGAGAGGGGAGCGTCTCGCCCAAAGGCGCTGGGCAAACACGGAGAGCGAGAGCCCAGGCCGCTGGGCGCCGAGGCCAGCGTGCTCCGCGGAGGTCGGAGCGAACAGAGCTCCCTTGTTCCCTCCCTGTGGACGCCCCACGGGCCTGTCTGTCTCTTGTTCTTTTTCTTTCTTTCTTTCTTTTTTTTTCTTCACGTTTCAACCTCCTCTCCTTTCCCACTGGAGCAGAGAGCCCGCCCCAGACCCCCGTCTGGCAGGCAGGCGGGCAGGAGGCACCCTGAGGTTACCTCCTCCTCGGCCCCCTCTGCCCAGGGTGGTGAAGGTTCTAGAAGGGGGAGAGAGCAAACAGCGGGCCATGAATCACGGCGGCACAGGCTGGCTTTCTCCTCTGCGGAGGGAGAAGCAGAGGAGACCCGGCAGGGGAAGCGGAGTGAGCGGGGATTTGCTGACTCACTTCCATCCCAGGCCCGAAAGCACACCTTTCTCCCCCTCCCAGGAAGGAGAGAAGTGTTTCCCTACCCCAAGGCCCCCCGGTTATCACATCATTCTCCCCAAAAGTCTTAGCCTCTATTGTATAGTCACCCCCTGACAGGGATGGCGAGGAAGACTAGGAGGAGGCCACGGGCCCTCTAGTGGGGAGGGAGTCAATGATTTGAGACGTGGTCAAGGGGTATGAGGTAGGAGCTCACGCCTGGTGTCCCGGGTCTTGGTCCCACTCCCAGCCCCATCCACCCGTGTAGGGCGCCCCCAGAGCTGCCTCCAGCTCCCCAATGTGTCTGAGGACCGAGGAGTGCAAAGAGCGCACACACTCGCTCCGTCAGTCTCTCTGTTTATTGCAAATGTTTGTTGAGTCTTCCCTTTGTCTAGCACTGTGGTCGGCAAACCCCGGCTCGCGAGCCACACTCGGCTCTTTGGCCTCCTGAGTGTGGCTCTTCCACAAAATACCACGGCCCGGGCCAGTCTATGTTGAAGAAGTGGCGTTAGAAGAAGTTGAAGTTTGCTGAAACCGGTGTGGCTCAGTGGATAGAGCGTCGGCCTGCGGACTGAAGGGTCGCAGGTTCGATTCCGGTCAAGGGCATGTACCTTGGTTGTGGGCACATCCCCAGCAGGGGGTGTGCAGGGGGCAGCTGATCGATGTTTCTCTCTCATCGATGTTTCTAGCTCTCTATCCCTCTCCTTTCTTCTCTGTAAAAAAAAAAATCAATAAAATATATTTTTAGAAGAAGAAAAAAAAAGAGAGCCAACCTATTCACGGACTCAACCCATTGGAGGAAGCAGAGATTTATCTGGGCATCTTTCTCTGGGCCGGGCTTGCCATTCTGAGACTGGAATCCGGCTGAATTTCTGTGATCTAATGCTGTGTGTGACTCACAGAGTTTGGTCTGGATTCCATAAGAGCCGCATTCCCCGAATACTACAGATTCCTTCATCAGCACCTCTAGGAAACAGTCAGCCCCGGGCGGCCGGCCTCTGGCTGCTGACAGAGCATTTTCCTGGCTGACTTCCATCTGTCTCCACCAATCCTACGTTCTTGACCTTTTTTTTTTTTTTTTTTAGGTGGAGTGTTCTAGAACCTGACCCACACCATCATCCTTTACGAGGGCATCCATGGCATCCCAGTGCAGCCGGGGTGGGTGATCGGGAGGCCTCCGTGTTTCTGGGAGATGACAAAATCATACCCAACGGGAGAGAAAAACTAAATAAAGCGTTAGCATTCTCTAGCGCCAGCCCAATGCCATGGGAAGTTGCCAAGCACGCCTCTGAGGGGAAAGCTGGTTCCAAAGCCGGAAATGGGGTCAGAGATAGAGGTGGAAATGAGTCTTCCCTCTCCACCAGTGAGACCCAGGGAGGCGGGGTTACTTGCTCAGGGTCCTAAAGCAAGGAAATGGATGTAACTGATTTTTTTTTTTTTTTTTTTTTTTGCAGAGAGGAAGGGAAAGGGGTAGAGAGTTAGAAACACAACCGAGGTACATGCCCTTGACCGGAATCGAACCTGGGACTCTTCAGTCCGCAAGTCAACACTCTATCCCAGGGGTGGGCAAACTTTTTGACTCGAGGGCCACCATGGGTGTGTATATATATATATATATATATATATATATATATATATATAATTTGATTTCTTACAGAGAGGAAGAGAGAGGGATAGAGAGTTAGAAACATCGATGAGAGAGAATCATCAATCAGCTGCCTCCTGCACACCCCCTACTGGGGATTCGCCCGCAACCAAGGTACATGCCCTTGACCAGAATCGAACCCGGGACCTTTCAGTCCCCAGGCCAACGCTCTATCCATTGAGCCAAACCGGTCTCTGCCACCATGGGCTCTTACACTGGACCGGAGGGACGGCACAAAAGCAGCCTGACCATGCTGGCACTCTCCTCTTGGACTGCTGGTGAAGGAGCGGAGGGGAGAGCAAGAGAACAGCTGAACGGGCCAGATCCCGCCCTCGGGCCGTAGTTTGCCCACGGCTGCTCTATCCACTGAGTCAAACTGGTTAGGGAGCAAGCACACCTTTTACTTACAGTGCACGTTTGTTTTGGATGTTCGGGAGGAGTACGATGGAGACTAGGAGGGAGCACTCCCAAACCATCCCCCACCTCCTATCTGTCCCTAAGATAGCGACCTGGGCCCAGTTCACTGTTAGCCACAGGGGAGCCCTCCCTCTCGCTGGTCCACAAACTAGTCCTGTGAGGCCGGCGCTGTGATCTCCTTAGGACAGTGTTTCCCAAACTTTTGACATATGTGCACCCCTTCTATAATTTTCGTAACTCTGAGGACCCCTCGTCAAAAAAAAATGGGTGTATTTTAATAACAATCAAAATATATCTTTTTGGTACATACATAATATAATAATAAACAAAAAAATCATTCATAATAAAATATAAATAAAAGCTATATTATAACTGACATTTATTTGCACACCGGACCATCTCACGCCTCACAAGACTGTCTTGACTTGACTCAGGAGAACGGAGAATGAGGCGCAGCTAAGCACGGTGCAGTGCATATCCCCACCAAACTCCGGTGCAACGCGTACCCCCACCAAACCCTTCCCGTACCCCTGGGGGTGCGCGTACCCCACTTTGGAAACACAGCCATAGAACAATGGAGAAGGTGCGGCTCCGGGAGGATTGGTAACTCCCTCCCCGGCCCGGCATCTGCCGGTGATGAAAGATGGAATCACGATTCCATGGCAGGTCTCGCAGGTTCCAAAGACCGGGCCTGTTTTCATACACTCTGCTGCTCTGGGCCTTCCCGCGCCTGCGTTTGGAGGATCAGGATACTCACAGTCAATTTCTTACGCTCTCACACTTAATTACACAGAGCATTACATTGTTTGGTGAGTGCTGCGCGTGTTAGTCTTCATTCAGTCTTTGTATGGATTGATTTCTCGTGGATTTTGTGTGTGTTTTTCAACCCAAGTTCAATATTTGAGTCAAAATTGCTCTGGGATCTTGGCCCAGAAATAGATCCACACAAATACACCCCATTGATTTTTGACAAAGGTGTAAAAGCAATCCACTAGAAGAAAGCGTTCTAAACAAATGGTACTGGAGTCATTGGACATTTGTGGACAAACAACAACAACAACAACAAAAAGCCCTAACCGGTATGGCTCAGTGGATAGAGCATCAGCAGACTCCAGGGTCCCAGGTTCGATTCCGGTCAAGGGCATGGACCTCGGTTTCGGGCACAACCCCAGTAGGGAGGAAATATTGATGCCTGCCACAGCATCCTGAGGTCTCAAGGGAATTATGCTGAAAGGGGAAAAAAAAAAAGCCAACCTCCAAAGGCTATGTACAGTTTGACTGCATAAATACATCTATAACATTGTTGAGATGACAGAATCATAGCGATGGGGGAGAGAGGTACGGTTGTCAGGGGTCAGGGAAATGGAGAGGGAAGGAGAAGGAGATGATTCTGAAAGAGTGATAGGAGGGACCCTTAAAAAAACGGAACCATCTTGATTGAGGGTGGTGGTCAAACCAACCCACACGTGTGGTGGAATTTCATAGAACTAAAACACGCACGCGCCGTGAATGTGTGCGTGCAAACTGGCAAAATACAGACAAGGTGGGTCAGCTGTGTCGATGTCCTGGCTGAAATGGATAAACAACATAGGGGATTGCTCTTGGTACTATTTTTCTTACAATTGCATGCAAATCTACAATTATCTCAAAATAAAAGTTGGGGTTTGTTGTTGTTGTTATTGTTGTTGTTTTTAGTTCATTTGAGTTCTTGGCCCAAGATGATGGATCCTTTCAGGGGTGAAGGTACCATTTACCCTTCATTTGGGTACGAAGGTCTCAACCTGATCATCTTTAGCAAAGCCAATCCAGGGTGTGTGTGTAGGGAGCGGGGAGGCCCCGCTGGGCTAAGCGCTCTCCATAGATTATCTCTTTTAACAGAACCTGGTAAAGAAGAAAATGATGTCATTATACCTCCGTATAATAGACAAGGAAACTAAAGCTCAGCAACGTCAGGTCCTTTTTCCCAACACACATATAACAATTAACAGGGATAAAACCAGAGCTTCTGAGCCCGAGACGCACACCCTTAACCTCTGCACTCGTCCTCCCTCTGGATAGATGCTAGGTGGCATTGGTCTTTGGCGTGGGCTGGCCTTGAACCTTGGCCAAAGGCCAGGAGGGCTCTCCTTGAGTAACTACCAGTACAGTGGAAAGGACACTAGAACCTTCCACTAGATTCCTCTCTCTCTCTAGACCGTGATTTTCAACTTCTTCATGCCGTGACACACGTAAACAGATGACTAAAATTCTGCGGCACACCGGAAAAAAAATTTTTTTTGTGCCGATCTGAAAAAAAAAAAAAAAAAGATATAATTTTGATTCATTCATGCCAGACAGCTATTGTTGTAATTTTTTAAAAAAATTTAACAGTCTAAAGGGAAAGAGGTCCGTGCCCCTGGCGAAATAGTCAGGAATCAGACGTTTTAAAAATCCTCGTGGCCCACCCTTTGAAAATCGCTGCTCCAGACCTTCCCAATTCCCAGGACGAAGTCCCAGCCCCGGCACCATCCCTTGCAGGCTGCGTGGCCTTCGCAAAGTCACTTCTACCTGAGGATTCTCCCCCTCACGCCAGAGCTGGCAACCCCAGCGTGGCCCGTGGACCCGGTGAAGTAATGCGTTTCAAAGGGCTTCGGACACTCCAAAAGGGACCAGTGATGATTAATAACAGGGGACTGTGAAATAAACGCTAAATATAGGCCGCTCCCTCCGATTTATCTTCTGGCTTGATGGTAAACACTTTAAGGGCCTGGGCTGAGGTTCAGCTCTTTATTTCATCCTGACCTCCCTTGAAAAAGTGCCCACACACAACACACACACACACACACACACACACACACACACACACGAATGGTAGGTCTCTAAAAGTCCTTGTTAGTTGCTCTCTTGGCAGAAACGCGGTCCAAATGCAAGAGGAAAAAAGCAAAGCATTGATCATAAAAAAATAAAGCACCCCCTGCTTTGGCTGTGGTTTTTTTTTTTTTCTTGTCATCTGCACGGAGGACTGGGGGCGGGTGTCAGCCCCACACTGGCCCCTGCATTTCCTGCCTTCTGACCCCAGGTAAACTCGGCGTTTCTCAAGGTTTTGGACGCGTGGACCCTGTCTCTGCCGCGGCGCAGAAGAATGCGCGATTTGTGAAGCTGTTTGGGGCACGGCATGTTCTTTCTTGCTATTTATACCGACCGGGATCTGTGGCTGTTTGCTGGGCAAGGTTTTCCACATAAAATCAGCCCTCCCGCCCCTGGCTCCCTCCCCTCGCCACCCCCCGCCCCAACCCCTTTCCCCATTTATGACAACCTTGCAAACTCATAAACAGATTCCTCAGCTTTATTACTAATGCCAGTAACACGGACTTCTAACGCTGCCTTTCATCTGCACCTCTCAAGCAATGCTGCAAACAGTCATTAAAGTCCAACACCCCGGTGAGGGAGGCATCTGTGATTCAGATCCATTTCCCAAACAGGTAAGCCCAGGCATACACGGGTCAGCAGGGGTTGGTCCGGGGAGGAGAGTGAAATGAAGAATTCCAGGCTTCTCGGCTCGTGGATTCAAGAGCTTATGGCGGCCCTGGCTGGTTTGGCTCAGGGGACAGAGCATCGGCCTGGGAACGGAAAGACAGGGAGAGAGAGAAACATCCACGATGAGAGAGAACTGTGGATTGGCTGCCTCCTACACGCCCTCCACTGGGGATCGAGCCCGCAACCCGGGCATGTGCCCTTGACCGGAATCAAACCTGGGACCCTTCAGTCCGAAGGTCTGAGGCTCTATCCACTGAGTCACACGGGCTGGGGCCAAAGCACATACATCTCAGGTGTCCAGCCTGATGAAGCTTATGTATGAAACACCCATGTAACCGACACCTCTATCAAGATGGAAAGTGTTGGCCGAAACGGGTTTGGTTCAGTGGATAGAGTGTCGGCCTGCGGACTGAAGGGTCCCGGGTTTGATTCCGGTCAAGGGCATGTACCTTGGTTGTGGGCACATCCCCAGTGGGGGGTGTGCAAGAGGCAGCTGATCGATGATTCTCACTCTCTATCCCTCTCCCTTCCTCTCTGAAAAAATCAATAAAAAATATATATATATATTTTTTAAAAAAGATAGAAAGTGTTACCAGCCCCAGAGAGTCCCCCATGCCCCCTGTAAACCAACATCCCCTTCCGACGTAACCACTTCTGTCACCATGAATTAGTTTGTCCTGTTTCGAACGTGGACACAAATAGAATCACACGGCACATTTTCTGTGACATCTGGCTTCTCTCCCTTTCACCCATGATTTGACACGTGGTAGAGGTTCGCTGTTTTTCATTATTGTTAGTCTATCACAAATACTTCTCCTTCTCCGGGGGATGGACACTTGGCTTGTGTCCAGTTTTTGGCTGCTATGAATAAGGCTGCTATGGCCCTTCTTGTGTATGTCACTTGATGGACCTATATATATGCTCATTTCTTTTACATTATTGATTTTTTTACAGAGAGGAAGGGAGAGGGATAGAGCGTTAGAAACATCGATGAGAGAGAATCATCGATCAGCTGCCTCCTGCACGCCCCCCACTGGGGATGTGCCCGCAACCAAGGTGCATGCCCTTGACGGGAATCGAACCCGGGACCCTTCAGTCCGCAGGCTGACGCTCTATCCACTGAGCCAAACCGGTTTCGGCAATAACAATATATTTTATTTTATTTATTTATTTATTTTAATCTATTTTATTGATTTTACACAGAGAGGAATTGAGAGAGATAGATAGTTAGAAACGTCGATGAGAAAGAAACATCAACCAGCTGCCTTTTGCACACTCCCCACCGGGGATGTGCCCTCAACCAAGGTACATGCCCCTGACCGGAATCGAACCCGGGATCCTTCAGTCCACAGGCCTACGCTCTATCCACTGAGCCAAACCAGTCTCGGCAATAACAATATATTTTAAATAAATTTCCTTTTAACTCCAAAGGTCATGATTCCAAGATGGGGGGTCGGGGGGGTGGGGGGAGTGGCTACTGTAATGTGAAGGAAGAGGGTAGAAATGCCACGCACGCACACGGGAATTGGTTTTTTTTCTTCCTACTTTTGGTTATTATTACATAAAACCTAGGATCTCATTTCCTCTGCATAAGCCCTGAGCTCAAATTATTAGACCCTTTGAAGTCTAATTTGTACTCGGCAAACACTTACCCGGGTACCTTCTCTCATCCGGGGCAGCGGTTGGCCCGGAGGGGAGGGTAAGTAAGCGAGGGAGGCATCCCTGAACGTCTAGGAATTATTCATCGCCTGCCTGCTGCCGAGACCAACGCAGAAGCCGACGTAGGTACCAGGCAATGTGCTAGTTTTAGGACATTTGGGAGCTTCTGGGCGGAACCTCACTCGGTCTGGACAAGGAAGGAAGGCTGCCTGGAGGAGGTGTCGGTGAGCCGAGAGCTGAAAATGGATTCAAAGCCAGTCAGGAGCCAGGGGGGCGCGAGTAGGAGGTGCATCCTATGCGGCGGGGCCAGCCGGGCACAGGCATGGGGGCTGGACCGAGTGCGGGGTGGTCACGGGCGACAGGCCCAATCGTGGGAAGTTGTGGGTCAAGAGGAGACAAGGTGGGGAGGCTTCAATACCCTCAAACAGCCAAGGGGGGGCGCCACTGAAAAACAGGAGGCCGAGGAGAGACGCAGTGGGGTTGGGGCGATTCAGTGACCACGGGGTCCTGCCTCCCAGTCCCCCTGGCATGCCTGACCACAGGCACAAACGGGGCTTCCTCCGTGGTCTTCGGGCACCGCTGTGGTTTTCGGTCAGGGAGCTAGGCCAGTGGTCGGCAAACCCATTAGTCAGCAGAGCCAGGTAGCAACAGGACAACGATTGACATTTCTTTGGAGAGCCACATTTTTTAAACTTAGACTGTATAGCTGAAACCGGCTTGACTCAGTGGATAGAGCAGGGGTGGGCAAATGTTTTGACGCGAGGGCCACCATGGGTTCTTACACTGGACCGGAGGGCCGGAACAAAAGCAACCTGACCATGCTGGCACTCTCCTCTTGGGCTGCTGGTGAAGGAGCGGAGGGGAGAGTGAGAGAACCCTCCGCTCTTTCGGCTCCGAGGGCCGGATAGAACAGCCGAAGGAGCCGGATCCGGCCCGCGGGCCGTAGTTTGCCCACGGCTGGGATAGAGCATCGGCCTGTGGACTGAAAGGTCCCAGGTTTGATTCCGGTCAAGGGCATGTACCTTGGTTGCGGGCACATCCCCAGTGGGGGGTGTGCAAGAGGCAGCTGGTCGATGATTCTCTCTCATTGATGTTTCTAACTCTCTATCCCTCTCTCTGCCTCTCTGTAAAAAAAATCAATATATATATATAAAACTTAAACTATATAGGTAGGTACATTGTTATTCACTTATTGAGGGCACTCCTAAGCTGGCCTTTGCTGAAAACTCAAGGGGCCAAAGAGCCGCATGCGGTTCGAGAGCCGCAGTGTGCGGACCACCGAGCCAGGGGGTTGTCCAAAGGCAAACGCAGTGGGGCTGCTGGCTTCCCTGGCAGCCAGGAGCAAGGCTGGCGCCCGGCGAGGCGGCGGAGGGCCCGCCGGGAGGGGGGCGCGGTAGGTGTATGGGCGGCAGCCAGGCGGCCGGGAAAATGGGGCATTCATCCGAACAGTGTCAGGGATTGTCGGTGGGGATGGGCGGAGGAAATCGAGCCCGGGGTGCAGGAAGCAGAGACACACAGCAACATATGTCTGCAGCCAGTGGGCGGGCGAGAGAGGAGGCGGCTAAGGAAAGGGGGGGGCGACAGCGGCCCCCCGACCATCTCCCCAAAGGCTGCCGGTACCTTGTCACGGGCAGGCTCCCCCCCCCCCAAGCAAGCACGGGATGCTCTGGTGGAGTTGGGGGCACATGGGTGTCACTCAGAGCCACGGGGGCTCGGCTGGAGGCGGGCAGGCGTCTGGGCTTGGCTGGTGATAGCTGGATGGAGTTCTCGAGGCCTGCAGTCAGTCCTGACAGCTCTCCCGGGTGGCGGGTCATCCTGGGTCGCTCCTGCCTCCTGCCTGCCCGCCTGCCCGCCAGCCCGGGGCCCAGCAGCTGGCAGGCCGCTGCCCCCTGCCAGGCTGCCCCCCTGACTTTCTTTTTAAAAATTTAATTTAGAGAGAAAGAGGAAGGGAGGAGGAGGAGGAGGAGGAGGAGGATGAGAGAGAGAGAGAGAGAGAGAGAGAGAGAGAGATTTGTTGTTCCATTTATATATGCATTCATTGGTTGATTCTCGAATGTGCCCTGACCAGGGATTGAACCTGAAACCTTGGTATATCTGGACGATGAGAGTCTATTTTTTTAAAAAATATATGTTTTTATTGATTTTTTTACAGAGAGGAAGGGAGAGGGTTAGAGAGCCAGAAACATCGATGAGAGAGAAACATCGGTCAGCTGCCTCCTGCACACCCTCTACCGGGGATGTGCCCACAACCAATGTACATGCCCTTAACGGGAATCGAACCTGGGACCCTTCAGTCCGCAGGCCAACGCTCTATCCACTGAGCCAAACCGGTTTCAGCGATGATGAGAGTCTTTTTAAAAAAAATTTTTTAATTGATTTTTTACAGAGAGGAAGAGAGAGGGATAGAGAGCTAGAAACATCGATGAGAGAGAAATATCGGTCAGCTGCCTCTTGCACACCCCCAACCAGGGATGTGCCCACAACCAATGTACACGCCCTTGACCGGAATCGAACCCAGGAACCTCAGTCAACGGGCCGACGCTCTATCCGTTGAGCCAAACCGGTCTTGACTTTCAACCCCTGGAAACAATGTCTCCTGAGAAAACCCATATCACCAGGCATGTGCCTTGGTTGTGGGCACATCCCATGTGGGGAGTGTGCAGGAGGCAGCTGATCGATCACCAGGCAGGCTTAAAGACACAAACTTAAAGACACAAAGCTTATTTTTTAACGATGTTCACACGTTGCCTAAAAAGTACAAAGACTTACATCTAAATCTAAATTACATCTAAATCTTAGACGACCTATAAATCTGACCCATCCTGGGTTCCCCCAAAGTAGAGTCTGAGATAAGCGCGTCTGTATTGATAGTCTATCTAGCAAGTGGCCCCGCCCCAGAGGCTGTCGGGATTGCCGGGAGGGGAAGGGGCCTGGGAGCGGGGGGAGGAGGGAGCCCAGCCACTTCGGGGCACCGTTGCTCTGATGCCAACTCCCCCCTCCAGGAAATACATCCCAGGGTGAGCCCCTGGCAGATTCCTGCATAATTTCTTGGCCCCGAAGGCCTGAGCTCCAGGGCCCCCGGGGAGGCCGGTGGCTCCGTGCCCAGAATCCCAACCCCACGTCTACCTGCTTGGCTGGCATTGGCTCTACAGAATTGGAAATTAATAATTCATCTCTCAGGGTGAATAATTCAACAGAGGGGACCGAGGGCCGCCGGCGTCACAAAGCAGCCCGCGGTGCCTTCTGGGGGAGCGGGAGGCAAGAAACCCTACCGCCGGGCTGGTGTCTGGACCCAATGGACCCCAATACCAGACAGTTTTTTTTTTTTAAATATATATTTTATTGATTTTTTTACAGAGAGGAAGAGAGAGGGATAGAGAGTTATTGGGAGCTATTGGGTGCCCAGGTGTAACCCTGGGTGAGTCATTGCCCAGCTCTGGACCATCAGCTGCCTCCTGCACACCCCCCACCGGGGATGTGCCCGCAACCAAGGTACACGCCCTTGACCGGAATCGATCCTGGGACCCTTCAGTCCGAAGTGCCCTACCCACTGAGCCAAACCAGTCAGGGCACAATTCTGGTTTGACGGCTAAAAACATCAAGTATGAACCTTTCCCACCACCAGGCTAGCTAAAGTTGCCTTTTGAAAGCTCTTCCAAGCCGATCCTGCATGAAAAGGCCACGAAGCCACCCAATAGAGAGTGTTTATCATCGAAGTGAAGCCGTCTCCCTCCTAGGCCCCCCCCCCCCCAGGCCTGGAGGGATTATCCCACCTCCTGGCTCTGCCACACTGGTGATTATCGGAAGGAAGGCTCGGATGTGCCAATTGCCACTCTGATGGGTGGTCTGAGCGCAGTCTCTCAGCTGCTGGGGGCGGTGTGTGGCAGAGAGACTCCATTTCACCTCCCTGGGCAGGGTCTAGGCGGGAGCCAGCACCGAGACTCCCGTCCCCAGCTACTGGGTGACTCTGAGCGAGTCCACCCCCTCTCTGGGCTTCAGTTCCCTCAACTGTAAAACGGGAGGTTTGGACCACATGCTCGAGAAGATTCTTTTTTTTTTTTAAATATGTTTTATTGATATTTTACAGAGAGGAAGGGAGAGAGATAGAGAGCTAGAAAGTCCATGAGAGAGAAACATTGACCAGCCGCCTCCTGCACACCCACCACCGGGGATGTGCCCGGTGCATGTGTGCAGCCAAGGCACATGCCCTTGACCGGAATCGAACCCGGGACCCTTCAGTCCGCAGGCCGACGCTCTACCACTGAGCCACACCGGTTTCGGCTCGAGAAGATTCTTAACTTTGACTCGGGGATTCTCTGCCCTCCGCTTTCTAAAACATGTTTACTTGGACATTCACACACACACACACACACACACACACACCATTTTTCCGATTTTTATTCACAGACCAACAACAGCAGGCTAGACACCCGAGCCCTCGTTGTAAATTATAATGAGAGGATAATTAGCTGCCTTCCAATTAAGCCTCCCTTCTCGGAAGCCAGGAGGCTGCGCTTTGAAGTTCTCATCATCGCCATTTAGCGCTGCTTTCTCACCGAGACCCAGAGGGGCGAGGGAGAATGACAAGCAGATGTTTTGTGATCGGGGCCCCGGGGGGTGACTGGAGACCGTGATCACTCTCCGGATTCCTCTGGAGTCAGCGGAAGCTTTGATGAACTTGACAGAGGCCGGGGGGATCGGACAAACCCGGAGCTGGGGCCTGCCGAGAGAACGCTGGGCTTAGCAGAAAGCTGCTGGAGGCAGCATTTCCTGGCCGCGGACAGCGTTGGGTTAGGACATGAGTGCATTTGTGGAGCACTTTGCAAAGAGATTTCAGGCTGATATTTCATTTTCTCGTGAAGATACTTCGTTACTGCTTGAGCTCTTTCAACCTGTCAGTTCCCAAATTCCCGGAAAACTCAGACTGAATCGCATGCATCGTCTTCAGAAAGTCAATGCAGCCAGCCGGCATGGTTCTGTGGTTGAGCGTCGACCTACGAACCAGGAAGTCACGGTTCAATTCTTGGTCATGAGTCAGGGCTCATGCCCGGGCTGCAGGCTTGATCCCCAGTGTGGGGCGTGCAGGAGGCAGCCATCAATGGTTCTCTCTCATCATTGACGTTTCTATCTCCCTCTCCCTCTCCCTTGTTCTCTGAAGTCAATAAAAATGTTTAATTTAAAAAAAAGAAAAAGAAAAAAGAATGAAGGGCAATGCAGATACCACTATCTGAGACAGCGCTCTCTCACACCATAGATCTATTCCATTATTACATATGTGTCAAACCATGTTGTGAATCGTGTCTTATTCACATTTCATAATGCTGTGAAAACCTTAAAGGCTAGAACTAAGGCTTTTATTGCTTTACTAGGCAGCTGATCGATGATTCTCTCTCGTCGATGTTTCTATCTCTCTATCCCCCTCTCTTTCTCTCTGTAAAAAATCAATAAAATATATATTTTTTAAAAGACTTCAGCCGAAACCGGTTTGGCTCAGTGGTAGAGCGTCGGTCTGCGGACTGAAAGGTCCCGGGTTCGATTCCGGTCAGGGGCATGTACATTGGTTGCGGGCACATCCCCGGTAGGGGGTGTGCAAGAGGCAGCTGGTCGGTGTTTCTCTCATGGACGTTTCTGGCTCTCTATCTCTCTCTCTTCCTTTCTGTAAAATATCAATAAAATATATATTTTTTTAAAAAGACTTCAGATGAATGAATGCAGTCACCTCTGACCTGCCATTGCGTCTTCACGAGATGCCCTGAGCCGGAACCACCCTCAGGCCATTGGATCTGCCGGATGGCCCCCTCTGAAGGCAGCCAGAGGCTATGATGTGGGGATATTCAAGTAGCATCCTCAACCTCCCCCTTTTTTTTTTAAAGTATGCAATTTTCCTCCAAGTATAAAAATACTACATGCTCAAAAACGGATAACAGAAAACACAAAACCCACCAAGGCAAACAATAACCAAAATCTCCCCACCTGGAGAGAGCTGCTGCTGCTGGTGTCTGTGGCTCTAAGGAGCCGGAGGTGGTGACGCCGCCGAGGGCTGTGGGAGCCCGGGCACCCAGCACACGGGCACTGGGGGGAGGCTGCAGAGAGCACGCATGCTTTGCACGCTCTGCACAGTGCAATAGGACAACGCTGGAGGCTCGTCCTTCGGGAACTGTTTTTCTTTTCCTTCCCAACCCACAGAAACCACCGACAACAATAAGTGAGTAATACCCAGGATTGCTTTTTAATTTAGTCCCAGTTGGACGTGTGTTAGCTCAGACAAGGACGCCTCCTTTAGAAGGGTCACTTCCTCATTCATCTCTCCATGCAATGGAGAGAAAACGAAGATGAAAGACGTGCAAGAGTTAACCCTGATAGAGTATTCTTCCTTTTTCCCTCCCTCCCTTCCTTCCTCCCTCCCCCTCCTTCCCTTCCTCCTCCCTCTCTCCCTCCCTTCCTCCTCCCTAAAACTTCTTGAGCACCTACTACCCTGTTTCCCCAAAAATAAGACAGCGTCTTATATTAATTTTTGCTCCCAAAGATGCGCTAGGTCTTATTTTCAGGGGGTGTCTTATTTTTCCATGAAGAAGAATACGGTACACATTTATTGTTAAGTGAAAATAAAGGAAATTTATGACCTGTATGCGGTACGGTAGTACGGTAGTTGTCAACACAAACCAGACAAACTGTGAATCCTACAGTATCAAGAATTTACTCACTTATTCACTGACAATCATATCATCATCTTCTGGAACATCATCATAACAATCCAATTCCTGAATTTCCTGGTGAGTTTCTCGTGACTCCATTTCTTTCAGAATCAGTGGACCAAATCTCTCATGTTTAGCAATAGCACCGTCTTTAAATGAGTACTTCTTGCCAAGGTAGCCTGCTCGCAGGGCATTTGCAATGCAACCATCAGTGATTTTTCTCCCATGGATTCTTCACCCAAGTCACAGCTTCTTGCAGTTTAGGTTTCACAAAATTTCCACGCTGATTTCTCTCCATTCACACAGCAGTGACGTCAGGACTCCGCGTCATGTCACTGGTTGCTAGACGCCCGTCGGGGCGGCCCTAGCGACCAGTTTACGGTAAATTAATTTTCATTCTGAGACAGGGCCTGGGGGCCTTATTTTCGGGGGGGGGGTGCCTTATATTTCACTCAAAAGGAAACCTGTAGGTAGGTCTTGGTAGGTCTTATTTTCAGAGGATGTCTTATTTTCGGGGAAACAACGGTCCGTGTGTGGCATTGTTTTAAGCCCCCGAGTTTGGGGGTGACGTTGTTGCACAGGAGTTAGAGCGCTCACACAATCGCATACCCCTCCGCTCTGGTTAAGGAGTCTCTCCTGCTCCAAGGGACAGACTCCTCTGAGCAATCTTGGTCTTTTCCAAGAGGTGGAATCAAAACCTATAGTATTAACGTCCCATCCGCAGGGGAGAAAGGAGGGACGTGGGCGTGGCCACAGCCGGACCGGTCCTCGCGGGGGCGGGGTCTTAGCGCTGGGGGCGTGGCCTCGAGCCCGGCTTCCCGGTGGCAGTTGGCGCCGGGGGCGGGGCCGGGCCCAGGCCTCCAATCAGCGTCTGCGGAATGGCCGTTTGACCCCGGAAGTGCCGGCTGACTGGGAACTGTCACCGTGGACCGCGGCGGTGGCGGCGGTGGCGGCGGCGGCGGCGGCGGCGGCACGGAGCCGGTAGTGGGGCCGCCGAGGTGAGTCCGTGGCTGGGTGCGGGGCCCCGGGCCTGGGCGGAGCCGCGGCCGCGCCTCGGGCCTCTCTGTCTCCACCTCAGGGCCTGGGCTGTGCTGCCCCGGGGGCCTGGAGTCTCCCCCTTCCCCCCCCCCCCCAACGAGGCCAGAAAGGATCGGGGTTCGAGGCTCGGCCCCAGAGTGGCCTGATCGAGTCGCGGTTCCCCGCTACTTCATCCTGGGGTGGGGGATGGGGGTGGGGAGGTCCGCGCCTCGTTCGGTTTCCTCGGGGTTCATTCATTCGATCGGCAAATACATGTCACGTTTCTCCTACGCGCCGGGCACGGACCTGGGCACGGAACCCGACAGACGAGACCCCTGGCCGCAGGGAGTGCGCAGTCTGGTGGGAGGAGGCAGGCAGCGGCAGGTGAAGGCCCAAGGTCATCACATGTAGGGCAGGGACTGGGGGCGTGCACACGGGAGACAGGACCGTCTGGGACCTAAAGGGGACTCGCGTTGAATTGAAGACCAGAGGGGTGATGGCGGGGAAACTGAGGCAGCGGCAGCTCTTGGGAATGCGCCCCGGCCTTACAGTAATCGGTGCTGGCACGGAGCGCCCCTTCCAAAGAAAGCGCTTTCCATCTCTGGGCACTGGGGTTGCAGAGGTGGGCGCAGACATTGTCGTGGTCGTTGTCCTTATTCTTTTGGAAACTTCAAGTTCGTTCTTTGCTTAGTATCTGCCCAGACTTGAGAGGAAAATGCACATCTCCCCTGACAGCCTTGCTCCGTCCGCCAGTCCTCTGTGTTATAGCTTCGGGCCTGACTTCAAGTAGCGTACGTGGTGGTGTTGAGATCCACGTGTTTGTATGACGGTTTGACTCACTGCTGTCTTTCCCTTCACGACCACGTTCTGTGAAGGGCAGGACAGGCTGTGGCTTGTGCACTTGGGCATCCTGCCGGCCTCAGTGCCCGGGTACGAGGTGCTCAGAAATCTCTGGGTGGACGGGTGAGGGGATTGGCATCGACTTTGCTCTCCGGTGGCTCCCGGGAGGGCTCTCCTGCCTCCGGGTTATTGTCTTCTCTTGCTGATCACGTCTCTGCTCTTCCTAAAGGGTTCCTCGCTGCCTTCAGATGAAAAGCCAAAATCTTTTTTTTTTAAATTGATTTTTTTACAGAGAGGAAGAGAGAGGGATAGAGAGTTAGAAACATCGATGAGAGAGAATCATCAATCAGCTGCCTCTTGTACACCCCCTACTGGGGATGTGCCTGCAACCAAGGTACATGCCCTTGACCGGAATCGAACACGGGACCTTTCAGTCCGCAGGCCGACACTCTGAGCCACACCGGTTAGGGCAACAAGTTAACTTTATTGAGTGCTTATTATACACCAAGTCCTGTGACGAACACTTAGCACTAGTACCCACTCTTTCCTCATTGGTAAAGTGAAGATACCTTAGAGTTGGCATGACCATCAATACATGCAAAGTGAGTTAACACGTATGAACTGAGTTAATGCCAAGGAAGAGTTGTCAACACGTGATAAGCATGTTGCTCCCTTGGTTCTTGTCATTATTTTTGGACGTGAGCTTCCCCAGGGAAGAGACCCTGCCTTATCGGCATGTCTTCGGAACACCAGGCCCTGGCCTGATACCGGAGATCTGGACACCCATGTGTGCATGTATAGTCCATGTAACTCTGGGATGAGCACGCCCTTCAGCTTATCCGAAAGGGCTCGGGAGGTGATGGCTTCCCCATCCCGGCCTTAGTATGTCTTCCTGTTGTCACTGAGACGGTGCAGACCTTTTATGGTTCGTCTTTTAAAGGGTCTCATGCGCTTCATTCCATGATGCAGCCCATGTGCACAGCCCTCCTGTGGGCCAGGTCACGTGGTGGTGTGAAAAGAGCATTGGCTGGGCAGACAGAGGACGTGCGATCTGCCGTTCACGGACTCTGAGCCGATTTGGGCCTCTGTAGAAAGGCGCTGTACTAGCGGGTTTCTGTGAATTCTGTCATCCTCCCTGACCCTTCCGTTCGTCCGTGTCCTTCTTCCCTGACGCCTAGATAGGTTACAAAATCTTCACACACTCTACAGGCGAGGAAGGGCCCACGGCTTCCCCTCAAAAGACTTAAAGTCTGGTTGGGGTTATAAGAAAAGTGTCCAGTTCCGTTGGTCATCAGACATCCGGATGAGACCGCCTCCCCGCCGGCCTGTGCTGGTCGTGGGGAAGTCAGCAAGGGGAGGCGAGCCCGGCCACTGTCCACAGGGAGGGCCGGAGCTGGAGCCCCAATAAAGGCCAGTCCTCAGAGGGTGGGAGTGTAGGGCGTCACCTGGGGAGTGGGTAGGCTCTGTAGCCTGGATTAGTGCGGGAACCAGGCCTGTGAGGCCCACGCCAGGAGTTCGCAGGCCCTTGCACCGGAGCCTGTGTGTCTGCTCTCCCCTTCCCACCCGTCTTCCTTTCAGGAGGGCCACGCAGCACAATGCCAGCTCTGCCCCTGGACCAACTCCAGATCACCCACCAGGACCCGAAGACAGGAAAGCTGAGGACATCCCCAGCGCTGGTGAGCCGGGGCCTTGAGGCCTTTCGGATGATGTTATCATTCTCGCAATTTCCAAAGTGCCAACTAAATTCCTTCTCTGTCTGTTCCAAGAAGGACCTCAGGGCCACAGTCGGGAACTCAGTAGCTGGGACACTCCTCGGCCCTTCCCGGCCCCGGGCAGAAGTTTCCCTTCCAAGCCGCAGCCTGAATTCGAGCAGCATTTCCCATGTCGCCTCCCCAACCTTCCCTCACACATTCCACTTTGAGTCAGAATCGGGGGGCAGTTCTGGCTAGCCTGAGCCGGCCTGGAATCGATCCATCCCCAGGCCGGGCGTGGGCATCTGACCCTGTGGGAGGCGTTCAGGTTTCAGAGCTATCTCAGCTGCCATCCACACTCCGGGGGGACGCCGATTTCAGAGGTCCGGCCGGCTTTGATCTCGGTGCCCGTGGGCCAAGAAGTGCCACGTACAGACCCGGCTGAAAGCTAAGCAGGCTGTGAGCATGCCAATTGCCAGCTGCGGAGGGAGATTAGAGCCACGGGGAGGTGCCAGGCTGCTGGAGGAGACGGCCCCGAGGCCCCCGGCCCCCTGCCCACCCGCTGTTTTCCCAAGAATATGAGCTTACTCGCCCGAGGAGGGAGGAAGTGCTTTCCCGGGGCTTGAGCGAAGTCGTGGGAAACAAGAGTTTGGTGTTCTATTTCCTGCTTTCTGAATGGCTTCCTGTTACTTCCTCACTGCTGTCCGGGCCGCGCATGCCCTCCATGGCTCCCGAGAGTGTTATTAATAGCACCTCAGAGGCACCGGGCACTAGCGCGGGGCCAGACCTTCCAAACGCTTCCCCTGGGTCGTCTCTTGTAAGCCCGGAGCCCTGTGAGGAGGTGTTTCGGTTGTCCACATTTTTTTACAGATGAGGAAACAGAGAGTTCGGGGTCACAGGAATAGGAAATTAGGGGAGCCGGGATGGGAATCCAGCTGGGCTGACCCATCACCTTTCTGCTCTAAAACTTCTTGTTTCTTTTTTATAACCTTTTTTATAAATTTTAAAAAAAATATATTTTATTGATTTTTCACACAGAGAGGGAGGGAGAGGGATAGAGAGTTAGAAACATCGATGAGAGAGAAACATCGACCAGCTGCCTCCTGCACAACCGCCACCGGGGATGTGCCCGCAACCAAGGTACATGCCCCTGACCGGAATTGAACCCGGGACCTTTCAGTCCACAGACCGACGCTCTATCCACTGAGCCAAACTGGTTTTGGCTTTATAACCTTTTTTATGTAAGGAGGATATTTATCAGAAAATCGGAAACTCTTCTTATTGTCCCATAGGGTAGCCATTTGCCAAATATAACAATTGAACTCTTGAAATGGGGGTTGTTCGGTTCAGGACCTGGATATGCATTTGAACTTCAGTTAAATTAAAGGGAAACAGCCCCCTGGGAAAGTGATGGCCCGCACAGGTGTAGGGCGGCTCCGTTGCTGCAGAAAGTTCTGTGGGGACAGGGCTGGTGGGGCGGGCTCTGATTTTCCACCTCCATCCTTGCCCTCACACTGAACACCAGGGTTGCTAGACTGTGGGCTCCGGGAGAGCGGGGACCTGGTGCCTTCTCTTCACTCCGGCTTCCCCGGGCCAGGAACACTCAGAAAAAGAGTCAAGGACCCCAGCAGCCACGTGACAGGCACTGGAGCTGCCCGGGGTCCGAGAGAAAAGCCGGCCAGTAGCTTCTCTACGGTGTGATCAGGTGGGGGGAGGAGGAAGGCCAGGGAAGGCTCCAAACGAGGGAGATCCAGAGCTGGGTACTGAAGGGTGAATAAGCGTTAGCGAGGCAGAGCCATGGGCAAGGGTGGGCCTGGCAGGAGGGCCCGAGGGCGCTGTTTTGAGAGAGCCCGACTCCCACGCCACCCGCCAGTCACTTGGTGGAAACCGTACCCGGGGGCTTTGAGTGAAATGCCACGCACACTTGGCTGTGTGACTTCGGGCAAGTTACGTAACCTCTCCACACCTCGGGGTCTAAAAAGGTAATACGAGAACCAGCTTTGTGCGGTGGCTGCGAGGATTAAAGGAGACGTCTGAGTTGGCGCCGTACTGGAACATAGTAAACACTCAGTAGTGAGGGTGACAGCAGTGACCGTGGCAGGAGCACTGAATGGAGCAGGGTGGGAAGAGGGATGAGCTGAGGGCGACGGTTGCCTGATCCAGGAGCAGCCTTGCTGGCCGTGCCGAAGAGGGTGACCCTGCTGGCCGCTGGAAGCTCCTAAAAGATTGTCCTGGGGTTTGTACCCACCCTGCGCTGTGTCTTTAGTCCTAACGTGGGACAAGATCTCCAGCCAAGGGACGGCCACCATGCCGCCTCGGCGGGGTGATGGGTCGTGCTAATGTTTATTGAGTACCTACTGTGTGCACCGTGCCTACTTGGTGCTGATGAATATCCCAAAGCAAGTCTTGGGCCAGATTGGGTGAGTGAGCTTTGGAGGAAGGCAAGACTCATGTAAGTGGAGCATTTGGAGAATGGTGCAAGTGGTTTCTTACCAACAAGGCTGGTGGGCAGAGAATGTCCCAAAAGCTCCTTTGACCGAATGGGACCTCCGCCAGCTCTGAAGGCTGAAGATACAGCTGGGCCTGCCGCTCCCTGCCCTGGAACCTCCTGTGGCCCCCATTAGCTACGAAATAAAGTCCCTACTCTGAGCTTGGCATTCAAGGTTCTTCAAAGACCTTAGCAGTATCTGGTCCTCCATCGCCTCAAAAGGACAAGCAGTGAGGCCGGGATGGCACAGGGGTACCATAGGTCACTTAGTAGGTCTGCAGTGTAAGCTTTGGTTCACACGCTGCCTCCTTTGCCTCCTTAGCCACGTGACCTTGGCCAAGTTCCTGAAGCTTACTGAGTCTTTGTTTCCTCCTCTGTAAAAAAATGCCATCTCCCTCTCCAGTAGTTGTTGCAGGCCAGAAAGAAAGGATGGGGAACATGCCTACTCAGCAGCAGGCACGGGCAGGGCCTTGATGGCTAGTGGCTTTCACTGTCATCGTCCCCGGGTTCTCTCCCTCCAAACCCACCTCCCAGTGCAGTCCGGGCCCTTTTTTTTATGGTGCATTTTTATGTCTCCATAAAAATACCATTTCTTCATTCTGAAAATCTTTCTCATTCTCCAAGGCCCAGCTCAGATGCTGCCTGCTTTGGGAAGCGAGCTGGCCCTTGTCCTCCAAGCATCGTCAATCCCCCTTGCCCTCCCGCGGTCCCTCTGGCAGGTCCGGGCTGTCACGTGCTCTGTTTTTGCTCTCTCGGTGGCTTAGATGTGCATCCTCCCCGCCGGAGCACGCAGATGCTTTTCCTCCTGTGCCACCCCGCACGTGGCCCCGCGGTGCCAGTCCGTGTTTGTAGGATGGTAAGGGAAGTAGAATCTTGGGGCGGTGGGGTGGTGGTGAACCTGTTTTCGGGTGGAGGACGGTGAGTAACCTGGCCTGAGCAATGACCTAAGAGGTGAGGTGTCAAACAGAAAAGGGAGATTTGTATCTGGAACCCCACTGTAAAAGTTTTAGTTTTAATGGGAAGGGTCCTAAAGACCCACCCAAGAGATGTCCCTCCCCGGCCCCCCAGGAATCTTTGTGGAACCCAAAGACCCCACAGTTTGAAAACTTGCCTTAGCCGAAACTGGTTTGGCTCAGTGGTAGAGCATCGGTCTGCGGACTGAAAGGTCCCGGGTTCGATTCCGGTCAAGGGCATGTACATTGGTTGCGGGCACATCCCCGGTGGGGGGTGTGCAAGAGGCAGCTGGTTGATGTTTCTCTCTCATCGACCTTTCTAGCTCTCTATCTCTCTCCCTTCCTCTCTGTAAAATATCAATAACATATATTTAAAAAAAAGAAAAAGAAAAAAAGAAAACTTGCCTTCGGCAGGAGGGAGGCATAGGCGGTTGTCAAGGAGACTAGCAATCATGATTTTCCTGTCCCCCTGGACTGACAGGCCTGGAAGTGGGTGGGTGTGTCTGAGACAGCTGAGATGCTGCCTGCTCTTCCTCCTGCTACCTTCTCCCCCGGAGAAAGCGCCCTTATGTGGCCGGAGGAGGTGACTGAGCTCTCCCTTATGGCGAACAAAGTCAGGTCTGTTCATGGCAAGGCAGGGGCCGGGAGAGAGAACGTGTGACTCCATGCCAAGACCCGCAGCTACTCCTCTAGCATCTTGTCTTTCCAGAAAAACGACCGAGGTGTTTTCTCCTGATTATGAGATGGGTATGGCATAATACTTCGAGAATAATCCCGTCTCTGTGAGGAAGCATCTAAACAAATACCTCTTGTGGGTCCATTTTAACGTAGACGCCCATAGGTCTGCAAGGATGCTTGCTCATCGGATGGGCGGACACGGGGGCTGGGAGTGTGGTCTCCGGCAGCTCACCTTGCAAACTTGGAAAGGAAAGATGCTCAGGTCTCACTTACATAAAAAAATAATTTTAAAAAAGTAATACATTTTCATTTTTTTCATTGGAAAGCATTTTCAAGTCAAAATCTCCCCACCAGAAAGAGTGTTGTCCCACACATGCTTCTGTTTTTTAGCTATATGTGAATATGTTACATCTATCTATCTATCTGTGTATCTATCTATCTATCTGTCTGTCTATCTAATGTCTGCTTTATTTTTTAATCCAAAAATGGATAATATTAACTAGAGGTTTGTATCCTGCTTTTTCTTTTCTCAACCTTTCCCCACGTGATGAAAATATTCTCCAAAAATCGTGGTTTTCAATGCCCGCCCGGTGTTCTCTGGGTTAGAGACACGTGGCCCGTTAGGCCCGAGAGCTCCTCGGAGGGCCGCCGGCAGGCACAGCCACGCGCTGTCATTGCTGTGGGTTGGCACAGGGGCCCTCGCTGACTAACCTCTGCCACGGTAACACGTGGTTTTTGGCTCCGTAGCACCCCGAGCAGAAGGCAGACCGGTATTTTGTGTTATACAAACCGCCCCCTAAAGACAACATTCCCGCCCTAGTGGAGGAGTACCTGGAGCGCGCCACCTTCGTAGCCAATGACCTCGACTGGCTCCTGGCCTTGCCTCACGCTAAATTCTGGTGCCAGGTAACACTCTCTCACAATTAACGCTAAGACAACGCACATGCCATGCTGTTCGGTTGGTTTCTGTTGTTGTTTCTCTCCTCCTAGGGGATGCTTTTTTCTCTCCTTTTTCTCCCTGGATCCTTAACAGGAAGTTGTGGTTTGGATTGCCCTGTCTTGTATCACAATCTCAGTGATGTTTTTACAACACCTTCCAACCTGTCATTTTTAGACACTTGTGTGTAGCCCTCGCTCATTCATGCCTCAGTCCCTTGGGGTTGGAGTGCTGGCCACCGGCCCCGAGCCCCGGCTCAGTCCTCCCACAGGCCCCCGGGTGTGGGGGTCAAACCCTGGCTCTCCTCTGTTGCCTGGCTCAGGTCATCTTCGATGAGAGCCTGCAGAAGTGCCTGGACTCCTACCTGCACCATGTGCCCCGGAAGTACGACGAGTGGGTGGCCCCGGCCCCCGAGGTGGCGGACATGCAGAAGCGCCTCCATCGCAGCGTCTTTCTCACCTTCCTCCGCATGTCCACTCACAAGGAATCCAAAGTAAGCCCAGGCCCCGTGACGTCCTCTCCGACCCGGGAAGGGAGGCTCTGGAAGTATCGCGTTTCCTCTTTGTCTCCGCTCTGCCCTTATCCCCTCTGTTGGGGAGAGATCTGTGCCGCCTCCCGAACCCTCCGGCCCCCGGCCGGCTGCGTTACACCCAGTGTTCTCACCAACGGAGCCCGGGCCCCTGGCCAGGTGACGCGTGACCCTGCCTGCCGCGTGCGTCAGAGGGGGAATACTGATTCTGGTTTCTGAGAGGCACCTGTATGTGCTGTTTTAAAGCCTTTACTCCCCCCACCCCCCAAGTTTCAAAATAATCGTGCTGCTGCCCCGGCTGGTTGGTGGAGCGTCCTTCTGTGCACCCAGAGGTGGTGGGTGCGACCCCTGGTCAGGGCGCACACCAGCTTGTGGGTTCCATCCTGTTGGGGCGCGTGCGGGAGGCAGCCGATCGGTGTTTTTCTCTCTCCCTTCCTCTCTCTCAAACCAATAAGTAGTAGTAGTAATAATAATAATAATAATAATAATACTGTCTCTAAACGACACAAACATTACAGAAACATTTTGTCACTAGGGAAGGTTACCTACAAAATCTCCTCCCCCCAATAACTACTGTTAAGGTGCCTGTTCCTTTAGGGAATTTTTTCTCCTTTCAGTAGAGGGATGTGTGTGTATGTGTGAGTGTATTTATTTTAAAAATAGGAGCTTGTGGGGTTTGTTAAACTTTTTTAGTATGGAAATTTTCAAAATTCACAGAAGCATAATGAACCCCATGACCCATCACCCAACTTAAACGATTATCAACATTTTGCCGATCTCGTTTTCTCTCTCCTCCAGAGATTTGTGTGTGTGTGTGTGTGTGTGTGTGTGTGTGTGTGTGTGTGTGTGAGTATTTGAAAGTGACCCCAGACATCCTGGCAATGCATCCATAACTGCTTTAGAGCGAATCCCTGCCAGCTGTGGCCCCGGGTGCAGTCGCCCAGGTCAATACGGGACTCAGACGCCCACGGCGCGGACGGAGCCTCACTCGCCCTCCGGTCCCGTGAGGCCTGAGCTGTGTCTGGTGCGCTTGCTCTGGCTCTGCCAGGCGCCTGCCTCAGCCTCTCCGCCCCTCCTCTGCTCCTAGGACCACTTCATCTCCCCCTCTGCCTTCGGAGAAATCCTCTACAACAACTTCCTGTTCGACATCCCCAAGATCCTGGACCTCTGCGTGCTCTTTGGAAAAGGCAACGCGCCGCTGCTCAAGAAGATGATAGGTGAGTAGGTGTGCGGCTGGGGGTGCACGGAGATGACCCCGTAAATCGAACCCGAGGTCCCAGAGGTGGCGCTAGAGGGGTGCGGGGGGGGGGGGGAGGTTGGAGCAGTGGGGGGAGTGGTGGCGCTTGGAAATGACTTAGATGCATGTGTGTCGTCTCTGAAATGAGTGGCCATGGGGAGGGGAGACAGGAGCGTGTCCCACCCGGCTCCTCGGGGTCTAGGAGTCCTCGTGAGGCTGTGTTAAGCAGCTGAAGGATCGGGGACAGCTACCCTGTCTCTGAGTGGTCATGGGGGGCTGAGCTCCCCTCGTGTCATCTCAGTTGGTCCTCACAAGCCCTGGGATACAGTGCTGTCACCTCCCGCTCACAGACAAGGACACATCAGGCCGGGATGAACGAGTGGCCAGGCTGGGACTGTGTCACTGAGGCTGACTCTCCAGCTCTAGGTCTCTGCCACTCCCTGCCCCGGGGACGTGGGGCCGCCTCAGAAGCGACACAGTGCATTGTGGCTGGGAACAGACGGGGCAGAGGTCGGAGAGGACGCTCCGGCTGGGGAAGGAATGACGGCAGCAGCCGGGCCGGGGCGGGGCAGCGGGCTGGGAGGCCCCGCGGGGACCGGGGCTTTGTTGGGATGCGACAGAGGGAACAAAGCGCTTTGGATCGCAGCTCCGGCCGCGGGCCCTGCACGGGGAGGCGCTCCCCGGGCAGGCGCCCCGTCAGTCTCGCTCACCTTGAAATTGTAGGACACGCTCCAGACGCCCATGCTGCCTCTCCACCTGGTTCTGAACTGTTCCGGCCGAGGAGCACGTTTCAAAGGATGCCATTGCTGTCCCATTTTATTATTATTATTAATTGTTTTTAAAATCCTCACCCGAGGATATGTCCTTCATTGAGTTTAGAGAGAGAGGAAGGGAGAGAGAGAGAAACATGGATGCGAGAGAGAAACATCCATCTGTTGCCTCCCATGTCCTGACTGGGAGTCCAACCCAAGACCTGGGCATGCGCCCTGACCGGTAAGCGGTAAAGATGTCCATGATTTTACCGCATCCCTTGGTGCATGGGGTGATGCTCCAGCCCACTGAGCCAAACGCGCCAGCGTGCTGCCCCATACCTTCTAAATTATTTCTTTAAGAGATCAAAAGCTCTCCGCCATCCTCACAATCAGATAAAGGAGAGGAAAGGGACTTCAAAGCCCCCGAGGGTAGACTGGGAAATCTGACCTCTTTTGATGCTTATAAAAACCCCTGTGACCCTGGCTTAGGCATGGGAAAGGTCTGAGAGAGTGGCTTCCCCCAGGCCAGTCGTTGGGGTTCAGAGGGGACCATGGTGTGGCCCTGGGAATTATGGGAGGAGACCTGATGCCCTGGGAATTATGGGAGGTGACACTGCCTTAGGGGAGGTCACTTCCGAGAGGAGGAGGGGGCAGGGCTGCTCCTGAGGTTGAGGATGGTGCAGAGGAGGAGGTGCAATGCCGGGAATGGGGCGCGTGCCGTGTCCCTGGCAGGCCTCTCGCCTCTCGCTTGGCATGGCCAGGAGATTCAAACGCGGAGGGTGAGAGGGCTTCCAAAGAAATGCCTCCTCCTATCCCTTCACCGTATCGAAGACATGGCCTGGCAGGCCTCCTGGACGTGGCGTCCAGATTTCTGGAGGAAAGAGATCCTATCTCCTCATTTCCCTGGGCGACTGACTCCCATTCCAGAGCCGGGCTGTCACGTAAGGCGTAAGGCGCGGGCCCGAGCGTGATCCCTCCCCGGGGTGTCAGGCGGGCTGGTCTGACGGGCCGGCCTTTTACGTAATTCGCTCGGCAGAGGTGCTTAAAAGGTTAACTTGTACCACGCGAGTTCCTCCTCCACCCCGCCCTGGAAGTTTCTAGGCTGGGCCAAAGGGGGTGCCAGCAGGGCTGGGGCCAGGGCTGCTCTGGTTCAGGCGGGCTTAGGAAAGGGGAGAGAGCCACAGGACCTGCTGGCAGCCCCCGGGAATATACCCTCTCCGCCCCCACTCCTCCCCAATTCCCACCGTTCGCTTCTCTTTTCAGGAAACATCTTTACCCAGCAGCCAAGTTACTACAGTGACCTGGATGAGAGCATGCCCACCATCCTTCAGGTACCCGCTCAGCCCTGCCCGGGGGGGCGGACCCCTCCCCGCCTGATGGGGACCTCGGCTTTCCCGAGCCCGGGAGAAGGGTTTACTCCGCTCCCCTCCCATCCCAGCGGGTCCCAGGTCCTGCTTCTCACGCACACTTCACATTCACACCCGCTCTTCCCCTCGGAACAGGATGGCGCGCTAAGGGCATCAAGTACCGCACTTGTCCACGGAGGCTTGGGTTGCCACAAGCCGCTAAGAACCCCTCGGGAGAGCTAGGTTTCTCAAATAAGAGCTATCAAGTTTTATAAAATCATTTCATGAAATAGTAATGCTCATTATAAAAAGTAGGGAAATATTTTTTTTAAAAAACACACAAAAAGAGAAGATTAATATTCCCCTATGATTCCATCCCATCACCAAGAGAATTCACTGTGCACGGTAACTCTTAGAATACATTCGGCCCTCTCTATATCCAGGGGATTCAACCAACCATGGATCGAAAATGTATTTTTTTTTCTTTTAAAAAATTATATATATTTTGTTGATTTTTTACAGAGAGGAAGGGAGAAGAAGAGAGAGTTAGAAACATCGATGAGAGAGAATCATCAATCAGCTGCCTCCTGCACACTCCCTGCTGGGGATGTGCCCGCAACCAAGGTGCATGCCCTTGACCGGAATCGAACCTGGGACCCTTGAGTCTGTAGGTCGACGCTCTATCCCCTGAGCCAAACCGGTCAGGGCAAAAACATATTTTTTTAAATGTTACATTGTTGCTGACGTGTACCAAATGGTTAGGCCTGTGATGGTTGTGTCTGTGCTGAAAATGTACAGACTTTTTTCTTGTCATTTCTTAAACCATACAGTATAACCACTATTTATATAGCATTTACATTGGATGAGGCATTCTAAGTAATCTAGAGATGATGTGAAGTATATAGGGGGATGGGTGTAGGTTATATACAAATACGACGCCACTTTATCTAAGGGACTTGAACATCTGTGAGTTTTGGTATCGGCGGGTCCTAGAACCAGTTCCCGAAAGACACCGGGCGACGCTACCATACCTAAAGGTGGCACAGCCAGTCAGCGACTTACACGATTTTACCATCGGCGCTGTTCCCCCCTCTCTGTTAATTTGTCTTTTATTTCAGCATCGTTTCCATAAATGCCATCTACAGGGGATCTAAAAGCACATGATATATTACTGAATAACATATTTGTCTTTATTTTGTTGTTGTGTACTTATAGCAAGAATCACTATCAAACTCCGCTCATTGGGCCAGAGACCCTTGTAGTGTTTGCAAAAGTCTTGCCCCTCCTGTAGCACACTACCTACGCTTGAGAGTCAGCGGGCCACCAGTGGCCGCGACTCCAAGCTCCACCCGTGTGCGGCTGAATGTGTATCTTAGACATCACCGTACATTGCCCAGCCTCTCCAGTCGGGTCACATCTGTGTGATTCTGGCGGCTTTGCATACATTTTATCTTTTTCATCCCCACCACAGCCCTGTAGAGAGAACCCCCATCATCTCTATTTCACAGGGTCCACCCTGTCCCTGCTCTCGGAGCGGGTCATTGTCTCAGCTGGTGCCCTGGAGCCCTGGCGTGGGTTCCAGAGGCCCCGGCAGTCTCGGGTCACCCACGCCCGGGGCAGGCAGGGGTCCGAGCTGCTGGGAGAGTCACCTCCGTGTCTCACAGGTCTTCAGCAATATCCTCCAGCACAGCGGTTTGCGAGGGGACGGGGCCAGCTCCACGCCCCAGAAGCTTGAGGAGAGGAGCCGGCTGACCCCCAGCGACATGCCCCTCCCGGTGAGGTTGCCCTGCTCACGGTCCCTTTCCCCCGATCCCGTAAGCGGCCGTTCCCGTCACGTTCAGAGCACTTGGGCAGACGTTCGTTCTTCTCTGGAAGCTTCGTTTGGGGAGCAGCGGCACGAACAGGGAGCTAGAATTCAGGGATGGGAGTTCAGTTCAGTTCCACAGCTTCATTCTGTACTGCTTTTTGAGCTGCTCATTCGCTCAGTGAATCTGCCGCGGAGCCGCTGGCAGGGGCCGTGGAGTGAGGCAGTGCCGGAACCAGACACGTCTAGGCTCGACCCCTAGCAGGGTCGCCTAAGACATCAGAAAACACAGATATTTATATTACGATTCATAACAGTAGCAAAATGACAGTTGTGAAGTAGCAATGAAAATAATGTTACGGTTGGGGGCCACCACACCATGAGGCGTTAGGAAGGCTGGGAACCGCTGCTCTCCGGAGCTGCCGCGGGGCGAGGAGAGGAACGCGGTGTTCCCTTTCGGCGACAGGAGCTGAAGGACATCGTGCTCTACCTTTGCGACACCTGCACTACGCTCTGGGCCTTTCTGGAGATCTTCCCGTTGGCTTGCCAGACCTTCCAGAAACACGACTTCTGCTACAGGTACCGCGTGGTTCCGGCGGGGGAAGCAGAGGTGCTAGTTCACACCCCACTCAGCAAGGCTTTCCCGGGCGCTGAGCCCCGCTCCGGCCTGGGGACACGCAGCAGACAGATCGAACACCGTGTGCTGCAGGAAGAGAGGGTGCAGGGCGCGGGCTGGTCACCTGCTCGTTGCCTGGCAACCGCGGGGCGGCCTCTGGCCGTTGCTCTTGCCAGACGTCTTCCTCACTGTTGAGGCGCCCTGGGAGCTGTCCAGGCCACCCAGCCTTTCCTCGCCCGCGACAGAACGTTGACCTCGTACTGACATGGGCCACCGGTGGCAGTGCCTGGCTCGTATGGGGTCACCTCAGCTGGTGACCATCAGATGTTCAGATTGACCAGCCTCCCCAAGAATGTTAGAATGGGCATTTCTGAAAGCAGGAAGGGGTTGGGCTGGGACTGGAGCTGCCCATTTTGTTGGAAAGGCATCTTTTCTCGCGGTAAATCTGGCAAATGCCTGTAGGAATTTGGAAAATCCCAAAAGGTGGGAAGTGAAAAACCACTGGCCGATCACGTGATCCTTAGATGTCGGTGCCTGCGGATTTTCACTTTTCACTTCGCACCGGCTTTTCCCATTTCATGACAGCAGCTTCCAAACGCGGCGCAGGCAGCTTTGGAAAGGGCCTTTGGAGGTGGGGTTCATTTCCTGCGAGGGACAGTGGAGGCGGCGGGGGAGGGGGAAGAGAGGGAAACATTTTTGCCAGATGACACTGCCTGTGACCCACACAGCCCGGGCCGGCCCAGCCGGTTCAGCTGTGCGGCAGGCCAGGCCCGCCCCTGAGCAAACGCATGACCTCATCCGAGAACTTTCTGCAGCTTTGCCAGTCCTCTCACACAACTCTCCTTCCTCTTCAGGACGCACTTGAGTGCACCCGAATGTCTCCCCGTCCTTCAGTTTTATGAATGAATAACACGTGCACATGATCCAAAACTCAAAAAAGTATGAAATAGATAGTGACGTCTCCCTCTCCCCTGCTCTCATCTGTTCCTCAGACAGAACCATTGTCCTTAGGTTTTATGTGGAATTTTCCAGAGACACGCATATAAACAGGCAATGTGTAAGCAAGTACGCATATTATATATCACCCGGCCCCTTTTAAAGTGTATTGCTGGCAATGAGTGCTCTGTGAGCTGTCTGCACTGTACCTTTAAGTCTGATGTATGTCAGTGCATAAAGCACCCGCGGTCTCCGGTATGGCTAACAGAATTCCATTGCAGGGGATTCCACGCCCCATAGAGGACCCTTTAGGATGTTTTCCAGTTGTTTGCTATTACAAAAACATGCTATAAGAATAACTTTTTGGTTGTCTAACACTATGTTGGCACCTGAAGCGAATACGAAATAATACTGCATGTAAACTATAATTGAAAAGTAAAATTGGAAATCATCAAAACAAAACAAAGGAATACCTTTGCACGCCCAGCTTGCACTTACGCGAATATTTCTGAGGACTGAGTTCCTAGAAGTGGCAATGCAGGGGCAGGTGCCATGTGCATTTTAAATTTTGATAGATCTCGCCAGAGCACCCTCCACAGGCGTGGTTCCACCTGTGCTGGGTGCTGGGTGCTGGGTGCTGGGTGCTGGGGAGGGGCTGGGAAAGGAAGCTGCCTCCGGGCTGAGGAAACTGAGGCATCACCTGGGCCTCCCCACTCCCTTGGGCTGGCCCTGCTCTCCCGGCGGAGCGGCGTGTTTGTGAACGAACGTAGCCTCTTACCCACGTGTGCCTCCGCAGGCTCGCTTCCTTTTACGAAATAGCAATCCCTGAGCTGGAGTCTGCGATTAAGAAGAGGCGGCTGGAAGACAGCAGGTGAGGCGGGGACGAAACTCGGGGAGGTGTGGGTGAGAGGAGCCCGAGCACAGGCCCTGCTGCAGCATCCCATCTCCATGGCAACGGTGGGACCAAGGACCGTGCACCCTTGGCTGGTGTGTCCCTACCCAGCAGCCCCCGGGCCCGCATCAAAGCCCTTTCCCCTCAGCGCTGCTCGCGGCGCCTGCTAACGGCTCGAAGCGGTTGCTGGGAGTCACTGAACCAGAAGTGACCCTGGGCCCCCAGCCTGAGCCCGCGGCCTTTCCCAGCTGCGGTCAGCAGTGAGCTGTGGGGGTGTGTGCGGGTGGAGCTGGGTGGAGTGGGATTAAGCTCCCTCGTGCCTGTTCGACTCTCAAATCTCTATTTCTTCCTTTCCCTCGGCCTTCAAAGGCTGCTCGGTGACCTGTGGCAGAGGCTGTCCCACTCCAGGAAGAAGCTGCTGGAGGTTTTTCACATCCTCCTGTACCAGATCTGCCTTCTCCCCATCCTCGAGAGCGGGTAAGCCCTTGGCGCACCCTCAGGTGGGAGGCCTCCGACCCAGCCCGCAGGGCCTCGCCCTCACTGGCTGCCCCTCTCCTGCTTCGAGCTGCTGAGCAGGAAGGGAAACAAACAAACAGAAAAGGCCTCTTTCCTCCAATGGCCGAGGCCTTGCGCTGGGCGGGTGGGTGGGTGGGCGGCACCGCGGCTCCTCTGCGGAGTGAGCTCAGCGCCTGTCCCGTTGCAGCTGTGACAACATTCAGGGCTACATCGAGGAGTTCCTGCAGATCTTCAGCTCTCTGCTGCAGGAGAAGAGGTGAGTGTGGCTCATGGCGCGTCATCGTCCCCACGGACCTTGCATGACAGCCCCTGCCGTGACCGCCACGGTCCCGGGTTCTGGATTGGTGGCCGGGCAGCAGCCACGGGGAGTGGCCCACAGCAGGCCAGTGCCCTGTGGCCCCAGCCCCTCCCTCCCATCTGCCGTCTGTCTGGCAGGTTCCTGCGGGACTACGACGCGCTCTTCCCCGTGGCCGATGACATCAGCTTGCTGCAGCAGGCCTCCTCCGTCCTGTATCCTTGTCCCAGCCCCGGGATGGGCCGCCGGGGCCAGGGGAGCAGAGAGCGGTTTGTCGGAGCGCACACGGGCAGCTGGCTTCCCCCGGACCCCTGCCCAGGCCGAGCCCGGCTCCCATGCAGCCCAGGGGCCTGGATGCCGCCCGGGTGCAGCCCAGACAGCCCTGGCAGAAGCTGCCTCGGGGCTGGGGGGGCAGAGGGGCTGTGGTCCCCGAGAGAGACCCCTTAACACCTCCTCAGAGATGAGACCCGGGCCGCCTACATCCTCCAGGCGGTGGAGAGTGCGTGGGAAGGGGTGGACCGACGGAAACCCACAGACGCTAAGGACCCCCCAGTGGCCGAGGGTCTCAATGGCGTCGTGGCGACCGGGGAGCCAGTCGGCGGAGCGGCCTCACGCCCAGAGAACTCGGAGGAGGAGGAGGAGGTGTGTCTGGAGCATTGCTTTCCCCGTGGCAGCCGCCCCTGTCCTCTCAGGGGCTGGGGCAGGGGAACCTCCCCTCTTGGTTTCTGCCCTGGAGGAGGGGTGCCGGGGGATGGGCGGCCTCGGAGAGCCCTGAGCTGGGCGTGCTGGGCTGTGTAAGGAAGCCGGTCCCCTGAGCCGTCAGCCTCCGTCCCCTCCATCGGGTGCAGCAGTCCTGAGCAGTCCCGGGGTGCCGCTCTGTGCGGCTGGTGGGTGTCAGGTCTCACTGCGTGGCCCCCAGAAGCCCCTCGTGGGGTGTGGGCCTCCTGAGCCATGTGGGAACCTCTCCTCTCGTGCTGCCTCTCCAGCTTTTCCAGAGCCACCAGGTCCGTGGCCGTGCTGAGCCCAGGCCTCCTCCGTGTGCGTGGAGGCAGCGGGACTTAGGGAGTCAGACCAGGCAGCTCAGGGGTCAGTCCTGGCTCTGCCCCTCGCCAGCCACGTGGCCTTAGGCAGCCTCACCACTTGGAGCTCAGCCACTGGAGGCTCGGAGGGATGCGAGGCACCTGGCGGAGGGCCGATGGCTGGGAAGGGCCAGGCCCCGGATTCCCGGCCGCGCTGTTCGGGGCCCGCCGCCCCAGCCGCTGGCCTCACCTGCCCCTCCCGCCCCCCACAGTGCCTGGGGGCCGCCGCCCCGGGCGCCCCCGTGAGCGGAGTGGAGCTGGACTCGCTCATCTCCCAGGTGAAGGACCTGCTGCCGGACCTGGGCGAGGGCTTCATCCTGGCCTGCCTGCAGCACTACGGCCACGACCCGGAGCAGGTGATCAACAACATCCTGGAGGAGCGGCTGGCCCCGGCCCTCGGCCAGCTGGACCGCGGCCTGGACAGGTGGGGAGCCGGGGGCCGCTGGCCGGAGTGCTCCGCGGGCCTCGTCAGGGCCCCTCTTCGCTCCTCCGCCCCACGCTGCCTTCCCTCGTGTCCCGGGCGCAGCTCTCGGCCCTTTCTGAGCTTCCCCACGGCTTCCCTAACAGCCCGTGTGGCCGCCAGAATGAGTGCGTGAATGGGGGTTTCTCCCATGAACTGATGATGTTTATCAAACAAGGACTGAGTTAGCTCTGCCTTTGGACAAGCTTTTCGGCCACTCCGTGCCCATTTTACAGATGAAGGCACCGAGGCACAAAGAGGTTGAGTGATGTCTGTCTGCCTATCTCGGCTGTCACAGCAGCCAGTGAGGGCGGGGACGATTAAGAAAATCCGTGTGAATGGGGCGCGGGACTGAGGGGAGCTTTGGGTCAAGTGCGGTCATTCCAGGCAGGGCCGGGAGGGCAGGTGTTTAGGTTGTGTGCCCGTTCACACACAACCTAAGGGGAGTGGGGTTCAGGGGGGCATTAGCTGGCAAGTCCCCCTTAACCTGCTCTCCGTGCCCGCTCCCCGCAGAGAGGTGAAGCCAGACCCGACGCCTCTGCTGGCAGCGCGTCACAACGTCTTCCAGAACGATGAGTTTGACGTGTTCAGCAGGGACTCGGTGGACCTGAGCCGGGTGCACAAGGGCAGGAGGTGAGTGCAGCGGGCGCCCCAGCTCTGCAAGCGCAGTGAGAAAGCGAGAGAAACCAGGGGCTTCGTCTCTGAAATGGCTCCCGAGGCCTGTGCACGCTTGTTTGTGTGCAGCTGGGTGCGGGTTCTTTAACACGTGTGCTCAGAAGCATCACAGCAGTTAAAAATGCATTTGGAGCAGCAGCAAAAAAACAAAACACGCACACAAAAGTTACACTTCCGGCTCCGGCTCTGCACAGGGTGGTTCAGTGAGTGCTCCTCGTGGCAGCAGAGGCCAGCGGGCCAAGCCCTCCCTTCCCCGTGCAGTGTCGGGCCTCGGTGGGGAGCTGGGCAGTGCTCCCCAGAAAGCCTCTCCGAGACCTGGCTTCCCCAGTCCGCGGCCAGAGGACAGTAAGGACCCGCCCGCAGGGAGCGTGTTTCCTTTAAGGCCTTTCTCCGCTCTGTGTTTAGTTTGTGTCCTTCCTTCCTTTTTGGCGTGGAAAGGCCATTCATGATTTATTCATTCAGTCAACAAACGGTTGGCCGGTGCTCTTGGCCTCCAGGCCCAGGACTGATGAGGTGCTGATGTGGCGGCAGTGGAGACACGGCCCCTGCCCGCGTGAGTTCACGCTGATCGGTTCATCAAACAGGTAGTCAGGCCTCGCAGGTGCTACGGGGGAGGGAGCAGACCCCCAGCCTGTGCTACGGGGGAGGGAGCAGACCCCCAGCCTGTGCTACGGGGGAGGGAGCAGACCCCCAGCCTCTGCAGGGGCTCCGACCAATCCTGGGGGAAGGCTCCGCTGAGGAAAGGACCGGGGCGGAGAGGGAGGAGGAGGAAGGGGCGGTGCAGAGTGGGGAAGGAGACACTTCCACGCGGAGAGAACAGCCGGTCAGTGGCCCTGAGGCCGCAGGGAGACGGCGATGCTCCCACGAGCCAGTGCCCTTGGTTTTAGACAGATCGCCTGACTTTGGAAGAGAAACCCTGGGAGGGACTGAGAGTCGCCGGGGTGGCAGAGAGGACAGCAGAGGAGAGAGCGGCAGAAACGAGACGTTCACCACACTGCCGGCCTCCCAAAGGGCCCCGCGGTGGTGGTTCATGAGATGCAGCAACCCGGGCCCTGCCGGACCGTGCAGCCTGCCCTTTCCCCGCCATGTGGGGGGCCAGCGCCGTTCAGACAGGGTGGGGCTGCCTGTCCTTAGGACGGGATCCCCGGGGCGGTCACAGGGAGGGCTCTGCCCCTCCCCAGGGCCGCGGGGCTTGGCTGGCCAGGCGCCGGGAGAGCGGGCACAGGCCAGCTCCGAAGTGACCTGGCTGGCTGGACAGGAAGCAGCTGGAATCTGCTTAGTCACCCTCATTGCGACACCCCGGCCCGAGGCCAGGACGGCCCCCAGCCTCAGAGGGAGCTGGGCGGTGGGTCCGGGGCGGACAGGACGCTCCCGGCCGCCCAGCCTGGGTGGCAGCTGTTTACGGAACTCACTGTCCGGGAGCTCCGGGCTGAGGTTTGCAGAGGCAAAGCCTGTCTCCGTGTATTCATTATTTATTCATTCGGCAAATATTTATTAAGCCATTTACTAGCTGGGTCCGAGCTAAACGGAGACGACGTGAGCGGGCACCCAGCTTCGCCTCCGACGGCGCGGAGACCGAGGGAGACGGCCGTGCGGCCGCAGTGCCAGGGGAGGGGCCGGTGGGCACTGAGTTCCAGGAGGTCGGACCCACAGCTTCCTCTCTCCCGAGTCCCTCCCCAGCTCAGTATTAGAGTCCGGCCTGGCACACAGTAGGCCCTTAGCAAAGGCTGTGGAGAGAAGTCAGGCCTGTGCCCGAGGCTGCAGCCCTGACCTGCCCCAGCCCCGCGGCTGTCAGCCCCGCAGACGCAGGCGCCTACCCCCGCTTGTGTCAAAAGCCGGTTAATGGAGGTTTTTATGGAGGTTGCGTATGGCTTCGTGTCTCTTCCCACTCCCACCCTTCCCCTTGGTACATTCCAGAGGCCTGATTTCACAGCTCAGCTGGATTTTCTTGCCTAGCATCTCATATTGATTTTCCCCTGCAGGGCTCAGAACTGCATTCCACAGGCCTCTGTGTCCTACGAGCCAGGTTTTTCTGCAGATTCGCAAAGCTGTGCGTCAGGAGACCCGAGTCCCCACGTGGCTGTGCGGGAGTGCAGGGCCTGCCCCCGCAGTCCCCTCCCTCCCCCCCTCCCCCCGCTTCCCTGCACCCGCGTCAGGCACTCTCCCCCCCCACCATGCGATCTGACAGGCAAGACTGAACACGGGCCAGTGAGAAGGCCGCTGTGGTGAAGTGGGGGTGAAAGGAAGAGGTCAGGACCCCTCCTGACCCTCACACCCCAAGATCCCCTGGGCTCCCCTGAGCTCAGTAGGAAAGCCACATGTGGCCTTGCTCTTTCTTAAATGTTTTAAAAGATTCAAAAGCCCGGGCCTCCCCATTGACCCCATGTGATCTGGTGCGGGCTCACTCCCGCTCTGTGCGTTCACCACACGGTACGGACGTGCCCACAGGAAGAGTCGTACTCACTTTCACCGTTTGCACAGATGGCATCGTGCTGTGCGTTTTCTGTGGCCGGCTGTTTCCTCTTCAGAATTCCTTCTCCATCAGCATAAGCAGACCGACGTCCTTCCTGAGCGCAGAGATGTGGCCTCACTGGGGAGGGCGTCAGCTGCTCTCCGTCCTCACCGTTAGCAGACGATGCTGGGAACAGAAAATCCCCCGTCAGGCCTCGTGCACACAGCCAGCGTTTCTCCGGGGCGGGTGCCTGGGAGGGGGTTTTCTGGCTGGAGGTGTTGTGTGCTCTAACAGCTGCTCCTGGGTGCCCGGAAGTGCCCGGCCACATGGGCACCTCCAGGGCCCGATATGAGTTGTCCCGTCTGCGCTGGCCTGAGGGGAAGCAGGGAGCCCGGTCTCTGTGGCCCTGACAGCCCTCGGAGCCTGACGGTCCCTCCTCTCTCCTCCTGCTCCCTCTCCACGCCAGGCAGGAGGAGAACGCCAGGAGCCTGCTCAACGACAAGCGGGAGGTGGCGGCCCAGCGGCAGCGCTACGAGCAGTACAGCGTGGTGGTGGAGGAGGTGGGTGGCGGTGGATGGAGGAGGTGGGTGGCGGTGGAGGAGGTGGGTGGTGGCGGAGGTGGGTGGTGGTGGAGGAGGTGGGTGATGGTGGAGGAGGTGGGTGATGGTGGAGGAGGTGGGTGTCGGGGTGTTGGGCCGAGGGCGCAGGCTGGCTGGGGAGACCAGGGCCCGGCCCTCACCCACGCGCCGGCCATCGCAGGTGCCGCTGCAGCCAGGCGAGGGCCCGTCCTACCGTGGCGACGACTACGAGGACGAGTATGACGACACCTATGATGGCAACCAGGTGGGCGCCAATGACGCCGACTCCGACGACGAGCTCATCAGCCGCAGGTGAGGCGCGGGGGGCGGAGGGCGGGCTCCGGGGGCAGGGGGCGCCTGGGCTCTCCCGGGGCCTCGTGTGTACAGGGGGGAAGCCTGGCCCTGATCATGTGGCAGAACCGGGGCCCAAACTCCGAGTCCAGTGCTTGCTCCGGCCTCAGTCACCCCTTGGCTGGTTGGTCCAGCCCCTAATTTAACTTCTTATCATAGCTTCACGTTGTTCTTAATGTAGAAAGCCTTTCCCAGTGGGTATATATGGAGATTACCCAATAGATGAAAACTGAGCTAGAGAGCTCCCAGCCCGAGCTCAGTCCCCTCCTCTCGCTCCCCCCCCCCCCCAGGCCGGACGTTGGCCCTGGCAGCCTCGGGGAACCCAGGGCCGGAGCAAAGCCGGCGGGAAGCACTTCGGTTCTCCCAGCCTCCTGAGCCGTCCCATCAGGCCCCTCGCCACCGGCTCCCTCCGCCCTGAGGCTCTGAGATTAACGGGGCCTTTGATTTTACGTCTCTCTCACCGCAGGCCCTTCACCATCCCTCAAGTGCTAAGAACCAAAGCGCCTGCCGCAGAAGGGCAGGAGGAGGAGGAAGAGGAGGAGGAGGAAGCTGAAGACGAGGCCCCCAAGGTACCTCCTCGGCAGGTGGCAGACGAAGGGAGGAGGGGCAGTTCTAAAGGGCGACGGGAGATGGGAGAGCACCGTACCCCGCCTGCCGGCTCACTGCGGGAGAAGAGGGCACCCCGAGGCCCAGGGAGCGGATCGGAGGCAGGGGATCAGAGCCGGGCCTTTGAGCTGCGGTTCCCTCGCCCAGGAGCCGGGGCGGGAGAGGGCGCCGCCTGCCTCCGTGCCCAGGGTGGCAATGCCTAAATCAGAGCGGCGTTAGAGCCCAGGGCCCTGGGGGCCGTCTGGGCTGTGGGTTTGAAGTTTTTATTTTTTAGCAGCTAAATGTTTTCTTCAAATAGAATCTTAGCTAGAACCTCAGCGTACAGACAGTGGGAAGCGATGGTGCTCAGGTCCAATGGAGGGGCAACCCAGGACCCCGGGGTCCCCTCGAGCCCTTTCCGGGGTGTCCAGGGCCAGGCCACCGGCCCGTGTGGCTCCCTTCGCCATGTCATGTTCCAGCTGTGGCCACCCCCACCCCGCCGGCCAGCACCCTCCCTCGGCCCCTGTGCCGCCTCCCTGGGGGACCTGGAGGAGGGACAGAGGAGGTTCTGGGTGAGCGAGGTGCTGTGCTGTGGCTCCGGCATGGCGGCATCTAGATTGGGTCAGCGCAGTCTCGCCGCAGCCCGGGGATCTGGGACGACGCGTGACTCCCCCCCTCCCTCCGCAGCCCGACCACTTCGTGCAGGACCCGGCGGTGCTGCGGGAGAAGGCAGAAGCCCGGCGCATGGCCTTCCTCGCCAGGAAGGGGTGAGCATCTCGGGAGCTGTGCCCGGTGGAGGGAGCCCATCCCGGCTCCGCGGCCCACCCTGATCCCCGCTCCTCGCCGCCCAAGGAGCGGGCCACCTCGTGTGGAGCCAGGTGCCCACACTGCTGGCTGGTGCCAGGCGGGCCGGCCTGTGAAAGAGCCAGAGAGGCACGTGGTCTTTGGCGGCCGCCATCCCCAAGCCTTCCTCCCCCCTCGCCAGGCTCCCCTCCGCAGGCCAGGCTCCGAGGAGAGCGTCACCAGGCCCGGCTGCAGGGCCCAGAGCCCTGCCCAGCGCGGCTCACGTCTCCGCCGCTGGGAGGGGGCGTGGGTGCCCTTCCCCGGGATCTCCCAGCGAGCTCCTCCGGCTGATGTGCTCCTGGGCGTGGGCTGTCCCTCCCCCAGGTACCGACACGACAGCTCAGCAGCAGTGGCCGGCAGCCCCCGGGGCCACGGGCAGAACCGGGAGACCACCCAGGAACGCAGGAAGAAGGAGGCCAACAAGTCTACCCGCGCCAATCACAACCGGAGAACCATGGCCGACCGCAAGAGGAACAAAGGCATGATTCCGTCCTGAGGCCCCGCGCCAGGCCCGAGGGGGCCGCGGTGCCCACCCGCCGGGCCGAGTCCACGGCCCGAGGCCTCCTCGCCAGAGACCCACGTTCGCCTGGACCCTCAGCAGCCTCAGCCTCGCAGCCCTGAGCAGGCCGCCTCTAGCCCACCAGCCGCCGTGAGCGCCTCCTGCAGAACACACAGTGCCTTATCCGCGCAGGGGAGCCCGGGCCAGCCGCCGGCAGAGGGGACGGGGCCGCGCCCCAAGGCGAGCCCCCAAGCCCTCTTGCAGCAAGACACCTCCCTGTTCTCTGGACGGCAGGAATCCTGTATGTTCCAAAACCAAAGCGAGGCCGCGAATAAAGTGTTTGACCCTGTTGAGCAACCACCCGGGATGTGCCCGTGTCCCATCCTTTCGTGACAGCCACCGAGGAGGCAGGACGGCTCCGGTTCTTCCCATCAGCCCCTCGTGCTAGCCGCCCCTGCCCCCCTCCCAGCGCTGCTCTGCCTTGCTGTGTCCCCGAGAACGTCACTCCCTTCCCCACACCCCCAGCCCCTGCTGGGGAAGGAGGGACCCAGGGTGAGGCCCTGCGGTCCCGTCTGTCCTCTGGTGCCCACCGCCTGCCCCAGGAGGCAGGCCCGTTCAGCCCGGGGCACCGAGGAGGAAGGCGAGGCACTGAGCGCTGCCGGGCCGCAGCTAGGAGGTGGGAGAGCAGGACGGACACGCAGACTGACCCCCGACCCCGGGGTGGTGTCCTCCAGCTCGGCTGGCCCGGGGACCCTTGGCCAGCGCAGAGCCAGTGCCTCCTGATCGTGTGTTTACTCCCGAATCCTCCAAAAATGAGGGGTCGGGGATCAGAAGCGAGGGGGGGTGTTACTGCCAAGCCTGCCGGAGCCCAGTTCCCCAGGGTCCCCTCCGGGGAGGGCCACCGAGCTCCTCGCGCGGCAGCGGCTGCATCACCCCGATTCCTGGGCCTGCAGAGTGTGGCTGAGCAGAGGCGGGCCGGCAGCGGGACCAGGCCCCTGCCCAGCCTGACCGTGACCAGCCACTGTGGCTGCAGGGCAGCTGGTCTGCATGTGGTTAGGGTGAGCCTCGGGAGCAGCCAGGCGGACAGGCCCTGACAGATGGGTTTAGTGCGGTCAGCCCGCTCAAGTGAGAATCAATAGCGTTCTCCCGCGTCACGTCACGTCATGCCCGGGCTCTGGGTGCGCTGGAGAGGCCGCGCTGAGATAGGGGTGTCCTCCCCTCGCTGCCGGACCAGCTGGGATGAGGGGCTGGGCCATTCGTTTCCTGTCACCGACCCCACTTGTCCCTGGAGCACAGGGAGGCAGGTCAGGGGGCTCCCGGCCTCCACATGTCCTCTCTGTGGCTGTCCACTTGGCCCCTCTCACTTTCACTCCGTCGTCTGCACCCCCTGACCCCCGGAGTGATGTCCAGGCCGCCCCCGCTTCCTGGTTTAAAGGCCTTGAGAAGACAGAGGGACTTTTCCAGTTTTCCAGAACGTCCTGCCAGGTCAAACCTAGCCTCCCGGGAGGACCGGCATGCTTTCTCGTTTCAGATCTTGAGGACACCCTTCCTGGGATGCTTGGAAAACAGCTCAGGGTCGTGCAGAGTGGCGCTGGCAGGCACGCCCCTTGCCCTCATCGGGCCTCAGTTTCCTCATCTGCAAAGTGGGCGCATTGGCCCCGATGAACGGTTTACACTTGGTGCCCAGTAAGTCCTCTGAGGCAGCCCCAAGGCTGAAGACGGGCAATGGCACACGCGCTCTAAGTGAAGTGGGGAGGGGGCCCTGGACCCTGCCCGCCGGCTCCCGGGGGCCCACCGCTCCTGCTTCTGAAGCAAGAATTTTCCAGTGCCTTCTCCGGTCCCTGGTGGAGAACACGATGCTTACAGGCCTTTCCCAGGAAGCTTTTAAGACCTTGTGCCTCTGCGAGAGCCCTGTGTGTGCTTCTGGTCCTCGAGGGGCAGTGATGGTTAGCGTGTGTGTTTGGACAGCGCTTCTGTGCCGCGAGCGTGTCACTGTTTGCAGAAGGGCAGGGAGCCGGGGCGCGGGGAGGGCCTTAGCGGCGAGGCCTGCGTGCAGAGCCTTGCAGAGGGCCCTGAGCCAGCAGGTGTAGCCGGAGGAGGAGATGGTTTGTCTGCCCCTGGGACACCAAGAGCTCGGGTAAATGATACAGGGGATACAGGGAGGGAGCAAAGATGAAAACAAACCCACCAAACGCCCAGGGGTGGGGGGAGAGTGGAACACCCCTTTACATGATGTCAGTGAAACGACGCTAGCCACATGGGAAACTAACTATGCAAGAATAGTGGTTTTCAAAGGTTGGAAGCAGAATACATGCTGGTGAAAATGTAAAAAAAAAAAAAAAAAAAAAGAAAGAAAGAAAGAAAAAGAAAAGATTTGCATACAGACCGAATCCAAATCTGAAAGGGAGTGCGCGTGAATGAACACGCTGATGAGACCGCGATGAGTGTCAGTGGAAATGAAGGTACTTCCTGAGGACTTCCTTGGCCAGAGTGTCCGCGGGGCTCTCTCCTTCCCTGGCTTTGTTCATTCTCAGACCCAGGGGAGAAGATGGAGGTTCGGAGAAGCAGACAGCCTGCTCAAAGGCGCACGCTTACAAGTGGCTAAGGAGGGATTCAGTCCCAGGATGGCCCCATAGAGCCCACCAACACCAACCGCCCTCCCCTCCCTCTCCTGGCTCCCCATCCCACCGCCAGGACCAGCACCAACCCCCCGTCTCCCCGGACCCGGAGCCACGGGGAAGGACCAACCCCAACCCCCGTCTCCCCTGACCCGGAGCCACAGGGGGAAGGTCCAACCCCAACCCCCATCTCCCCGGACCGGAGCCACAGGGGGAAGGTCCAACCCCAACCCCATCTCCCCGGACCGGAGCCACAGGGGGAAGGACCAACCCCAACCCCATCTCCCCGGACCGGAGCCACAGGGGGAAGGACCAACCCCAACCCCCGTCTCCCCGGACCCGGAGCCACAGGGGGAAGGGACTCTGGTCCCATCGCCCAGGCCCTGCCACACGCACCCCTTGGCCCCCAGCAGCTGAGCTTCCCTCTGTTTTAAGTAACGGCCTCGGGTGAGGCTTTGCTTGCGGAAAGTGCTCCGTGTGAAAACCCACCGACACCCGCTCAGGCTCAGCCTCAGGCCCCTGCGAGCCCGCACGTCGGTTTCCTGATGGAGGCTTCTCCCCCACACACCAGCTCCCCAGGAAGCGGGTGCAGGGGAGCCCCAGGTGACTCAGGAAGGCCCCAAGGGAGCCAAAGCCCCGCTGGGATGGGAGGATGAGGAAGGGCATCCCAGGAGGAGGAGCTGCAGGTGCGAAGGCGGGAGGCGGGAAAAGTCCCAGGACTGGGCACTGGGGGAGGCGCTGGAGCCCGGGCCCGGGCAACCTGCGGGGTGAGGCGGGGGTCCCAGAACCCGCTGCCTAGCCCCCTGCCTCCCTCCTGTGCTCTCCCCAAGGGTCTGAGGAGGGTCTCACCTGCCTGCTCAGCTTCTGGGGGCGCCTGGCCGCCTCATTTCAATCTTTACACCGCCTTCCTCCGTCCTCACGCGCCCACTCTCGCGAGATCACGTGGCCCCGCCCCTTGATCACGTGCTCACTTACGGCTGTCCACGTGGCCTGACCCCTTGATCATGTGCTCACTTACGGCTGTTCACGTGGCCCCGCCCCCTTGAGGCCCCGGATGGGCTGTTTCCGGTGCCCGCTCGCACACCTGTCCGCAGGCCTGTGCCCACGTCCTCCCGGGGAAACCGTGTGCGGGCGCAGCTCCGGGCTGGACGGTGACGGCCGGGCTGAGGGGAGACGGGGCGCAGTGGCCTGAGGCCGCCCAATTGGCGCCTGGAAGGCCCTGCTGAAGGTGACCAGCGGCTGGAAAACGCGCTCATAGCAGCTCCTTGTTCCTGGATCTCCTCAAACAAGAGGACTCTGGTTCTTTTTTCAAAAAGTCCGTGTTTCGCCAAAACTGGTTTGGCTCAGTGGATAGAGCCTCGGCCTGCGGACTGAAGGGTCCCAGGTTCGATTTTGGTCAAGGGCATGTACGTTGGTTGCGGGCACATCCCCAGTGCGGGGTGTGCAGGAGGCGGCTGATGGATGTTTCTAACTCTCTATCCCTCTCTATTCCTGTCTGTTAAAAAATCATTAAAATATATATTTTTTTAAAAAGTCCGTGTTTCGCCGAAACCGGTTTGGCTCAGTGGATAGAGCGTCGGCCTGCGGACTGAAAGGTCCCGGGTTCGATTCCGGTCAAGGGCATGTACCTTGGTTGCAGGCACATCCCCAGTAGAGGGTGTGCAAGAGGCAGCTGATCGATGATTCTCTCTCATCGATGTTTCTAACTCTCTATCCCTCTCTCTTCCTCTCTGTAAAAAAAACCAATAAAATATATTTTTTAAAAAAAATAAAAAATAAAAAAAATAAAAAGTCCGTGTTTCTAACGGTCACCCCTTCAGGCTGAAGGGTCCTCAGCCACGCGGACTCTCAGACCTGGAAGAAGGTTCCGGAAACATTTAGGACGCTCGTGCCTTTTCCCAGAGACGTCGTTCCCTTTCCCTGGGTCACCCACTAGGAAAGGAAAGCCCTGGGGCTCAGGCCCAGCGTTCCAATCAGAGGTTCTCAAAGTGGGTTCCACAGCCGGTGGCCGGTTCCATAGAGAAGCGGGTGGCTAGGGGGCAAGAGGGAAGCCGCCTCACTCGGCAGCCCCTCTCCGCCTCCTCCTACTGGTCTTGTTCTCCAATCCTTACCCCAGGACGTTGTCCAACTGAGGTTCAGAGTGGACAAGAGGGAGGGGAGGCAGAGACATCGGTGTGGATGGATGACACGCGGCTGCTGGGTGTGGACCGTGTCAGATGCTGAAATGAGATTGCCAGCGGACATGAAGGGGGGGGTCACCGGAAAGTGAGGGGGCCTCGAGGGACGGGAGGATGTTGGGGAACACGGTTTTATTTTTATTTTTTTAAGTATATTTTATTGATTATTTATTTATTTATTTATACGGAGAGGAAGGGAGAGGGAAAGAGAGTTAGAAACATCCATCAGCTGCCTCCTGCTCATCCCCTACTGGGGATGTGCCCGCAACCAAGGTACATGCCCTTGACGGGAATCGAACCTGGGACCCTTCAGTCCTCAGGCCGACGCTCTATCCACTGAGCCAAACTGGTTTCAGCGGGGAACATGATTTTAAACAGCTGGGGGGGGGGGGGCGCACCTGGGTGATTCCGCTGTACAGTCATCCCCAAAGCTCTATAGACCATGCAGGGAGCCCGTTTATTGGCTCGCTGCAGACATTGGCCAATAAGCCTGTGCTAAGCATGCCACAAGCACTATCTCACCTATCGTCTGTGAGTTATTGTTGTTGCTACCCCATTTCCCACCCAGGGAAGCCAAGAGGGCAGGCAACCCACCCCAGGTGGCTGGCTCAGTTGGAAAATGGCAGAGCTAGAGTTCAAACATAGGCCTAGGCACGTGATGGGCGGGCAAATCATGATTCTCTTTTGTCATTGATATTGATGATTCTCCCTCTCCCTCTCCCTTCCACTCTGAAATCAATAAAAATAAACAATAAAAGAAGCCTTCTCCCTGGCACAACTAGAACTGGTGGAGCAAGGATTCAAACCTGGGCGTGCGTGATAAACCAATCATCAGGTGGGTATGGCAGCTTGCCCAGACACGCAGCACGTGAAAGGCAGGATGGAGACTAGACTCTTGGGGACGGGGGTGCCCCAAGATGCTCAGGCCAGGGTTTTTCCTTCCCAGCTGAGGCCACAGCGCCTCCCCATGGCCAAGCCAGTTAGCTCCCCTCGGCATAACTTAAGAATGGAACTCCCGGTTTGCAAGACAAAGTGGAAGGTAACATCTCCAACGCTAGCTCATGGTTTGAAAACCAGAATTCTTGCCGAAACCGGTGTGGCTCAGTGGATGGAGCGTCGGCCTGCGGACTGAAGGGTCCCGGGTTCGATTCCGGCCAAGGGCATGGACCTTGGTTGCAGGCACATCCCCAGTGGGGGGGTGTGCAGGAGGCAGCTGACCCATGTTTCTCTCTCATCGATGTTTCTAACTCTCTATCCCTCTCCCTTCCTCTCTGTAAAAAATCAATGAGATATATTTTTTAAAAAACCAGAATTCTTGGGAAGTTAATGGGAAACCCAAAATGATGGAAGCCGCCCCCGGGAAGTTTGCAGAGGACTCTGAAGTGGTCCCAAGTAAGTGACCAGTAGTGATCGATCGGGCCTAGTTAATTAATAAAACGCCAGTGCGGAAGGAAGCTCAAGGTCTCAAGGACAGTTTACATTTATTTGCTGAGGACTCTGGCTAATCATACTTCAAACACAGCAGAAGTTAAGAGTCTGTCGGGTGGAGGCATTTCGTGACAACGGCGACGCGTGGTCCGCGGACAGCGCTGTGAGCGTCTTCTCACGCCGAGGCCGTGGCTCCGGGCAAACAGCTGGCGGGTGAACCCGAGGAGCTAGTTCTCATACTTGTGCTTGATATGTTTCCACATCTTCTGCAGTTTTAGAGACAAAAGCCACAAACGTTCAGTTTCGCCCCTTTACATTTTAAAATTATATTTCCTGGTCCCTAAAACGAGCTTCAGAGAAATTCTTACCACGTCCTGACAGTTGCAGCGGGAAAATTGGAAGCAAAGCCAGGAGTGTCACACACTCCTGATGTTTATAAAATGCTTTGAGCCCCGGCTGGTGTGGCTCAGTTGGATGGAGCGTCGCTTTGTACACCGAAAGGTCATGGGTTCGATAGACACCAGGGCACAGGTTGCAGGTTCACTCCCCAGAAGGGAGGCCACTGATCAATGTTTCTTTCACATCAATGTGTCTCTCTCTCTCCCTAAAATCAATAATAGCATATCCTCAGGTGAGGATGAAAAAGGAAAAAATGCTTTGATGCTCTCAATCACCATGTGATGTAATCGATCAGCTGCCTCCTGCACCCTCCCCCCACCCCCACTGGGGATGTGCCCGCAACCAAGATACGTGCCCTTGACCGGAATCGAACCCGGGACCCTTCAGTCAGCAGGCCGACGCTCTATCCACTGAGCCAAACCGGTCAGGGCAGAGAACATGTTTTTATTGGCGTTTTAGAGACAGAGGAAGAGAGGCGGAGAGAGAGAAACATGGACATGAGGGAGAAAACATTGGTAGGCTGCCTCCCCCACGCAGCCCTACCCGGGATCAGGGATCGAACCCGCAACCTGGGTATGTACATAAGCGTCATCTTCTGAGTGGTAGCACCCAGCAGGCACTGTGGCGTCTTGCCTATGTCTCGAGTGATATTCACAGCAGACCGGAGGTCCTTACTGTGACCGATTTCCCAGGTAAAAGTGAAGCTCAGAGATGTTAAGAAACCTGCCCAGCTTCGTGTCACCGTTATTAAGTGCCGAGGCCCAGTACTCCCGTGCGGGGCCCTCTGATTTCTTTTTCTTTTAATATTTTATTGATTTTTCACAGAGAGGAAGGGAGAAGGATAGAGAGCCAGAAACATCGATGAGAGACACACATCGACCAGCTGCCTACTGCACAGCCCCCACCGGGGATGTGCCCGCAATCAAGCCACATGCCCTTGACCGGAATCGAACCCGGGACCCTTCAGTCCGCAGACGGACGCTCTATCCACTGAGCCACACCGGTGTCGGCGGGGGCCCCCCGATTTCACAGCCCCAACGCCGAGCCGTCATTCACACCAACCACGCGGCTGGCGCGGGAAGCCCTGGCGGCCGCGGAGAGCGCCATCGGGGAAGGCAGCCGCGGCGTCTAAGGAGGCGTCCTTTCCGCGCCGTCCACCGCTCAGCTCCGCCCCGGAAAGCCCCCGCGGAGGCAGGGGGTCCCGTCCCGCCCTGCCGGCCGGGCGCTGCGGCCCCGGCGAGCCCCTTCGCTCGGACCCGGCAACGTTAGCTGCTGCTTCTGCAGAATGGAAAGGTGGGCGATCGCAATACTTAAACGCTCTGCAAAGTGCAATCTGCCGGCCTCGCTTAACGGCTTAGGACTCACGCCCGGCAGGAAGGCCGGATGGCAGTCTGCGGACGGAAGACGCCCGGGGTTCACCCCTCTTCCTCGTCGCGCCCCGGCCCACCGCCATTCCCCCCCACGACACTCCCGGGTGGGCCCAAGGTCAGGGACGGCCTAGGCCCTCACCCCCTGGTTTATCTGCTCGTAGATGGCGTCCGCGCCCTGGTCGAAGGCACGCTCGAAGAACAGGGCGCCCACGGCGATGGTCAGGGCGAAGGTGGAGGTCCTGCGGAACAGCAGGGAATACAGCTTCCCCGTGAGCGTCGGAGGCGCCATGTTTCCCCCGCGGCCGGAGTCGCGACACTGCGCCTGCGCCGCGGCCGACCTTGCTCTCCAACCCCCAAAGGCCTACGACGTGCAGTGCTTTATGGGACATGTAGTCCCTCTGAACCTCCGCCCTCGTCGTTTTGAATCACGGGGAGGGGGGGTAACGGATGGCTTACGCGGGATAAAAGTCTGATAAGGTTCAGGCCGCAGCAGCCCAACCTGTTTGGCAATGTTTGTTACACAATTTTACTCCTCGATCATGTCTTGCTGATTGTTTCTAACTACAACACCCAGAAGCCCTTGCGCTTTCCCCGCCCCCGCCTACCTTCAAGGGTACTGCCGCTTTAATTCCCAAAGGTTTCTGGGAAGCGGGAAACTGATACCTAAGGAAGAACTACGAGTCCCGGCAAGCAGTGCGCAACGCAAGGCGCGGAGGAGGAGGAGCGCCCGGCCCTCGGGCCCAGCTGAGCCAGGTACCTTCTCTGTGGGACCTCGAGGGTTGAGGGTTGAGTGTTAGTCTCCTGCCCCGCACGCCCGGGAGGAGGACTTGGGCTCTTCTTTCCAAGTCCGCGCTCCTCCCGGCGGGCCGCACCGTCTAACGGGTTAGGAAGTCGAGAGCAGAGCGAGGGGCCTGGGTCCCCGGATCGCCTCCATTCCCTGATTCCTCGGTCAGTTTCAAGTTCAGGGCTGAAGTTGGAGCCGGTGGCCAAAAGTCAGATCCTTGGCTCTGAACCCATCTGCCCGACTTCGGGGCGGGGGAAAAGGGCGGTTCTTCCTAATTCCCTCACCTCTGGGCTTCACATCCGAGAACCCTGGGCCTGCAAGGCGGGAGGGCTGACACCATCATTCATTCCTACTCGGGAATAGAAAGAACAGGGGCTTTGGAGTGCACGGCCGTCAACTATTTCATTCATTCATTCATTCATTCACTCGCTTATTTCAATCCTCTCCGGAGGATGTTGTGTGTGTGTTTGTGTTTTAGTTGATTTTTAGAAGAGAGGGGAAGGGGTAGAGAGAGAGACACCTATAAATGAGAGAGAAACATCTAATCGATCGGGGGGATCGAATCCGTCACCTAAATATGTGCCCTGACTGGGACTCGAACCCTCAGCCTTTTCATGCACGGGAGGACCACGCTCCAACTCACTGAGCCACCCGGCCAGGGCAGCAAAGGTCTTCCGCGCGCCTTCTCTGGGCCAGACGCTGGGGACTCCGCAGTGAACAGGTCGCTGCTCAGGGAGCACCCATTCTGCTGCGTGTGGGTGGGTGGGGAGGAGCAGCAAGGACAAACCAGGAATGCTCTGAAGAGCAGAGCCCAGGTGACACTTAGCCAGAGACTGGAACGTATAGTAGGAAGTCAAATAAGGAAGAAGCCAGATAAGGAAGACATGGCTGCCGAGGCCCGAGGCTGCCGCCGTCCTGGGGTGTTTGAGGGACGGAAGCAGATTGGGCTGTGAAGAGGGGGGTGCGGCGGCTCTGATTTGGCCCCGTAGCCTGTGGCAAGGAGCCTTCTAATTGCACCAGGAAGCTCCTGAAGGGTTTTAGGCTGGGTTGTGACCTGCTCCGGTTTGCTTATTAATGGCCTCATTCTGCTCTCTGTCTCGTCAAGTTAAGTCTGAGGGCGGCTCTGATTTGGCCTCATAGTCTGTGGTCTGAGCTGCCCCTTAGACATCAAGTGGAGGTGTCTATGGGCAGATGGGGCTTTGGCCCTGGAGTTGGGGTCTGGGCCATGGGGCTTTGGCCCTGGAGTTGGGGTCTGGGCCAGAGAGAAGAGCCATTGCCCTAGATGTGGCGTTGAAAACCAGGGACTGGATCTCGGGCCCGGAGCTGGCTTGCAAACCGGGCAGTAATGCCCAAGGAGGGGCCGGCGGAAACCTGAGATGCAATACATCCTTAGGAAGATGGTTATTTTCTATTTGCAGAGCATCCTAGTAGCCCCTCGGGATAGGCCGCCTGACGTGTGTGGGGAAGAAGACTTACGCGTTGCTAACCACAGATCTGGCTGATGGGGAGCTCAGAGGAGGAAGGAGTTATTTTAGGGGGAATGGGTGGGGAAGGCACCGTTAGGTTGTGGCTTGTTTTGTGTGTTTTATCTTTTCAGTTAATTCTCTTTGGGGCAACCGTTTTTAAAAGCCTAACGTCCTGTAAACCGTCAAGTTCAACCTGGAGATTATTATGCTGCACATAAACCTAGAAAAATAAGAAAAACGGCCTTACCTTCTCCTTTGAGTAATGTGGAACAAACTAAATTCCTCTAAACACTCGACGCAGTTAACAGCCTAATTGCACTCCCTTGCATATTTAATTCCACTTATAAGTGTAATATATTTGATTTTCTTTTTTTTTAAAGCATTTCAGGTACATAACCTACCAAGCCTCATTTCCCCGGAATACTTAAACAGTTACTAAAAAAGTCTAATGAATTAAACCTATAGACGATGAATTTTAAGCTCTTGTAAACAGCCTCAGTGCTTTTAGTAGACAGTCAAGTTCGCTTGCCACTGGTTCTCGGTCTGGGGAGCTAGTAAAATGCATCCCTGACATAAAATTAAGATATGGGGGGAGGGGGGCACCTTTAGTATCGTGATAGCACCCCAGGAGGTCCTCATAGGTAATCAGTTTCTCCAACCGCTGCTGACCTCTCAAAGTCGCAAGGCTAATGTCAATTATTGACATATATTTTACCAGTTACCTAGCTATGTATCTTAATTTCTACAGTTTAAGTTGGAGTCACACTGCTCTCAACATGTCACATTCTCTCCCATGTCACTGATTCTTTCAAATGCCAAGTGTGCGCTATTACTAAGTTCATCACAGGAGCGGAAGTACAGGGGGGGCAAAGGTCGGTTTACAGTTGTGAGGACGCGGAACACAGACTTTTTCCTTGTGTTTTTGTGTATTAATCCTTGTGTTGGTTTCCATAGGGGCAACTGTAAACCTGCTTTGCCCCGCCCTGTACAAAGAGTTTGATTTTTTTCTATTCTCTCTATTTGCAATTCTATGTTTCCCTGGAGTGTGGCAGGACTCCTGGCCGGCAGGAAAAACAGCTTTATTCCTGGGAGAGAATGCCAGTCACGTCGGGGTTGCCACCCCAGCAAGCTGACCGATTGGTGACTGGGACACGAATCGGGGGCTGTGTCTCCCCAGCGTCACTGTCCCTAGCAGGGGCCGCTGTGGATGCAGGGAATGGGGAGGCCAGTGAGCACAAGGCTTTGCTCCTTAGTGGGGGCCGGTGCTAGACCAGCCGTGGGCAAACTTTTTGACTCGAGGGCCACCATGGGTTCTCACACTGGACCAGAGGGCCGGGACAAAAGCAACCTGACCATGCTGGCTGGCACTCTCCTCTTGGGCTGCTGGTGAAGGAGCAGAGGGGAGAGCAAGAGAACCCTCCTCCGCTCTTTCGGCTCCGCGGGCCGGAGAGAACAGCCGAACAGGCCGGATCCGGCCCACGGGCCGTAGTTTGCCCACGGCTGTGCTAGTCTCACTGGTTACGACGCAGATTTCTGGGCCCCTCCAGCCCTGCTGGGCCCGGATTCTGGAGATGTGCCAGGAGACTTCATCTGAAATAACCCCGCACAGGGAGCGCTGGGAATCTTGGAGCAGGGGTTGTTTTAAGAGGGTTGGCCCGCTGCCCCCCAGGGCAGCTGAACTGGGGAGCTGGTGCCGGTGTGAGGAGGGGAGACAGGACTCGGTGGTCACAGCGGGTCGGGTGGCTCTGAGGCCCAGCCTGGAGGGAGGGGAGAGAGGGGGGGCACGCGCCGCTCTGAGCCCGGGTATCTGGTGCAGGAGCCTCCTGCGGGCTATTCTTACCTTCCCTGTTTGGAAGCTCTGGCCTCCTGGGACCTGTAACATTCTGACGAGAAAACGTGTCTCTGCGGCTCCCCGGAGCCCGATTGGGGTTCAGCCGCCTGCGCCGGGCCAGGTCTGCTCAGAATCAGGGCGCCGAGGGCAACGCCTCCCTGGGCCCCTCTCCAGGTTCATCCTGGCGAACCGGGGCTCTGGAACCTTCCACGGCGTTTCCTAAGGAAGACGGAACAGGACCTGTCCCTGCCCAACAGCTTTCCCGCTCTTTAAGGGAATTTTGGGGGGACATTTAAAGACAAGACATGCTGGGCTGGCTTCTGAAGATGGCGGCGTAGAGCCTAGTCCCAGAGTGGGTGGAGGGAGCAGCTGAAACGAGTGGAATTCAGCCCAAATTTGGCGAGGAGACGCAGCTGGTGAGATAGTTTACACCCAGGAAGGGCAGAAGTCCCGGAAGTAAGTTTCAGAAAACAACTCTGAGACCACCTGGAATCCAGTAACAGAGAGGAATAGACAGAAGTGCTCCAGCCATGAAGATAGAAGAGACAATTCAGAGATGGAAGATGCTGAGGACGCCTCACCATACCAGCAGACAGCGGCTGCCTGTTGCTGAAGGATGCCCACGATCAAACCAGAGATGGTCTGACCTGCATCACCACCATTTGTCCACCAACCAGATCTGAAATGCCATGGCTGACATGTACACATAAGGAACTATTTGACGTTGAAACTGGGACTCAAAAGAACTGCTGGCCCAGAAAGGAACTCACTACAGACTGATTCATTTGCCTCTCGGGATAACCATTATGGCTTGTCGCAGTTTAGGTTTTCACAAGGGTATTTCTTGGATCACATGACCTCACACATCTAGAGGAAATAATGAACAACATAGACTGGTGAACAAAAACAGACCCAGAAAAAGAGAAGCAGCGATCAGACTCTCAAACCTCAGAGGGAAAATAGGGGAGGGTGGGGGTAAAGGGAAGAGATCAACCAAAGGACTTGTGTGCATGCGCCATGGACAATAGGGGGGTAGGGGAATATGTGGGGAGGGGTTTGGGATGGGAATGGGGGGATAAGGACAATTATGTGATACCATAATCAATAAAAATTAATTTTAAAAAATAAAAAATAAATAAAAACAAGACATGCTGAATGTCGAGACACAGAATAATAGAAAAACACAAAGTGGGGATAAAAAAATTCTGTGCATAATCCTATTATCCAGGCATGACCACAGTAAATATTTTATGTCTATGTATGAGTGTGGGAGGCTCTTTTTCCTTAAAATAGTGGTATTATATATATTGTGTGATAATGAGTTTTTTCCCCATTGCTGTTTGTTTTTTTGTGGGTGTTTTTTTGTGTGTGTGTGTTTTGTTTTTTTTTTTGAGTGGAAGGGAGGGGGAAGAGGAAGAAAGAGAGAGAGAGAAATAGTAACAAACATTTTCTCAGGAATTTGGGGGTGGCTTAGCTGGGTGGTTCTGGCTCAGACGGTCCCAGAAGGTTACAATCAAGCTCGGGGCCGCACTCATCCGAAGGCTTGACTGGGGCCGGAGGGTCCACGCCCCAGCTTACTCCCATGACTGCTAACAGGTTTCCGTTCCTTGCCACTTGGACCTCCCCACCAGACGGCATTCAGCTCCCCCAAAATTAGTGATTAGCCAGCTCCCCCAAAATGGAGTGATTAGAGGAGGGGAGACACCAGGATGGAAGCCACAGGCTCCTTCTATAACTTGATCCCGTAAAAGTGACGTACTGTCACCTCTGCTCTGTTGTCTTAGTCTCACAAAACCGTGACCTAGCTGAGAAGGGAACCACAGCACACAGCCCAGGCATGAGGAGGTGGTGTCACTGCGGGCCACGGCTGGCTGCCACATCCACTAATAAGTGTTGAGCGCCATCAGCACGTCAGGCGCGGCGCCAGCACCGAGCACGCATGCTTTAATCCTCACGGTAATCTTACCAAACGGTAGTGTGACCTTCCTCTTCCAGACGAGGCTCAGCGGGTAGGCAGTTTGCTGCGAGTTTCCTGGCCCGCAAGCTGCAGGGAGGGGAGTCCCATCGGGGTTGAATGATCAGGGGGGGGGATTGGCGGGGGGGGGGGGGCGGGACAGCGTGACTTCGGGCTGGCTGTCCCTCCCTCTGTTCTCAGCCCGTCACCTGCTACCTCGAAGGACCATCACTTCTCCCAGTGGGGGTCTGTGGGCTCCGCATCGGAGCCCCCCTAGATCCTGGCCCTCTCCCAGACCTGCTGAGCGGGAAATGGCTGTGGGCGGGGGGGTTGGGGGGGAGCTGCCTTATTCTGCTGGGAGGTAGGGGATGCGCCTCACTCCCAGGGGTGGGGCGGGCCAAGGTCAGGATGAGAAAGCTGTGAGGTTGCTACAAAACCCCGGGGCCTCTGAGCCGGACCCCTAACACATCAGGGCTCCTCTCAGGGGAGACATTGGGGCTTCTTGGCATTCCTGTTGGAGCTGGGTCCTCGGCGGGCAATCCAAGGGCCACCCCAGCCGGGCGGTGCAGACGCCATCCGCTCCAGACGGCTGGCATATGGCGCTGGGCCGCCGCCAGGCTCCCGGTGGGTGTGCGGCAGAGCCGGCGCTGGCTGCGGCCGGCTGCTTACCTGGGGTCTGGCGGCGCCGTGATTAGAAGGGATGACAGGTGAGCCCGCGGGCGGCGTGTGGTGAGCCCAGTCCCGGGGATGGCGGTGTGTGTCCCGCCCTGGCTTATTTTAGCCCGGTGCCAAAGCCGCTCCGTGCCCGGCCCGCGGGGCTCCCTCCAGCAGCACTCGGGGGTGGGACGTGACCATGCTCCGTGTCTCTCCTAGCCTCGGCGATGAGCTTTCTGAGCCTGGTCCTCCTCTGTGGGGCACAGCTCCGTGGGGAGGACTCCGAGGGCAGACGGGAGGGGGAGGGCCAGGGCCTTGCACGCAGGAGTCCGAGCCGCAGCTCTTCCCTCCCCAGCTCACCCCCTCTGCTGTCCTTCCTCTGCCCCAGGGTCCCCACTGGCCGGTCATCTCCTCCTTGAGCCCAGGGGGCGGCAGGCAGGTGCCGTGGGTGGCAGGTGTGGGCTAATCTGGAGCTGGGGAGGCTGGTGGTGGCGCAAGAGGCCTGCCTTCGGGATCGTAGGGCCTCTCTTCTCTCTGTCCTCATCCATCCTCGTCATCATGGTCCCCAGAGTCAGGCTGGGGAGAGGCCTGGCAGGGTGCGGTGAGGACCCAGAAGGGAGAGCCGTCAGAGGGGCTCGTGGGGAGGAGACACCGAGGGATCGGGAGCAGCGCAGGGGCCGATCGGCCTGGATTCCGGCCGCTGGCTGGCGGTGTGACCTCGGCTTCGTCACTCACCGATGGGGCCGCCGCAGTGCCCTCTCCCGAAAAGGTGTCACCGGTGCCACCACACGGGTGTCCCGAGACGATGCCGTTCATAGAGCTTCTAACCCGGAGCCAGCGCAGCGGGTGGCACTGGCAGCACCGGCTCCGTGCCAGTGGTAGTGCTCGGGCTTTTGTGGCTGATGGCTCGTTGGAGAAGCCAGTGTCTGTGTATGGCTCCCGGAGGCAGACCCCTTTCTGCAGGGAAAGTGGAGGCCTAGAGGCAGGCAGTGACGTGCCCAGGGTCACACAGCTGCTGCTCGGGGCCCGCGTGGTTCTGCCTGGCTGAGTCCGCTGCAGAACCGTCCTCCCCTCCCCTCCCCTTTCCTCCCCTCCCCTCTCCTCCCTTCCCCTCCCCTCCCCGCCCCTCCCCTCCCCTCCCCTCCCCTCCCGGAGGAGCCACAGGCTCCGTGAGTGGCTTGGCCGTTAGCATTCATCTCTCACCATTTCCATCCAGCTCCTCCTGTAAGTTTATTGGCAAGACGGGTGTATTAGAGCTGCCAAATTTAATATATCAAGTCGGTGTGTCTGGGATGTGGTTTCTCAGCGGTAACTGGAGGAAAGAGAGGTTTTATATGTTTTCATTTGGAACGACTGTCGGCTCCTAATCCCATTAGAGCCCCGGACTTAATGGCTGCTGTCCCCGCTGCCGCGGCCCGCACGGCCGCCCGGGCTGTCTGTCTGTCTGTCCGGGGCCCGTGTGTCCTCGCGTCTTCCCCCAGCCTCTCTGGACAAGATGCGCCTCCCCGTCGGTCCCCCCGTGGTCGGGCCCAGCTCCGTATTCGTTTGCGGATCCCGGGAGTTGAGCTGGTGCCGCCGGCCTGAGCTGCTGCCTCGGGGCCTTGGGGAAGCCACCCGTCTCGGTCCTCTGGCCTCGGGAACCTGCTCGGTGAGACGAGGGGTCCGAGTATAGGACCTGCCCTGACCGGTGTGGCTCAGTGGGTAGAGCTTCGGTCTTCGGACTGAAGGGTCCCAGGTTCGATTCCGGTCAAGGGCATGTACCTTGGTGGCGGGCACATCCCCGGTGGGGGGTGTGCAGGAGGCAGCTGATGGATGTTTCTCTCTCATCAATGTATCTAGCTTTCTGTCCCTCTCCCTTCCTCTCTGTGAAAAATCAATAACATATATATTTAAAAAACACACAAAACTATTTGGTTGCCTGCCGTGCACCATCACCACTTTGGGTGCTGGAGCTTCGGCGATAAACGGAACAAAAATAGCCCAGCCTGCGAGCATCGGCCTTCCCGCGGGGAGGAGAGACGGCGGGGAACCGGGGACTACTGCTGCTCAGGGGGACCGGGGAGGCCGGAGACGGGGAGCTAAGTGCGGGAGGGGGTTCTGCCGTTTTCACTCAAGTGGTCACGGTCGCTCCCCGGGAAGGCAGTGTTTGAGCGGAGGCGGGAGGAGTCGAGTGAGCAAGCCTGGCCGGTCCCGGGAGGGCGTGCGGGCGGGAGCAGCGTGGAGACGCGAGAAGGAGCAGAGCGGAGGCTGCGTGGTCAGCATGGAGAGATCGGAGGGTGGGGGGTGGAGGGTGGCGGCTGGCAAGAGGGGGTAAGCTGGAGGTTCCCTGGTGACACGTGGAAATTTTTAAAAAATATTTTATTAACTTTTCACAGAGAGGAAGGGAGAGGGATAGAGAGAAACATCAATGAGAGAGAAACATCGATCAGCTGCCTCCTGCACGCCCCCCACTGGGGATGTGCCCGCAACCAAGGTACATGCCCTTGGCCGGAATCGAACCCGGGACCTTTCAGTCCCCAGGCCGACGCTCTATCCACTGAGCCAAACCGGTCAGGGCGACATATGAAATTTTTTTAATTGCTGATGCCCGGGCCTCGCCCACGCTGGTGCTGCTTTCGCTGGCCTGGGTGGAGGCTGGGCATCAGAGTGGTTAGGAGATCCCCTGGGGTGAGGCCCGGGC